>CAWUFW010011113.1:0-640232 GCA_963921515.1 Calotriton arnoldi
TAGGCCTGGCTGCTCATGCCAAGCTACTAAGGGGGTGAGCGGGGCTATCTCAAACGGTGTCCTTACTTGGCCTAACGTTGGGGGAGGAGTCCCGGGTCTCGCATTTAGTGACAGTGGTGCGGGACGGGGACTCCGGCTTCCAACAAGATGTATGGGAACGAGGTCGGAGAATGATGGAAAAATTAAATTTTCTCCCCTGGGGCACTCCATGATGAATGTTGGCGGCCAATCTTGTTCTGCTAATAGGATGTCATAACCGGATGACAGATTTTCCCAAAAGAGACCTTTGACTTTCCTGGGCTTGTCCCCCTCCATTTGGAGTGTTATTTTGTGTAACTTATGTGGGACACTCACCCTGGTGTCTGGTGTTTCCACTGTGATGTAATCATTCAAGTCCGCTGTCACCAGAAATTCCTTCAGGTTCTGGTGAGCTATTTTTACTTCTGCCGCAGTGTCTAGCATCGTCAGAGCCCATTCCCCATTCAGAAGCTGCGTCCTCAGAATTCTGGGCATGTCTGATCTTTATGCCTGCAACTTTCTTTTTCTTAAACTGTGGCTTTGATTTTGGTTTGTCTTCTTTTTTGGAAGTATAGTCTTGAGCGCGCTGCTTGTCTCTGGACTTTGTACGCTCCTCTTTGTTTTCTGACCGTCCTTCTCTCTCAGAGTTTTTTGTCGAGCCCTGAAAGGAACGTGTATCAGTATCCTGATACCTGTCAGGTTTCCTAATATATCCCTATTCCTGAGGTTATACCTCTTTTCAGAGGGCTCCTGTGGAGGAGATCTACCTCTGGATTGAGATCTGTTTTTAAAGTTTTGTTGTTTTTTATTATCCCACTTCTTTTTAGAAGAAGCAGGTGTCTGCTTTGTAGTGTCCTTTTCAGGACTGCCCATCAGTTGTGGTTTTAATGCTTTCCCACCCAAACTGTCTCTGCCTAATTCTGCATATGCAGTTTCAATTATTTTGGGCAGTTTGTGTTGTTGGTCCAATGGACTGAACTCACTTAGGCGTTGGCGGATTGCCACTGAAGCTGCTTCCCCTTTAATATTAGCTAGTATTATGGCTAATACCTGGTCATAGTTATTTAATAACTTCATCCCTAAGTTTAGGGCAGGTGCTGCTACGTACTCATTTTGTATTTGTCTTAATACGTCTGGTACTACTGCTAATTAAGGAATACCATGAATCCTGGTATATAAGGCAGCAAAGACTGTACCCCAAGAGGTGCAGTCCTCTACTTGTAGTGTTGTTCCCATGGGCAAGCAGATTGTTAACATTCTGTGTTTTTCAAATGGGGTAGTATTCGGAAATACTGCCTCTAGCTGAGTTATTTTCTGAGCTACCCAGAATGGCATTTGTTCACGTTTCGTGGGCATTTTGTCCATTACCGCGTGTACAGTTTGTGGTGTAATTTTAGTTGCTGTACCCTGAAACTGAGTTCCATTTGTTGCAGCTGATGTTGGTTGGACTGTGAAAGTCCTCATGACATACTGTGTCAGGTTTCTGTAGATTTTAATTAAATCCTTGTGTTGTAAGAGTAATTCTGGCTGTGGCATTGTGTCAATGTCAGGATGTGGTGTGTAGGCCGCTAATATTGGCCATGTTGCACCGTCTCCTCCGAGCGGACCTAATCTTGCTCTGTGTCTTATATGGGGTAGGGCGCCTTTAAACCAGTATAGGTGTTCCTGGTAAGTTAGTGGAACTTCTGTGTCCTCGCAAGGACCATATTCCGGTGGTGCATCTCCTTCTGTATGGTAGTGAAATGTCTGTGTTCTTGCATCTGCTGCTGGGAATGTAACCCATGAATAAAATATCTCTGTTTTGTTTGATTTGTGTGCCTCAATCACGAAAGCTACTAAGCCACCCCTAGATATTAGACCATAGTCCATTAGTTTCAGGGTGATAGTGCGTCTGAATTTTTGTGCAATTTGTATTGCATTTGTATCTTCTTCCTCGTCTGAGAGGTGTATATTTACTACTGGGTTACTTTCCTCAGTCATTTTGTAAAATGATAAGTTTTGTTCAAGGGAACTAAGATAATGTGTTATGCACAATTTTAGGAACTAATTGTCCTTCAAGCTGGAATAACCAACAGCCAATAAATAGGATTTCTCGCCTACTCAGCTGTGGCGGAGTTTGTGCCCACCCACTCCAGACGTCTCTGGCGATTTTGTGAGTAGGGGTCTCTAAGATAGCACGACTGAACTACTCAGATTCTACTGTTAAATGAGAGCCCAACCATCGTTGGTGGCACCATGTCATGTAGTTCCTATAGTACCCATGCATGACCTGCGCGTTTGGATAACATAAACTGTGGGCTTGGTGGCAGACTGATTCTGTACCCCCCCCCACCGAGAAATGTTAGCCTGTTTGCAGAAGCTAGCTCACAGTGCCACTAGTGTCTCCTTTTATCGGGGAGAGATTAGTTTCTGGCAACCTCAGAACATGACAACCCTGATCCCTCAAGATCGTGGAAACAATGTACTACTTTTCGCTCAGTCACTCGTGCTTATTTAGTTTATCTCAGAGGTACACAGAATAAACAGTCTGGGCGTTTCAATAAGGATTTATTAAACAGTTGTTATTCTCGTGTAAAGTATATGAGCTAAAACAACCATTAGACAGTAGCAGAGATATATGATTAGCAGTACTATGAATATAAAAGGATAGTACAGTTCTATCATCTTGCATTAAGCATGAATAAATGCATGAATATAAAATGCATTGATAAAAGCGAGTGCGTACTCCTACGATGCCTATCTAGATGTACCTAAGTGTACCTAGCATGTGAGTAGGTGTGCAGCCAAGAATCCCTCTAGGATTTGGTCGAACCCCATTACCTGAAGTGAGAATGTAGGAGCCTCTCCTTGTCTCGAGCTGGACACCCCGCAAGGGATGTTCAGACCACTGTCAGCTGGAGCGTCTGCATGCAGAAGCCTCAGCGTCTCTGGTCAGTGTGTTGGCCTGGAAGTCTCGGTTCCCTCTGACTACTGATAGGAAGAGGTGCTGTATTTATACAGAAAAGTATATAGAGTCCCTTTGTCCCTTGTTCTTGTGTTAGCCATTGTTGGGTATGAGGATGACATATGGGATGAACCTTGTGCGTAGATATTAGGAAGGTTGGGCCCGATTCACAGAACTAACTTAAGACAAAATCCTAAACTTACTACCATTTTGGTATTTACAGAAGGCACTTACTCATTTTGGTATTCACAGAAGGCACTTACTCCTTTTGGTATTCACAGAAGGCACTTACTCATCAATGAGTAAGTGCCTTCTGTGAATACCAAAATGAATAAGTTACTCAAAATGGGTAAGTTACTCAAAATGAGTAAGTTACTCTTCTAGTAGTCTTGCAAAAAGAATTGTTTTTGAGTCCTAATATTGATGCTCTTCACAGTGGCCATAAAATCTTACTTGACTGTCTTGCTATATATGCTGGAATAAGCTGTAGTTCCCGTAACTGGTTCAGATCCTTCCTGTTCCAAGGTACCCACAGAGTCAAATTATCGTTTCCATGACCTCTGCTATCATCTGTGGCATTCCACTAGGACCAGTCTTCTTACTCCCCTTTTCACTATCTATATGGACCCCTTACCTCAGATTCTATGTAGTTATAACTTTGGTTATCCTTAAATGCATTCCAACATGCGCCTGCAATAAAGTTTATTTCCACTGCTATCCTTCACAGTGGTGTAATCTCCCCTAGATTATCATTGCAACTGTGTGTACAAGAGACCTCCCTAAGAAGCCAATAGAAATGCAACAAATGATTAAAATCATGCTGCTTGGTTTTTATTTGACCTAGGATGATATGGCTATGACACACCTTTTTGAAGGTATACTCAATTGGGTTCTGTTCAGGGAGAGGAAACAACTTAAGACATTTTAAAGGTCCACAAATCAGCCAATGCTTATGTTCCAGTCTTTAACCCCTTCACAACCTCCTTGTCTGCAGAAACAGGGTTCAGCCTCTCAGAATCTGCTTGCAGTGTGTCCACCCTGATTTACAGTGGTGGAAGGATGATTGCGCCTTGTTCAAACATCAGTCCTCTATAATGACCTGCCTTACTGCTTTAGATTTGAGAATGTCTAAAGCTTTACGAAAAAACTGTAAGCTCATTTTTTTCACTCAGTCTATGGTTAGGTGCAATAAACTAAGGAGCAATCCTACTAAAGGATGATCTGCCATTCCTGCGCATTAAGCAAGCAGGCGCTTAAGATTCATACAACAACTTAGGCACTAAAATAAGGGTTTGCCACTGACCCTGTAAGAGTGCCTATTATGAAGAGCTTCTCGTGATCTACAGTTCATCCCTACTTATAAGGTCTTTCTCTTTGCGTCACACCCTAGCACTGAATCTCTTGGACCCTGTGACCCTACCAAATGTCATGTTGTTTGCACTTTCACTTGCACCCATCACACTGACAGTACAGAAATGTGTCATGCAGTGCTTCACAACACCCATGAATTTAAGAAATAAAATGAATGAATAAATAATATTCATATAGTGATGTTGAGGAGTCAGTGAGCATCAACATGTTTTTCTTGGGGCAGGAGTCTTGATGCTTTGGTGCACTGGCTTACTATTTTTGAATCTGTGTGTCTTTTCGTGGAATTACTTAAATATTCCAGACCAGCCATCCTAATGGTGTGCAGGCAGTAGATCTATTTTTGAATCTTAAAAAGATAGTGTTGTTGTTGATGTTTTACTCAGCTACATGGGGCAGTGAATTGGCAGTTTTTGAACCCAGGTGCAGGGTGTAGGGGTTGGTCTTTGGACTAGGTGTTGAAGGATGAAGGGAGGTGACAGTACTCTGTCAATATAAAAGTATGGTGCTAGAATGAGACATAACATACTTTCAATATAGGAGTAGGCAGTGCAAAACCATAGCAGGTACACTACTCAGATGCAAGGAATAGTATTTGAGAAGGTCTTCAATCCATGTGTATGGTGTAACAGCACACTTACTGACCATCCTTGGAAGATGCAGTGCAGCAGCAGCTCATATCTTCTAATAAGGTTGTCATGTCTGGCTCTGATATTTGTAGCCCCTCATACTCCAAGGTTCACTCACACTTTGGGATGACATTGGTATGTTGTGAGGTTTGCCAAACTTACAAAACAACACCGTGCTTGAAATGAACCTAAATGTCAACACCAACTAGAGAACAAGGTTAGATTCTCCTCCACTGACAAACAGCCTTCAAAAAGTCATGAAACAACTTTACCCTTCCAGTGGTATGTGCCTAATGTATGTCTTCACCACCAATGTGGAGGGTCAATAACAAATATGCAATTTAATCACAGTTAAAAATAAATAATGGACAGTGCAGACAGATAAGGTTGAAAAGAACACAGCAGAGGTAGAGCAAGCAATGGAGCAAGATGGCAGTTCCGCAATATGCTCCTGTCCCCAGAGCCTCAGTCATTTAATACTGAGGTGCAGGAGCAGTTGACACTGGGCCAAGACCGCGCAAAGCGAGCCACCACCATCGGGTGAGAGAGGTACTTCTCTCAACCCACCAGCAGTGGAGAGCCGAACCCTTGAGTGTCGCAACCCCCTCTTCCATGCCCCAGGGCTCATTGGATTTAGACGGCCTGCAGTCCCAAGGTGCTGCAAAGAGCTTTCCTGCACTGCTGACTCCCACTGACGATGATCCGACAGGGCAGACACCCTCCATCAATCTTTCTGACCTAGGCGGCTCAGCCCATCTGATGAAGTGACCTGCCTTGGGCCTAGGACCACTGCAGCAGGATGGGCCAGCTGGATCAGGCCTGCTCTCCTGATGGCCCAGGGCCATCCGGCCTCACAACGTTGTATCTGGGAGCACTGAAACTAATGGCACCCACCCAGAGAATGTGTTCCTGGAGCATGTGTTTTCCACAAGCCCCCTCCACCTGAAAGTTGGCACAGCCCACCATGGGCCACAGGACAGAGAGGCCCTCCTGATCCAGCAGATTGGCCAGCTTACTAGAAAGGACTGGATCCTGGATTGATGGCCTTCGGCACAAGTGAGTTGGGTACTGAGGACCTTATGATTCACCACCAGTAACGCTCCCCCACTTTGATCCCTATGGCCACTGCTTGGGGAAGGCATTACAGGCATCGAATGGACTGGCACCTCCTAGCCGACAAGTGGTGACCCTTTGTGGCCTGCTCTGCATACCACCATTGGAGGCCTGGTGGGGCCTGATAGCAAGTAACCAGCCATCTACAGCAGACACTTTCCGCCCACCTAGGCCCCTCTGTGTGCACCTCACCTGGGGAGAGCTACAGATGGCTTCCCTGCACTGAAAGTCTGGTGGGGGCCTTTACTCATGAACTGCCAGGACCTAAGGATGATTCGTGGGTGCTCCCTCAGACCATGCCTTGAGCCCTCATAATGACCTGTTACCCCCTGTAACCCCACAGTCACTACCGTCTTGTCCGGACGAGCATTGACCATGGGACAGCCCTATATCAGGCCCGAAAACCTCACGCAAACTCTCCTTTTTGGAGGTGCTAGCGGGTCCAAAGTCCAGGGCTTCTTCAAAACACAATATGACTATTGAAGGAAATTATGGAGCCCAGCTCCAAACTCTCCGCATTTGATACCACTATGAATGGCCTATCCGAGAAATCAAATCGCAGACTTTACAACTGCATAAACACCTTTACATAGCGCCTGGAGGATCTGGATTGGTGAGTGTCAGAACAACCCAACTGGGGCGTAGAGCTCTGACATCTCCAACAGAGATTCATGGATTTGGAAGACTGCTCCCAGCGGAACAACATACGTATTCTCGGAATGCAGGAGGAGACAGAGGCGTGTGACTTGGTGGGCTTTTTACAGACACTGTTGCCACAACTACTGGGCATAGGCTTCAAGGAACCATTATAATTTCAATGGGCACACAGACTCCATTCCCCTGTATCCTCCTAGCCCAGGGCAATCATGCCAAGCCGTCTCCAACACACCCAGGTGCAGGAAAATCTGCAGGCGGCCAGGAAACATGAAGGCCCTTTCCTCCTAGAGGGCCACTGGATCCACATAACAGCGGACTTCGCACATGAGGTGGTGGTAAAGCACAAAAATTGCCTGGCCCTCCACCCCTGTCTCTTTCACCACGTCATCAAGTATGGCTTACTCTTCCCGGCTGTGATGCTAATCACCTGCAACAAATGTATGCCGAAATTCACCAAACCGGATGCCCTGGAAGATTTCCTTGACATGGAAAGCTTCACTCTGATGGAGACGGAACACCAGAAGCCTAGACCGGAGCAGCCAGGATCACCTGTCACACACCCCCATGACCGATTTCGTGCACTGCCCCTCAGGTACGGGGACAGGGAAGACATCAACAGAGTTGTCGAGGCATTAGTCATGGACCACGACAAATCACAATCCCCACTGAAGGACTGGCACACAGAAGACACAGCAGCTGCTCCTGTACTACCTTGAGCTACCCCCGCTCCTTCACCTGAGAGCCACTTGCGTGTGGACTATCACCCTAGAGACTACCACCAGCAGGCTTCCTAGAAATACTCCCTTCACACGATACTTCAGCCAATGGTGACTCACAGGCTGTATTACAAATTGGGTTTCTGCTTGGCAGAGGTATACACCATGGACTATGACCCTCCTCTGGGTCACCTCCCCACCCCACTCTAGGGACACCAGGGCCATAGGGCAGAAAAAGTCCTGCCCCTGGGCTGGTCACCCTACACACCTGGCCGGTGTACTGCTCCAGGGAGACTAGTGATCCAGCGCAACCCTTAAATTCTGAAACCAGGGACCAAGAGAAATCTCATCACACATAAATTGCTTTACCAAACAACGGGGCCCATCACACATTACCCATAAATGATCCCTGAGGACAGGCGCTGGATTTGGGGGGTTTATTTTGTCAGTTTTATTAAGTACAACACTACACTTCACATTAATAACATTTGTATATACTTCTATCTATTTGTAATATCAACTTTCTTCTTCCTTTGGTCGATGGACCATTAGTTGAAGAGTTGATGGTGACTATGATTAACTAAACAGTTTAATACTTAACTAAATAACCACAAAGTCACTTTTCAGTTAATGTTTTTATATTATTAAATGCTCTTTAAATTAATCATCAGTGCATACACAAGATTGCATATAAGAGAACAAATTATCAAGCAATGTAATCAAAATGAATCATTTGCATTGATATCAAAGCGTGCATCAGGAATGGGGAAGAGAAGGTACAGCATAAAACTTGCAGAGTTATACTTGCAAATTAAAGCAATCAAGGAGGGTAATACCCACCAAATAATCAGGAAAACCACTTCCTTGGCCGAGGTTGTGGCAGGAGGTCCCCAGAGATAGGCTCAGAGGACAAAGATAACAGGACAGATGCAGCAAAGTTTACTATACTAACAATTAAATTTATCTCCCACTTAATCTACCTCCTCGGTCGCAGTCTCCTCCCAAGCACTCCCGTGACATTCTCGTACCTAAAGATTCTCTATCTCTGTGCTGGTCTACTCTCTCTGTCTTGGATCTTCTCTCTGATCTGTCACATCAGACTGCACTGCTATACCGTACCGCACTGCTTCGCCATACTGACTTGCCACACCCCTATTGGGATATCAATTATACTCTTCTCTCCAGCACGCTATCTTACAATGTTGCAGTAAAAACTCGGACTGTGATTGGTTGTCGTAAATCATACTAGGGTCGCCTCATCCAGTTCTCCACACAAATCCATCCTATACCGGTTCTAACAAAGGAAGGATTAAGACAAATTCATTTCATATACTACTAGTATTCATATTTTTACATTCGGCTACATTGTTAATATCAACATCCGTCTTCACATTCGAATTGCACGTAGTGATGGCTGTTCCCACAGTCGCTGTCACATCTTGGCACATAAACAATAAGACACAGGTCAACATGGCCTTCACACGGATTGCATCATCGGGTACACTCTGTAGTCTGTGAGCAGGCAACCCATCTTGGCACATGGGCACTCCACACCGACTAGGCCAGCCACATGCTGGTTTCAACGAGAGGCCATTTTCATGCAGGCCCAAACCCGTACTAAAATAAACAAACACAAAAGACTATTAATTCATGAAAATAAACCCATTATGTTTACCTCCCACCATACTAATGCCATGTGTTAAATAAATCCTAGCGAAAGCTATTAGTTTAAAGCAACCTTTTCGTTATTTGTGCACAACATGCAAAATGTGCAATGTACAACACAGCATAAACATGCAGTAGTACGGTTTTTCAATGCGCAAACAATTAATACATACTTATGCCAACATGGTTTAGTATATTATATAAAATGCGTTTGCCCCCTGTGTAGATGTGTGCATCTGGAGTTGATTAGTTCATGCAGTCAATACATTATTATGGGGTTACTTAATTTTGTGAGGATGTAATTTACAAACCTCACTCCATCAATCCCCCTTTGATGGTTTTACCATCATAAAATCCCAAAACATACGGTTTTTCAAGTTATATAGTTGTTATTTTGTCTTTTGACCCTTGCACTTTACATTGTTCTTACAATTTTTCTTTAAACCCTTCCATCTCTATTTCCTCTATCTCTCTTTCCCTTTCTTTATGTTCCTTACTCAATTTCCTTTCTTTCTTTTCTTTGCGACTCTTCTTCACGCAAACATAGGTCATTCGTATCATGAGTACCATGATGACTACAAAAGCTACTGGTACTATTATTTTTGCAACTAAGGAACTACCTATAGAAGAAAACCAATTGCTTATAATAGAGAAACTTTTACTTAGTCTCTCCCAAACACCATCAACCTCTAGTTGAGTTACTTCCTTATGCAATTTAGTGATCTTCTGAATGTATCCTTCCAAATTCTTACTTTTATCTGGAATGTAAGTGCAACAATGTTAAACTTTTAGCATTCCACAGACTCCACCCTCTTTTGCCAACAATATATCAAGGGCAAGTCGATTTTGCATAACCATAGATCTCATGGCAATCATTTCAGTGTCAATCATCAAGAATCCTCCAGCAGTATCTGTTGATAAACGATCAACCACTGTGGACAATTGTTGAATTTTGTATGCATTCAGTGTAACTCCAACTCCAGATATCAATGCTCCAAATATATCACCTACAATTTCTGAAAAACTTTCTCTTTTTACACGGTTTAGTCCTTAACTTACTTCATCGATTCCATTTGTATTTTTGTCTACATGATATACTTTTGGAAAGACAATCCCAAGGTAACATGTCTCATACCAGTGATCTGGCAATCGATAATAGGCTTTCCTCCCACAGACATAATATATACCAGGCAAGACAGGGTCAGTTCCTCCCTTTAATCCCCAACCCCCAATAATTTTATAGGTATCTTCACATTCACTGGAACCGATGAAATAATGGTTGTAATTAGTCTTCTCCCTACGTAAGCATAATTTTCCCTTCTGTGACCAATCCAAAGCCATTGCAGCATAAATCTCACTTTTGTCATAGTTGCCTTCTCTGAACACCCATGGTGGTGTTTTCAATTTCTCTTCAACAGATTTTCTTTGAAACTTAGCCCTTCTTTCCTCTACCATCTCTAAAAAGATGTTCTCTTCCTTTTTCAATTTACATGTTAGGTTGTTTTTATTAGCGTATTCTATATCTAAAGGCTTAGTTGCCAGGAAAAAATCTCCCATGACATTTGCATGTGCTATCTTATTCAATTCAGGTACTACAGGAACCTTAGAAAATATTGTATCTACATTGGAATAATAATAGTCTAGTTTACCTGTTCTATACAACAAACTTGATAAAACACTACAGGTCACACCGTAAGTCAAAGGAAGGTGATGGTAAGTCACACCTTCAGAAACAGACAATGGCAACTGTATGCACACATAAGAGTCACTCACATCCATTGTTTCTACATATTCATAAAGTAGTTTGGTAAAAACATTTGAGGAAAAATTAGTAACTAATCTGTTGTGATGTAAACTACTAGCATCTATTTGATTCAAGTGAGTAATTTGTGTTTGTCTAATATGAGTATCTATCCTTGGACCTGTTAAATTGCTAGGACATGGTGTATCTTCTTTTATCAAATGTAAAGGTATTACGATTGTCAATATTATCCAGAATACTATCAATATACACACTAAACATAAGCAAACCTTATAACATCTACACATAAGGCTACATCTAGGTCTAGTTACTTGTGTATCTGCCATAATATTATTAATAAAATGTAGTGTGATCCCACACTTCAAAAGCTTTCTTCTTTACCCCTTCTTTTACTTTAACTTGATTCAATTTCCAGGACGTCTTTTGAATCTTCAGAGAAACTTTTCAGTTCATAACGCGACACCTTAGTTTGTTTAGTCTCTTAAGGCGGATTTAGATCACTTTTCTCTTTTTGTTCGTTGTCAGTGCTGTTTCTTCTTTGGTTTAAATCTTCTTCCTCAATTTCTTCTAACACTATATAAATCCAATCAGGTGACCTGAACTTTTTGTTTGGTTTTCTCACTCTCTTTGGTCGCAGCACTGATTCGTCATCTGACTCTCCCTGTTCTAACTGATTTGAAGTTTCGCTTATTTGTTCTAACCTATTTTCTGGTCTTCCTTTCACTACTCTATATTTCAGTCTTTTAACTCCACTTGGGCACTGCTGGTCTTTCCTTGCTCTCTTTGGTTGAACTACTTCTTCTTCTTTATTCAGTTCGTACTTCCGTTTCTTTGTACCTACTCTAAGTTTGCTTTCTTTTTCTTCTTCTTCTTCTTCGGTATTTCTTTCACCTACTTCTTCTCTATACTTTCCCTTTTCACCTAAAATTTGTCTTTCTTCTTGTTCAACAGCAGTTTCTTCAGTCCCAGTAGCTGGCTCCCACTTTACTTGACTTGTGCTAAACAATTCATCATCAAGCTGCTCTTCAGAGTCTTTTGGTTCAGGTTCGCCAGTTTCAGATTCTATTGCTCTAACCTCACTAATTTCTTGTGCTTCACCCTCTGATTCAGAGCTTGTACTTGAGATCTCCAGATGCCGCTCTACTCGTGGTTCAAGTGGACTTGGGACTCGCTGAGTGTGACTGGCATGGATCCAATTTGTTAAACCAGCACACTTTACTGCTGTAGTCGTCACCAATATAACCTGATATGGCCCTTCCCAGCGGGCTCTAGGCAAGTTTTTCTTCAATGCCTTTTCACGTGAACCCACTCACCAGGGCTTAGATCATGAGCTTGAGTCTGCTATGTTGTGGTCGCGTCTGCTCCAACCTGATGAAACACAGAACGTACCACATCAGCCAATCCTTTGCAATAGTCAAGGATGAGATCATCAGATATATTTATCAATTTGTTCGCAGGTACAAATGCTTGTCTCATTGCTCTTCCCATCAATATTTCGTACGGACTCAATCCTGTCTTTTTGTCAGGAATGCTTCTGAGACTCATCAAAACTAGGGGTAAAGCGTCAGGCCATTTCAGTGCTGTGGATCTACACACTTTACCTAACCTGTTCTTGATTGTGCCATTTATCTGTTCTACTATTCCAGAAGCCTCTGGACGATAGGCACAATGAAGTTTTGGTTGAATTCTCAAGGCCTCACAAATCAGTTTGATCAATTTACTAGTGAAGTGTGTCCCTCTATCTGTTTTCATAGTGACTGGGAAACCATATCTAGGAATGTATTCTCTCAACAAAAGTTTTGCCACTGTCAAGCTATCATTCCTTCTTGTGGGATAAGCTTCTACCCATCGGGAAAACAAACACACAATCACTAACACATATTTGAACTTATCACATGGAGGTAACTCGATAAAATCGAGTTGTAGTCTGGTAAAAGGACCACCTGCCCTCCCTATTGTTCCCAGACTAACTATTGTCTTTCTTCCTGGATTTTGCTGTTGGCACGTTAGGCATCTCTGACAAAAACTCTCTGCAATAGTTCTGAACCTAATATTAAACCATGTTTGTTTGAATAATCTGACCATGGCGTCTCGTCCAACATGTGTCACTCCATGGTACATCCTTGCCATATGAGAAAGTAAACTATCTGGCATGACTGGTCTTCCATCAATATATACCCATACATCATCATCTTCTCGTCTTCTACATCCTGCTTTCTCCCATTCCTGTCTTTCCTCATCACTTGCCTCTTCCTGCAGTTGTCTCACTTCATCCCAAGTTTCAATAGTGTTAGTAAACATAAGTTGACAAACCGTATGTTCTTTTGCTTTTCCCCGATTTATGGAAGTCTCATTCTTTGCACAATATTGTGCTACTTGGTCAGCAAATCTGTTGCCTTGAGTCACATAATCATCTCCTGACTTATGTGCGGCACATTTGACCACTGCAATTTGTTTTGCCAATTGTAATGCTTCCAGCAATTCTTTTACACAAATTGACTATTCCTGATGGGGGACCCCGAAGAGGTCAGGAATCCCCTCTGCATCCATAGTTCTCCAAAATCATGCACAATGCCAAAGCTATATTGACTATCATTAATTATGGTCACTTTCTGACGTTTTCCCAATTTGCAAGCATGAATTAGAGCTATCAATTCAGCCACTTGTGCAGATTTTACCCCTTTTAGACAGGATGCTTCCAGAATTTCTGCTACAGTACAAACAGCATAAGCAGAACTCAATACACCTCTTTCAGTTCGCAAACATGAACCATCAACAAACATCACACAATCTGATTCCTCGAGAGGAACGTCCTTGAGATCAGGACGGGGCTTGGTACAAAATTCAGTCACATCCAAACAATCATGTTCAGCTCCATCCTTTACTTCTTCATCCCATACATCTGGCAATAGAGTAGAAGGATTCACATTTGTACATCTCACTATGGTCACATTTTCTGCTCCCAGAATCACTCTCTCATACCTAGTCAGCCGACTATAGGTGAGATGCTGAGTCCGTGTTCTTGTTAAAAGGATCTCAACTGAATGTGGCACATACACTCTCACAGGATGACCCATTATGATCCCTTCACTCTGTTCCAAACTCACACAAGTAGCAGCTACTGCTTTCAAACATCCAGGTAATGCGGCAGCCACTGAATCTAGAGTAGCTTAAAAATATGCCACAGCTCGTCTTGACATTCCATGCCTTTGAGTTAAAACTGCATGTGCACAACCATCTCTCTCACTGCAATATAATGCAAAATCCTTTGAATAATCAGGCATTCCCAATGCCGGAGCCTTACACAAACTATCTTTCAGTTTAACAAAAGCATCCATACTTTCTCCATCCAATTTAACTGGATCTTTCACATCATTCCTTGTTAACCTCTGTAGCGGTTTTGCCATCAGGGAAAATCCACTGATCCACTGTCTGCAATATCCAACCACTCCCAAAAACATTCGCACTTCCCTCTGTGTCGTTGGCGGCTTCATATCCCTGGTCACTCGAATACGCTCTGACGTTACTTTTCTGACTCCCTTCTCAATCTTATGACCTAAGTATTAGACTTCTTGTTGGCAGAATTGTAATTTTGCAGGGGACACCTTATGTCCACCCTCTGCCAAATGGTTCAGTAAAGCAACTGTGTCTGCAACACAGGCTTCTCGAGTCTTTGATGCCACCAGTAGGTCATCAATATACTGAACCAAAACAGACTCTTCAGACATTCTCAAATCCTCCAAACAATTTTTCAATATCTGATTAAAAATTGAAGGACTCTCAGTATAGCCTTGAGGAACTCGGCAGCATGCCAAAACACGATCCTCAAACCGAAACACGAACAACTACTGGATATCTGGATGCAGGGGAATCGAAAAGAATGCATGACACAAATCAATCACTGTATACCATTCCGCATCATGTGGGATTTGGTATAGCATCACTGCTGGGTTTGGCACAACTGGACAACAAGGCACAACAATTTTGTTTACCTTTCTCAAATGTTGTACTATTCTATAAGTTCCATTTGGCTTTTTCAATCCCATAGTAGGTGAGTTACAAGGACTACTCATTAACACTTTTAAAATTCCTTGTTCAATCATTTGATCAATTACAGGAGTTATTCCTGCTATTACTTCTGGTTTCATTTTATACTGTGGTGTATTTGGATAGTCAACACCATCTTTCACTGTAATTCTAATCGGATCCACTTTCTTCATCAATCCAATCTCCTGTCCTGTGAAATCCCATACTTCCGGATTCACTACCTTCATTAATTCTTCAGGCACACTTTTGTCTGTAAGAAGCGAATATAACTCATTCACTTCTGTTCCTAATAATAATAATAATAATAAATGAGCTTGTATAGCGCCTGGTTACACTAACTAGTGTGTCCCCGCGCTGCCGGCTACTCGGACCGCTCTGTGCGAGAAGTAAGGTGGAGAATCTACAGTTGGAAGAGCCAAGTTTTTAAGTTTTTTCGGAAGGAGAATTCTGATGGATCCATACGAATAATTAGGGGAAGGGAATTCCAGTTCTTAGCAGCTAGATAGCAAAAAGACCTGCCACCCATTCTTGCTCTTTTAATTACTGGGATTTTAACCCTCCCCGTCCCCAGGGACCGCAGGGCCCTCGCCGGAGTATAGGGTAACATTAACTTATGTAAGTAGCTGGGACCTTTACCCAGCAAGATCCGCTGACTTACACACATGGCCTTAAAGAGGATTCTTTTTCTCACCGGGAGCCAGTGTAGAATATCCAGAGCATTTCTGGAAGAGGCTCTCCTAGGGAGCATCAGAACAAGGCGGGCTGCCGCGTTCTGTATACACTGTAATCGTTGCACACTCTCACCACTGGCGCCTAGGTAAAGGACATTCTCATAGTCCAGGCGGGAGGTCACCAACGCGTGGGTAAGAGTTTTCCTGGCGGCTACGGGGAGCACGTCCAAGACCTTCCGAAGATTTTTCATTATTCCGAAACATTTTCCGGCTACCGTTCTTGAATGGTAATCAAACGAGAGTTTAGAATCCAACCATATCCCCAGGTTCTTAACCTGGTTACTGGGGATGGGAGTAGTGCCCAGACTCTGTGGCCACCACCTTGATGACCATATTGAGGGAGCCTTCCCTACAATCAGGACCTCCGTTTTACTACCGTTGAGTTTTAGACAGTTATTTGACATCCACTCTCCCAGCTCCTGTAAACAGGAGGCGAAGGTAGTGGCAGCTTCCGTGTGGGCCTGGGAGAGGGACACTATCAGTTGAGTGTCATCTGCATATGACACAACACTGATGTCATATTTCCTAATGATGTCTGCCAGGGGGGCCATATAAAGATTAAAAAGAGTAGGGCTAAGTATAGAGCCCTGGGGAACCCCCTGAGCTAACACCATTTTAAACGCGACATCCTCATCAGGTGTCTGAAATGCAATACCATCCGGTGTGCAGTAAATTGTGCAATTCATTTTGCACAGCAAATCCCTTCCTAACAAATTCACTGGACTCGAGTCACACACTACAAACCGATGCATGTCTTTGAAGGGACCCATATGTACTTCAATTGGTTTAGTAACTGCAGTATTTATCTGTTTATTTGAGACTCCTACTACTTGGATAGTTTCTCCAGAGAGGGGTAGGTTTGGAATTTCTGTGGCTCTCACAGTAGAACGGGTAGCACCAGTGTCCACTAGAAAGGTGATATCATTACCTTCCATTTTTCCATCAACAAATGGACCTGACTGATCTACCTCTGGAGTAGCGCCAAGCACACACTCTTCCTCCCCCCTCAGGCACCGTCATTGATTCGATTCAGCATCACTTCCATCACATTGCATCCAAAATTGGGGAATCACATTTGTGTTAGTATTTTTACCAACCTGGTCTCCTCCGTGAAACCCTGTATCCGCACTGTATCTTTGAGCTTTTACACTATGTGGTAACGGTGGTTGCGGGACCTGATATTGGGTAGTGACTACCTGCTGTTGTGGTGTCTGCTGCACAACTATCTCACTCTGCACCTGTGGGGTTAAAATTTGATTTCCTCCATTAGTCCTCTGCACTGATCTACACTCATTCTTCCAGTGTCCATACTTTCCGCACCCATGACAAGGAAATTTCTTTTTCGCCTCTTCTCTGCTCATTTGTCCTCTACCTCTACCCCCAGTAGATTTCTGAGCATTCTGACTAACTCCTCCCATTTGGTTTATAGCCTGAGAATTCAACTGAGTTTCTTGCTGCTCCGCTACCTTTACTTGTGCCCACATCATCTTTTCTTTTAATTTGAGATGGCGAGACTCAATGTTGTCGCTGCAATACTTCGCATACCTCAAGATCTCATCGATCGTTTTGGCTTGCCAGCACAACATATGCTGCTGTATCATCTGACTAGTCTCAGGTCTTAATCCATACACAAACCTATACACAAAATGACCCATATCTTTGTCTCCAATATTCTCAAAACCACTATACTGCTTAAAGACTTGTAATAACCTCTCATAATAGGCATGTACAGATTCTTTCGGCTCTTGGGTTGTTCTATCAATTTTTACCCAATCCGTTTCCTTAGGGGAAATTTTGCTTTTCAAGAAAGAAATCACTTGATGATATTTTTTCATCACCTCATCAGAAGGTGCTCCTGTTTTGGCATCTCTAGGATATTCGACTTTCGGCCAATCTACTGTAATCTTACATTCAGTCCATAAATCTGCAGGGACAACAATTTCAAACAATCCATCTAGAGCCTTTAACAATACTTTCGATACTTTCACAAACCTCTCAACTTGTTTATACCATTCCACAGGTTTTTCTCTCAACCTAGGAAACTCATTGGTAAAAGACAATATATCCTGTCTAGTCCAAGGAACATGCACATAACCTCCTCCTGGAACTTCTCTCAATGGACATTCCAAAGCTACATTTTCCACTTCTCTTACGGGATGCAAATGTATTTTTTTAGCAGTTAATTCTTCTTTCTTCCTCATCCATCTACCTTTCCATCTTTCAACGTCTCCCGATTTTCTTAAAACAACCATTAACTCTTTTATCTGCAATCGCCTACCAGACGTATTCATATTTTCTATATCCTTTTCAGTAAAATCCACTCTATATGTCTTCTGCAACACCTTTGATCTTCCTATATCCATCCCCAACTCCTCTGCAGTTTCCACTAACCTTTCATGTAGATTTTTCGCTTTCCAAGTAATACTCTTACACAGATACATCAATTCATCATCTTGATAAGTCTTTAGCCTGTCTGGACTCATGGTTCCAATTATCATTTATTCCAGATCTACTCTTAACTTACATACATCTATAGGCTGTGGTTGTGTTTTTCTCCTTTGTAACCCTTTCACCCAATCATCTAATTCTTCAGTGGTTGAACCTATTGAAACCTCACTTCTGGGAATCTCATCCAGCTCTATCCTTTTGGGCTGTAACTGCATTATTTCCCTAGGCGTTTCAATAATCGTTAAATTAGTTGGAGGTGTAGATCTAGTAACTGTAGTGGGCTGTTCACTTTGAACACTTACAGCATTAATTCTACTACTAGCTGATGTTATAGCAGAATTTAATGGAACAGTTAAGGAAGGTTCATGGACAAGTCTATTTTCAAATACAGGTATTGCTGGACCTATAGTTACTGGCACAGTTATTGCATCTATTTTCATATTCATCTGATTTAATTTTTCAACTAATTCTTTAGTTTGTATGGCAAATTCTACTTCTCCTTCCTGCTCTACATCGCTTACAGTTGGAACTGGTGTCGTTTGAGGTGTCATTTGGGCTTCCATTGACGGTGCATTTGGTGTCACCATCACGAAATTCTCTTGATAAGGTGGTGGTCGTTTAACTAATATGTCAACCAACAGCTCATCATCAGTTTCATTCGGGTTATATCCATAACCAAATTGCTCTAAATGTCTCTTCTTTTCCTTACACTTATTTCCTGCAGTCTCTACTACCATTAAAACTGGATACAATCCTTCAGTTATCTCTCCATTTCTCCACCTCTTCATTCTATCTTCGTGTTTTTCATCATGAAATCTTCCAAACATAAATCTATGAACTCTACCACTTCTGTGTCTCTCTCTTTCATACATTTCATCTTCCCATTCTACTAGTGCTTCAAACTGTGTAGGTCTAGGTCTCGGATCTAATGCCATCATTTTATCTCTTAAATTACGCAATACTGCCAAATTAAAAGAACCATGCTCTGGGAAAGCTAGTGTACCATCATTCTTCGTATATCCTACCCAGTTCTCTAACCAAATACATGTGTGATAACCATATTTTAACATCATATAAAACGCTGGCGTCTTTGGTGGAGGGATAGGAACTCCTTCTCTCGTTATTACTGGTTTGTCCTTTTTAAAGAATCTTTTAATTTTGCCAAACAAAGTCAATTTCTCCTGTCGCGGTGGTTCGAAATACATTTTCGTTACTTATTCAACACCTTCACTCGATACAAATCTTTAGCAACACAATTCACTATAATTCACCAGTTGAACTCTTTTACTTCCTTAAACACCTGACCAATGTCAGCGCGACACACTCTTAACTCTTCCAATCGGAGCTTTCTACTTCTCCGCTATTTTGTACAATACCAGCGCGGCTCACACCAACTAACCAATCGGTGCCCGCTCTGTCTTCACAGACTGACCAATGCCAGCGCGGCTTTCTGTGACGTCAGCTTCTCCTCCTCCTGCTGCTGACCCTCCCTTTACAAAAATTATCGGCACTTTTCTAAGTTCGATTTTCTTTAAAATAACTTATTAGTCACAACATTTAAACAATACCACACTGTCTGTTTACTATATAGAGAGATAGTTTTTTACTCTCAAGAACATTTCTTTCAATACGGGCAAGTATAACAATTCCGCTATCCTTCCCTTCACTCAAGCTAGTAGAGGACCTGTTACTTCCTTAGGGATAAGGCCAAAATTTCATAAGATGACCCTTTTGTTAATAAGGAGGTCTCACTACTCTTCTGGGATAAGGCCAAAGTTTCACAGGTGGACCCTTCGCTATCACATACACACTCAATAGTCCCTATAATAACCTAAACAGACAATGTACCTATTCCCGTGTGATTTCACTTCTCACACTTTTCCTCTGCCTTATTTCAGGCTAACTTTTACTCTGGCGGCTTCCCAGATACCCTTCCGTACCTGTGTTCCAAAGACTACATAGAAACGTAACACTGACTCACTTTACATAGAATGTTAACATATAATCAATAATCAATAAATCACCAAGCTAATCAATAATAACCATCATTCTGCTACCAGAAGAACTGATCCAGCGCAACCCCTAAATTCTAAAACCAGGGACCAAGAGAAATCTCATCACACAGAAATTGCTTTACCAAACAACGGGGTCCATCACACATTACCCATAAATGATCCCTGAGGACAGGCGCTGGATTTGGGGGGCTTATTTTGTCAGTTTTATTAAGTACAACACTACACTTCACATTAATAACATTTGTATATACTTCTATCTATTTGTAATATCAACTTTCTTCTTCTTTTGGTCGATGGACCATTAGTTGAAGAGTGTTGGGGTTTGTAGAGCGCAGCCGTCGTAATAGCCCTCCAGAATGAGGTTAAGAAGAAATGTTTGACCAGGTGTTAAACACAGCAAGGTAAGCTTGACCAAACTGTGCTTAACTGGTCAGGTTTACTCTGTGGTAACACCAACCCTATTATGTGTGCATTGCCTTGTGACTGGTCAAGGTTGCCTTTTTGGTAAACCCCTGTTAACTAAATAAGCTTCCGATTCTGCTAATATTATGTTTGCCAGCTTCTGCTAATATATATGTTTGCCAGTGTTTTACATTTCATTCCTATAAGGCAGTCACTCGACTCGAGCAACAAGGAACAGGTGCACAGCCTTGTGTGCACGTTGCTTTCCGTTAAACTGTTAGACGTGTCTAGCAACGTGCAGAGAAACCCCACCCTTCTGCAGCTATAAAAGACTGCCGCTCCCGCTTACTCGTGCTTGTGTTCGTTACCGCTATCCAGCATCTCCACTTACCTGGAATCTTCCGACGACGCAGCAGCGCTCTGGTCTCGTCTTCAACTTCCGGTTTTCTTCCTGCTTTCGCTGTACTCCTCTGCATTGGCGACTCATTTCCTGGTCCATCCCCCATCATTCTTCCGGCGCTCATTTCCTGGTCCAGTTTCTTCATCCGACCTGCAACAGAGAAAGAGAAGAAAAGAATCAAGAGTCAAGTAAGAACGTTCCGCTTGCGGAGCGCGCTCGCATGCATGCATATAGAAAAATTAAAATTGTGAACTTATCTTTGAACTGTTTGGCTGAATTAAGCCTTCCTGCCACGATCTTCTGACAAAAATCTAAGACAATACAAAAGAGAAAAAGAATGCAAGGGTTACAACAGAGTTACTGAAAGAAGGCTCTGTGACTCAATCATTGCAAAGAACAATTTTCGTTTTCTTTGTTTATTTTTTGGGACTTTTGTAAAGCGTCACAAGAAACCTGACGTTGAGTAAGTGACCTAAAATGAGGTGCACATTTATGAAAGGTGCAACACGAATGTTTGTAAACTGATGTGTTTATGTTTATTACAGATAAGAAAGAGAGAGAGAGAGAGAAGCATATTTAAATCATCTCTTGAATGTCATTAAGGGACATGCAATAAACGCAAAGGTATTGACAGGGCGAAGAATAGCATTAACGCAAAGCACATTTGAATATTTGTATTTGAAGTAAGCAGTGCTGCTCTCATTGTTGTTTGTTGTTTTATAGGCAATGGTCCACGAAAGAGGTTGCCGTCAGAAGCACTTTTACTGAAGTGAAGAGAGTGGCGAGAGTGTCCTTTTATTTATCGTTTTGGTTCTTTTGTCCCTTTTTTCCCCTTCCCACGAGGACCTAAGAATCCAAGCTGAATATTGATAAGGTTTAGGAGGAACTAGGTCTTAGGGGGCATAGGAAAAATATCTTCGCATCTCTCATCTGGAACGCCTGGATTTCAGGTGAATGAAGGTTAACAGAAACACAAGCCTTCACAACATTAAAGTTCTAGTTGAGAGATGGACCCAAACAGAGATCATATAGGTACCCACGACATGGCCCAAGCTTTATTTGAGGTTACCGAGACTGATAGAACTGTTACAGGACTGTTATAGACTATGCAGTTAGAAATGCAGAAGCTAAAACAAGAAAACTTAGAATTGCGACAAGAAGTCATACGTTATAAACCCAGGGATTCGGCTTGGTCAAGTACGACAGTCCCGCCCTTTACCTCATCTTTTGAGACAGGGACCAAGCCTAAAACGACGAGTCTTTTTAGCACTACCGAAGAGGGTACGACACCAATACAGGTCACAGTTGCAGTTCCGCCTACGGTGCCTTTATCGGCCCCGGAACGGTTTTTGGGTGACAGTGCAAAGTTTAATATCTTCATTAGTCAATGCCAATTACATTTTATGTGTAAACCTCAGGCTTTTGTGTCTGACGCAGCTAAGGTGGCGTTTGTGCTTTCATATCTGGGAGGCACTGCTGCAAACTGGTCAATACCTTATATAGACAGAAATGATCAGGTGCTGTATAATTGGCCATTGTTTAAACAGACTATGACTAAATTGTTTGCTAAACATACGTATGTACAAGCTAGCGATAATGAGCTGCTGAACTTGAAACAATCTGGTAAAGACCTTCTGACGTATTTAACTCATTTCAATCGTCTGTTAACAGAGACTCAATGGCCAGAAGAAAAACGCATATCTCTGTTTTATCGTGGATTACGTGATGAGTTAAAAGACGCCCTGGCCCACATAGTGGACCTCCCAGATGAATATTCCGACTTTGTAGATCTGGTGGTTAAATTAGACCATAGGTTAAATGAAAGAAAAGGTGACAAAATCAGAGTTGAAAGTAGATTAACGTGGTTAAAGACAGAAAAGAAAGAGGCAGAAGTCAAACAAACCGAGTCAGAACCCATGCAGATAGGTATTATTAAGGGGCCACTCACCCTGGAAGAAAAAGAACGACGTAGAAAATTAAACCTGTGTCTGTATTGTGGTCGGTCCGGGCACTTTGCAAAAGAATGCCCTACTAAACCAAAAACTCCTAAAAAGGTTAGCGTAGCAGCAAAGGACCCTTCTGAGCAGGAAAACTAGGTAACTCGTCAAGGAAGGAGATCACTTGCACGAGGCAGTATCAGACTAAGATCTCCCAATCTTGACTCAAGTTTGTACCCAGAATACCAAAACATTTTATAATTCAAGGCATTCTAATATTGAATGCTCAAGTAAGACATACTGTGTCAGTCCTATTGGATTCAGGAGCAACCGGAAATTTCGTTGATAATCAACTAGCCCAGAAACTTCAGATGCCCACTAGACTTAAAGAACAACCAGAACCGGTATGCGCTGTAGATGGCACTGCTCTGTCTTCAGGAGAAATAACTCATCAAACAGAGCCTATGGTCATGGTTTGTCAAAATGGACATAAGGAGTCCATTAGTTTTGATCTGATTGATACCCCTGCCTTTGGTGTTATATTAGGTGTTCCTTGGCTTATCACTCATAATCCGTTCATAAATTGGGAGTCTAGAACAGTAACCCTGAATTCACTATTTTGCAAGGCCCAATGTTACCAAGTAGCCCACCAAGAGTTTGAAACCATTGTTCATTGTGCAAATTCGTTAGTCACTGCAAGTCTCATTCCACCTGAGTATCAGGAGTTTACAGACGTGTTTGATCCTATCAAGGCCACTGTTCTGCCTCCTCACAGATCATATGATTGTCGCATAGACTTGATACCAGGAGCTCCTCTACCAAACAGTAGAGTGTATGCGTTATCTGAGGAAGAAACAAAATATCTAAGATCATATTTGGATGAACTTCTGGAATTAGGTTTCATCCGTCATTCCACGTCCCCTGTCTCTTCGCCTTTATTTTTTATCCCGAAGCGGGATGGTGGCTTGAGAGCTTGTCTCGATTATCGTGGATTGAATAAGATCACTATAAAGAATAAATATCCTTTACCATTAATACCCGTATTATTAGACCAGTTGAGAGATTCAACAAACTACACCAAGTTGGACTTGCGAGGGGCATACCATCTTGTACGAGTGAAGGAGCATGACGAGTGGAAGACGGCATTCAGAACCAAATTTGGGTTGTTTGAGTACACCGTCATGCCCTTTGGCCTGTGCAATGCCCCCGCTGCATTTCAGTTTTTTATTAATGACGTTTTAAACGAATTTTTGGACATTAGTGTTATCGTATATATTGACGATATCTTGATTTATTCCAAGAATGAAGCAGAACATACTCAGCAAGTTAAGGCCGTGTTAGCAAAATTGCAAGACAACCACCTTTTTGTAAAACTTGAAAAATGTGTGTTTAACACAAGACAGGTGGAATTTCTTGGTTATTGTCTCTCACCTACTGGTATTATGATGGACAAGAAAAAGGTGAGTGCTATTTTAGATTGGCCAGAGCCCTCTTCGGTGAAAGAGGTTCAACGAGTTTTGGGCTTTGCCAATTTTTACAGACGCTTCATTCCTCAATTCGCAGAAACAGTGGTCCCCATTACGAAGCTGTTAAAGAAAGGACAGCCATTCGACTGGTCTAAAGAGGCCTCGCAGGCTTTTCAACTATTACAAGAAAAATTTACTTCAGCACCGGTACTCCGACATCCTAATCCAGATTTGCCCTTTTTTGTGGAAGCTGACGCTTCACAGGTGGCTGTGGGGGGTTCTCTCTCAACGGGACGAACAGGATGGTCAGTTGCATCCCGTGGCCTTTTATTAAAAAAGCTGCTTCCAGCAGAGCAAAATTACACAGTCATGGAAAGAGAATTGTTGGCAATCAAATTAGTATTCACTGAATGGCGTCACCATTTGATGGGAGCCAAATTCCCGGTTACAATTTTTAGTGATCATAAGAATTTGCAATTTTTTAGTTCAGTAAAAGCTCTCACTCCTCGACAGATGCATTGGTTGAATTTCTTTAGCTCCTTTGATTTTGTAATCACATTTAGACCAGGTACCAAACAGGTGTTATCGGATCTGTTGTCTCGGTACGGGCACACAATTGAGTCTAAGAAAGAGACAGATAATCCCTCTATTATTCCACCACAAAAAATAGTAGCACCTTTAAGTTCCCCTAATTTTATGACTCAGATTAGACAACTACATTTAAAGGAACAAGTGAAAGAGTGGTTACGAGACTCAAAGAATTCCCTTCAAGAAGGTCTGCTTTATCATGAAGATTTGTTATATGTACCTAGTGCAGACTTACAACTAAAGGTTATGCAGTGGAATCATGAGTCACCTCTTGCTGGTCATCCTGGAGCTCAGAAAACTTTAGAAAATTGTCAGAAACATTTTTGGTGGCCTACCTTAGTAAAAGATGTTAAAGAATTTGTGGCTACCTGTCCCATTTGTGCCAGTAATAAATCCTCTCACACCGCTCCTACTGGTTTACTCCAACCCTTACCTGTGCCCCCCAGCCCTGGCACACTATAAGTGTGGATTTTATCACTGGACTTCCATTGTCAAATGGTCACACCACGATTTTGGTGGTGGTGGATTATTTGTCCAAAATGGCCCATTTTGTTCCCTTATCAAAACTCCCCTCTGCAATGGAGTTTAGTCATATCTTTCTATCGCAGATTGTGAGATTACATGGCTTGCCAAATAAGATTGTTTCGGACAGAGGTAGTCAATTCGTGTCAAAGTTCTGGAAACACTTTTGTGAATTATTGAAGGTAAAGGTAGCTCTGTCCACAGCTTACCACCCATAAACCGATGGCCAGACGGAAAGGGCGAACCAGACCTTATTACAAACCTTACGATGCCTAATGGCAGAATTCACTAGTCACTGGGACAAGGCTTTAGCTCTAGCTGAATTCTGTTACAACAATAGCATTCATGTGTCAACGCAATGTTCCCCGTTTTACTTTTTACAAGGTTTTCATCCCAAATCATTACCTCTGTCTGTGTAACAGTCTTGTTTACCAGCCGTAACGGATCGATTACACAATTTATTAGACATACAGGCAAGAGCAGTGAAACACTTAACGAAGTACAAGGAACGAATGAAAACTCAAGCTGATAAACATAGAATTCCAGCCCCTAATTTTAAGGTAGGAGACAAGGTGTGGCTTTCCACAAAGAATTTGCAATTAGCAGGCCCTAGGAAACTGAAGTCTAAATATATTGGGCCCTTTAACATCATTCAAATATTGACCCCCGTATCAGTAAAGCTACTCTTACCCCCCGAATACTCTGTGCATCCTACCTTTCATGTATCATTACTAAAAACTTATAATCCACTTACTAGACAAGACCCCCTCCTCCTCCTATTGTTATAGATGGGCGTTTAGAGTATGAGGTTCAGAAAATTCTAGATGCAAAACGACTACAAGGAAAGTTGCACTATTTGGTTGCTTGGAAAGGTTATCCAGTAGAAGAAAACTCTTGGGAACCGGCTTCGGCAGTGCACGCCTCTCGGTTGATTAGAGCCTTTTACCTCAGAAATCCACACAAACCACGTCCAGTGGGGAGGCCTTTGAGGGGAGCGACTGTTGGGGTTTGTAGAGTGCAGCCGTCGTAATAGCCCTCCAGAATGAGGTTAAGAAGAAATGTTTGACCAGGTGTTAAACACAGCAAGGTAAGCTTGACCAAACTGTGCTTAACTGGTCAGGTTTACTCTGTGGTAACACCAACCCTATTATGTGTGCATTGCCTTGTGACTGGTCAAGGTTGCCTTTTTGGTAAACCCCTGTTAACTAAATAAGCTTCCGATTCTGCTAATATTATGTTTGCCAGCTTCTGCTAATATATATGTTTGCCAGTGTTTTACATTTCATTCCTATAAGGCAGTCACTCGACTCGAGCAACAAGGAACAGGTGCACAGCCTTGTGTGCACGTTGCTTTCCGTTAAACTGTTAGACGTGTCTAGCAACGTGCAGAGAAACCCCACCCTTCTGCAGCTATAAAAGACTGCCGCTCCCGCTTACTCGTGCTTGTGTTCGTTACCGCTATCCAGCATCTCCACTTACCTGGAATCTCCCGACGACGCAGCAGCGCTCTGGTCTCGTCTTCAACTTCCGGTTTTCTTCCTGCTTTCGCTGTACTCCTCTGCATTGGCGACTCATTTCCTGGTCCGTCCCCCATCATTCTTCCGGCGCTCATTTCCTGGTCCAGTTTCTTCATCCGACCTGCAACAGAGAAAGAGAAGAAAAGAATCAAGAGTCAAGTAAGAATGTTCCGCTTGCGGAGCGCGCTCGCATGCATGCATATAGAACAATTAAAATTGTGAACTTATCTTTGAACTGTTTGGCTGAATTAAGCCTTCCTGCCACGATCTTCTGACAAAAATCTAAGACAATACAAAAGAGAAAAAGAATGCAAGGGTTACAACAGAGTTACTGAAAGAAGGCTCTGTGACTCAATCATTGCAAAGAACAATTTTCGTTTTCTTTGTTTACTTTTTGGGACTTTTGTAAAGCGTCACAAGAAACCTGACGTTGAGTAAGTGACCTAAAATGAGGTGCACATTTATGAAAGGTGCAACACGAATGTTTGTAAACTGATGTGTTTATGTTTATTACAGATAAGAAAGAGAGAGAGAGAGAGAAGCATATTTAAATCATCTCTTGAATGTCATTAAGGGACATGCAATAAACGCAAAGGTATTGACAGGGCGAAGAATAGCATTAACGCAAAGCACATTTGAATATTTGTATTTGAAGTAAGCAGTGCTGCTCTCATTGTTGTTTGTTGTTTTATAGGCAATGGTCCACGAAAGAGGTTGCCGTCAGAAGCACTTTTACTCAAGTGAAGAGAGTGGCGAGAGTGTCCTTTTATTTATCGTTTTGGTTCTTTTGTCCCTTTTTTCCCCTTCCCCCGAGGACCTAAGAATCCAAGCTGAATATTGATAAGGTTTAGGAGGAACTAGGTCTTAGGGGGCATAGGAAAAATATCTTCGCATCTCTCATCTGGAACGCCTGGATTTCAGGTGAATGAAGGTTAACAGAAACACAAGCCTTCACAACATTAAAGTTCTAGTTGAGAGATGGACCCAAACAGAGATCATATAGGTACCCACGACATGGCCCAAGCTTTATTTGAGGTTACCGAGACTGATAGAACTGTTACAGGACTGTTATAGACTATGCAGTTAGAAATGCAGAAGCTAAAACAAGAAAACTTAGAATTGCGACAAGAAGTCATACGTTATAAACCCAGGGATTCGGCTTGGTCAAGTACGACAGTCCCGCCCTTTACCTCATCTTTTGAGACAGGGACCAAGCCTAAAACGACGAGTCTTTTTAGCACTACCGAAGAGGGTACGACACCAATACAGGTCACAGTTGCAGTTCCGCCTACGGTGCCTTTATCGGCCCCGGAACGGTTTTGGGTGACAGTGCAAAGTTTAATATCTTCATTAGTCAATGCCAATTACATTTTATGTGTAAACCTCAGACTTTTGTGTCTGACGCAGCTAAGGTGGCGTTTGTGCTTTCATATCTGGGAGGCACTGCTGCAAACTGGTCAATACCTTATATAGACAGAAATGATCAGGTGCTGTATAATTGGCCATTGTTTAAACAGACTATGACTAAATTGTTTGCTAAACATACGTATGTACAAGCTAGCGATAATGAGCTGCTGAACTTGAAACAATCTGGTAAAGACCTTCTGACGTATTTAACTCATTTCAATCGTCTGTTAACAGAGACTCAATGGCCAGAAGAAAAACGCATATCTCTGTTTTATCGTGGATTACGTGATGAGTTAAAAGACGCCCTGGCCCACATAGTGGACCTCCCAGATGAATATTCCGACTTTGTAGATCTGGTGGTTAAATTAGACCATAGGTTAAATGAAAGAAAAGGTGACAAAATCAGAGTTGAAAGTAGATTAACGTGGTTAAAGACAGAAAAGAAAGAGGCAGAAGTCAAACAAACCGAGTCAGAACCCATGCAGATAGGTATTATTAAGGGGCCACTCACCCTGGAAGAAAAAGAACGACGTAGAAAATTAAACCTGTGTCTGTATTGTGGTCGGTCCGGGCACTTTGCAAAAGAATGCCCTACTAAACCAAAAACTCCTAAAAAGGTTAGCGTAGCAGCAAAGGACCCTTCTGAGCAGGAAAACTAGGTAACTCGTCAAGGAAGGAGATCACTTGCACGAGGCAGTATCAGACTAAGATCTCCCAATCTTGACTCAAGTTTGTACCCAGAATACCAAAACATTTTATAATTCAAGGCATTCTAATATTGAATGCTCAAGTAAGACATACTGTGTCAGTCCTATTGGATTCAGGAGCAACCGGAAATTTTGTTGATAATCAACTAGCCCAGAAACTTCAGATGCCCACTAGACTTAAAGAACAACCAGAACCGGTATGCGCTGTAGATGGCACTGCTCTGTCTTCAGGAGAAATAACTCATCAAACAGAGCCTATGGTCATGGTTTGTCAAAATGGACATAAGGAGTCCATTAGTTTTGATCTGATTGATACCCCTGCCTTTGGTGTTATATTAGGTGTTCCTTGGCTTATCACTCATAATCCGTTCATAAATTGGGAGTCTAGAACAGTAACCCTGAATTCACTATTTTGCAAGGCCCAATGTTACCAAGTAGCCCACCAAGAGTTTGAAACCATTGTTCATTGTGCAAATTCGTTAGTCACTGCAAGTCTCATTCCACCTGAGTATCAGGAGTTTACAGACGTGTTTGATCCTATCAAGGCCACTGTTCTGCCTCCTCACAGATCATATGATTGTCGCATAGACTTGATACCAGGAGCTCCTCTACCAAACAGTAGAGTGTATGCGTTATCTGAGGAAGAAACAAAATATCTAAGATCATATTTGGATGAACTTCTGGAATTAGGTTTCATCCGTCATTCCACGTCCCCTGTCTCTTCGCCTTTATTTTTTATCCCGAAGCGGGATGGTGGCTTGAGAGCTTGTCTCGATTATCGTGGATTGAATAAGATCACTATAAAGAATAAATATCCTTTACCATTAATACCCGTATTATTAGACCAGTTGAGAGATTCAACAAACTACACCAAGTTGGACTTGCGAGGGGCATACCATCTTGTACGAGTGAAGGAGCATGACGAGTGGAAGACGGCATTCAGAACCAAATTTGGGTTGTTTGAGTACACCGTCATGCCCTTTGGCCTGTGCAATGCCCCCGCTGCATTTCAGTTTTTTATTAATGACGTTTTAAACGAATTTTTGGACATTAGTGTTATCGTATATATTGACGATATCTTGATTTATTCCAAGAATGAAGCAGAACATACTCAGCAAGTTAAGGCCGTGTTAGCAAAATTGCAAGACAACCACCTTTTTGTAAAACTTGAAAAATGTGTGTTTAACACAAGACAGGTGGAATTTCTTGGTTATTGTCTCTCACCTACTGGTATTATGATGGACAAGAAAAAGGTGAGTGCTATTTTAGATTGGCCAGAGCCCTCTTCGGTGAAAGAGGTTCAACGAGTTTTGGGCTTTGCCAATTTTTACAGACGCTTCATTCCTCAATTCGCAGAAACAGTGGTCCCCATTACGAAGCTGTTAAAGAAAGGACAGCCATTCGACTGGTCTAAAGAGGCCTCGCAGGCTTTTCAACTATTACAAGAAAAATTTACTTCAGCACCGGTACTCCGACATCCTAATCCAGATTTGCCCTTTTTTGTGGAAGCTGACGCTTCACAGGTGGCTGTGGGGGGTTCTCTCTCAACGGGACGAACAGGATGGTCAGTTGCATCCCGTGGCCTTTTATTAAAAAAAGCTGCTTCCAGCAGAGCAAAATTACACAGTCATGGAAAGAGAATTGTTGGCAATCAAATTAGTATTCACTGAATGGCGTCACCATTTGATGGGAGCCAAATTCCCGGTTACAATTTTTAGTGATCATAAGAATTTGCAATTTTTTAGTTCAGTAAAAGCTCTCACTCCTCGACAGATGCATTGGTTGAATTTCTTTAGCTCCTTTGATTTTGTAATCACATTTAGACCAGGTACCAAACAGGTGTTATCGGATCTGTTGTCTCGGTACGGGCACACAATTGAGTCTAAGAAAGAGACAGATAATCCCTCTATTATTCCACCACAAAAAATAGTAGCACCTTTAAGTTCCCCTAATTTTATGACTCAGATTAGACAACTACATTTAAAGGAACAAGTGAAAGAGTGGTTACGAGACTCAAAGAATTCCCTTCAAGAAGGTCTGCTTTATCATGAAGATTTGTTATATGTACCTAGTGCAGACTTACAACTAAAGGTTATGCAGTGGAATCATGAGTCACCTCTTGCTGGTCATCCTGGAGCTCAGAAAACTTTAGAAAATTGTCAGAAACATTTTTGGTGGCCTACCTTAGTAAAAGATGTTAAAGAATTTGTGGCTACCTGTCCCATTTGTGCCAGTAATAAATCCTCTCACACCGCTCCTACTGGTTTACTCCAACCCTTACCTGTGCCCCCCAGCCCTGGCACACTATAAGTGTGGATTTTATCACTGGACTTCCATTGTCAAATGGTCACACCACGATTTTGGTGGTGGTGGATTATTTGTCCAAAATGGCCCATTTTGTTCCCTTATCAAAACTCCCCTCTGCAATGGAGTTTAGTCATATCTTTCTATCGCAGATTGTGAGATTACATGGCTTGCCAAATAAGATTGTTTCGGACAGAGGTAGTCAATTCGTGTCAAAGTTCTGGAAACACTTTTGTGAATTATTGAAGGTAAAGGTAGCTCTGTCCACAGCTTACCACCCATAAACCGATGGCCAGACGGAAAGGGCGAACCAGACCTTATTACAAACCTTACGATGCCTAATGGCAGAATTCACTAGTCACTGGGACAAGGCTTTAGCTCTAGCTGAATTCTGTTACAACAATAGCATTCATGTGTCAACGCAATGTTCCCCGTTTTACTTTTTACAAGGTTTTCATCCCAAATCATTACCTCTGTCTGTGTAACAGTCTTGTTTACCAGCCGTAACGGATCGATTACACAATTTATTAGAAATACAGGCAAGAGCAGTGAAACACTTAACGAAGTACAAGGAACGAATGAAAACTCAAGCTGATAAACACAGAATTCCAGCCCCTAATTTTAAGGTAGGAGACAAGGTGTGGCTTTCCACAAAGAATTTGCAATTAGCAGGCCCTAGGAAACTGAAGTCTAAATATATTGGGCCCTTTAACATCATTCAAATATTGACCCCCGTATCAGTAAAGCTACTCTTACCCCCCGAATACTCTGTGCATCCTACCTTTCATGTATCATTACTGAAAACTTATAATCCACTTACTAGACAAGACCCCCCTCCTCCTCCTATTGTTATAGATGGGCGTTTAGAGTATGAGGTTCAGAAAATTCTAGATGCAAAACGACTACAAGGAAAGTTGCACTATTTGGTTGCTTGGAAAGGTTATCCAGTAGAAGAAAACTCTTGGGAACCGGCTTCGGCAGTGCACGCCTCTCGGTTGATTAGAGCCTTTTACCTCAGAAATCCACACAAACCACGTCCAGTGGGGAGGCCTTTGAGGGGAGCGACTGTTGGGGTTTGTAGAGTGCAGCCGTCGTAATAGCCCTCCAGAATAAGGTTAAGAAGAAATGTTTGACCAGGTGTTAAACACAGCAAGGTAAGCTTGACCAAACTGTGCTTAACTGGTCAGGTTTACTCTGTGGTAACACCAACCCTATTATGTGTGCATTGCCTTGTGACTGGTCAAGGTTGCCTTTTTGGTAAACCCCTGTTAACTAAATAAGCTTCCGATTCTGCTAATATTATGTTTGCCAGCTTCTGCTAATATATATGTTTGCCAGTGTTTTACATTTCATTCCTATAAGGCAGTCACTCGACTCGAGCAACAAGGAACAGGTGCACAGCCTTGTGTGCACGTTGCTTTCCGTTAAACTGTTAGACGTGTCTAGCAACGTGCAGAGAAACCCCACCCTTCTGCAGCTATAAAAGACTGCCGCTCCCGCTTACTCGTGCTTGTGTTCGTTACCGATATCCAGCATCTCCACTTACCTGGAATCTCCCGACGACGCAGCAGCGCTCTGGTCTCGTCTTCAACTTCCGGTTTTCTTCCTGCTTTCGCTGTACTCCTCTGCATTGGCGACTCATTTCCTGGTCCGTCCCCCATCATTCTTCCGGCGCTCATTTCCTGGTCCAGTTTCTTCATCCGACCTGCAACAGAGAAAGAGAAGAAAAGAATCAAGAGTCAAGTAAGAATGTTCCGCTTGCGGAGCGCGCTCGCATGCATGCATATAGAACAATTAAAATTGTGAACTTATCTTTGAACTGTTTGGCTGAATTAAGCCTTCCTGCCACGATCTTCTGACAAAAATCTAAGACAATACAAAAGAGAAAAAGAATGCAAGGGTTACAACAGAGTTACTGAAAGAAGGCTCTGTGACTCAATCATTGCAAAGAACAATTTTCGTTTTCTTTGTTTTCTTTTTGGGACTTTTGTAAAGCGTCACAAGAAACCTGACGTTGAGTAAGTGACCTAAAATGAGGTGCACATTTATGAAAGGTGCAACACGAATGTTTGTAAACTGATGTGTTTATGTTTATTACAGATAAGAAAGAGAGAGAGAGAGAGAAGCATATTTAAATCATCTCTTGAATGTCATTAAGGGACATGCAATAAACGCAAAGGTATTGACAGGGCGAAGAATAGCATTAACGCAAAGCACATTTGAATATTTGTATTTGAAGTAAGCAGTGCTGCTCTCATTGTTGTTTGTTGTTTTATAGGCAATGGTCCACGAAAGAGGTTGCCGTCAGAAGCACTTTTACTCAAGTGAAGAGAGTGGCGAGAGTGTCCTTTTATTTATCGTTTTGGTTCTTTTGTCCCTTTTTTCCCCTTCCCCCGAGGACCTAAGAATCCAAGCTGAATATTGATAAGGTTTAGGAGGAACTAGGTCTTAGGGGGCATAGGAAAAATATCTTCGCATCTCTCATCTGGAACGCCTGGATTTCAGGTGAATGAAGGTTAACAGAAACACAAGCCTTCACAACATTAAAGTTCTAGTTGAGAGATGGACCCAAACAGAGATCATATAGGTACCCACGACATGGCCCAAGCTTTATTTGAGGTTACCGAGACTGATAGAACTGTTACAGGACTGTTATAGACTATGCAGTTAGAAATGCAGAAGCTAAAACAAGAAAACTTAGAATTGCGACAAGAAGTCATACGTTATAAACCCAGGGATTCGGCTTGGTCAAGTACGACAGTCCCGCCCTTTACCTCATCTTTTGAGACAGGGACCAAGCCTAAAACGACGAGTCTTTTTAGCACTACCGAAGAGGGTACGACACCAATACAGGTCACAGTTGCAGTTCCGCCTACGGTTCCTTTATCGGCCCCGGAACGGTTTTGGGTGACAGTGCAAAGTTTAATATCTTCATTAGTCAATGCCAATTACATTTTATGTGTAAACCTCAGGCTTTTGTGTCTGACGCAGCTAAGGTGGCGTTTGTGCTTTCATATCTGGGAGGCACTGCTGCAAACTGGTCAATACCTTATATAGACAGAAATGATCAGGTGCTGTATAATTGGCCATTGTTTAAACAGACTATGACTAAATTGTTTGCTAAACATACGTATGTACAAGCTAGCGATAATGAGCTGCTGAACTTGAAACAATCTGGTAAAGACCTTCTGACGTATTTAACTCATTTCAATCGTCTGTTAACAGAGACTCAATGGCCAGAAGAAAAACGCATATCTCTGTTTTATCGTGGATTACGTGATGAGTTAAAAGACGCCCTGGCCCACATAGTGGACCTCCCAGATGAATATTCCGACTTTGTAGATCTGGTGGTTAAATTAGACCATAGGTTAAATGAAAGAAAAGGTGACAAAATCAGAGTTGAAAGTAGATTAACGTGGTTAAAGACAGAAAAGAAAGAGGCAGAAGTCAAACAAACCGAGTCAGAACCCATGCAGATAGGTATTATTAAGGGGCCACTCACCCTGGAAGAAAAAGAACGACGTAGAAAATTAAACCTGTGTCTGTATTGTGGTCGGTCCGGGCACTTTGCAAAAGAATGCCCTACTAAACCAAAAACTCCTAAAAAGGTTAGCGTAGCAGCAAAGGACCCTTCTGAGCAGGAAAACTAGGTAACTCGTCAAGGAAGGAGATCACTTGCACGAGGCAGTATCAGACTAAGATCTCCCAATCTTGACTCAAGTTTGTACCCAGAATACCAAAACATTTTATAATTCAAGGCATTCTAATATTGAATGCTCAAGTAAGACATACTGTGTCAGTCCTATTGGATTCAGGAGCAACCGGAAATTTCGTTGATAATCAACTAGCCCAGAAACTTCAGATGCCCACTAGACTTAAAGAACAACCAGAACCGGTATGCGCTGTAGATGGCACTGCTCTGTCTTCAGGAGAAATAACTCATCAAACAGAGCCTATGGTCATGGTTTGTCAAAATGGACATAAGGAGTCCATTAGTTTTGATCTGATTGATACCCCTGCCTTTGGTGTTATATTAGGTGTTCCTTGGCTTATCACTCATAATCCGTTCATAAATTGGGAGTCTAGAACAGTAACCCTGAATTCACTATTTTGCAAGGCCCAATGTTACCAAGTAGCCCACCAAGAGTTTGAAACCATTGTTCATTGTGCAAATTCGTTAGTCACTGCAAGTCTCATTCCACCTGAGTATCAGGAGTTTACAGACGTGTTTGATCCTATCAAGGCCACTGTTCTGCCTCCTCACAGATCATATGATTGTCGCATAGACTTGATACCAGGAGCTCCTCTACCAAACAGTAGAGTGTATGCGTTATCTGAGGAAGAAACAAAATATCTAAGATCATATTTGGATGAACTTCTGGAATTAGGTTTCATCCGTCATTCCACGTCCCCTGTCTCTTCGCCTTTATTTTTTATCCCGAAGCGGGATGGTGGCTTGAGAGCTTGTCTCGATTATCGTGGATTGAATAAGATCACTATAAAGAATAAATATCCTTTACCATTAATACCCGTATTATTAGACCAGTTGAGAGATTCAACAAACTACACCAAGTTGGACTTGCGAGGGGCATACCATCTTGTACGAGTGAAGGAGCATGACGAGTGGAAGACGGCATTCAGATCCAAATTTGGGTTGTTTGAGTACACCGTCATGCCCTTTGGCCTGTGCAATGCCCCCGCTGCATTTCAGTTTTTTATTAATGACGTTTTAAACGAATTTTTGGACATTAGTGTTATCGTATATATTGACGATATCTTGATTTATTCCAAGAATGAAGCAGAACATACTCAGCAAGTTAAGGCCGTGTTAGCAAAATTGCAAGACAACCACCTTTTTGTAAAACTTGAAAATGTGTGTTTAACACAAGACAGGTGGAATTTCTTGGTTATTGTCTCTCACCTACTGGTATTATGATGGACAAGAAAAAGGTGAGTGCTATTTTAGATTGGCCAGAGCCCTCTTCGGTGAAAGAGGTTCAACGAGTTTTGGGCTTTGCCAATTTTTACAGATGCTTCATTCCTCAATTCGCAGAAACAGTGGTCCCCATTACGAAGCTGTTAAAGAAAGGACAGCCATTCGACTGGTCTAAAGAGGCCTCGCAGGCTTTTCAACTATTACAAGAAAAATTTACTTCAGCACCGGTACTCCGACATCCTAATCCAGATTTGCCCTTTTTTGTGGAAGCTGACGCTTCACAGGTGGCTGTGGGGGGTTCTCTCTCAACGGGACGAACAGGATGGTCAGTTGCATCCCGTGGCCTTTTATTAAAAAAGCTGCTTCCAGCAGAGCAAAATTACACGGTCATGGAAAGAGAATTGTTGGCAATCAAATTAGTATTCACTGAATGGCGTCACCATTTGATGGGAGCCAAATTCCCGGTTACAATTTTTAGTGATCATAAGAATTTGCAATTTTTTAGTTCAGTAAAAGCTCTCACTCCTCGACAGATGCATTGGTTGAATTTCTTTAGCTCCTTTGATTTTGTAATCACATTTAGACCAGGTACCAAACAGGTGTTATCGGATCTGTTGTCTCGGTACGGGCACACAATTGAGTCTAAGAAAGAGACAGATAATCCCTCTATTATTCCACCACAAAAAATAGTAGCACCTTTAAGTTCCCCTAATTTTATTACTCAGATTAGACAACTACATTTAAAGGAACAAGTGAAAGAGTGGTTACGAGACTCAAAGAATTCCCTTCAAGAAGGTCTGCTTTATCATGAAGATTTGTTATATGTACCTAGTGCAGACTTACAACTAAAGGTTATGCAGTGGAATCATGAGTCACCTCTTGCTGGTCATCCTGGAGCTCAGAAAACTTTAGAAAATTGTCAGAAACATTTTTGGTGGCCTACCTTAGTAAAAGATGTTAAAGAATTTGTGGCTACCTGTCCCATTTGTGCCAGTAATAAATCCTCTCACACCGCTCTTACTGGTTTACTCCAACCCTTACCTGTGCCCCCCCAACCCTGGCACACTATACGTGTGGATTTTATCACTGGACTTCCATTGTCAAATGGTCACACCACGATTTTGGTGGTGGTGGATTATTTGTCCAAAATGGCCCATTTTGTTCCCTTATCAAAACTCCCCTCTGCAATGGAGTTTAGTCATATCTTTCTATCGCAGATTGTGAGATTACATGGCTTGCCAAATAAGATTGTTTCGGACAGAGGTAGTCAATTCGTGTCAAAGTTCTGGAAACACTTTTGTGAATTATTGAAGGTAAAGGTAGCTCTGTCCACAGCTTACCACCCATAAACCGATGGCCAGACGGAAAGGGCGAACCAGACCTTATTACAAACCTTACGATGCCTAATGGCAGAATTCACTAGTCACTGGGACAAGGCTTTAGCTCTAGCTGAATTCTGTTACAACAATAGCATTCATGTGTCAACGCAATGTTCCCCGTTTTACTTTTTACAAGGTTTTCATCCCAAATCATTACCTCTGTCTGTGTAACAGTCTTGTTTACCAGCCGTAACGGATCGATTACACAATTTATTAGACATACAGGCAAGAGCAGTGAAACACTTAACGAAGTACAAGGAACGAATGAAAACTCAAGCTGATAAACATAGAATTCCAGCCCCTAATTTTAAGGTAGGAGACAAGGTGTGGCTTTCCACAAAGAATTTGCAATTAGCAGGCCCTAGGAAACTGAAGCCTAAATATATTGGGCCCTTTAACATCATTCAAATATTGACCCCCATATCAGTAAAGCTACTCTTACCCCCCGAATACTCTGTGCATCCTACCTTTCATGTATCATTACTGAAAACTTATAATCCACTTACTAGACAAGACCCCCTCCTCCTCCTATTGTTATAGATGGGCGTTTAGAGTATGAGGTTCAGAAAATTCTAGATGCAAAACGACTACAAGGAAAGTTGCACTATTTGGTTCCTTGGAAAGTTTATCCAGTAGAAGAAAACTCTTGGGAACCGGCTTCGGCAGTGCACGCCTCTCGGTTGATTAGAGCCTTTTACCTCAGAAATCCACACAAACCACGTCCAGTGGGGAGGCCTTTGAGGGGAGCTTCTGTTGGGGTTTGTAGAGTGCAGCCGTCGTAATAGCCCTCCAGAATGAGGTTAAGAAGAAATGTTTGACCAGGTGTTAAACACAGCAAGGTAAGCTTGACCAAACTGTGCTTAACTGGTCAGGTTTACTCTGTGGTAACACCAACCCTATTATGTGTGCATTGCCTTGTGACTGGTCAAGGTTGCCTTTTTGGTAAACCCCTGTTAACTAAATAAGCTTCCGATTCTGCTAATATTATGTTTGCCAGCTTCTGCTAATATATATTTTTGCCAGTGTTTTACATTTCATTCCTATAAGGCAGTCACTCGACTCGAGCAACAAGGAACAGGTGCACAGCCTTGTGTGCACGTTGCTTTCCGTTAAACTGTTAGACGTGTCTAGCAACGTGCAGAGAAACCCCACCCTTCTGCAGCTATAAAAGACTGCCGCTCCCGCTTACTCGTGCTTGTGTTCGTTACCGATATCCAGCATCTCCACTTACCTGGAATCTCCCGACGACGCAGCAGCGCTCTGGTCTCGTCTTCAACTTCCGGTTTTCTTCCTGCTTTCGCTGTACTCCTCTGCATTGGCGACTCATTTCCTGGTCCGTCCCCCATCATTCTTCCGGCGCTCATTTCCTGGTCCAGTTTCTTCATCCGACCTGCAACAGAGAAAGAGAAGAAAAGAATCAAGAGTCAAGTAAGAATGTTCCGCTTGCGGAGCGCGCTCGCATGCATGCATATAGAACAATTAAAATTGTGAACTTATCTTTGAACTGTTTGGCTGAATTAAGCCTTCCTGCCACGATCTTCTGACAAAAATCTAAGACAATACAAAAGAGAAAAAGAATGCAAGGGTTACAACAGAGTTACTGAAAGAAGGCTCTGTGACTCAATCATTGCAAAGAACAATTTTCGTTTTCTTTGTTTACTTTTTGGGACTTTTGTAAAGCGTCACAAGAAACCTGACGTTGAGTAAGTGACCTAAAATGAGGTGCACATTTATGAAAGGTGCAACACGAATGTTTGTAAACTGATGTGTTTATGTTTATTACAGATAAGAAAGAGAGAGAGAGAAGCATATTTAAATCATCTCTTGAATGTCATTAAGGGACATGCAATAAACGCAAAGGTATTGACAGGGCGAAGAATAGCATTAACGCAAAGCACATTTGAATATTTGTATTTGAAGTAAGCAGTGCTGCTCTCATTGTTGTTTGTTGTTTTATAGGCAATGGTCCACGAAAGAGGTTGCCGTCAGAAGCACTTTTACTCAAGTGAAGAGAGTGGCGAGAGTGTCCTTTTATTTATCGTTTTGGTTCTTTTGTCCCTTTTTTCCCCTTCCCCCGAGGACCTAAGAATCCAAGCTGAATATTGATAAGGTTTAGGAGGAACTAGGTCTTAGGGGGCATAGGAAAAATATCTTCGCATCTCTCATCTGGAACGCCTGGATTTCAGGTGAATGAAGGTTAACAGAAACACAAGCCTTCACAACATTAAAGTTCTAGTTGAGAGATGGACCCAAACAGAGATCATATAGGTACCCACGACATGGCCCAAGCTTTATTTGAGGTTACCGAGACTGATAGAACTGTTACAGGACTGTTATAGACTATGCAGTTAGAAATGCAGAAGCTAAAACAAGAAAACTTAGAATTGCGACAAGAAGTCATACTTTATAAACCCAGGGATTCGGCTTGGTCAAGTACGACAGTCCCGCCCTTTACCTCATCTTTTGAGACAGGGACCAAGCCTAAAACGACTAGTCTTTTTAGCACTACCGAAGAGGGTACGACGCCAATACAGGTCACAGTTGCAGTTCCGCCTACGGTGCCTTTATCGGCCCCGGAACGGTTTTTGGGTGACAGTGCAAAGTTTAATATCTTCATTAGTCAATGCCAATTACATTTTATGTGTAAACCTCAGACTTTTGTGTCTGACGCAGCTAAGGTGGCGTTTGTGCTTTCATATCTGGGAGGCACTGCTGCAAACTGGTCAATACCTTATATAGACAGAAATGATCAGGTGCTGTATAATTGGCCATTGTTTAAACAGACTATGACTAAATTGTTTGCTAAACATACGTATGTACAAGCTAGCGATAATGAGCTGCTGAACTTGAAACAATCTGGTAAAGACCTTCTGACGTATTTAACTCATTTCAATCGTCTGTTAACAGAGACTCAATGGCCAGAAGAAAAACGCATATCTCTGTTTTATCGTGGATTACGTGATGAGTTAAAAGACGCCCTGGCCCACATAGTGGACCTCCCAGATGAATATTCCGACTTTGTAGATCTGGTGGTTAAATTAGACCATAGGTTAAATGAAAGAAAAGGTGACAAAATCAAAGTTGAAAGTAGATTAACGTGGTTAAAGACAGAAAAGAAAGAGGCAGAAGTCAAACAAACCGAGTCAGAACCCATGCAGATAGGTATTATTAAGGGGCCACTCACCCTGGAAGAAAAAGAACGACGTAGAAAATTAAACCTGTGTCTGTATTGTGGTCGGTCCGGGCACTTTGCAAAAGAATGCCCTACTAAACCAAAAACTCCTAAAAAGGTTAGCGTAGCAGCAAAGAACCCTTCTGAGCAGGAAAACTAGGTAACTCGTCAAGGAAGGAGATCACTTGCACGAGGCAGTATCAGACTAAGATCTCCCAATCTCGACTCAAGTTTGTACCCAGAATACCAAAACATTTTATAATTCAAGGCATTCTAATATTGAATGCTCAAGTAAGACATACTGTGTCAGTCCTATTGGATTCAGGAGCAACCGGAAATTTTGTTGATAATCAACTAGCCCAGAAACTTCAGATGCCCAATAGACTTAAAGAACAGCCAGAACCGGTATGCGCTGTAGATGGCACTGCTCTGTCTTCAGGAGAAATAACTCATCAAACAGAGCCTATGGTCATGGTTTGTCAAAATGGACATACGGAGTCCATTAGTTTTGATCTGATTGATACCCCTGCCTTTGGTGTTATATTAGGTGTTCCTTGGCTTATCACTCATAATCCGTTCATAAATTGGGAGTCTAGAACAGTAACCCTGAATTCACTATTTTGCGAGGCCCAATGTTACCAAGTAGCCCACCAAGAGTTTGAAACCATTGTTCATTGTGCAAATTCGTTAGTCACTGCAAGTCTCATTCCACCTGAGTATCAGGAGTTTACAGACGTGTTTGATCCTATCAAGGCCACTGTTCTGCCTCCTCACAGACCATATGATTGTCGCATAGACTTGATACCAGGAGCTCCTCTACCAAACAGTAGAGTGTATGCGTTATCTGAGGAAGAAACAAAATATCTAAGATCATATTTGGATGAACTTCTGGAATTAGGTTTCATCCGTCATTCCACGTCCCCTGTCTCTTCGCCTTTATTTTTTATCCCGAAGCGGGATGGTGGCTTGAGAGCTTGTCTCGATTATCGTGGATTGAATAAGATCACTATAAAGAATAAATATCCTTTACCATTAATACCCGTATTATTAGACCAGTTGAGAGATTCAACAAACTACACCAAGTTGGACTTGCGAGGGGCATACCATCTTGTACGAGTGAAGGAGCATGACGAGTGGAAGACGGCATTCAGAACCAAATTTGGGTTGTTTGAGTACACCGTCATGCCCTTTGGCCTGTGCAATGCCCCCGCTGCATTTCAGTTTTTTATTAATGACGTTTTAAACGAATTTTTGGACATTAGTGTTATCGTATATATTGACGATATCTTGATTTATTCCAAGAATGAAGCAGAACATACTCAGCAAGTTAAGGCCGTGTTAGCAAAATTGCAAGACAACCACCTTTTTGTAAAACTTGAAAAATGTGTGTTTAACACAAGACAGGTGGAATTTCTTGGTTATTGTCTCTCACCTACTGGTATTATGATGGACAAGAAAAAGGTGAGTGCTATTTTAGATTGGCCAGAGCCCTCTTCGGTGAAAGAGGTTCAACGAGTTTTGGGCTTTGCCAATTTTTACAGACGCTTCATTCCTCAATTCGCAGAAACAGTGGTCCCCATTACGAAGCTGTTAAAGAAAGGACAGCCATTCGACTGGTCTAAAGAGGCCTCGCAGGCTTTTCAACTATTACAAGAAAAATTTACTTCAGCACCGGTACTCCGACATCCTAATCCAGATTTGCCCTTTTTTGTGGAAGCTGACGCTTCACAGGTGGCTGTGGGGGGTTCTCTCTCAACGGGACGAACAGGATGGTCAGTTGCATCCCGTGGCCTTTTATTAAAAAAAGCTGCTTCCAGCAGAGCAAAATTACACAGTCATGGAAAGAGAATTGTTGGCAATCAAATTAGTATTCACTGAATGGCGTCACCATTTGATGGGAGCCAAATTCCCGGTTACAATTTTTAGTGATCATAAGAATTTGCAATTTTTTAGTTCAGTAAAAGCTCTCACTTCTCGACAGATGCATTGGTTGAATTTCTTTAGCTCCTTTGATTTTGTAATCACATTTAGACCAGGTACCAAACAGGTGTTATCGGATCTGTTGTCTCGGTACGGGCACACAATTGAGTCTAAGAAAGAGACAGATAATCCCTCTATTATTCCACCACAAAAATAGTAGCACCTTTAAGTTCCCCTAATTTTATGACTCAGATTAGACAACTACATTTAAAGGAACAAGTGAAAGAGTGGTTACGAGACTCAAAGAATTCCCTTCAAGAAGGTCTGCTTTATCATGAAGATTTGTTATATGTACCTAGTGCAGACTTACAACTAAAGGTTATGCAGTGGAATCATGAGTCACCTCTTGCTGGTCATCCTGGAGCTCAGAAAACTTTAGAAAATTGTCAGAAACATTTTTGGTGGCCTACCTTAGTAAAAGATGTTAAAGAATTTGTGGCTACCTGTCCCATTTGTGCCAGTAATAAATCCTCTCACACCGCTCCTACTGGTTTACTCCAACCCTTACTTAACCACAACAACCTGGAAGTGATCCAGGGAAGGGAACTAGAGGCACGGGGTATTAGGAGTAGGCAGCCTCCACATCAAACTGATTAACACACAAAGCCTCTCCTAATTATTGACCTAATTGCTATAATGCCTGCTATATGAGTGTAGGCATCTCACAAAAAGTGAAAGACTGGTCTCACACACCACCTGGTGTCATGCTTCATCATTGACCAGTCCTCGCCCTCTAAAAACTTGGTTTGATAGAGGGCGGGCATGCACCTGAAGACAGGGATGCACTTCTAAAACTAAGTGGGGGCCCTTAACAAGAAAGTGAAGTTAAAAAGCCATTACGGATGTCAAACCTCTTTTTAATGTAACTGACATCTGTATGGGGTTTAAAAGAAATGATCGGTGTATTGGGGATATCGTGGTCCCCCACCGTATAACTAATGGTCAACATGTTTCTGCCTAGTGGCCCAAAAGGGTCCGCGGCATTCATCAGGACCTATCATACACCAACGGGCTCCTACCTTACCATTCAGTGTAGGTGAGGTATCCACTATGTGGGGTGATCAAGGTCACCCACCACAAATTTGCGGCTGTGTTATTCCAGCCTGTATAAAATAAGAAGACAATAAACATTTGACAGAAATAGCAATAAAGTCACATAATTATGTGAAGATCATTCGAAACGCCACATATACATGCCAAAATCAGTGAGTGGCTATAAGTGCAGCAAACTGTGTCAGTCATATGTGCACCTAAAGATAATGACGGGGGATACTTGGTCCCCAAAGCTTACCCTATTCCCTGGGACCTACTTGCCCCATAGGTAGAGTGAGAAAGGAGGACCCCTTAGGTCACGTGCCCTACAAAATATGGAGAAAAACGGAGAAAAGGAAAGAACATCCATAAAAATCAGATACAATAATCCAATAGCGAGGAGACTTAGGCAAACTGCTCCCAAATCGCTTGAAATGGAAAAGCACTAAATGCGTGCAAAACAGGAAGTGCAAACATCCATTCAAACCATTCATACTCTTACTGTTGTTGAAAGGATCTCCCGCTACTGCACCTATGTCTGCATGTCTCACCTCCTCGCTGGTAAATGAGGGGAGACAGGGAGCACTTTATATAGGAATGGCGCCTGGGCGTGGTTGTGTTAATTAATATGTAATTAAAGTTAACTAACTAGCAATCTCATCGATGTTCAAAATTGTGGCCACCTGACCTGTAAATGGCTGACATCCGGTGTCTCTAAAAAGTCATGGAGATCGCTGCCTGACCTGCCTGGCAGCCAATGCGACCCACGGAGTACGAAAGCGATTGTTTTCATCATTGTTGGATGGCGCTCCCAACGTGGAGAAACATGTAGTGAGTACATGCGCAGGTGTTCGACACAGTATGGAGATACGTATAGTGAGCGCATGCGCAGGTATTGATACACTATTCCTGAGCGATCAAAGAGTGGCATCACCCAACATGATTTCAATAAATATAGCGCTGCCAAACGTGGTCGCGTTACCTACTCAAGTGTATATATATATATATTCTCAAGCTCATGACTGTTTAGGAATTTTATGGACTCCTAGTTCATAACAGTTTTAGTCACATGCGCCCGTAATTAAAGGGCGGGGGGACATTTAAAATCAAAGCAGCTGGATTATAAGACACGCAGATAGCAGGTGCTCAAGAGAATAAGAATCTTATGTGGCTCGACTTATTCGATTGTATGCATATTATCAGATAATATGAATATTAGGTATCAAGAGTACAAATTAGAAATAGCGCAATGTATAAGGCGCAATGTCTGTATCACAGTTGGTGTTTTAGGACTCAAAGTTTACTTAGCGGTGTGGGTCAAATGGGGCCAAAGTGTAAGATATGGATGACAAAATCTCAGCCATACTCTATACTACTACAGCGTAATGCAAAAAGGTTGACTTAAATGCAAATGTGTATTTCTGGTATAATGCTCAATGTCAAAACTAGGGTTTACAATGAATATGCATGATTCATAGCGCCATTTGCAACCAGGGAATTTCGTCGTTCAATCCTTTCTCCCAGGACCGTAGTCTAATGTGGAGTGGTCTTGTCAGGTCCATTTTATGTTTCTTCATAACTTCTAGAACCACCCATTTAAGGTCATTTTCATTATGGTTAAGTTCTAGAAAGTGCCTTGTGAATTTGGTGTTACTTTTCTTGCACCTGATAGTACTACGATGTTCATTAATACGGATTTTGATCTTCCTGGTTGTCATGCCCACGTACATGAGACTGCAGGGGCATATGAGAAGATAGACCACATTTTCTGTATTGCAATTGCTAAAACTTAACGAAGTACAAGGAACGAATGAAAACTCAAGCTGATAAACATAGAATTCCAGCCCCTAATTTTAAGGTAGGAGACAAGGTGTGGCTTTCCACAAAGAATTTGCAATTAGCAGGCCCTAGGAAACTGAAGCCTAAATATATTGGGCCCTTTAACATCATTCAAATATTGACCCCCGTATCAGTATAGCTACTCTTACCCCCGAATACTCTGTGCATCCTACCTTTCATGTATCATTACTGAAAACTTATAATCCACTTACTAGACAAGACCCCCTCCTCCTCCTATTGTTATAGATGGGCGTTTAGAGTATGAGGTTCAGAACATTCTAGATGCAAAACGACTACAAGGAAAGTTGCACTATTTGGTTGCTTGGAAAGGTTATCCAGTAGAAGAAAACTCTTGGGAACCGGCTTCGGCAGTGCACGCCTCTCGGTTGATTAGAGCCTTTTACCTCAGAAATCCACACAAACCACGTCCAGTGGGGAGGCCTTTGAGGGGAGCGACTGTTGGGGTTTGTAGAGTGCAGCCGTCGTAATAGCCCTCCAGAATGAGGTTAAGAAGAAATGTTTGACCAGGTGTTAAACACAGCAAGGTAAGCTTGACCAAACTGTGCTTAACTGGTCAGGTTTACTCTGTGGTAACACCAACCCTATTATGTGTGCATTGTCTTGTGACTGGTCAAGGTTGCCTTTTGGTAAACCCCTGTTAACTAAATAAGCTTCCGATTCTGCTAATATTATGTTTGCCAGCTTCTGCTAATATATATGTTTGCCAGTGTTTTACATTTCATTCCTATAAGGCAGTCACTCGACTCGAGCAACAAGGAACAGGTGCACAGCCTTGTGTGCACGTTGCTTTCCGTTAAACTGTTAGACGTGTCTAGCAACGTGCAGAGAAACCCCACCCTTCTGCAGCTATAAAAGACTGCCGCTCCCGCTTACTCGTGCTTGTGTTCGTTACCGCTATCCAGCATCTCCACTTACCTGGAATCTCCCGACGACGCAGCAGCGCTCTGGTCTCGTCTTCAACTTCCGGTTTTCTTCCTGCTTTCGCTGTACTCCTCTGCATTGGCGACTCATTTCCTGGTCCGTCCCCCATCATTCTTCCGGCGCTCATTTCCTGGTCCAGTTTCTTCATCCGACCTGCAACAGAGAAAGAGAAGAAAAGAATCAAGAGTCAAGTAAGAATGTTCCGCTTGCGGAGCGCGCTCGCATGCAAGCATATAGAACAATTAAAATTGTGAACTTATCTTTGAACTGTTTGGCTGAATTAAGCCTTCCTGCCACGATCTTCTGACAAAAATCTAAGACAATACAAAAGAGAAAAAGAATGCAAGGGTTACAACAGAGTTACTGAAAGAAGGCTCTGTGACTCAATCATTGCAAAGAACAATTTTCGTTTTCTTTGTTTATTTTTTGGGACTTTTGTAAAGCGTCACAAGAAACCTGACGTTGAGTAAGTGACCTAAAATGAGGTGCACATTTATGAAAGGTGCAACACGAATGTTTGTAAACTGATGTGTTTATGTTTATTACAGATAAGAAAGAGAGAGAGAGAGAGAAGCATATTTAAATCATCTCTTGAATGTCATTAAGGGACATGCAATAAACGCAAAGGTATTGACAGGGCGAAGAATAGCATTAACGCAAAGCACATTTGAATATTTGTATTTGAAGTAAGCAGTGCTGCTCTCATTGTTGTTTGTTGTTTTATAGGCAATGGTCCACGAAAGAGGTTGCCGTCAGAAGCACTTTACTGAAGTGAAGAGAGTGGCGAGAGTGTCCTTTTATTTATCGTTTTGGTTCTTTTGTCTCTTTTTTCCCCTTCCCCGAGGACCTAAGAATCCAAGCTGAATATTGATAAGGTTTAGGAGGAACTAGGTCTAAGGGGCATAGGAAAAATATCTTCGCATCTCTCATCTGGAATGCCTGGATTTCAGGTGAGTGAAGGTTATCAAAGAGTTGATGGTGACTATGATTAACTAAACAGTTTAATACTTAACTAAATAACCACAAAGTCACTTTTCAGTTAATGTTTTAATATTATTAAATGCTCTTTAAATTAATCATCAGTGCATACACAAGATTGCATATAAGAGAACAAATTATCAAGCAATGCAATCAAAATGAATCATTTGCATCGATATCAAAGCGTGCATCAGGAATGGGGAAGAGAAGGTACAGCATAAAACTTGCTGAATTATACTTGCAAATTAAAGCAATCAAGGAGGGTAATACCCACCAAAGAATCAGGAAAACCACTTCCTTGGCCGAAGTTGTGGCAAGAGGTCCCCAGAGATAGGCTCAGAGGACAAAGATAACAGGTCAGATACAGCAAAGTTTACTATACTAACAATTAAATTTATCTCCCACTTAATCTACCTCCTCGGTCGCAGTCTCCTCCCAAGCACTCCTGTGACGTTCTCGTACCTAAAGATTCTCTGTCTCTGTGCTGGTCTGCTCTCTCTGTCTTGGATCTTCTCTCTGATCTGTCACATCAGACTTTACTTCTATACCGGACCGCACTACTACGCCATACTGCCTTGCCTCACCCCTATTGGGATATCAATTATACTCTTCTCTCCAGCACGCTATCTTACAATGTTGCAGTATCTGTAAAAACTCGGACTGTGATTGGTTGTCGTAAATCATACTAGGGTCGCCTCATCCAGTTCTCCCCACAAATCCATCCTATACCGGTTCTAACAAATTAAGGATTAAGACAAATTCATTTCATATGCTACTAGTATTCATATTTATACATTCGGCTACATTGTTAATATCAACATCCGTCTTCACATTCGAATTGCACGTAGTGATGGCTGTTCCCACAGTTGCTGTCACGTCTTGGCACATAAACAATAAGACACAGGTCAACATGGCCTTCACACGGATTGCATCATCGGGTACACTCTGTAGTCTGCGTGCAGGCAACCCATCTTGGCACATGCGCACTCCACACCGACTAGGCCAGCCACATGCTGGTTTCAACGAGAGGACATTTTCATGCAGGCCCAAACCCATACTAAAATAAACAAACACAAAAGAATATTAATTCATGAAAATAAAGCCATTATGTTTATCTCCCACCATACTAATGCCATGTGTTAAATAAATCCTAGCGAAAGCTATTAGTTTAAAGCAACCTTTTCGTTATTTGTGCACAACATGCAAAATGTGCAGTGTACAACACAGCATAAACATGCAGTAGTACGGTTTTTCAATGCGCAAACAATTAATACGTACTTATGCCAACATGGTTTAGTATATTATATAAAATGCGTTTGCCCCTGTGTAGATGTGTGTATCTGGAGTTGATTAGTTCATGCAGTCAATACATTATTATGGGGTTACTTAATTTCGTGAGGATGTAATTTACAAACCTCACTCCATCACTAGCTTCTCCACAACCATTGTTTGGCTAGCCCTGGTATCCCTCCGAGCAGTGACTAGGACCCCATTCACTTTCATCTGGTGGAAGTGACAACTTCCAGACTCAGGGATCACCAACTCACCCTCTAAGTCCACCTCCCAGCTAAGGGAGATCAAGGCATGGTCTATGACCTACCACTGGGGACTACTTACCCCTAAGGCCACATTGGCCACCCCTGTAGAGGTACCACCAGTGGGTGGTTTTTAGGACAGACAGAGTCCCCTGCTTGGGTCCTAGCTGGAAGCAATCAAAGCAGCGGGTCAGAAATGGGGTGCACTGGGCCACCGTCCACCAGTACCTCCTCCCTGTTTCTCAGAAGGGGCATTGTTAGAAATGGGGGTCTCTGGTTGGCAGAGGTTTGCATCCTGTCCAAGTTGGGACCCTTATTCTAGTCAGAGTAAGGGGATTACACAGCTAAGATAACCCCTCCTCACCCCCTTGGTAACTTGGCACCAGGAGTCAAGCATATCTCAGAGGCAATGTGTAAAGCATTTGTACATACACACACAGCAACACAGTGAAAACACTACAAGAGGACACCACACCAGTTTAAAAAATAGGCAATATTTATCTGTATGAAACAAGACCAAAATGACAAAAATCTAACATACACAGGTAAAGATATCATTTTTAAAAGTTTCAGAACAGTTCAGACCAGAGGAAACTATGGATGCGTCACTTTTATCACAGAATACCTAGGATGCGTCAAAATCCAAGATGAAAACAGGCGCAGGGGAGGTGAGGCGCCGGAAAAGCAAAGCGATGCATCGGTTCCTTACTCCCAGGGGAGGTGATGTGTTGGTTCCCTACTGCAGAGCAGGGGAGGTGGTGCATCAGTTCCTTACTGTCAGGGGAGGTGATCGATCAGTTACTTAATGCGAGGGGAGGTGATGTGTCGATCTCCAGACATGCAGCCTTGGTTTCTTACTGCTGGGCCTCGTCGATGAAGAACTTGGCGCACAGGGACAATGCATCGAAAATCCGGATGCGCTGGGTCGATGCAGTGGCGGCGGAACAGGTACTACATCAATTTCCTTGCCGCAGAGCAGGCGATGCATCAATATCTTCAGCCGCACAGTATGGCCTGCGACGGAGTTGGCGCGTACACCACAGACGCCGGTGACACGGGGCTCAGGACTTGGGCTGTAGTGATCTTTCAGCTGCAAGGTAGGTGCTGCATCGAATCTTCGGCTGCACCACTGCGATGCTTTTCAACCGCAGGGCGGTGCTGTAATGGGAAAAACAGGCGCTGAGAATTGCTGTGTGGATTTTCTTGGTTCTTTAGCAGGAAAACCACCTCCAAGAGCCAAGAACTGAAAATGGCACCACATAACAGGTCAGAACTCCCAGTAGAGGAGTTCAGGAACTGCAGATGAAGTCTTTGATGGCCCTGAGACTTCTTAACAGGAGACAAGCACACACAAGCTATTGGAGAACCTTGGAAGCAGGATGTTGAAAGCAAAGTCCAGTCCTTTCACTCCCAGGACAGGAGCAGCAAGCAGCAAGTCAGCACAACGAAGCAACAGGCAGAGTGGCAGTTTCCCTCCCATAGCAACCAGCTCTTCTTCCTGGCAGAATGTCCTTTAGTCCAGAAGTGTTCTGAAATTATGCTGTCACAGCTCCAGTACTTATACCAGTTTCTGCCTTTGAAGTAGGCAAACATCAAAGGAAAGTCTTTGTAGTGCACAAGACATGCCTTTCCCTGACCTAGCTCCAGTCACAGGGGGTGGGGACAGCTTTTTGTGAGGACAGGCACAGCCCTATTCACTTATCAGTGACAACTCTTCCCACCACTCTAGCTCAGAAAGATCCATCAACCTGGTGATGGTCCATCAGAATATGCAGAGCACACCTCAGCTCCCTTTGTGTGACTGTCTAGAGTGAACGCACAAATACCCAACTGTCACCCTCCCTCAGATGTGGATTCCACAGGCGGGCAGAGGCACAGAATGGTAAAGCAAGAAAATGCCCACTTTCTAACAGTGGCATTTTCAAACATGCAATTTAAAAACCAACTTCACTTAAAGATGTGTTTTTAAATTGTGAGTTCAGGGTCCCCAAACTCCAATTCTCTATCTCTTCCCAATTGGACGTTTTACTTGTAAGAGGTTACAAGACAGGTTCAATGATAACCTATGGGAGAGATAGTCCTTGCAATAGTGAAAAACGAAATTAGCAGTATTTCACTATCAAGACATATAAAACACACCGGCACATGTCCTACCTTTTAACTAGACTGCACCCTGACCATGGGGCTACCTTGGGTCTACCTTAGGGGTGCCTTACATGTAGTAAAAGGGAAGGTTTAGGCCTGGTAAGTTGTTGCACTTGCCAGGTCGACATGGCAGTTTAAAACTGTACTAACAGACACTGCATAGGCAGGCCTGAAACATGTTTGAAGGGCTACCCGTGTGGGTGGCACAATAAGTGCTGCAGACCCACTAGTAGTATTTGAATTACAGGCCCTGGGCAACCACAGGGCACTTTATTAGGGTCGTACCAGTAACTCAAATATGCTAATCATGGATAACCAATCATAATCACTATTAACACAGGAAGCACTTGCACTTTAGCACTGATTAGCAGTAGTAAAGTACCCAGAGTTCTAAAACCAGCCAAATTGAAATTCAGCACAATGCATCTGTCGAGGAGTGAGAGCTTTTACTGAACTAAAAAATTGCAAATTCTTATGATCACTAAAAATTGTAACCGGGAATTTGGCTCCCATCAAATGGTGACGCCATTCAGTGAATACTAATTTGATTGCCAACAATTCTCTTTCCATGACTGTGTAATTTTGCTCTGCTGGAAGCAGCTTTTTTTAATAAAAGGCCACGGGATGCAACTGACCATCCTGTTCGTCCCGTTGAGAGAGAACCCCCACAGCCACCTGTGAAGCGTCAGCTTCCACAAAAAGGGCAAATCTGGATTAGGATGTCGGAGTACCGGTGCTGAAGTAAATTTTTCTTGTAATAGTTGAAAAGCCTGCGAGGCCTCTTTAGACCAGTCGAATGGCTGTCCTTTCTTTAACAGCTTCGTAATGGGGACCACTGTTTCTGCGAATTGAGGAATGAAGCGTCTGTAAAAATTGGCAAAGCCCAAAACTCGTTGAACCTCTTTCACCGAAGAGGGCTCTGGCCAATCTAAAATAGCACTCACCTTTTTCTTGTCCATCATAATACCAGTAGGTGAGAGACAATAACCAAGAAATTCCACCTGTCTTGTGTTAAACACACATTTTTCAAGTTTTACAAAAAGGTGGTTGTCTTGCAATTTTGCTAACACGGCCTTAACTTGCTGAGTATGTTCTGCTTCATTCTTGGAATAAATCAAGATATCGTCAATATATACGATAACACTAATGTCCAAAGATTCGTTTAAAACGTCATTAATAAAAAACTGAAATGCAGCGGGGGCATTGCACAGGCCAAAGGGCATGACGGTGTACTCAAACAACCCAAATTTGGTTCTGAATGCCGTCTTCCACTCGTCATGCTCCTTCACTCGTACAAGATGGTATGCCCTCGCAAGTCCAACTTGGTGTAGTTTGTTGAATCTCTCAACTGGTCTAATAATACGGGTATTAATGGTAAAGGATATTTATTCTTTATAGTGATCTTATTCAATCCACGATAATCGAGACAAGCTCTCAAGCCACCATCCCGCTTCGGGATAAAAAATAAAGGCGAAGAGACAGGGGACGTGGAATGACGGATGAAACCTAATTCCAGAAGTTCATCCAAATATGATCTTAGATATTTTGTTTCTTCCTCAGATAACGCATACACTCTACTGTTTGGTAGAGGAGCTCCTGGTATCAAGTCTATGCGACAATCATATGATCTGTGAGGAGGCAGAACAGTGGCCTTGATAGGATCAAACACGTCTGTAAACTCCTGATACTCAGGTGGAATGAGACTTGCAGTGACTAACGAATTTGCACAATGAACAATGGTTTCAAACTCTTGGTGGGCTACTTGGTAACATTGGGCCTTGCAAAATAGTGAATTCAGGGTTACTGTTCTAGACTCCCAATTTATGAACGGATTATGAGTGATAAGCCAAGGAACACCTAATATAAGTTGAAGGGGTATCAATCAGATCAAAACTAATGGACTCCTTATGTCCATTTTGACAAACCATGACCATAGGCTCTGTTTGATGAGTTATTTCTCCTGAAGACAGAGCAGTGCCATCTACAGCGCATACCGGTTCTGGTTGTTCTTTAAGTCTAGTGGGCATCTGAAGTTTCTGGGCTAGTTGATTATCAACAAAATTTCCGGTTGCTCCTGAATCCAATAGGACTGACACAGTATGTCTTACTTGAGCATTCAATATTAGAATGCCTTGAATTATAAAATGTTTTGGTATTCATGAAAGAAAAGGTGACAAAATCAGAGTTGAAAGTAGATTAACGTGGTTAAAGACAGAAAAGAAAGAGGCAGAAGTCAAACAAACCGAGTCAGAACCCATGCAGATAGGTATTATTAAGGGGCCACTCACCCTGGAAGAAAAAGAACGACGTAGAAAATTAAACCTGTGTCTGTATTGTGGTCGGTCCGGGCACTTTGCAAAAGAATGCCCTACTAAACCAAAAACTCCTAAAAAGGTTAGCGTAGCAGCAAAGGACCCTTCTGAGCAGGAAAACTAGGTAACTCGTCAAGGAAGGAGATCACTTGCACGAGGCAGTATCAGACTAAGATCTCCCAATCTTGGCTCAAGTTTGTACCCAGAATACCAAAGACTACAAGGAAAGTTGCACTATTTGGTTGCTTGGAAAGGTTATCCAGTAGAAGAAAACTCTTGGGAACCGGCTTCGGCAGTGCACGCCTCTCGGTTGATTAGAGCCTTTTACCTCAGAAATCCACACAAACCACGTCCAGTGGGGAGGCCTTTGAGGGGAGCGACTGTTGGGGTTTGTAGAGTGCAGCCGTCGTAATAGCCCTCCAGAATGAGGTTAAGAAGAAATGTTTGACCAGGTGTTAAACACAGCAAGGTAAGCTTGACCAAACTGTGCTTAACTGGTCAGGTTTACTCTGTGGTAACACCAACCCTATTATGTGTGCACTGCCTTGTGACTGGTCAAGGTTGCCTTTTGGTAAACCCCTGTTAACTAAATAAGCTTCCGATTCTGCTAATATTATGTTTGCCAGCTTCTGCTAATATATATGTTTGCCAGTGTTTTACATTTCATTCCTATAAGGCAGTCACTCGACTCGAGCAACAAGGAACAGGTGCACAGCCTTGTGTGCACGTTGCTTTCCGTTAAACTGTTAGACGTGTCTAGCAACGTGCAGAGAAACCCCACCCTTCTGCAGCTATAAAAGACTGCCGCTCCCGCTTACTCGTGCTTGTGTTCGTTACCGCTATCCAGCATCTCCACTTACCTGGAATCTCCCGACGACGCAGCAGCGCTCTGGTCTCGTCTTCAACTTCCGGTTTTCTTCCTGCTTTCGCTGTACTCCTCTGCATTGGCGACTCATTTCCTGGTCCGTCCCCCATCATTCTTCCGGCGCTCATTTCCTGGTCCAGTTTCTTCATCCGACCTGCAACAGAGAAAGAGAAGAAAAGAATCAAGAGTCAAGTAAGAATGTTCCGCTTGCGGAGCGCGCTCGCATGCATGCATATAGAACAATTAAAATTGTGAACTTATCTTTGAACTGTTTGGCTGAATTAAGCCTTCCTGCCACGATCTTCTGACAAAAATCTAAGACAATACAAAAGAGAAAAAGAATGCAAGGGTTACAACAGAGTTACTGAAAGAAGGCTCTGTGACTCAATCATTGCAAAGAACAATTTTCGTTTTCTTTGTTTACTTTTGGGACTTTTGTAAAGCGTCACAAGAAACCTGACGTTGAGTAAGTGACCTAAAATGAGGTGCACATTTATGAAAGGTGCAACACGAATGTTTGTAAACTGATGTGTTTATGTTTATTACAGATAAGAAAGAGAGAGAGAGAGAGAAGCATATTTAAATCATCTCTTGAATGTCATTAAGGGACATGCAATAAACGCAAAGGTATTGACAGGGCGAAGAATAGCATTAACGCAAAGCACATTTGAATATTTGTATTTGAAGTAAGCAGTGCTGCTCTCATTGTTGTTTGTTGTTTTATAGGCAATGGTCCACGAAAGAGGTTGCCGTCAGAAGCACTTTTACTCAAGTGAAGAGAGTGGCGAGAGTGTCCTTTTATTTATCGTTTTGGTTCTTTTGTCCCTTTTTTCCCCTTCCCCGAGGACCTAAGAATCCAAGCTGAATATTGATAAGGTTTAGGAGGAACTAGGTCTTAGGGGGCATAGGAAAAATATCTTCGCATCTCTCATCTGGAACGCCTGGATTTCAGGTGAATGAAGGTTAACAGAAACACAAGCCTTCACAACATTAAAGTTCTAGTTGAGAGATGGACCCAAACAGAGATCATATAGGTACCCACGACATGGCCCAAGCTTTATTTGAGGTTACCGAGACTGATAGAACTGTTACAGGACTGTTATAGACTATGCAGTTAGAAATGCAGAAGCTAAAACAAGAAAACTTAGAATTGCGACAAGAAGTCATACGTTATAAACCCAGGGATTCGGCATGGTCAAGTACGACAGTCCCGCCCTTTACCTCATCTTTTGAGACAGGGACCAAGCCTAAAACGACGAGTCTTTTTAGCACTACCGAAGAGGGTACGACACCAATACAGGTCACAGTTGCAGTTCCGCCTACGGTGCCTTTATCGGCCCCGGAACGGTTTTTGGGTGACAGTGCAAAGTTTAATATCTTCATTAGTCAATGCCAATTACATTTTATGTGTAAACCTCAGACTTTTGTGTCTGACGCAGCTAAGGTGGCGTTTGTGCTTTCATATCTGGGAGGCACTGCTGCAAACTGGTCAATACCTTATATAGACAGAAATGATCAGGTGCTGTATAATTGGCCATTGTTTAAACAGACTATGACTAAATTGTTTGCTAAACATACGTATGTACAAGCTAGCGATAATGAGCTGCTGAACTTGAAACAATCTGGTAAAGACCTTCTGACGTATTTAACTCATTTCAATCGTCTGTTAACAGAGACTCAATGGCCAGAAGAAAAACGCATATCTCTGTTTTATCGTGGATTACGTGATGAGTTAAAAGACGCCCTGGCCCACATAGTGGACCTCCCAGATGAATATTCCGACTTTGTAGATCTGGTGGTTAAATTAGACCATAGGTTAAATGAAAGAAAAGGTGACAAAATCAGAGTTGAAAGTAGATTAACGTGGTTAAAGACAGAAAAGAAAGAGGCAGAAGTCAAACAAACCGAGTCAGAACCCATGCAGATAGGTATTATTAAGGGGCCACTCACCCTGGAAGAAAAAGAACGACGTAGAAAATTAAACCTGTGTCTGTATTGTGGTCGGTCCGGGCACTTTGCAAAAGAATGCCCTACTAAACCAAAAACTCCTAAAAAGGTTAGCGTAGCAGCAAAGGACCCTTCTGAGCAGGAAAACTAGGTAACTCGTCAAGGAAGGAGATCACTTGCACGAGGCAGTATCAGACTAAGATCTCCCAATCTTGACTCAAGTTTGTACCCAGAATACCAAAACATTTTATAATTCAAGGCATTCTAATATTGAATGCTCAAGTAAGACATACTGTGTCAGTCCTATTGGATTCAGGAGCAACCGGAAATTTTGTTGATAATCAACTAGCCCAGAAACTTCAGATGCCCACTAGACTTAAAGAACAACCAGAACCGGTATGCGCTGTAGATGGCACTGCTCTGTCTTCAGGAGAAATAACTCATCAAACAGAGCCTATGGTCATGGTTTGTCAAAATGGACATAAGGAGTCCATTAGTTTTGATCTGATTGATACCCCTGCCTTTGGTGTTATATTAGGTGTTCCTTGGCTTATCACTCATAATCCGTTCATAAATTGGGAGTCTAGAACAGTAACCCTGAATTCACTATTTTGCAAGGCCCAATGTTACCAAGTAGCCCACCAAGAGTTTGAAACCATTGTTCATTGTGCAAATTCGTTAGTCACTGCAAGTCTCATTCCACCTGAGTATCAGGAGTTTACAGACGTGTTTGATCCTATCAAGGCCACTGTTCTGCCTCCTCACAGATCATATGATTGTCGCATAGACTTGATACCAGGAGCTCCTCTACCAAACAGTAGAGTGTATGCGTTATCTGAGGAAGAAACAAAATATCTAAGATCATATTTGGATGAACTTCTGGAATTAGGTTTCATCCGTCATTCCACGTCCCCTGTCTCTTCGCCTTTATTTTTTATCCCGAAGCGGGATGGTGGCTTGAGAGCTTGTCTCGATTATCGTGGATTGAATAAGATCACTATAAAGAATAAATATCCTTTACCATTAATACCCGTATTATTAGACCAGTTGAGAGATTCAACAAACTACACCAAGTTGGACTTGCGAGGGGCATACCATCTTGTACGAGTGAAGGAGCATGACGAGTGGAAGACGGCATTCAGAACCAAATTTGGGTTGTTTGAGTACACCGTCATGCCCTTTGGCCTGTGCAATGCCCCCGCTGCATTTCAGTTTTTTATTAATGACGTTTTAAAATAATTTTTGGACATTAGTGTTATCGTATATATTGACGATATCTTGATTTATTCCAAGAATGAAGCAGAACATACTCAGCAAGTTAAGGCCGTGTTAGCAAAATTGCAAGACAACCACCTTTTTGTAAAACTTGAAAAATGTGTGTTTAACACAAGACAGGTGGAATTTCTTGGTTATTGTCTCTCACCTACTGGTATTATGATGGACAAGAAAAAGGTGAGTGCTATTTTAGATTGGCCAGAGCCCTCTTCGGTGAAAGAGGTTCAACGAGTTTTGGGCTTTGCCAATTTTTACAGACGCTTCATTCCTCAATTCGCAGAAACAGTGGTCCCCATTACGAAGCTGTTAAAGAAAGGACAGCCATTCGACTGGTCTAAAGAGGCCTCGCAGGCTTTTCAACTATTACAAGAAAAATTTACTTCAGCACCGGTACTCCGACATCCTAATCCAGATTTGCCCTTTTTGTGGAAGCTGACGCTTCACAGGTGGCTGTGGGGGGTTCTCTCTCAACGGGACGAACAGGATGGTCAGTTGCATCCCGTGGCCTTTTATTAAAAAAGCTGCTTCCAGCAGAGCAAAATTACACAGTCATGGAAAGAGAATTGTTGGCAATCAAATTAGTATTCACTGAATGGCGTCACCATTTGATGGGAGCCAAATTCCCGGTTACAATTTTTAGTGATCATAAGAATTTGCAATTTTTTAGTTCAGTAAAAGCTCTCACTCCTCGACAGATGCATTGGTTGAATTTCTTTAGCTCCTTTGATTTTGTAATCACATTTAGACCAGGTACCAAACAGGTGTTATCGGATCTGTTGTCTCGGTACGGGCACACAATTGAGTCTAAGAAAGAGACAGATAATCCCTCTATTATTCCACCACAAAAAATAGTAGCACCTTTAAGTTCCCCTAATTTTATGACTCAGATTAGACAACTACATTTAAAGGAACAAGTGAAAGAGTGGTTACGAGACTCAAAGAATTCCCTTCAAGAAGGTCTGCTTTATCATGAAGATTTGTTATATGTACCTAGTGCAGACTTACAACTAAAGGTTATGCAGTGGAATCATGAGTCACCTCTTGCTGGTCATCCTGGAGCTCAGAAAACTTTAGAAAATTGTCAGAAACATTTTTGGTGGCCTACCTTAGTAAAAGATGTTAAAGAATTTGTGGCTACCTGTCCCATTTGTGCCAGTAATAAATCCTCTCACACCGCTCCTACTGGTTTATTCCAACCCTTACCTGTGCCCCCCCAGCCCTGGCACACTATAAGTGTGGATTTTATCACTGGACTTCCATTGTCAAATGGTCACACCACGATTTTGGTGGTGGTGGATTATTTGTCCAAAATGGCCCATTTTGTTCCCTTATCAAAACTCCCCTCTGCAATGGAGTTTAGTCATATCTTTCTATCGCAGATTGTGAGATTACATGGCTTGCCAAATAAGATTGTTTCGGACAGAGGTAGTCAATTCGTGTCAAAGTTCTGGAAACACTTTTGTGAATTATTGAAGGTAAAGGTAGCTCTGTCCACAGCTTACCACCCATAAACCGATGGCCAGACGGAAAGGGCGAACCAGACCTTATTACAAACCTTACGATGCCTAATGGCAGAATTCACTAGTCACTGGGACAAGGCTTTAGCTCTAGCTGAATTCTGTTACAACAATAGCATTCATGTGTCAACGCAATGTTCCCCGTTTTACTTTTTACAAGGTTTTCATCCCAAATCATTACCTCTGTCTGTGTAACAGTCTTGTTTACCAGCCGTAACGGATCGATTACACAATTTATTAGAAATACAGGCAAGAGCAGTGAAACACTTAACGAAGTACAAGGAACGAATGAAAACTCAAGCTGATAAACATAGAATTCCAGCCCCTAATTTTAAGGTAGGAGACAAGGTGTGGCTTTCCACAAAGAATTTGCAATTAGCAGGCCCTAGGAAACTGAAGTCTAAATATATTGGGCCCTTTAACATCATTCAAATATTGACCCCCGTATCAGTAAAGCTACTCTTACCCCCCGAATACTCTGTGCATCCTACCTTTCATGTATCATTACTAAAAACTTATAATCCACTTACTAGACAAGACCCCCTCCTCCTCCTATTGTTATAGATGGGCGTTTAGAGTATGAGGTTCAGAAAATTCTAGATGCAAAACGACTACAAGGAAAGTTGCACTATTTGGTTGCTTGGAAAGGTTATCCAGTAGAAGAAAACTCTTGGGAACCGGCTTCGGCAGTGCACGCCTCTCGGTTGATTAGAGCCTTTTACCTCAGAAATCCACACAAACCACGTCCAGTGGGGAGGCCTTTGAGGGGAGCGACTGTTGGGGTTTGTAGAGTGCAGCCGTCGTAATAGCCCTCCAGAATAAGGTTAAGAAGAAATGTTTGACCAGGTGTTAAACACAGCAAGGTAAGCTTGACCAAACTGTGCTTAACTGGTCAGGTTTACTCTGTGGTAACACCAACCCTATTATGTGTGCATTGCCTTGTGACTGGTCAAGGTTGCCTTTTTGGTAAACCCCTGTTAACTAAATAAGCTTCCGATTCTGCTAATATTATGTTTGCCAGCTTCTGCTAATATATATGTTTGCCAGTGTTTTACATTTCATTCCTATAAGGCAGTCACTCGACTCGAGCAACAAGGAACAGGTGCACAGCCTTGTGTGCACGTTGCTTTCCGTTAAACTGTTAGACGTGTCTAGCAACGTGCAGAGAAACCCCACCCTTCTGCAGCTATAAAAGACTGCCGCTCCCGCTTACTCGTGCTTGTGTTCGTTACCGATATCCAGCATCTCCACTTACCTGGAATCTCCCGACGACGCAGCAGCGCTCTGGTCTCGTCTTCAACTTCCGGTTTTCTTCCTGCTTTCGCTGTACTCCTCTGCATTGGCGACTCATTTCCTGGTCCGTCCCCCATCATTCTTCCGGCGCTCATTTCCTGGTCCAGTTTCTTCATCCGACCTGCAACAGAGAAAGAGAAGAAAAGAATCAAGAGTCAAGTAAGAATGTTCCGCTTGCGGAGCGCGCTCGCATGCATGCATATAGAACAATTAAAATTGTGAACTTATCTTTGAACTGTTTGGCTGAATTAAGCCTTCCTGCCACGATCTTCTGACAAAAATCTAAGACAATACAAAAGAGAAAAAGAATGCAAGGGTTACAACAGAGTTACTGAAAGAAGGCTCTGTGACTCAATCATTGCAAAGAACAATTTTCGTTTTCTTTGTTTTCTTTTTGGGACTTTTGTAAAGCGTCACAAGAAACCTGACGTTGAGTAAGTGACCTAAAATGAGGTGCACATTTATGAAAGGTGCAACACGAATGTTTGTAAACTGATGTGTTTATGTTTATTACAGATAAGAAAGAGAGAGAGAGAGAGAAGCATATTTAAATCATCTCTTGAATGTCATTAAGGGACATGCAATAAACGCAAAGGTATTGACAGGGCGAAGAATAGCATTAACGCAAAGCACATTTGAATATTTGTATTTGAAGTAAGCAGTGCTGCTCTCATTGTTGTTTGTTGTTTTATAGGCAATGGTCCACGAAAGAGGTTGCCGTCAGAAGCACTTTTACTCAAGTGAAGAGAGTGGCGAGAGTGTCCTTTTATTTATCGTTTTGGTTCTTTTGTCCCTTTTTTCCCCTTCCCCCGAGGACCTAAGAATCCAAGCTGAATATTGATAAGGTTTAGGAGGAACTAGGTCTTAGGGGGCATAGGAAAAATATCTTCGCATCTCTCATCTGGAACGCCTGGATTTCAGGTGAATGAAGGTTAACAGAAACACAAGCCTTCACAACATTAAAGTTCTAGTTGAGAGATGGACCCAAACAGAGATCATATAGGTACCCACGACATGGCCCAAGCTTTATTTGAGGTTACCGAGACTGATAGAACTGTTACAGGACTGTTATAGACTATGCAGTTAGAAATGCAGAAGCTAAAACAAGAAAACTTAGAATTGCGACAAGAAGTCATACGTTATAAACCCAGGGATTCGGCTTGGTCAAGTACGACAGTCCCGCCCTTTACCTCATCTTTTGAGACAGGGACCAAGCCTAAAACGACGAGTCTTTTTAGCACTACCGAAGAGGGTACGACACCAATACAGGTCACAGTTGCAGTTCCGCCTACGGTTCCTTTATCGGCCCCGGAACGGTTTTTGGGTGACAGTGCAAAGTTTAATATCTTCATTAGTCAATGCCAATTACATTTTATGTGTAAACCTCAGGCTTTTGTGTCTGACGCAGCTAAGGTGGCGTTTGTGCTTTCATATCTGGGAGGCACTGCTGCAAACTGGTCAATACCTTATATAGACAGAAATGATCAGGTGCTGTATAATTGGCCATTGTTTAAACAGACTATGACTAAATTGTTTGCTAAACATACGTATGTACAAGCTAGCGATAATGAGCTGCTGAACTTGAAACAATCTGGTAAAGACCTTCTGACGTATTTAACTCATTTCAATCGTCTGTTAACAGAGACTCAATGGCCAGAAGAAAAACGCATATCTCTGTTTTATCGTGGATTACGTGATGAGTTAAAAGACGCCCTGGCCCACATAGTGGACCTCCCAGATGAATATTCCGACTTTGTAGATCTGGTGGTTAAATTAGACCATAGGTTAAATGAAAGAAAAGGTGACAAAATCAGAGTTGAAAGTAGATTAACGTGGTTAAAGACAGAAAAGAAAGAGGCAGAAGTCAAACAAACCGAGTCAGAACCCATGCAGATAGGTATTATTAAGGGGCCACTCACCCTGGAAGAAAAAGAACGACGTAGAAAATTAAACCTGTGTCTGTATTGTGGTCGGTCCGGGCACTTTGCAAAAGAATGCCCTACTAAACCAAAAACTCCTAAAAAGGTTAGCGTAGCAGCAAAGGACCCTTCTGAGCAGGAAAACTAGGTAACTCGTCAAGGAAGGAGATCACTTGCACGAGGCAGTATCAGACTAAGATCTCCCAATCTTGACTCAAGTTTGTACCCAGAATACCAAAACATTTTATAATTCAAGGCATTCTAATATTGAATGCTCAAGTAAGACATACTGTGTCAGTCCTATTGGATTCAGGAGCAACCGGAAATTTCGTTGATAATCAACTAGCCCAGAAACTTCAGATGCCCACTAGACTTAAAGAACAACCAGAACCGGTATGCGCTGTAGATGGCACTGCTCTGTCTTCAGGAGAAATAACTCATCAAACAGAGCCTATGGTCATGGTTTGTCAAAATGGACATAAGGAGTCCATTAGTTTTGATCTGATTGATACCCCTGCCTTTGGTGTTATATTAGGTGTTCCTTGGCTTATCACTCATAATCCGTTCATAAATTGGGAGTCTAGAACAGTAACCCTGAATTCACTATTTTGCAAGGCCCAATGTTACCAAGTAGCCCACCAAGAGTTTGAAACCATTGTTCATTGTGCAAATTCGTTAGTCACTGCAAGTCTCATTCCACCTGAGTATCAGGAGTTTACAGACGTGTTTGATCCTATCAAGGCCACTGTTCTGCCTCCTCACAGATCATATGATTGTCGCATAGACTTGATACCAGGAGCTCCTCTACCAAACAGTAGAGTGTATGCGTTATCTGAGGAAGAAACAAAATATCTAAGATCATATTTGGATGAACTTCTGGAATTAGGTTTCATCCGTCATTCCACGTCCCCTGTCTCTTCGCCTTTATTTTTTATCCCGAAGCGGGATGGTGGCTTGAGAGCTTGTCTCGATTATCGTGGATTGAATAAGATCACTATAAAGAATAAATATCCTTTACCATTAATACCCGTATTATTAGACCAGTTGAGAGATTCAACAAACTACACCAAGTTGGACTTGCGAGGGGCATACCATCTTGTACGAGTGAAGGAGCATGACGAGTGGAAGACGGCATTCAGATCCAAATTTGGGTTGTTTGAGTACACCGTCATGCCCTTTGGCCTGTGCAATGCCCCCGCTGCATTTCAGTTTTTTATTAATGACGTTTTAAACGAATTTTTGGACATTAGTGTTATCGTATATATTGACGATATCTTGATTTATTCCAAGAATGAAGCAGAACATACTCAGCAAGTTAAGGCCGTGTTAGCAAAATTGCAAGACAACCACCTTTTTGTAAAACTTGAAAATGTGTGTTTAACACAAGACAGGTGGAATTTCTTGGTTATTGTCTCTCACCTACTGGTATTATGATGGACAAGAAAAAGGTGAGTGCTATTTTAGATTGGCCAGAGCCCTCTTCGGTGAAAGAGGTTCAACGAGTTTTGGGCTTTGCCAATTTTTACAGATGCTTCATTCCTCAATTCGCAGAAACAGTGGTCCCCATTACGAAGCTGTTAAAGAAAGGACAGCCATTCGACTGGTCTAAAGAGGCCTCGCAGGCTTTTCAACTATTACAAGAAAAATTTACTTCAGCACCGGTACTCCGACATCCTAATCCAGATTTGCCCTTTTTTGTGGAAGCTGACGCTTCACAGGTGGCTGTGGGGGGTTCTCTCTCAACGGGACGAACAGGATGGTCAGTTGCATCCCGTGGCCTTTTATTAAAAAAGCTGCTTCCAGCAGAGCAAAATTACACGGTCATGGAAAGAGAATTGTTGGCAATCAAATTAGTATTCACTGAATGGCGTCACCATTTGATGGGAGCCAAATTCCCGGTTACAATTTTTAGTGATCATAAGAATTTGCAATTTTTTAGTTCAGTAAAAGCTCTCACTCCTCGACAGATGCATTGGTTGAATTTCTTTAGCTCCTTTGATTTTGTAATCACATTTAGACCAGGTACCAAACAGGTGTTATCGGATCTGTTGTCTCGGTACGGGCACACAATTGAGTCTAAGAAAGAGACAGATAATCCCTCTATTATTCCACCACAAAAAATAGTAGCACCTTTAAGTTCCCCTAATTTTATGACTCAGATTAGACAACTACATTTAAAGGAACAAGTGAAAGAGTGGTTACGAGACTCAAAGAATTCCCTTCAAGAAGGTCTGCTTTATCATGAAGATTTGTTATATGTACCTAGTGCAGACTTACAACTAAAGGTTATGCAGTGGAATCATGAGTCACCTCTTGCTGGTCATCCTGGAGCTCAGAAAACTTTAGAAAATTGTCAGAAACATTTTTGGTGGCCTACCTTAGTAAAAGATGTTAAAGAATTTGTGGCTACCTGTCCCATTTGTGCCAGTAATAAATCCTCTCACACCGCTCTTACTGGTTTACTCCAACCCTTACCTGTGCCCCCCAACCCTGGCACACTATACGTGTGGATTTTATCACTGGACTTCCATTGTCAAATGGTCACACCACGATTTTGGTGGTGGTGGATTATTTGTCCAAAATGGCCCATTTTGTTCCCTTATCAAAACTCCCTCTGCAATGGAGTTTAGTCATATCTTTCTATCGCAGATTGTGAGATTACATGGCTTGCCAAATAAGATTGTTTCGGACAGAGGTAGTCAATTCGTGTCAAAGTTCTGGAAACACTTTTGTGAATTATTGAAGGTAAAGGTAGCTCTGTCCACAGCTTACCACCCATAAACCGATGGCCAGACGGAAAGGGCGAACCAGACCTTATTACAAACCTTACGATGCCTAATGGCAGAATTCACTAGTCACTGGGACAAGGCTTTAGCTCTAGCTGAATTCTGTTACAACAATAGCATTCATGTGTCAACGCAATGTTCCCCGTTTTACTTTTTACAAGGTTTTCATCCCAAATCATTACCTCTGTCTGTGTAACAGTCTTGTTTACCAGCCGTAACGGATCGATTACACAATTTATTAGACATACAGGCAAGAGCAGTGAAACACTTAACGAAGTACAAGGAACGAATGAAAACTCAAGCTGATAAACATAGAATTCCAGCCCCTAATTTTAAGGTAGGAGACAAGGTGTGGCTTTCCACAAAGAATTTGCAATTAGCAGGCCCTAGGAAACTGAAGCCTAAATATATTGGGCCCTTTAACATCATTCAAATATTGACCCCCATATCAGTAAAGCTACTCTTACCCCCGAATACTCTGTGCATCCTACCTTTCATGTATCATTACTGAAAACTTATAATCCACTTACTAGACAAGACCCCCTCCTCCTCCTATTGTTATAGATGGGCGTTTAGAGTATGAGGTTCAGAAAATTCTAGATGCAAAACGACTACAAGGAAAGTTGCACTATTTGGTTCCTTGGAAAGTTTATCCAGTAGAAGAAAACTCTTGGGAACCGGCTTCGGCAGTGCACGCCTCTCGGTTGATTAGAGCCTTTTACCTCAGAAATCCACACAAACCACGTCCAGTGGGGAGGCCTTTGAGGGGAGCTTCTGTTGGGGTTTGTAGAGTGCAGCCGTCGTAATAGCCCTCCAGAATGAGGTTAAGAAGAAATGTTTGACCAGGTGTTAAACACAGCAAGGTAAGCTTGACCAAACTGTGCTTAACTGGTCAGGTTTACTCTGTGGTAACACCAACCCTATTATGTGTGCATTGCCTTGTGACTGGTCAAGGTTGCCTTTTGGTAAACCCCTGTTAACTAAATAAGCTTCCGATTCTGCTAATATTATGTTTGCCAGCTTCTGCTAATATATATTTTTGCCAGTGTTTTACATTTCATTCCTATAAGGCAGTCACTCGACTCGAGCAACAAGGAACAGGTGCACAGCCTTGTGTGCACGTTGCTTTCCGTTAAACTGTTAGACGTGTCTAGCAACGTGCAGAGAAACCCCACCCTTCTGCAGCTATAAAAGACTGCCGCTCCCGCTTACTCGTGCTTGTGTTCGTTACCGATATCCAGCATCTCCACTTACCTGGAATCTCCCGACGACGCAGCAGCGCTCTGGTCTCGTCTTCAACTTCCGGTTTTCTTCCTGCTTTCGCTGTACTCCTCTGCATTGGCGACTCATTTCCTGGTCCGTCCCCCATCATTCTTCCGGCGCTCATTTCCTGGTCCAGTTTCTTCATCCGACCTGCAACAGAGAAAGAGAAGAAAAGAATCAAGAGTCAAGTAAGAATGTTCCGCTTGCGGAGCGCGCTCGCATGCATGCATATAGAACAATTAAAATTGTGAACTTATCTTTGAACTGTTTGGCTGAATTAAGCCTTCCTGCCACGATCTTCTGACAAAAATCTAAGACAATACAAAAGAGAAAAAGAATGCAAGGGTTACAACAGAGTTACTGAAAGAAGGCTCTGTGACTCAATCATTGCAAAGAACAATTTTCGTTTTCTTTGTTTACTTTTTGGGACTTTTGTAAAGCGTCACAAGAAACCTGACGTTGAGTAAGTGACCTAAAATGAGGTGCACATTTATGAAAGGTGCAACACGAATGTTTGTAAACTGATGTGTTTATGTTTATTACAGATAAGAAAGAGAGAGAGAGAAGCATATTTAAATCATCTCTTGAATGTCATTAAGGGACATGCAATAAACGCAAAGGTATTGACAGGGCGAAGAATAGCATTAACGCAAAGCACATTTGAATATTTGTATTTGAAGTAAGCAGTGCTGCTCTCATTGTTGTTTGTTGTTTTATAGGCAATGGTCCACGAAAGAGGTTGCCGTCAGAAGCACTTTTACTCAAGTGAAGAGAGTGGCGAGAGTGTCCTTTTATTTATCGTTTTGGTTCTTTTGTCCCTTTTTTCCCCTTCCCCCGAGGACCTAAGAATCCAAGCTGAATATTGATAAGGTTTAGGAGGAACTAGGTCTTAGGGGGCATAGGAAAAATATCTTCGCATCTCTCATCTGGAACGCCTGGATTTCAGGTGAATGAAGGTTAACAGAAACACAAGCCTTCACAACATTAAAGTTCTAGTTGAGAGATGGACCCAAACAGAGATCATATAGGTACCTACGACATGGCCCAAGCTTTATTTGAGGTTACCGAGACTGATAGAACTGTTACAGGACTGTTATAGACTATGCAGTTAGAAATGCAGAAGCTAAAACAAGAAAACTTAGAATTGCGACAAGAAGTCATACTTTATAAACCCAGGGATTCGGCTTGGTCAAGTACGACAGTCCCGCCCTTTACCTCATCTTTTGAGACAGGGACCAAGCCTAAAACGACGAGTCTTTTTAGCACTACCGAAGAGGGTACGACGCCAATACAGGTCACAGTTGCAGTTCCGCCTACGGTGCCTTTATCGGCCCCGGAACGGTTTTTGGGTGACAGTGCAAAGTTTAATATCTTCATTAGTCAATGCCAATTACATTTTATGTGTAAACCTCAGACTTTTGTGTCTGACGCAGCTAAGGTGGCGTTTGTGCTTTCATATCTGGGAGGCACTGCTGCAAACTGGTCAATACCTTATATAGACAGAAATGATCAGGTGCTGTATAATTGGCCATTGTTTAAACAGACTATGACTAAATTGTTTGCTAAACATACGTATGTACAAGCTAGCGATAATGAGCTGCTGAACTTGAAACAATCTGGTAAAGACCTTCTGACGTATTTAACTCATTTCAATCGTCTGTTAACAGAGACTCAATGGCCAGAAGAAAAACGCATATCTCTGTTTTATCGTGGATTACGTGATGAGTTAAAGACGCCCTGGCCCACATAGTGGACCTCCCAGATGAATATTCCGACTTTGTAGATCTGGTGGTTAAATTAGACCATAGGTTAAATGAAAGAAAAGGTGACAAAATCAAAGTTGAAAGTAGATTAACGTGGTTAAAGACAGAAAAGAAAGAGGCAGAAGTCAAACAAACCGAGTCAGAACCCATGCAGATAGGTATTATTAAGGGGCCACTCACCCTGGAAGAAAAAGAACGACGTAGAAAATTAAACCTGTGTCTGTATTGTGGTCGGTCCGGGCACTTTGCAAAAGAATGCCCTACTAAACCAAAAACTCCTAAAAAGGTTAGCGTAGCAGCAAAGAACCCTTCTGAGCAGGAAAACTAGGTAACTCGTCAAGGAAGGAGATCACTTGCACGAGGCAGTATCAGACTAAGATCTCCCAATCTCGACTCAAGTTTGTACCCAGAATACCAAAACATTTTATAATTCAAGGCATTCTAATATTGAATGCTCAAGTAAGACATACTGTGTCAGTCCTATTGGATTCAGGAGCAACCGGAAATTTTGTTGATAATCAACTAGCCCAGAAACTTCAGATGCCCAATAGACTTAAAGAACAGCCAGAACCGGTATGCGCTGTAGATGGCACTGCTCTGTCTTCAGGAGAAATAACTCATCAAACAGAGCCTATGGTCATGGTTTGTCAAAATGGACATACGGAGTCCATTAGTTTTGATCTGATTGATACCCCTGCCTTTGGTGTTATATTAGGTGTTCCTTGGCTTATCACTCATAATCCGTTCATAAATTGGGAGTCTAGAACAGTAACCCTGAATTCACTATTTTGCGAGGCCCAATGTTACCAAGTAGCCCACCAAGAGTTTGAAACCATTGTTCATTGTGCAAATTCGTTAGTCACTGCAAGTCTCATTCCACCTGAGTATCAGGAGTTTACAGACGTGTTTGATCCTATCAAGGCCACTGTTCTGCCTCCTCACAGACCATATGATTGTCGCATAGACTTGATACCAGGAGCTCCTCTACCAAACAGTAGAGTGTATGCGTTATCTGAGGAAGAAACAAAATATCTAAGATCATATTTGGATGAACTTCTGGAATTAGGTTTCATCCGTCATTCCACGTCCCCTGTCTCTTCGCCTTTATTTTTTATCCCGAAGCGGGATGGTGGCTTGAGAGCTTGTCTCGATTATCGTGGATTGAATAAGATCACTATAAAGAATAAATATCCTTTACCATTAATACCCGTATTATTAGACCAGTTGAGAGATTCAACAAACTACACCAAGTTGGACTTGCGAGGGGCATACCATCTTGTACGAGTGAAGGAGCATGACGAGTGGAAGACGGCATTCAGAACCAAATTTGGGTTGTTTGAGTACACCGTCATGCCCTTTGGCCTGTGCAATGCCCCCGCTGCATTTCAGTTTTTTATTAATGACGTTTTAAACGAATTTTTGGACATTAGTGTTATCGTATATATTGACGATATCTTGATTTATTCCAAGAATGAAGCAGAACATACTCAGCAAGTTAAGGCCGTGTTAGCAAAATTGCAAGACAACCACCTTTTTGTAAAACTTGAAAAATGTGTGTTTAACACAAGACAGGTGGAATTTCTTGGTTATTGTCTCTCACCTACTGGTATTATGATGGACAAGAAAAAGGTGAGTGCTATTTTAGATTGGCCAGAGCCCTCTTCGGTGAAAGAGGTTCAACGAGTTTTGGGCTTTGCCAATTTTTACAGACGCTTCATTCCTCAATTCGCAGAAACAGTGGTCCCCATTACGAAGCTGTTAAAGAAAGGACAGCCATTCGACTGGTCTAAAGAGGCCTCGCAGGCTTTTCAACTATTACAAGAAAAATTTACTTCAGCACCGGTACTCCGACATCCTAATCCAGATTTGCCCTTTTTTGTGGAAGCTGACGCTTCACAGGTGGCTGTGGGGGGTTCTCTCTCAACGGGACGAACAGGATGGTCAGTTGCATCCCGTGGCCTTTTATTAAAAAAAGCTGCTTCCAGCAGAGCAAAATTACACAGTCATGGAAAGAGAATTGTTGGCAATCAAATTAGTATTCACTGAATGGCGTCACCATTTGATGGGAGCCAAATTCCCGGTTACAATTTTTAGTGATCATAAGAATTTGCAATTTTTTAGTTCAGTAAAAGCTCTCACTCCTCGACAGATGCATTGGTTGAATTTCTTTAGCTCCTTTGATTTTGTAATCACATTTAGACCAGGTACCAAACAGGTGTTATCGGATCTGTTGTCTCGGTACGGGCACACAATTGAGTCTAAGAAAGAGACAGATAATCCCTCTATTATTCCACCACAAAAAATAGTAGCACCTTTAAGTTCCCCTAATTTTATGACTCAGATTAGACAACTACATTTAAAGGAACAAGTGAAAGAGTGGTTACGAGACTCAAAGAATTCCCTTCAAGAAGGTCTGCTTTATCATGAAGATTTGTTATATGTACCTAGTGCAGACTTACAACTAAAGGTTATGCAGTGGAATCATGAGTCACCTCTTGCTGGTCATCCTGGAGCTCAGAAAACTTTAGAAAATTGTCAGAAACATTTTTGGTGGCCTACCTTAGTAAAAGATGTTAAAGAATTTGTGGCTACCTGTCCCATTTGTGCCAGTAATAAATCCTCTCACACCGCTCCTACTGGTTTACTCCAACCCTTACTTAACCACAACAACCTGGAAGTGATCCAGGGAAGGGAACTAGAGGCACGGGGTATTAGGAGTAGGCAGCCTCCACATCAAACTGATTAACACACAAAGCCTCTCCTAATTATTGACCTAATTGCTATAATGCCTGCTATATGAGTGTAGGCATCTCACAAAAAGTGAAAGACTGGTCTCACACACCACCTGGTGTCATGCTTCATCATTGACCAGTCCTCGCCCTCTAAAAACTTGGTTTGATAGAGGGCGGGCATGCACCTGAAGACAGGGATGCACTTCTAAAACTAAGTGGGGGCCCTTAACAAGAAAGTGAAGTTAAAAAGCCATTACGGATGTCAAACCTCTTTTTAATGTAACTGACATCTGTATGGGGTTTAAAAGAAATGATCGGTGTATTGGGGATATCGTGGTCCCCCACCGTATAACTAATGGTCAACATGTTTCTGCCTAGTGGCCCAAAAGGGTCCGCGGCATTCATCAGGACCTATCATACACCAACGGGCTCCTACCTTACCATTCAGTGTAGGTGAGGTATCCACTATGTGGGGTGATCAAGGTCACCCACCACAAATTTGCGGCTGTGTTATTCCAGCCTGTATAAAATAAGAAGACAATAAACATTTGACAGAAATAGCAATAAAGTCACATAATTATGTGAAGATCATTCGAAACGCCACATATACATGCCAAAATCAGTGAGTGGCTATAAGTGCAGCAAACTGTGTCAGTCATATGTGCACCTAAAGATAATGACGGGGGATACTTGGTCCCCAAAGCTTACCCTATTCCCTGGGACCTACTTGCCCCATAGGTAGAGTGAGAAAGGAGGACCCCTTAGGTCACGTGCCCTACAAAATATGGAGAAAAACGGAGAAAAGGAAAGAACATCCATAAAAATCAGATACAATAATCCAATAGCGAGGAGACTTAGGCAAACTGCTCCCAAATCGCTTGAAATGGAAAAGCACTAAATGCGTGCAAAACAGGAAGTGCAAACATCCATTCAAACCATTCATACTCTTACTGTTGTTGAAAGGATCTCCCGCTACTGCACCTATGTCTGCATGTCTCACCTCCTCGCTGGTAAATGAGGGGAGACAGGGAGCACTTTATATAGGAATGGCGCCTGGGCGTGGTTGTGTTAATTAATATGTAATTAAAGTTAACTAACTAGCAATCTCATCGATGTTCAAAATTGTTGCCACCTGACCTGTAAATGGCTGACATCCGGTGTCTCTACAAAGTCATGGAGATCGCTGCCTGACCTGCCTGGCAGCCAATGCGACCCACGGAGTACGAAAGCGATTGTTTTCATCATTGTTGGATGGCGCTCCCAACGTGGAGAAACATGTAGTGAGTACATGCGCATGCGCAGGTGTTCGACACAGTATGGAGATACGTATAGTGAGCGCATGCGCAGGTATTGATACACTATTCCTGAGCGATCAAAGAGTGGCATCACCCAACATGATTTCAATAAATATAGCGCTGCCAAACGTGGTCGCGTTACCTACTCAAGTGTATATATATATATATTCTCAAGCTCATGACTGTTTAGGAATTTTATGGACTCCTAGTTCATAACAGTTTTAGTCACATGCGCCCGTAATTAAAGGGCGGGGGACATTTAAAATCAAAGCAGCTGGATTATAAGACACGCAGATAGCAGGTGCTCAAGAGAATAAGAATCTTATGTGGCTCGACTTATTCGATTGTATGCATATTATCAGATAATATGAATATTAGGTATCAAGAGTACAAATTAGAAATAGCGCAATGTATAAGGCGCAATGTCTGTATCACAGTTGGTGTTTTAGGACTCAAAGTTTACTTAGCGGTGTGGGTCAAATGGGGCCAAAGTGTAAGATATGGATGACAAAATCTCAGCCATACTCTATACTACTACAGCGTAATGCAAAAAGGTTGACTTAAATGCAAATGTGTATTTCTGGTATAATGCTCAATGTCAAAACTAGGGTTTACAATGAATATGCATGATTCATAGCGCCATTTGCAACCAGGGAATTTCGTCGTTCAATCCTTTCTCCCAGGACCGTAGTCTAATGTGGAGTGGTCTTGTCAGGTCCATTTTATGTTTCTTCATAACTTCTAGAACCACCCATTTAAGGTCATTTTCATTATGGTTAAGTTCTAGAAAGTGCCTTGTGAATTTGGTGTTACTTTTCTTGCACCTGATAGTACTACGATGTTCATTAATACGGATTTTGATCTTCCTGGTTGTCATGCCCACGTACATGAGACTGCAGGGGCATATGAGAAGATAGACCACATTTTCTGTATTGCAATTGCTAAAACTTAACGAAGTACAAGGAACGAATGAAAACTCAAGCTGATAAACATAGAATTCCAGCCCCTAATTTTAAGGTAGGAGACAAGGTGTGGCTTTCCACAAAGAATTTGCAATTAGCAGGCCCTAGGAAACTGAAGCCTAAATATATTGGGCCCTTTAACATCATTCAAATATTGACCCCCGTATCAGTATAGCTACTCTTACCCCCCGAATACTCTGTGCATCCTACCTTTCATGTATCATTACTGAAAACTTATAATCCACTTACTAGACAAGACCCCCTCCTCCTCCTATTGTTATAGATGGGCGTTTAGAGTATGAGGTTCAGAACATTCTAGATGCAAAACGACTACAAGGAAAGTTGCACTATTTGGTTGCTTGGAAAGGTTATCCAGTAGAAGAAAACTCTTGGGAACCGGCTTCGGCAGTGCACGCCTCTCGGTTGATTAGAGCCTTTTACCTCAGAAATCCACACAAACCACGTCCAGTGGGGAGGCCTTTGAGGGGAGCGACTGTTGGGGTTTGTAGAGTGCAGCCGTCGTAATAGCCCTCCAGAATGAGGTTAAGAAGAAATGTTTGACCAGGTGTTAAACACAGCAAGGTAAGCTTGACCAAACTGTGCTTAACTGGTCAGGTTTACTCTGTGGTAACACCAACCCTATTATGTGTGCATTGTCTTGTGACTGGTCAAGGTTGCCTTTTTGGTAAACCCCTGTTAACTAAATAAGCTTCCGATTCTGCTAATATTATGTTTGCCAGCTTCTGCTAATATATATGTTTGCCAGTGTTTTACATTTCATTCCTATAAGGCAGTCACTCGACTCGAGCAACAAGGAACAGGTGCACAGCCTTGTGTGCACGTTGCTTTCCGTTAAACTGTTAGACGTGTCTAGCAACGTGCAGAGAAACCCCACCCTTCTGCAGCTATAAAAGACTGCCGCTCCCGCTTACTCGTGCTTGTGTTCGTTACCGCTATCCAGCATCTCCACTTACCTGGAATCTCCCGACGACGCAGCAGCGCTCTGGTCTCGTCTTCAACTTCCGGTTTTCTTCCTGCTTTCGCTGTACTCCTCTGCATTGGCGACTCATTTCCTGGTCCGTCCCCCATCATTCTTCCGGCGCTCATTTCCTGGTCCAGTTTCTTCATCCGACCTGCAACAGAGAAAGAGAAGAAAAGAATCAAGAGTCAAGTAAGAATGTTCCGCTTGCGGAGCGCGCTCGCATGCATGCATATAGAACAATTAAAATTGTGAACTTATCTTTGAACTGTTTGGCTGAATTAAGCCTTCCTGCCACGATCTTCTGACAAAAATCTAAGACAATACAAAAGAGAAAAAGAATGCAAGGGTTACAACAGAGTTACTGAAAGAAGGCTCTGTGACTCAATCATTGCAAAGAACAATTTTCGTTTTCTTTGTTTATTTTTTGGGACTTTTGTAAAGCGTCACAAGAAACCTGACGTTGAGTAAGTGACCTAAAATGAGGTGCACATTTATGAAAGGTGCAACACGAATGTTTGTAAACTGATGTGTTTATGTTTATTACAGATAAGAAAGAGAGAGAGAGAGAGAAGCATATTTAAATCATCTCTTGAATGTCATTAAGGGACATGCAATAAACGCAAAGGTATTGACAGGGCGAAGAATAGCATTAACGCAAAGCACATTTGAATATTTGTATTTGAAGTAAGCAGTGCTGCTCTCATTGTTGTTTGTTGTTTTATAGGCAATGGTCCACGAAAGAGGTTGCCGTCAGAAGCACTTTTACTGAAGTGAAGAGAGTGGCGAGAGTGTCCTTTTATTTATCGTTTTGGTTCTTTTGTCTCTTTTTTCCCCTTCCCCCGAGGACCTAAGAATCCAAGCTGAATATTGATAAGGTTTAGGAGGAACTAGGTCTAAGGGGGCATAGGAAAAATATCTTCGCATCTCTCATCTGGAATGCCTGGATTTCAGGTGAGTGAAGGTTATCAAAGAGTTGATGGTGACTATGATTAACTAAACAGTTTAATACTTAACTAAATAACCACAAAGTCACTTTTCAGTTAATGTTTTAATATTATTAAATGCTCTTTAAATTAATCATCAGTGCATACACAAGATTGCATATAAGAGAACAAATTATCAAGCAATGCAATCAAAATGAATCATTTGCATCGATATCAAAGCGTGCATCAGGAATGGGGAAGAGAAGGTACAGCATAAAACTTGCTGAATTATACTTGCAAATTAAAGCAATCAAGGAGGGTAATACCCACCAAAGAATCAGGAAAACCACTTCCTTGGCCGAAGTTGTGGCAAGAGGTCCCCAGAGATAGGCTCAGAGGACAAAGATAACAGGTCAGATACAGCAAAGTTTACTATACTAACAATTAAATTTATCTCCCACTTAATCTACCTCCTCGGTCGCAGTCTCCTCCCAAGCACTCCTGTGACGTTCTCGTACCTAAAGATTCTCTGTCTCTGTGCTGGTCTGCTCTCTCTGTCTTGGATCTTCTCTCTGATCTGTCACATCAGACTTTACTTCTATACCGGACCGCACTACTACGCCATACTGCCTTGCCTCACCCCTATTGGGATATCAATTATACTCTTCTCTCCAGCACGCTATCTTACAATGTTGCAGTATCTGTAAAAACTCGGACTGTGATTGGTTGTCGTAAATCATACTAGGGTCGCCTCATCCAGTTCTCCCCACAAATCCATCCTATACCGGTTCTAACAAATTAAGGATTAAGACAAATTCATTTCATATGCTACTAGTATTCATATTTATACATTCGGCTACATTGTTAATATCAACATCCGTCTTCACATTCGAATTGCACGTAGTGATGGCTGTTCCCACAGTTGCTGTCACGTCTTGGCACATAAACAATAAGACACAGGTCAACATGGCCTTCACACGGATTGCATCATCGGGTACACTCTGTAGTCTGCGTGCAGGCAACCCATCTTGGCACATGCGCACTCCACACCGACTAGGCCAGCCACATGCTGGTTTCAACGAGAGGACATTTTCATGCAGGCCCAAACCCATACTAAAATAAACAAACACAAAAGAATATTAATTCATGAAAATAAAGCCATTATGTTTATCTCCCACCATACTAATGCCATGTGTTAAATAAATCCTAGCGAAAGCTATTAGTTTAAAGCAACCTTTTCGTTATTTGTGCACAACATGCAAAATGTGCAGTGTACAACACAGCATAAACATGCAGTAGTACGGTTTTTCAATGCACAAACAATTAATACGTACTTATGCCAACATGGTTTAGTATATTATATAAAATGCGTTTGCCCCCTGTGTAGATGTGTGTATCTGGAGTTGATTAGTTCATGCAGTCAATACATTATTATGGGGTTACTTAATTTCGTGAGGATGTAATTTACAAACCTCACTCCATCACTAGCTTCTCCACAACCATTGTTTGGCTAGCCCTGGTATCCCTCCGAGCAGTGACTAGGACCCCATTCACTTTCATCTGGTGGAAGTGACAACTTCCAGACTCAGGGATCACCAACTCACCCTCTAAGTCCACCTCCCAGCTAAGGGAGATCAAGGCATGGTCTATGACCTACCACTGGGGACTACTTACCCCTAAGGCCACATTGGCCACCCCTGTAGAGGTACCACCAGTGGGTGGTTTTTAGGACAGACAGAGTCCCCTGCTTGGGTCCTAGCTGGAAGCAATCAAAGCAGCGGGTCAGAAATGGGGTGCACTGGGCCACCGTCCACCAGTACCTCCTCCCTGTTTCTCAGAAGGGGCATTGTTAGAAATGGGGGTCTCTGGTTGGCAGAGGTTTGCATCCTGTCCAAGTTGGGACCCTTATTCTAGTCAGAGTAAGGGGATTACACAGCTAAGATAACCCCTCCTCACCCCCTTGGTAACTTGGCACCAGGAGTCAAGCATATCTCAGAGGCAATGTGTAAAGCATTTGTACATACACACACAGCAACACAGTGAAAACACTACAAGAGGACACCACACCAGTTTAAAAAAATAGGCAATATTTATCTGTATGAAACAAGACCAAAATGACAAAAATCTAACATACACAGGTAAAGATATCATTTTTAAAAGTTTCAGAACAGTTCAGACCAGAGGAAACTATGGATGCGTCACTTTTATCACAGAATACCTAGGATGCGTCAAAATCCAAGATGAAAACAGGCGCAGGGGAGGTGAGGCACCGGAAAAGCAAAGCGATGCATCGGTTCCTTACTCCCAGGGGAGGTGATGTGTTGGTTCCCTACTGCAGAGCAGGGAGGTGGTGCATCAGTTCCTTACTGTCAGGGAGGTGATCGATCAGTTACTTAATGCGAGGGGAGGTGATGTGTCGATCTCCAGACATGCAGCCTTGGTTTCTTACTGCTGGGCCTCGTCGATGAAGAACTTGGCGCACAGGGACAATGCATCGAAAATCCGGATGCGCTGGGTCGATGCAGTGGCGGCGGAACAGGTACTACATCAATTTCCTTGCCGCAGAGCAGGCGATGCATCAATATCTTCAGCCGCACAGTATGGCCTGCGACGGAGTTGGCGCGTACACCACAGACGTCGGTGACACGGGGCTCAGGACTTGGGCTGTAGTGATCTTTCAGCTGCAAGGTAGGTGCTGCATCGAATCTTCGGCTGCACCACTGCGATGCTTTTCAACCGCAGGGCGGTGCTGTAATGGGAAAAACAGGCGCTGAGAATTGCTGTGTGGATTTTCTTGGTTCTTTAGCAGGAAAACCACCTCCAAGAGCCAAGAACTGAAAATGGCACCACATAACAGGTCAGAACTCCCAATAGAGGAGTTCAGGAACTGCAGATGAAGTCTTTGATGGCCCTGAGACTTCTTAACAGGAGACAAGCACACACAAGCTATTGGAGAACCTTGGAAGCAGGATGTTGAAAGCAAAGTCCAGTCCTTTCACTCCCAGGACAGGAGCAGCAAGCAGCAAGTCAGCACAACGAAGCAACAGGCAGAGTGGCAGTTTCCCTCCCATAGCAACCAGCTCTTCTTCCTGGCAGAATGTCCTTTAGTCCAGAAGTGTTCTGAAATTATGCTGTCACAGCTCCAGTACTTATACCAGTTTCTGCCTTTGAAGTAGGCAAACATCAAAGGAAAGTCTTTGTAGTGCACAAGACATGCCTTTCCCTGACCTAGCTCCAGTCACAGGGGGTGGGGACAGCTTTTTGTGAGGACAGGCACAGCCCTATTCACTTATCAGTGACAACTCTTCCCACCACTCTAGCTCAGAAAGATCCATCAACCTGGTGATGGTCCATCAGAATATGCAGAGCACACCTCAGCTCCCTTTGTGTGACTGTCTAGAGTGAACGCACAAATACCCAACTGTCACCCTCCCTCAGATGTGGATTCCACAGGCGGGCAGAGGCACAGAATGGTAAAGCAAGAAAATGCCCACTTTCTAACAGTGGCATTTTCAAACATGCAATTTAAAAACCAACTTCACTTAAAGATGTGTTTTTAAATTGTGAGTTCAGGGTCCCCAAACTCCAATTCTCTATCTCTTCCCAATTGGACGTTTTACTTGTAAGAGGTTACAAGACAGGTTCAATGATAACCTATGGGAGAGATAGTCCTTGCAATAGTGAAAAACGAAATTAGCAGTATTTCACTATCAAGACATATAAAACACACCGGCACATGTCCTACCTTTTAACTAGACTGCACCCTGACCATGGGGCTACCTTGGGTCTACCTTAGGGGTGCCTTACATGTAGTAAAAGGGAAGGTTTAGGCCTGGTAAGTTGTTGCACTTGCCAGGTCGACATGGCAGTTTAAAACTGTACTAACAGACACTGCATAGGCAGGCCTGAAACATGTTTGAAGGGCTACCCGTGTGGGTGGCACAATAAGTGCTGCAGGCCCACTAGTAGTATTTGAATTACAGGCCCTGGGCAACCACAGGGCACTTTATTAGGGTCGTACCAGTAACTCAAATATGCTAATCATGGATAACCAATCATAATCACTATTAACACAGGAAGCACTTGCACTTTAGCACTGATTAGCAGTAGTAAAGTACCCAGAGTTCTAAAACCAGCCAAATTGAAATTCAGCACACAGTCAAAACAAGCATTTGCAATGCAATAGGTCTCGCATTTATGCAAGTTTAAGCTATTGGCATTGTAAATGACAATGCCTTTATTTATGTTTTGAAAACCAAAACATAAGTAAAAGACATTGCCATTTACAATGCCAATAGCTCAAACTTGCGTAAATGTGAGACCTATTGCATTGCAAATGCTTGTTCACTATTTTTTGCAAATCTGTACATTATGCAGAAGATGCTGGATTATGTAGCAAGTGCAGCAAATATGTAATTTTGCGGAAAACGCCACAGCAGCAGATTTGCATAATTCTAGTGGCCCTGAGAATAAGTAAATTAATTAATTTAACAATTATCTTTAAAGGAACATTTTTTCGCTGGTGGTGTTTTCCTCGCTGCTCCATTTTTAAAGTTGAAATCTTATGTGTGGTGGAAGCAGTCACTTTAACAAAAAAATTACACATTCACGAGTGCATTTGTCCAACTTATCAGAAGTTCAGAGTGAGGCATATCCTTTGTGGCTAAGGAGTTATGACTTCTATTTTCCATAGAAAAAGTTAGGTCATACTAGACTGAATTTCAAACCCACACATATTCCCCTGTGAAACATTCTCACTTTGAACTCTGCAAATTACACTTCCAGCACGATACCCCTGGCTTTGGGAGAACTATGGGCTCAAAACCTAAATTTATGCACTAAGTTAGTGTCTCATATGAAAAGCAGGGCACATTCGGAGTTTCTCTTTTGGAGGAAAATAACAATGTGTTTTTATTTAAAGGTTTTAGACAAAAAAACAGACAAAAGTCATGTCCAGACATCACCAGCTTCAAAAAACTGAAGTACCACTTAGGTCACAGAAGTCTAGCAATCACTTCAAACTATATTTAATAAGGAATGTATATCCCAGCTAGATGGCCAACGCTCAAAACCACAGATGTTTGTGACTGCCATGGAAAATGTAGGAACAGGATGTTCTGCTGCTCGTGCCATTTGTCTTTTAAAGTTGACAGGCTATTCTATATACAATTGTGGGCTGGGATCCTGCGGGTATGAAGTGAAAAAAGAATGGGTGTAGGGAAACAAAGCAAAACGATGTTTGGCAACTTATATTTTTCAGCATGATGTACAGAAACATAAAAACTCAAGGAAAAAGAGGGAAATTGAGCTTGTGTCTTGAAAACATATGGAGAGTGAGTAAATATTCATTGTAATGTGAATAAAAGGCCTTTAGGAGCTATCAGCACAAAGACTGCGTCATAGCACTTCGAGTCAAGCTACATAGCAGCCGTACAACGTGGCTAAAAACACTTTATAGGCAAGACCTATTGTATTTGCCAGTGCTTGTTCTGAAAGTTGTAGGTAATAGCGTGAGGTCTTCAAAGTGGCATTTCCCGCAAGGCCTAAGATAATACACACATCCCTGAGGGGCGAAGGGTGCTCGAGATCACCCCTGGATGGATGGCGGTGTCGTTCTACGGTTAATAGGTGTAATGTAAAACGGACATTTTGAGCCCCCTTGGCCCTTGCTTTAAAAAAGTAAAAAATGGCCAAGCTCCTGTCGAAAACTAAATAGCCTGAAAAAACAAAACACTACTTTCAAAGCTCTCTGGAGCTATGTTTAAGTGGTTTTGCTCAATTGGCTTGGTCATTGTTTACATTCGGTGACCTAGAAATCTGCTTTTGTTGTGAATTTCGGTACAAGAAGCACTAGAATGTAACTTTAAACCCAATGCTGCTCGGGGCAGACACTGGGGGATATTCTCAAGAACGTGTGTTAACTATCGCCAAATTCGCTTAACGCAACTTCTCACATTGCAGTCTATCGCGGGAAAATAACACTGTGTTAACGCAGTATTCTCAACCCGGCGGCACCATGCGATAGTCTCACGATAACGCGACAAATGCCCGCGTTAAAATTAACGCGACGCCAAAAAAACCCGAAACACGAACGCCCAAAAAGTTGCGATGTCCCAAATCACGAAACAAAAATCAGCGATAACCAGCGACAGGCCTGCGATTCCCACGCGACATGCGGGAAAATGCACTATAAAAGCAGAGAAAAAAAAAGAGAAAAAAATGTAACTGCGTAGCACCATGGACGCACCCGCACCGAGTGCAGAGGACAACGTGAACCCGACAAGCCCCACAGATGACCAGCCAGGAACCCCGGGGCCGGGGAAGGGCAAGGAGAAGAGGAAGAGGAAGACGGGTTTCAGTCCGCAGAAAAACAGGATCATCGTCATGGAGGTGACAGAACACTACCAACAACTATTCGTCACCTCCACTGTGTCATCGGCAACACAAACGGAAATATGGCAGCACATCGTGAACAACGTGAATGCAGTCGGAGTGTCGAGGAGGACAATGGAAAAGGTCAAGAGGCGCTGGAATGATGTGAAGGGCAAAACCAAGAAGAAACTCGATGCCAACATGAAAGCAGCAACGCAGCTTGGAGGTGGGGGACCAGCAGCACACCAGGAGCTGGATGACATTGAGAAAATGGTGGCCACAGTCATCAGTCGGGATACGGTGCCAGGAGTCGGGGATCGGGACACTGCTCAACATGACCTGACACAACATCAACAGGGTGAGTACCAACCAGGGACTGGGGGGATGGGGGAGATGGGCACAATGGCACACATGCACAATTAAGTACAGCACACTGCACACCCACAATGACTCTGGATCATGTCCCTGATCCCCGTTCCACACTGCAGCACACATACAGAAACTCAGGGAATGTGTGTTGAAATGAATTTATTTGCACATGCTGTGCCTGTGGTCATTTTGTACTGTCTCATGATTGCTAAGGACTGTCACAATGTGACGTCCTCATGTGAAGAAATTGTCAATGATGTTGTTCCTATGGGCTATTCCTGCTGCAGCTGCAGTGGGGTGTGGTCCACCTACCTCATCTTCCTCATCATCGTCCGGTGCATCTGGCACTTGTAACCATGGGGCATTGGTGCGTATACATATGTTGTGCAACACACAACATGCAACGATCATCTTGCACACGATGTCTGGGCTGTACAGGAGCCTCCCACCTGTGATGTCCAGGCACCTGAAACGTGACTTCAACACACCAAATGTGCGTTCCACGATGCCCCTGGTGCATTTGTGGTCCCAATTGTACTGCCTCTGGGCCTGTGTGTTCGGGGCTCGGAGGGGTGTCATCATCCAAGGGCAGAGTGCATATCCTTGATCACCTGTGACAGTGCAGAGAGACATGAGTCAATAGTTGGTTCTGCATGATGTGTTGGCAGGCTCACTAGTTGATTGGCGTGTGATATGTGTGTCATAGTGATTCCTGTTTGACATGTACTGCTCGTAGCAAATGAGCGCCATCAATGTGTATTACGTAGCCTCACTGCTGCTCCTCCCTCCCCCCGAGCCTAATTACTTGTGTGCGTTGCGCGGTTGCATCACTTGCACTCCTACGGCACACCATTGTCATGGCTGTCTGCGCATGTCCACAAGCCTGACAACGACACTGTGATGTTGTGCATTGAAGGTGGGCGGCCACGTGTGTGTAGGCCTATGGTAAGGATAGGGCGGACACAGACGTAGAGTTCATGGCTGGCTGAACTCGTGATGCAGTCGAGGCAAGACCTTTGGCTTATGCTGCGGCAATAGCGATACACACACAACAGTTGGCATGTATGATCCCCGACCCCGAGCGAGCTTGCGCTCATTCATTTATCCCTTTGGCGAGCCCGCACTCCGGGGGCATGTTACATTGCAACTTTGTCCATTGTGGGACGGGTGGCGCCGACACTACAACAGAGACACACGCATTAGGTACTTCATTGGCAAGCCCAACACTTAACCACGCGCAGAGCCCCGGGGTGATCATCCACACCGCTACGCTGGACTGTCGTACGCCAGCCCACTCCGGCAATGCCTACAGGGGGGTACGACACAGCTACATGTCCCTGGTCTCACCCACTGCCTGAGGTGACATGGTTGCGTCCGCTGTACACAGCACAATGCAATGTGGTAGGGCCCGGGGCCCTCATGCATACACAATGACCCCACGGACACACTTAGATAGTTTGTGGAACTGGCTACGGGCACGTGCACCCGGCCCCTTTTATTGCCAGGGTCACATGTCCAGTGACGCCTGTGCTGGATGGGTGTGGGGTGAGTGTGAGCCAGCCCTCAAGGATTGGTTGGTGCTGGCAACAACTACAACAGTGATCAGACAATCAGAAGTTCACAGTTCAAACAGCAAGGGTCCATGACTTGAGCTGCACGGAGTTAGTGGCCCCGGATGCACAGCGGCTGGCACATAGAACACCGCCACGGGACAGTGACTACCAGTGCACTGAGGTAGGGCCACGAGCACTGAGCGAGTCCTCGTCGATGTCCAAGGTGAATGTCGCGGAGGGTTTTGGGGGACAGTGGAAGGTGATCTTCCAGGGCATGATACAGAGGGCAGTACCAAGCAGACACAGGCAATATGGATGAGATGAATGGTACAGACTCATTTTTGACACCAAGTCAGTATCAGCTACATGATGATGAAGACAACCCCCAGGCCATAGACTCAGATGCCACCAAAGTTCAACTAGAGAGTGTCCATGAGGCAGCGGTCAGCAGGGGCCCCCAGCCATGTGTCCTTGGCTTGCGATGCACAGAGTTAGTGGCACCAGAGCAGTTGTTGGTAGTGTTCGGTCACCTCCGTAACGAGGATCCTTTTTACATCCGGACTGAACCGCGTCTTCCTCTTACTCCTCTCCTTGCGTACAATGATATGGACTCTGCCATTGAACAATCAAGACTCAGTTCCAAATGTGTGACCTACTTGGCCGCAGTGTAGGCCGGAGGCAGCGGTCAGCGCGGGCCAACCGCTGTTCAGGCAACTCCTCCTGGTACTCTCACACATGACGTTGGAATGCCATGTGGTGATGATTTGTGGTTGACGGAGGTAGAAGCACCAGAGCTGAGCGTGTGTGCAGCCTGCGACGATGCCGTGCCCTGCCTGGTCCGGACTGGATTGGATTGGTGTGAGGCCTGCTGGACCGCAGTGTAGGCAGTACACAGGTGACCCCGCGGTGCTGGGCTGCAGTGTAGGCCAAAAGCAGTAGTCAGCAAGGCCCATAGACACATGTCGTTGGAATGCTATGCACAGAGTTGGTGGCACCACATCGAAAGGAGTACGGTGATATAAAATCTGCCATAAACATATGTACTCTGCCATTGTATAATCAAGACTCAGTTCCAAATGTGTGACCTACTGGACCGCAGTGTAGGCCGGAGGCAGCGGTGGAGTACGTCAATGAGAAAGGAGTACTGGGGGCCTGTGTCGCGGAGGCCGTGATGGTCTGAGGAGGCTGCCATGGTCGCAGGCCTCGGGCTTGGAGCTTGCACCGGCACGTGGTGGGCCCTCTTTGACACACGCCAGTGTCGGCAGGTGAGCAGTGAGGCCTGGGTGCGCTGGGGCGGGCAAGACGGGTCTTGGGACCGGCGGCCTGGGGTGCAGCAGGCGCACAGGATCGCAGGCACCGCCACTCACGGCGTCGGCCTCGTGGCGGGGTGAGAGGCGCTGCCCTGGCAGACACGTTGGCCATTCCGGAAGAGAACCACGCCGAGAGTAACGGGATTTTTATTCACACCCCTACGCTGGCCTGGCGTACGCCGGGCCAGCCCACTCCGCTCACGCTTACAGGGGGGGACGTAACAAGCTACATTTCCGCATTCTTCCCCACTGGCTGCGGTAACATGGTTGCGTCCACTGTCCAGTACACTGCAGACACCAGCAGTGTATGTCGACATGGAAATGTCTGTGGTCTGCATACTCAAGTCTGTCCAGCACATCCACGCCACACTTGGCATTGTGTACATTCACATTCATGGGTCACTTGCCTCCTTCGCTCATGCCTGGTTCCCACCTCTCCCCACATTCTGCTATTGTGTGGCTGAGGTGCCATGCCGTTGATGGCTTGTGTACATGGCTTGCCCAGGTTGCCACAGTAAGTTGTGTTGTCGTGTCTGGAATGTGGGGATTTTGGTTGTCATGTTGTATGTGATCTTGTGACGTGTGCATTCCCAGACTTGTGAGTTGTATGTTGGTGGAGTTGAGGTGTGTGGTGTGTTCGGTTGTTACTTACCAACGAGCAGTGCATTTCCATAGGTGCCATCCTGAAAGCGCTGGTTGATGATGGACTGTCGGAAGATGAAGGAATCATGCACACTGCCTGGGTAGTTGGTGACGACATTGGTGAAGAGTCCCCGGTGTTCCACTATTGCCTGCACATTGATGGAATGCGTGTGTTTCCTGTTGCGGTAATTGTGTGCAGTGGCGGCAGGGGCACGAGGAGTACATGTGTGCAGTCGATTGCCCCCAACAGGTGCGGGAAGCCAGCTATGGCGTAGAAGCCTTGCTTGATCTCCAGCTGTTCCTGCGCAGTGTGTGGGAAGTAAAGTTGCTGGCGTACCAAGCTGATGATGGCATCCAAAACAGGTGTGAGGAACTTTGACAGGGCTGGCTGTGAGACTCCTCCGACTATGGCAGTTGTTGGTTGGAAGGTCCCAGAGGCCAACAGGTGCAGCACGGCCAGCAGCTTTGTCTGCGGAGGGATGTTGGTTCTCCGCTGTGTTGGTACCGTCAGCCTGTGGGCAATGAGGGTCAGGATGTGGAGGATGGTTGTCCTTTTGAGCCTGTAGTGGGCAATGATTTCCTCTGGCGTTAAGTCTCCGAGCCTGGTGCGTTTTTGGAAGGTCCGGTGTCTGTCTGCGCTGCCTCTGTGGTAGTCTGGGGGGAGAGGGTACTAGGGGGTGTGGGGGTCCTGGCGGTGGTGGCGGTGGGTGTTGTGGCCCTCTTGGGGCTCCGAGCTGCATGATCAGTAGCTCCATGGCATCTGTTGTTCTTCTGGTGTGGCTGTGGGCTGGGCTCCCTTATATGGTGCAGGTTGTCATCCGACTTAGCACCAGGTAGGAGCAGGTGTTAAATCCATGCTGCTAACGTGCCTTTTCGCATGTTTTTGAATCTTATCGCCGATCTGGCTGGTCCTTGAGAATGTTGCGGAGTGGTGTTTTTGCGGGTTTTTGCACGGGAACGCCTACTCTGCATCTCATTAGCGTTAGTTGGCGTTGTCATCCATGGCGATGTTTTTTGCGGCTGCTATCGCGGGTGAACTGGTGATATCGGCTGTTAGCACCTGCTTGTGAATGGTGCGATGAATTTATCGCCACTTTGGCTGCGATAAAGTGCCACTAACGCGGCGATGAGTCTTTGAGAATATGCCCCACTGTGTCCCTTCCTCTGAAAGACGTGAATAATGCAGATTGAGGAAGCCTGGCCGCCGTGAGCGGAAGGTGGAACACACTGCACGGCAGCGCACAAGTGACCTGCGTTTAACTCTTGCACAACTACATGCCTCGCTCCAGCACCGACCCCCGGGCCTCATACAATCCACTGAACCGCCAACACCAACATGAGAAAGCATGCTCAATTCCCACAGCGTGCTTGAATCCGCCCAAAGATTCCCGCAGTCCTGAGCGCCCATCCTCTTCCCAGAACCCAGTTCACTGCTCTTGTAGGCTAGGTTAGCTCGAGGTATTATAAATCATACTCAGTCAGAAGCGTAGAGCAGAAATCAAAATATACTTTTCAAACTAGACTTTCCCAATATGAAGGATGGCCATACATGCCCATGGCTCCAGGAGTGATCTCTGATATGTTTAACATACATACTAGTGCATCCTGGGTAATGTAGTCTAAATTCAATTGTGAACTAAGAACAGATCCCAGCCTAACCCTGAGCAACAGACTGCACAGGGTAGAGGAGAAACCAAATGTTACAAAAGGACGCCCCTTTGACATGAATCCAGAGCATTACCCACATTTCAAAAAGAAGACGCGCTGGCGCCATTACTGATGTGCCGCGCTGTAAGAAAAAAAAAACATAAAATGTTAACAAACAGCACGTCGTGCGATCTAAATATATATATATATATTTTGTTAAATTAACCCGCATTTCAAAAAGGAGACGCGCTGGCGCCATTTCCGATCTGACGCGCTGTAAGTAAAAAAAACAATGTTAACACAGACAGCATGTCGTGCATGCTTCTGCAGCTAAACAAACAAGCATTTGCAATGCAATAGGACTTGCATTTACTCAAGACCTATTGCATTGCAAACGGGAGTGCGGGCGGGCGGGGAGGGGGGCGAGAAGGCAGGGACAGCGGGAGTGCGGGCGGGGGGCGGAGGCTGCGGGAAGGCACAGACAATGGAAGTGCGGGGGAGGGAGAAGAAGGCACGGGCAACTGGAGTGCGGGCTGGAGGGGGGCGAGAAGGCACGTACAACGGGAGTGCGGGCGGGTGTAGAAGGCAAGGACAACGGGAGTGCAGGTGGAGGAGGGGGTGAGAAGGCACGGAAAAAAATAGTGCTCTAAATAACACATACCGTTCAGTGTAACACTCGAAGTAAAGGGGCCAATAACCATGGTAGGGTACAAATGACAACATGGCCATAATAAGGCGGGACTGACAAGCCTCTTAATCAATCAGAAGACAGAATTTACGAAGGACAAAGACAAAGCCAATGAAAAATATGGGCGGAGAGTGAGGGCAGCTTGTCTCCCATGCTCTACTACTGCATGCCTCGCAGAGCGAGCAGCACATGCACACTGCCGCTAAAGCTGGACCTAAACAGGAGGTCAGAAGAAAAAAGACAGGGGAAAAACATGCCAAAGATGCCAGATTTAACACGCATGGGAACCCTTTTCTCCTCCCTTACACTGAGGCCTGCCTGTGTCTCCCCTAACCTCCCCCTGACTCTGCTGGGGGGAGCCTGAACCACTCTTCTTGGGGCCACTCCCAGTTACCTTGTTTTGGACCTTGATGTTGACCCAGCCGTCCAACTCCTTAGCAAGCTCCCTGGGGTCAGAGAGCTTACTGTCAATCAGGTGCTTGCACAGCTCTGTAAAACAAAGACTAAACATGTGCTCTTTTGCAAACAAACTGTACGGCGTTTGGTAATCCTTCACATCACTGCCCTCACCCAACCACCTAGTGCCTTGCAAAAATAATCCATGAAATCTACCCAGGTCTGTGGGGAAAGTTTCATACTGTCACTAAACTTCTGCCTGTACTTCTCTGGGGTCAACCATATTTCCTGGTAAGGGCCTCCTTCAGGGTGGGATACCTCATCTTGTTACTCCCCCTAAGGGCCACTAAGGTGTCCCTCCCTTCAGTTGGGATATGCTTCCACAAGCTTGCCCCCCAATTTCCTCAGGGATCTTGTGCATTTGTAAAGCAATCTCATAGGCTTCAAACCACCAATCTATGTCTTCTCCCACTCCATAGTCAGGCACCAGACCCTTGGGCTTGTGCACTCTCTTCTCAGAGGACACTGAAGATATGCTGCCACCATCTGCGCTGGACCCAGCCCTCCTGGCTTTCAAGTCCAGCTCTCCTAACCTCAGGTCATGAGCTAAAACAATCTTTCTCTCCTTACTGGCCAATATTTTCTCCTCCAAAGCTTTCTCTTTATCCAATTTGAGCTTTGCAAGCTACAGCTCGAGCTTCCTTTCTTCCTGTCTGTCCTCCAGCTCCTCTGGGGACAGGCTTTTAGAGGAAACACTGCTGCCTGCTCTGGGGGAGCCAACTCTCCATTCGGGCTAGCCCCATGCCCCACAGACATTCCCAGAATCTCCAGGTTTAGCTCCTCCTCATTATCCACAGCATCATCCCCATCCTCTGGGTTCACAGCAGCATCCCTGGCTGCCAGCCAGACCCTCAGTGCCTTTTGCAGCTCCTCCTTTTTAATTTTTCCTGTAAAAGAACATTTGAAATCCCTGCAGAAACCTTTGAGCTGGGTTACCGTTTAGGTTTCCAGTTTTTCCTGCTCAAGCTCCTCCACTACTGCAGGTGCAGCTGTTGGCTGTCCAGACTGAGATGTGACTGTTGCACAAAGTTAAAAAGTTGCCATAGAGAAACAAGCATTGGCAAAGCCAATAGGTCTCGCCAATGGTTTGTAGCCACGCTGCACAGCGTCCGCAATGCTGTGTAGCATAGCTAAAGTAAAATGTAAAAAAACTTTGCGTGGCTGCCAGCCTCATTGTGTAGGCACCATGCATGTTCGTCGACAAAATGACATGGACACTTTCTGTTTTTAGATACTGATCCAAGTAAGATCGGTAATCAAAAATAAAACGTGCAAAATCGTTTTTTAATACTTTTTAAAGCAATCAGGGAAATAGAAACAACAGGGAGAGCAAGGGGTGAAGCAACATGGGAGGGCAGGGGAACACAGCAGCAACACGGGGAAAGGCAGAGGGACACCAAAGCAACAGGAGGATGGCAGAGATGTAAAAGCAAGATGGGGAGGGCGCACATCTCACGCTCCCCCACTTAAACATTCCCATATTTTGCTTTTCTCTGATATTATTGTTTCCATGAGCGCCGCCTCTGGCACAGGCACCAGGAGCCCGGCCTTCCCATAAATCATTTCAAGATAAAAGGGGTTTAAAGAGATTGAGGGGCTTCATTCCAAGAAGGTCAGGAGGGCGCCGGTGTGAGGAGCTGAGCTGGGATGAATCAGCCGGGGATCACACGGTGAGCTCGGTTACACTGCGTGGCTGGGATCCAGGGGGCTTACGGTGGACGAGGACAGGCAGGGGTGAATTCCTCCTTAATTTAAAGCGGTCGTGCCCTGGCAGATGCCGGCTGCAGCTTCCGAGCACCGGCGCCTTCTGTTGCACACACCAAGGAGCCAGCGCCGTGCCCCGTCCACAGGTGCCCGGACGCCTCTGACACGCCGGCTGCGGCACGGTTCACACTATGGACTCACTTTGGAAGGCAGCGTGAGGTGTTTTTCAGCCTTCCAGAAACTCTTGCAAATGCCTTACAACCTTTATCAGCTACAGTATTGCTTCTGGTTATTTATAAAACTATATTACAATTACAGATATTTAAATACGTGGTGTATATGGAGACGCAGAGAAGACCACCTGACCTTATAAATAAGTTATAACTAAATATATATCTACAAAGACACAAATCTAGGTCTGTTGTAATTCTATTATAGTTAAGATTGCTGTGCACTTTCTATCCTGAAATGAAGCAATCGCTTTTTGCCGATAACATTTAATTGTCAAACAAATGCCACCGAATTTCAAAAGGTTCCCACGGGTTCCTTCAGCATGCAGAATCTGGCGAGCACTTGGCAAGGATTTCATATTTTGAACCACGTTTTCTGAAGTCTTTGTGTAACACATTGAACGCGGGCTCTTAAACATCGGAATAGCGCAAAACTGTGTTAAAATGAACAAACGATACCTTACACGTACAACCTACGGAAAACACGGGCGCTGTCACAAACGGTGGCAAGTGCCTCCACACCTTATAAAAAAAAACGCAAAGGAAGTCTGTGTATTGGAGCACGTGCACTAAAAGGGGTGCAGGGCGGGTTCAAAACCCCTGCAACGCTGAAGTAAACAAGCAAACTGTTAGCTAAAAAGAGCGGGGTAAAATAAACTGTGCAATATAAGATGTTAAATGTGCAGTGAATTAAATTTTTTCAGGTACAATATAATGAGCATTAAACGAAACACAATGGCGGTGAACGAGATGAAAGGTACGGTAACCCAGACTCCTCAATGTAGAACGGACACATAAAACCCCAGAAGAAGAAAATCCCACCAATGAGTAAAACAACCCATCAAACTACAAAACAAGCGAAAGCAAAAGCATGGCGCGTTGTGTGGAAATAGTAACCTGACCCACGAAGAATGCAGCTGCCACCCTGCGCGCCGTTGCTCGCTCCCGAGAGCAAAACGCCTTGGGAGTGAACATTAGAAAAGAGGTGGGACATGCACCCGCCTTTAGCCATTTGCGTGCTTTCATTATTGAAAGACACACGCAAAAGCCAATCCAATGTGTGGGAGGAGTCAGACCCACATGGTGAAGCCGGAGAAGCCACAAGAAGCCTCGCAGAGCAGCGCATGTGCGCTGCTAGGCTCGACCTAAAAAAAAGATATGTTGGTACCTAATGGTCTGAGATATGGAAGTAGTGTACACCAACCAATGCACAAAAACAAGTTCTATCCTCACCGCTGATCACCAATGTTAGAAATTGGGTTTCTGGTTGGCAAAGGTATGCACCCTGTCCAAGGAGGAACCACAGTCCTAGTGAGGGTAAGTGTAGTACACACTAAAATTTTACCCGTGCTCACCCTCTGGTAGCTTGGCACAGAGCAGTCAGGCTAAACTAAAAAGGCAATGTGTAAAGTATTTGTGTACACAAACACACATACACACATTAACACAGTGAAAACACCAGAAAAAGACTCCACACTGTTGTTGAAAAATAGTTTGTCTTTTATTCTTTCAAAAAAACACATGCACTTCTAGTAGATCATTTACAGTAATGCTGGGCGAATAACAATGATCCAAGTAGAGGATCGGAAAATAGGCTTTCTCAGCGCACTAGAATGAATATGTTGCTTCGACAGCCAGGGAAATAGTAAGGCAAATGCAGGTCCTCCGAGACCATTGGAATTCATGCAAATCCAGCTGCCCGCCATAATGCATACGTCAGCTATGGAGACCTCCTGGGTCTCAATACACACAGTACCTTTCTTGGGGGGTAAGCTGTGAGGTCGACAGCCTTGTGAATGGAGTCGCAGTGTGGGATCTCCTCCTTCGTGCAACAGTCGCTGTAGCCTCGGTGGGCTAGAGAAAGCGAGCAGATGCAGCAGTCTCCCAAGATCAGTCCCACACTGGGGATTCCCCTTCACCGCGGGGTTGCCAGCGATGTATGCCGAGTCACCCTGGGCTGTTGTTGAGTGTCGCCGCAGTGAGGCAGGCAGACGCGGAAATCTCTGCGGCGATCGCGGTCAGCGTATGGGCAAACAGCTTCAAGAACCCTGGTTTGATGCCCGGGGCAGGGTTTTGGCGATCTCAGCAGGGCAGGGCTCCAGGAGAGCTGGGTCCAGCAGGTGTGTTTGTAGGAGCAAAGTATTTGATGTCCCTGAGACTTCTTGAACAGGGGGCATGCCAACAAGCCCTTGGAGTTACTTATGTTGTTTTTTTAGAGGATGCAGAGAGTAGATCCAGTCCTTCTCACTGTCAGACATAAGGCAGTAGGTAGCAGGCCAACACAGCAGGCTGCAAAGTGTCAGTCCCTCCTGCAGCACAGCAATCAGCAGGCAGCAGGCCAACACAGCAAAGCAGTTAGCAAATTGGCAGTCCCTCCTGCAGCGCAGCTCTTCTTCCTGACAGAGTCTCTTCAGGTCCCAAAAACGAACTGAGTACCCGGTGTCAGAGGTCCAGTACTTATACCCATTTTACCCTCTTGCATTGGGACTTCACTCCCTTATGGGAACTCCCATGGGTGACAGGTAGTGGAGTTTGGCCTGCAGACTAAAGTAAAGGTTTGATCTCTCTCCTTCCCCATTCGCTGTTGTCACTGCTCCCAATCTACAGGTCTTTTTTTGCTTTGGTCTAGCGCCACCAAATGGTCTTTGCACCTGTACACATCATACTCGCTGTGCCACCTACTTCCATACTGACACCTACCCTTGTAATCTCACACCCGTCGGAATATGCCTGCGTCTGTTCCCATACCTGTTTCAGTAGGTATGATTTACCTCAATGTGAATGGGCTTAATAATAATATCATGCATCAGAAAACCCCGACTAACTTGAAGCATAAGTGCGCAGACATTGCGCTGATTCAGAAACTCATCTCTCCCCGATGGAGGCAGATACGTTGAGGAGGAATTTGGTGGGAGAGGTGGTCCACATTTGCTGAACAGACCCGGGGGACATTACTGGCCCCCTGCTGCTAACACCACAAACAAGTGTGGGGTTGCCATTCTCATTAGTAAAGCTTTCCTCCTTTCTATGCTTAGCACTTGGACAGACCTGGAGGGCAGGTTTGTCTTCAACGAACTAAAATCCCTAGAGCACATTCTCACAGTGGGCTCAAGCTACGCACACACGGGAAGCAAAAAACAATTCCTGACACACATCTCACAGCTTCTCATGGAATTTGAGGACACACAGGTTGTGTTGGGTGGGGATGGAGCATCGCTATTGATCCCATTCTGGACCACAATGGCCCCCTAGACATAGCCAATGCCGCAGAGAGGGCCATACTGACAGACGTTCTTGCTGACCCCTACCACAGCCTCACTGACATATGGTGCCTCCCCAATCCAATTGATAGAGATTACTCCAACTAATTGAAGGTCCATGTCACTTTCTCCAGAATTTATAATTTCCTCACTTCTGAAGGACTTTGAACAGATAAGCCCCTTACTACACTATGCAGTCTAAAAAACTATTCTGCCTGGGGGGGATCTTGGATCATTGCCCAATTCAGCTTGCCATCCATTTGGGAGATAAGCCTCCCCCAGGGAGGGGCTGGCAGATGAACATGGCCACCTACAGGGCCCGGGATGACAAACACCTCCTGATCTCGCCAGTCCGGGTGTACCACTCATACAACGGCCACTCGGTCCACTCTCCCCTAATTCTTTTGGTGGCGGCAAGGCTACCTCACGGGGGCTACCTATGAGGGAAACTGCCATCAAGCGTAACAAAGCCCAGGTTGAGAGGAGGTAGCTAGATGAGGCTGTTGCCTGATCCACGGGTGACTATAATGCATCACCCTCTGTTACGAATCACCACCAGCTAAAAGCCACAAAATTTGCCCTTAACCAGCACTATGCTACAGATGCTGAATAACCACAGCAGAAACTCAAGTGGCAACGCTGCGAACGAGGGGAGTAATCTAGGTCCTGGCCTTCCAACTTAGACAAAGGGAGGCCCAAATGTCGATATCAACTATCCGTGATGCTCAAGGGCCCTTTCAAACACACCCAGAAAACATTGTGGAGGCTTTTGCCTCCTATTCCAAAACCCTATAAGCTGCCTCTGCTTCACCTAACCATGAGGAGGAGGATGCTTTCCTGGGCTCTCTACCCATACCTACTCTTGCTGACAAAGGTTGGGATCATGCCGGAGGAGATCAGTGAGGCAATAGCTAATTTCCCCACCTGCAAATTGGCAGGCAAGGATGGTGAAAGGAAGACGAGGACACGACAACTTGAAGGTAAGAGAGTAGTTTATTCCCACCGACAACCTCCAGGTCCCGGCAGCAACTGCCGCTCATGAACCCAACACTCTAGAGTGGAACCATCACAGCAGCTCGAGCTGACAACAGGAAATTCCCTACACACCCCCCTTCCTTCACACATTACACAAGAAGTATAAGTAAAACAAAATAAGGAAAACAAGTGCAGAAATAAAGGCTAACAATTGATGAACAGAGGACACATTAACGCACATCATAATCAATGAACCTTTTAGGAATAGATCTAAATCTGGTAGGTGCACCTCTAGAATTGACATAGTTGCGATGAACAGTTTCTTTACCGTGAACACTTGAAGGCATAACATAATTATGAAACCTTACAGGAACAGATTTCGATCTCGTTGACGCACCCCTAGGAATGACCAGGTCCTGAAGAACAGTTTCCTTGCCTTGATCAACAGAGGCCGTGTCAGTCAAAGGATAATGAACACCAAACCTCTTGTTGACATAGCTGAGCATTGACTCAGGCACCTTGGAAATAGCACACTTGTTCCACACTTTTCCGTTCTCCAACACCACTACACGATCCTTCACCACAGACACTCTTTTGGGAGCTGAAAAACGAGACTCCCCCTTGCGAAGGAGACCTTGTTTTTTGACTCTCACTCAATCCCCTGTCTTGACAGACAATGAATGATTAACCTCAGACCTGGTACTATACTTAGCCTGAACAGCCACTCTGACATCAGTTACTTTAGATAGTTTTTCAAGATCCACCTCCCTCCTAGACATCCATTCCTTGTTTAACTTGGAACCAGCTATTCTCCCTCTCAACAAAGTAAACGGAGCAATGCCAGTGCTGACATGGGGGGTAGTTCTTACAGCCCACAACATGTCACTCACCGCTTGCCGCCACTGTAACCCATTTATTAACGCCATCTGCAAATGTTCCTTGACAACGCGATTGAAACGCTCGACAAGGCCATTACTACGGGGGTGATAAAGAGAAGTGAGAGTGTGTTTGACACCAATTTCCTTAAGGAACACCTGCATCTCACCCGAAACCAGCTGGGTGCCATTGTCCGATACTAATTCTTCAGGAAAACCTTCTCTGAGGAAAACATCCTGCAAAAACTTGATGACTGACGAAGAGTTAACATTCTCGACAAACCTTACCTCAGGCCACTTTGACATATAATCAATCAAAACAAGAGCGTATTTAGGAGAACTCCCAATGAGCCCAAAAGGGCCCGCAATATCGAAAGCCAATTTAGTCCACGGAATATTCTTCACAACAATGGGTTCAACAGGTGACGGATGTGTCACTTGGGATTTATCACTCGTAACACACGTGCAACAATCTCTAACAAAATGTTCTACATCCTTGTCCAGAGCAGGCCACCAGAAATCCTGTCTTATCCTACGCTTCATCGCCCGTATACCAGGATGACCCTCATGAGCCAAAATTAAAATCCTCCTTCGTAAAGACATGGGAACAATTAACAATACACAACGTCTTAATGCGCCATTGACCACAGACAATTCGTCCTTAATCTTCTTATAAGGAGCTAGCTCAGAGGGACAATCCTTGTCACTGGGCCACACACTGGCTATGAGATCAATGACCCTGACCATATCCATATCTTCTGACACGCATTCCAACCATTCTCGCTCCAACAAAGCCCCACCAGTAGTATCCTCCAGCGAACACACCGCACACACCATTTCTAAATCATCACAATCCTCAGCCTCAACACCATTACCTGAAAGGGGTAGTCTAGATAAGCAATCAGCCACAAGATTCTTGGCCCCTGCCACATACTCAAGACGAAACTGAAATTCTTGCAACCTGTATTGCCATTTTGAAATGCGCTGTGTGGCTCTCCCACCACCGTTAGTAGTAAACAAATCGACCAAAGGCTTATGGTCGGTTCTAAGAACGAACACATTTCCCCATAGGAAATTCCTGAAATGCTGAACACCCCACCACAATCCCAAAGCCTCTTTTTCGATAGTCGAGTAAGTGCTCTCAGCGCCTCTCAGAGTCCTAGAGGCAAAACCTATGGTTTCTTCTCGACCATCACTCCTCCTTTGAAGCAATACTGCACCTAACCCCACATTACTGGCATCAGTAGATACAATGCACAAGTCATTTATGTCGAAGAGTTTGAGGGGACCAGCATGCACAATTTCTTGTTTGATGGATTCAAAATTTTCGTTACAAACAACATCCCATACAAATTTAACATTTTTCTTAAGTAAATTGCGCATGGCAGCAGTTTTTGTGGAAAAATTGCTGACAAACTTGGCATAATATTCCACCAAACCTAAAAAGGAACGAAGTTGGTCTTTATTAGTAGGTATGGGCGCATTTTGGACAGCTTCAATTATTTTTAGTTTGGGTTCAATGCCTTTAACCGAAATATGATGACCAAGGTAATCGACACCATCCTGCAGAAATTTGCATTTGTCTGCCCGTAATGTTAACCCACTAGAACTAATTATAGTTAATACTTGTCTAACCCTCTCATCATGTTCAGATTCAGATTTCCCATAGATAAGGATATCGTCTTGGAAAAATGCTACCCCGCTTATGTCCTTGAACAACTTGGTCATTAGTCTTTGAAAAACAGCTGAAGCTGATGCAAGGCCAAAAGGCATGCGAATATAGCGATATGCACCCTCGGGAGTGACAAAGGATGTCAGATGTCTCGATTCATTACACAGCTCAATCTGATGGTACGCTGAAGAGATATCCAAAGAGGAGAAATATCTGGCACCTTTCAGAGTGGACAACATCTCATTTATGTTGGGTAGTGGTTGGCGATCAATCCAGATGTTGGCATTGAGGTCTCTCAGGTCAACACACATGCGAAGAGACTTGTCAGCCTTACGTGCTAAAACAATGGGAGCCAACCACTCTGAACCTTCGATAGGTTCAATGACCCCTGCACTACATAGTCGTTCCAACTCGCATTTAAGTTCATTGCGTAAACTCAAGGGTACCTTATGAACTTTGTGGGCCACTGCTTTTGCACCCTCTTTTAAAATGATGCGATGCTGAAATCCTTTGAGTTTTCCTAGATTAGCTTGGAAAACCTCTGGAAAAATGTGTGCCCACCTGTTATTAGAAACCTGAGAAACACTACCCGTAGTCAGGACATTAGGCTTGTGGTGACATAACGAATTGCGGGACACAACCATGTCGGGATGATTGGGGTCTAAGATGATGTTAAGAGCACCTTACTCATCCCACCCCAGCAAGTTTGTACCCTCTTTAACCACAAATACAGTTCCACTAGCTTGGTCGGTGTCAAAGGCTAAATTCGCTGAGAATTTTCCCATGACATCGACTCTCTTGCCCCCATACGCGAAATTTTTTATATTCGACTGTTCCAAATGGACGTCAGCCAATTTACCAAAATCATTTGCATTAATAAGAGTAAACGGTGAACCAGAATCAGCAAGAAACTTAAGAGAGGTGCCGTTAACAAGAATCTCACAAGTAGGAGATTTCATTTTCTGCGATCCCCTTAACAAGGATAACTCACCTACACCTTCAGATGTTGGTGAGGAAGATGATAACATCAGTAACTCATAACCTTCCTCGTCAGAATCAACTGCATTTTCTTCAATGGCCTTTACAACACGAGTCTGGTCCTTCTTGGTAATGACAGCTTTGCACATTCTAGAGTAATGACCCTTTTTCCCACATTTGTAACATGTTTGATTAAGAGCAAAACAAAACCTGGCATTGCCTAAATGTAATTTGCTCCCACAACGAAAACACATAGTCTCATTATGTTTACCCCTAGAAACAGCAGTACTGGTGCTTTGTTCAGGTTTGTCTCTGGAAAGAAAGTGGTCGATGGATTAGGTAACAAACTTTTTGGTTTGGAGACAGGTTTGGTATTAAGAACCTTGATCTCATTGGAAGAAACACTATTGCTCATTTCTTTCATACAAAGCAAAGAATGCTCAACACTCCTAGCTAGTGTGAGCGCAGTTTCTAAATCAGGATCGTCGGAAGACAAAAGTTTCTCCTGAATTTTCTTGTTGGAAGTTTTCTCGATCAGCTGGTCACGTATGATCTCGTCTCTAAATTCCCTATAGTTGCAATTGACTGCTAACATCGTAAGAGCAGCCACAAAGTCATCGATCGACTCACCCGGAATTTGAATGCGTTGTAAGAATTTATGACGTTCATGGACTATGTTCCTCTTGGGACTGAACCTTTTGTCGAGAGTCTTAATTACAGTTGCGTAATCATCGACAATGATTGAATCACCACTGTCGCCACTTACCAGCGTACTGACTGTTTCAAGACGTAACGTTTTTAAAATATTTCTACCCTCAGCACCTAAATTGTAAACAAGGAGCGACTTTTTCTTCTTGGAGGTGAAAGTTTCTCTATCAATGGCTTCAAGATATGCTTCGAAAGTGTCCTTCCACTGCTCCCATTGAACAGGAGGTGAACCAGCAGATTGTAAAAACGGTGGAGGGGCAGATATGTGATCCATGGCCGAACGTGGGTGAGTTGCTGCCTCAACCAATTCAATACCAAAGGTAAAACAGTAAAAGAAATGAACTTGCTGAGTACAAGAGAGAAGAAAAAAAATATGCCCTGAATAAAATGCACCAGAAAGGAATGCACAAACGAATTTGAGCGAGATGTCGCCACAAATCTATTGACACAATATGCCAACCCAGCTGACATTCATTGCGAAGATAGTGCAGGTGTGCACATCACCAGATGCCCAAGACAGTTCCTTCGTACTTTAATAATAAAATATAGACAGTACCAGATAAAGGTGTGCGCATCACCGGAAGCGCTGTGCAGGAAGTTATCCAGAAGTGCAGGTCCGCTTTAACATGCAGGTATGCTGCTCGAAGTATGCACTCACCGGCAGAATCCACAATGATGACAGCAAGCAGATGAAAACGAACGGCCTGACTTGAAGATGGCCGCTGGACGTCGGTACGCTTGACATCACTGACGTGATGCGTCAGACATCAAAGACGCTTTAGTGGTGCGTGCACAGCTCGGGGTCGCTATGCAACGGGACGGTGCGCAACCAATGTAGGCTCGAGCGCACACAGAAAAAGTTCCAAATTAGACCCCGATTCTTCACCTTCACCGACCTGGCACAGAAACACCAACATTCAGGACGGATGGGCAGCGGAAGCAGCACGAAACGCCGGGCGGACCAATCTCAAGGTTAAGGAATCAACGAAGGCAGCGTGGTACGACTTCGGGGGTCCGCAGGAGCGCCCAAAACACGGATCTGGAGGTGTCGGTTCCCACTCGTCGCCACTGAAAGGAAGACGAGGACCCGACAACTTGAAGGTAAGAGGGTAGTTTATTCCCACCGACAACCTCCAGGTCCCGGCAGCAACTGCCGCTCATGAACCCAACACTCTAGAGTGGAACCATCACAGCAGCTCGAGCTGACAACAGGAAATTCCCTACAGATGGGTTCCTGTGGCAATATTATAAAGCCTGCAATGCCCCGGTTTAACAGATGCTGCACAGAGCCTTTAAGGATCACCAATTCCCTAGGCACCATCTCTAACAAAGCCATCATCACCCTCCTGCAAAAGAACAGCAAAGACCTCATGAACTGCGGGTGTTATAGACCTATATTTTTGTTCAATGTTGACATCAAGATCTTGGCTAAAATCTTAGCAACCAGGATAGGTAAGTTCATCCCGTCTCTTAGACATCACTCACAAGTACGGTTTATGCCCGGAAGCTCAACCATAATTCATGCCTGAATGCTTGCACACCTGTTATGGGCCTCTATCCCATCGGACCAGGAGACTTTGGTGATGTTCTTGGATGCGGAGAAGACCTTTGACCATGTGGGATTGTCTTATTTGTTAAAAGTCCTTTCGAATTTTGGCCAGGGGCAGCAATTTATCTCTAAAGTGAGCGTAGTCCTGGGCACACGCGGTGAGGGTATTCGTGATATAACATTCAGTATTGATGCATTATATAAATGCAGTGGTCGACATCAGTATTGGTTCAAAAAGTATCTTTATATTTCAACAACAACTATGTTGAATACAATAAACCAGCCGACACATGTTTCGTCACTGGGAGAGGTCCCGTGACTCATCAGGGCCGAAAACCGGTGATACTTCCAACCCGGTAGGGGGTGAGCGGGAGACAGGAGCAACTGGGCAGATGGCGCTGTATGTGGCGCCACGCTGGATCTGAGGGTAGGAGGGAGGGGGACCGCGGGTTATGATATGCTGGCGGCGAAAATGAAGATAAGGCTGGGGCGGGTACGCCACGGCGCTCGGAAGGTGAAAGGAACCTGGAGTGGCAGGAGGAGGCTGTCCAGAGTCCGGCCGAGTAGCAGGTAGCAAGGAGCCAAGCAGGCGGGGTGCGGAAACAAGGCCCGGGTACGGGAAAATTAGGGCGGTAACTGGTAGTGCGTTAGCAGGATAATGCAGACGCCTGCCTGGGGTCCGGATCGAAAGGAGATGAGGAGACACTGGAGTCGTGTCTCTAAAGTGGGTTGGCTCTACCAAAGCCGAAGGAAAGTCTCAACTGCGGCACCCTCTCTCATTGCTGTTATTTTTACTACCCTTGAAACAATTAGCCCTGGTGATCAGAACCTCGCACCAGATACGTGGTGTGGCGCTAGGAGATGTTACAGTAAAGGCTCTCTTATATGCCAATGACATCCTTATGACAGTGACCAGACCAGGGAACTCTCTTCCGGCCCTCACTTATCTACTGAATACCTTCTCCAGATTTTCTGGCCACAAGGTCAACTGGGATAAGAGCGAGGTGATGCCAAGGCCCCGGATCTCCACCAGAGCCTGTGTTGAGGGCTTCAAATGCCTATGGGTGCACAAGGGAATTAAGTATCTTGGGGTTTGACTAAACAAAGGCCTCTCTCACATGTTCATACTCAACATGCTTGCTATCACCCTAACCAAATTTTCAAGCTGGTCAGCCCTCCAGATCTTCCCCTGGTATCAAATTCAGGTCATGAAATTGTCATTGCCCTTTGCTTTAATTATGTGTTGTAATGCTTCTGATCTGTATCACCAAGGCCCTGCTGTCACAATTCGAGACCACCATCAAATCCTGAATCTGGAGTGGAATGTGTCCTTGCCTGAAACTGGACAACCTTTATGCCCATACAGAATCTGGATGTCTCAGTTTGCCCCATATGTCTTCATACTACATGGCACACTACCTCTCCCAGCTCTCCCAGCTCACCTCTTGGCTGTCTCAGACCCAAGACCCACCCTCATCCTACTAGATCTCTCTGCAGTCTTCGACACAGTCTCCCACCGCACCCTCACAGCCAGACTCCACGACGCCAGCATACAGGGAACCGCCCTCGACTGTCCCCGCTCCTTTCTCACCAGCAGAACCCAAAAGAATCAGACTCCCGCCCTTCCTCTCCAAACCCACAGAGATAAACTGCGGAGTACCCCGAGGATCATCGCTCAGCCCCACGCTCTTCAACATCTACATGGCCCCCCTCGTGCCATCGTCAGACAGCATGGAGTCAGTACAGAATCCTACCCCGACTTCACCCAGCTCATCCACTCCCTCACAAAGGATCCCCACACCACCAGACTCAGCTTCCAGGAAGGAATGAAAGACCTGGATGAGCAGCAGCTGCCTGAAGCTCAACTCGGAGAAGACAGAAGTCCTCGTCCTCAGACCCACCCCCTCTGCATGGGACAACACCTGGTGGCCCACCGCCCTCGGCAACCCCCCCACTCCCAAAGACCACGCCCGAAACCTCGGCATCATACTCAACTCCTCCCTCAACATGACCCGACAGATCAACGCCGTCGCCTCCACCTGCTTCAACACCGTCCGCATGCTTCGCAAGACCTTCAAATGGATCCCCCCCAAATCCAGAAAGACCGTCACCCACGCACTCATAACAAGTAGACTGGACTACAGAAACGCTCTCCACGCCGGAATCAACAAATCCCTGCTCTGCAAACTCCAGACCATCCAGAACACCGTGCCCAGACTCGTCCTCGCTATCCCACGACATGAACACATCAGCCAACACCTGTGAGACCTCCACTGGCTCCCCGTCGAGAAAAGAGTAACCTTCAAGCTACTCACCCATGCCTACAAATCCCTCCACAACACTGGACCTCAATACCTCAACGAAGAGTCTCCTTCCACTTACCCAAGAGAAACCTCCGCTCCGCCGACCTCGCCCTCGCTGAAACCCCGCGCATCTGCAGAGCCAGAGCAGGTGGAAGAGCCTTCTCCTACATCGCGGCAAAGACCCGGAACGAGCTCCCGATCAGCATCAGACGCTCCCCCACTCTGCACATCTTCAGGAAGAGCCTCAAGACCTGGCTCTTTGGCTGGCTCGGGCTGCACCCCCTCCCCCCAGCACCTTGAGACCCTCACGGGTGAGTAGTGCGCTTTAGAATTCCCTGATTGATTGATTGATTGGTTACTAATGAGAAAAGCCTTTTGAGCTGCAGCAGGCCCCTCAACACTCTCTAGCAACATATGACTGGTGCACTGCAGCCTGATCCTGATAATCAGGGCCCTGCTGATCATGTGGCAGACCTCACACATCCTACTATCTACCAATCTACGGTTATGATGAAGTGGCGCTACAACAGTTACATGCCACTGCTCCCATCTTGAATAACCATGAGATGTGCATCGGTGGCCACAACGTCTCCTGACCTTCCTGGAAGAGGGCCAGAATATTGAGGGTCGACCAGTTACTTGATGGACTAGGCTGTACGACATCACAAGATTTGAGAAGCCGAGGGCGAAGCAGATGCCCATTGTAGTTCCTGTTGGTTACCTGTAATACAACCCATCAAATATGAACATGCTGTAATGGTTCTATGTCAAATGACGCTACTGCCTTACTGGATGCTTGGGCACATTGCCCGAGAATCCCCGTTTTGCTGTAAGACAGCATCTGGAAATCTAGGAGGCCCACAGGGTGGTGATTAGAGGCCTATATAACCTGCTCATTGATAACCAATTCTCCCCACCTATCAGGGGACAGGCAAAGCATAAATGGCAACTCCTACTAGCCAGAGACTACACAACGATGACTGGCAGACTCTTCCCCGCATGACAGTCTCCTGTGAACATCCAACCTGAAATTTCACTATTTTAAAGTGTTACATTGATGCCATTGGATGCACCAAAAGCGGCACAGACTGCCCTTTTACCGCATGCCTTGTGTTGGAGATGCAGCATCGGGGACTGCCAACTCCAACATATCTTATGGCCCTGTCTCGCACTTCAGCCATTTTGGACCGCGGTTTGGTCGACCCTGAATAATCGGGGACTGACAATGTGCCCCTCAGCACACTTGGCCCTCCTCCGTGACATGGAGAACTGTGTGACCCCCTCAAAACACACACAACACTGGCTAGCGACAGCCCTCGCATCAGCCAAAGTGTGCCTCCTTTGGCACTGGAGGCAGCCCACACTGCGGAATAGTTGACGGTCGTGGTAGGTAGTGAAACCCGTTGCTGTGATTTGTGTTGTACAGTTGCATTCATGATGTTTAGCCTGCATTTGACCTGCTTGGTTCTTTGCTAAATGTATATATGTTTGCCTGCTTCTTCGATGTGGATTTTTGTGTATGTCAAGAAAATGTCAATAAAGAAATGTTAGGGGGAAAAAAGAAAAGGAAGGAACAAACACGAGGCGTTTGTGTCCAAGTTTAAGTGATTGAATTAAAAGGGTCAAGTAGATATGAGCGAGATTGTAGATGACAAGCCTTTAGAGGGGTAGACATTTACAATCACCTGACTGATAAAAAAGGTCAATGTTTTCTGTTATGAAGACTCTCATCAATTCTATTTTGCCAAGAAAATTTGCAAGACGTCTTGTGAAAGAGTGCCCACAAATAATACAATATCCACATGGAGGTAAAGTAACTAGTTTTTAAACGTGTTTCGCGACTTTGGATTTCAATATGTGCAAAATGATGTATACATGGCAAAATCAGTTTATTGTCCTATATTCTTTCTCCTCATGAAAAACTTATTGGTATTTCACAAAACTGGATTTCCCAGCAAGCTTTTCCCTTGTTGATCATAACTCTAATCCCGGCTCGGGGTAGCACTCAAAATCTACTGGGGTTTGCAAGATTACAAATGTGGTCAGATCACTGGCTACAAAATGCCGTTTCTTTTGAAGGCACTAATTTCAGCTGCTAATATTTACATCATATTGTTTTGTGGATGATCTCAGCAACCTAGTGCTGTATTGCACTTAGCACTGTGTTCTTTCCCTTTAATGTACCATGGAGTGTTGGGGCAAAGCGAGGCATGGAATGCCCTTGCTGTTCCTTCACGGGTTCCACTCCAGGGCATCAGTTGCTACCGATGTCCTGGAAGGAAGCCGTGCTGCCTGGCAAAGACAAAGAATATGGATTGGTTGCTATTGATTTATTTTCAAAATGGCCTGTTGTAAATATTGTGGAAAAAGTGGACACGAACACTGTTCTTGAATTTTTAGACAAGCTGTTTGTCATGGAAGGCTTACCTGTCAGCATCTTAAGTGACAACGGAGTGCAATTTACTTCAAGGAGTGCTAGAGATTATTTTGAGAAGAGTGCTATTAAGCACAAGACCACTTCTCTGTATAATCCAAGTGGCAATGGTACCGTGGAGCGCTTTAACCGTGTATTGAAAGGTGTGATTCAAGCAGCTATGAGCAAACAGATGGATTGGAAACTGGAGATACAAAAGGCTGTTTGGGCATACAGAGTGACTACTCACGCTGCCACTGGTTTGTCTCCTTTTGTGATGATGAGGGGCAGGCAACCCAGATGCAAGTTTAGTCCTAGTTGGCTTTTGGATGGTAAAGTAGAGCAATGGTCTCCTACTGAGGTTAAAAACAGTTTGGAATTGGTATATAAGAAAAGTAAAGAGTATTACGATGAGCGTCATGGTACTAAAGCTGTTCCAGTTGCTGTGGGTGACTGGGTCCGTATTAAAAGACCTATGAAAGTCCCTAAGGGTGAGAGTCAGTTTGAAGCACCGCAAGAGGTAGTTGAAGTTCTTTGTAATGCGGTCAAAATGAAGGATGGAAGGGTGTGGAATCTTAAAAGGGTGGCTTTTGACTTGGAGCATAAACCTGGTGCTCCTTTTAATGTAACCCCATCTCATAATGATTCGTTGAACTCTGAGTGGGTGGAAGACTATTTTGATTATAGCACTGTCCAGTCTGGATTGGCTTCTGATGATGTTCATGATAGTGGACCGATGGAGGTTAACCAGAGTGCTGTGCAATGTAGGCAACACGTCCAGGAGGACACCTTTTCCTCAGAGGAAACTTCTTTTGGTAAGAGTGAGGAGGGGCATTCGGGCACCATTGAACCTGTTGAGGGTAATGTGGATACAGGTGACATTGGTAAGAGAAAAAGAGTTCTTCCTGGGTGATTGAAAGAATATGTAATGTGACTTGTAATTATTTTCCATGCACTCTGATTGTGGATTTTTACATTCATTTTGTTCTTCTCTCCACTGTGTTTTATTTTGTTGTTCTTGTGCATTGTAAGGAGGGGGGATGTGTTGTATTGCACTTAGCACTGTGTTCTTTCCCTTTAATGTACCATGGAGTGTTGGGGCAGAGCGAGGCATGGAATGCCCTTGCTGTTCCTTCACGGGTTCAACTCCAGGGCATCAGTTGCTACCGTTGTCCTGGAAGGAAGCCGTGCTGCCTGGCTCTCTCCTGTTTCCCTTTGTACTTTCTTCAATAAATCTCTTTTCACCAACTACGTTTCTTCATCATTACACCTAGAAACGTGTTTTTTCTATTATGGAGTAGAGAGGTGCAACAAAGTAATGAATCTCGCTAAGCCTAACCTGTTGTTTGTGATGTCAGCGTGTTCAGATTCTGCAGCACAGATTGAATCGCTACCTTGGAAACTAGCATTTGGAAAGCTGAATGCCATTGGACCTGTTCGACAGAGCTGCCATTAGTCACCAAACAGTTCTGATTAAATGTGTAAAACTAGGTTGGTTCTGTGCTGATCTTCTTTGTTCTGTGAACATTGGTCTAGGGCGAGCTGAAACCTCTGTGAGTTTCTCACGGACTGGGTCCAGTTTGTCTGGGATGACCAAAGGGAAGCCGAGCGTTTCACAGTGTCTAGCATAACAATAGCAACACCTAACAGCTGGTGTCGTTGAAGGAACACATAAGCAGCCCATATCATGTGAGCAACAAATACATAGATGTTTAGTATGAGAGGTAGAGTCTGAAAAAAGCGAGTTTCTAAGTCACTTCTGAAGGACAGGAGGTTTGGATTCAACCTAATATGATGAGTTATCATGCTCCACCGTTTGAGAGCCAAACAAGAGAAAACTTTTTGTTTTTGTTGTTGATGGTGCCTCAAATTTTAAGCGAGTTTTGCTCACTGTTGATCTCAGCTGTCCTGTATTGTTAAATTTCTCTTTTGGATGGAAATGAGGCCAGATTAAAGGGATTGGTAGATTATGAAAGCTAATTTCAATTATAGATTCCATAAGGGAGAGTGTAGGTCTCTTAATCAAGGGGTGAGATGGTTTGATTTCTTGGCTATCGTGACTAAATGGAGTGCAGCTAGCAACAGTGAAGGTTTTACGAAGATCGACACAGACTATATTTCCTCTATCCACATGGGGCAGAACAATGCCTGTAGCACTGAAGTCGAGTAGAGAAATAGGAGGTTTCAACTTTCTCAGAAGGTGAGGTTGACAAAAGGCTATTTTTGTTAGAAGTGAGGTACACGCAGACATAATAAGATTTAGATCAATGATGAAACCAAGAGATTACGCAGAGTAAACCAGATTTGGAGAGATTCTTAGGGAAGACTATAGGGGAGATTTACAAACTTTTCATGTAGCTGTAAAGAGCTTTTCCAGTACAAAATACTATGCTGCGACTCACTTCAAACCTTTTCCCTCTTTGTATGCGAGCTGTTCAGTGCAGCACACATGCAAAGTCGGAAAAGGAAGGAGAAATGAAAGCATTTCTCCTTCCTTGTGCCTACTTGAAAAGGATGCCGTTTTCTCACGCTAAACCCAATCTACTTTACTTAGTAAATTGGATTTAGCTTGAGAAACCTTGGGTGGTTGCATGGGACCGCCCATGCTCCACCCTTGGTATGCCCCCATGGCACAAAGAAATGCAAAGCAGCGCTAGCGCTGCTTCGTGTTACTTTTCTGTAATTTCCGGGGCTAAACAAGTTTAGCGCTGGAAAGTAAATTGGAAAAAAAGATTTTGCATTGATTAACTTCATTTTTGTGATGGAAACACGGCGCAAAATCTTAGTAAATCCCCCCCAAAGTCTTGAGCCACATTGGACTCGAGAGGGAGTCATTGGAGCACAGAAGAAAGAACTCAGTTCGAGTTAGGTTCACTTTTTTTAGTGAAACGTACTCATCCTGTTTGTCAGTTCCTTAAGAGTTATTTTCAGGTTGGATAGTCTGGCTGTGTAGCTCGAATATGAATTTGCCTTGAAAAAACAAAAGACGAGGCATATGGTAAAACAGAAACAGTTGGTTTAATTAAGCACTTTGGCCAGGTGCACAGTTACAGAAGCAGGTCTGAGGACTGTCTCAAAGTACAATCAATTTGAACAGGGTTTTATACATTTCTTTAGGTATCATAAAGTACTTCAGCCAATCCTTTTTTGATAAAAGAATGCAGACCTTGTCTCTGGAGTCATAAATAAGGCCCCTGATAACAAATGCAGGTGGGCCTTGACACCTTGCATGGACACAATGAGGGCCAGTGGGTAACGTGTCCAGGTGTCCGGCATGAGGAGCGCGTGCTCACTGCATGCACTGTGTGTGCTGTGTTCTGATTGGCTACGTGTTCCTAAGTTCAAGAGGCATCTGACTTTATGGTGTTTTGGGAATGGGCGCAACCCTCTGGCCATGTGTGCCTTACTGGGACCAATCTTCCTGGACCAGTGTGGTGTCTCTGCGCTTATCTGGGGGATTGACCTGAGATTTCTGTTTGCACGTTTGTCTGTCGGCTGTGTACCACCCCACCTGTAACCTGTCAATCAGTAACCTCAGGCCTAGGTCGCAAAGCCTGCTCACCATGTATTTCTGCATCAGGGTCGATGGAGAGCTCTTGACAGGGGAATGTGATAATAGCAATTGTAATTGCAAGTATATAGCGCTTACTATCCCTGACGAGGCATCAAAGCGATTTTTCTGCAAGTAGCACATTACTCCGGAACCCAAAGAGGATTAATGGTGAATTAGTATAGGAAGATATGAAATTAATTTGAGGCGTGCACATGTGAGTTTCTTATTTGGATTGAAAAAGGTTAGTGAAGGGATAAAAGAGGGAAGGGTTTGCATTGATATAGTGCTTGCTACCCATGATGAGGTGTCGAAGCGCTTTTAAGTGGGTAGCACGCTACTCCGGAACCCAAACAAGATTAGTGGAGAATTAGTTTAGTGAAATATATATAAAGATACTTAAGTACATGCAAGGCATATATGTATAAGGAAGGTAATATATGTAGATTTAATGCACATTTAATAAACTCAGACTTTCAAGTGTTGCTGTACTTTAAGTTAATTTGTTTGTTTTTACAATTTTTTTTGTAATTCGTTAGTGAAACAATTGTAGAAAAATGGTTAGGACAAAGATATACTTATTTATGAAGTGATCTATATACATGTTAAACATAGAGTAATATAACCATAAGTAATATGTACCTTTGTTAAGCAGAACTAATGAATATCTATATATTTATAAACATAAATATTATACACATTTATACAAGCAATACACATATGTAGGTACACATATATAGTCCAAATAAATGCTTATATACACAGGCATAAGATGTATATTTATGTTTGAGTATTGTGGTTATGTGAGGAAGGACCAACTCTTGAGTAGTCTTGGATCTTATGTTTGGGTTCCATAGCTTGGCGGTTTGAACAGAGAAGGATGTGCCACCTATGTTTTCTTTTCTTCTATGATGGGATTTTGAGGCGAGGTGCCAATCTAGAGCAGACTTTCCTTTGTTGAATGTATTTGGTGATTTTATTCCTGATGAAGAGCGGCCCTATTCCATTTATCGCTTTGTGGGTGACACAAAGCAGCTTGAATGTGGATCTTCTGGCAACCGGTAACCAATCTAGGGCCTTCAAGGCAGGGGACATGTGAACTAGTGATGCGATTTTGTTCTTATGTGCGAATGTATCATTATAAACATTGGTATCAATTCTATCAATATTAACATTCCCCCTCTAGTTGAATTTTCAACGACATTATCTAACCGATACTTCATGACAGTCACATTATTGGGGACTTGTTCTATGTTAAGTTTTGACTATTACTATTTTCCTAGTTACTTGCATTCTACCCAATTTGAGGACTGCGTTTTTACAGCAGGAAATTCCCATTTACAGGAAACCACACAAAAACAATAGAAATATGAAAACGGGCAACATTGACGTGCACCGGCTGGTCAGCCACCGGGGGGCAGCAAGGAGAACCAGTTCATCTTCCACTTCTGCTCAGGGGCACCTCCCTCCTCACGCATGTCTCTTTGTAAACAGTGTAATGCTTGGATGGTAAGAGTCAAAGTCCCATTGTCCAGGTCATTGCCCGGGATAAACGTGCAGCAGGCCATACCGATCTTGGTACACACCCCTCCCTTCATTGCAGTCATTAAGTCCAACACATATCAATGTTGCATCACCATGAGGTGAACGACTCTCAGTTCTCCCTTGATCACATTAAGGCTGAGCACAGTGCTGCTCATCATCTTAAGCATCTTCCACCTGGTTATTTGTAACTAGCGGGCGTTCACTTATGTCTGAGCGGTGAAGAAGGTATGGACCCTGCATTTACTTGTGTGTCAGAAAACAGTCTGAATTCTTCCGTAATGTCCTTCTACTGAGCCCAGCCAAAATAATCAGCAGTTATTTTTTTCTCAAGCCTGATGCAACAGAGTTGTCTTCTTCTTTAGCAGATGTTTGTGCAACTCTGACATCAGATGTTTGTGCAACTCTGACATATCTTCTCTGGGAATGATCATGGTTGGGTAATGTATGTTGATAAGAGAGCACAGACCACGCCATGCCGGGACAAGCCGAGTGTAGGCAAACTTGACACATTGCCAGTACATATCCATCAGCGTGGAGGTGCCTCATTGCATGTCCGGAATGTGCAGTATTGTGTCACAGTTTTGATGTGTTCCCAATGGAATGGTTCCTTTACCTCTGAAACACAAGGAATACAATGTAAGTTTCTGTACAATTAGGGGTTGCCCCTTCCTTTCTAATCACTAATTCACCTCAGTGTTCCAGGTATTCTGACTTGGGGTATCTATGCTGTTGTTCAACCCTTCCCTACGAGACTCATTTCCCTTTTTATCATTGAGGTGGATGGCCCTACACTGGAACACCATGTCTGTGGTCCATGTGTTATTAAAGAAGACCCAGGTATGCTAAGGGCCACCCTGGGTCTACAGATGGAAGCAGTAGTGGACATATTCATGCATTGGTGTGGTAGTTTTGATACCTCCAAGAATCTCCTCTATGGAAAGTCTCAGGGCCAAACAGTATCCTCCCCTATGGTGCCCCTCCTGCGCATCCCATCTAGCTCAGTTTGAATATCGCTAGGCTCAGTGAAAAGGTACAATGCTGTGGGATTGGCCTTGTATCAGGTCAGATTCACTACTACTCTGTGGGGTTCTACTTTGTTGGCCTGTATTTTGGCCCCAATCCTACATAGGTATAGGTGGAGAAGGCATTTCGATTTTTCAGGGGCTGCCTCTTGGGACAAGTAAAGCCTGTCTGCCCCTACTGCATGTGGTATCAGTGAATAGATGTTACATGACCTGGCTGATGTCTTGGAGGGGAAACATCCTGAACAACGACTCAGGAACAACGAGTTCCGGAGTCACGAAAGCGGAACTCCGCCCTGCCCGAACAACGTCTCAGCCTTAACCACGCATGTGCGTGGTTAAGGCTGATTCGGTCTAGTGTTCGGGCAGGGCAGAGTTCGGGGGAGCGTCACAGTCGAAGTCGAAGTGGAACAGGTAAGAGGGGTTAATTTTTAGGGGATGGAGGGGTTTGGGGTTAGTTTTGAGGGGTTTAGGATAAGTTTTTGGGGGATGGGTGATCGGGTTAGGGAGTAGAGATCGAATTAGGAGGTGTGGAAGATCGTAATAGATTTTAAGGGGGAGGAAGTAGTTAATGAGGGGTTGAGTATGGTTTTAGGAGTTGGGGAGATCGAGATTATTTATAGGGTGGAGGGAATTAGTTTTAGGGGGGTTGAGGTCGTTTTTAGGGGATGGGGGTTTGGGATTAGTTTTGATGGCGCAATGTTTGATTATCTGGTGTGGGGGGGATTAGAATAAAAGGGGTGGAGTACGTTTTTAGGAGGTCCGGGTGATCAAGGAATAAGCACATAGACGGATCCGCTGTTGCTAAGGATCTAAGATAATTGAGGACTAAGAGTTTAGATAGGAGTATGAGTTTAGGTGGGGGTGATCGTGATTATTATTAAGAGGGGAGAATTAGTAATAAGGGGGTTTAGTTAGTTTTGAGAGGGAAGGGGTTTGGGATTAGTTTTAATTGTTTGTTAAAAGGGTGTGGGGCGAAATGAATTTTAAGGGGCAGGAGGGTTTGGGGGGATCGGAGTAGCAGTAGAAAAGCATTTTTTTTAAGACACATTTCATTAACACAAAAAAACGTGGTAAAGGAATGCGTGGTAAAAAAAAGTCGTGGTTTAGACGAGGTCGTGGTTGCGACCTCGTTGTTAGGGAAGTCGTGGTTGTGGAACTCGTTGTTCCAACATGCAACCGTCTTGGAGTCCACGGCGGTCATGTGCTGATACCATGTGTTGTGTAGGAGGGCTCTGTGTAGTGCATGTATAAGGCTAGTCTTGGGATCGGAGTAATTATAAGTGATATGGGAGAGGTCCCTATGCAAGCGCTATGATAGCTTCGGGCTGGACTCCATTAGACTAGACAGTTATTTGGTGATGAATAGATGCGGCAACAGCCATAGTAAACAGAGGGTACATATGAGTGCAACAATACATATCTTATTGAACATTGCAGGTCATGGAAGTAATCCAGGGGAGATGTCTGTAGTCCTCTGGTGATTGCGGCTTATTGACTTAAAAGTTTGAAACAAAAAGTTCAAGATACAGTTCGTAGTTCTTAATTTGCGCACTTTAGATCTCGTTGCGGTGTTGATGTGGTTGCTGAAAAGGTGGTGCCCTTGGATATTCGATTGCCGGCCTGTTGAATAAGAGCTAAATTTATTGGTTAGTTAAGAAAACAGAGTATTATTGCAGGTGCATCATTTTCTTCTGAGTTCCTGTGCTTTTCTTTAGGCATGTGTTCTTCACACTCCATTCACGTCAATTTAGTGAGGAACCGGAAGGAGGCCCCGGTGGGGGTGTCTATTTTTGATGGATTACATTAAAGAGTGTGTATTGTTTAGGAACCGCTTCAGATTATTATGAGTTGTTAGGCCTCCCCCCTCTCCATACCTGACTTGGTGTTCAGACTAGTAAATAATTTTTATGGGGCGATCTCGTGAACTTTTTATGAGAAAGTCAATTCAGTTAAGGTTCCCTGGGCATTGCCAGCCCTTCTGCCCTAGTGCGTGCATGGGGTTGCTATCGGTGTGGGCAGTGTCCAGAACAGCTATGAATCTCCCAGTTACCCAAGTGTGTTCACCCGAGCCAGTGGGAGTGCATGTTCTCTGAGCCACTGGGGTTTGATGTGTTGAATGTGACGGATGGGGGGTCAAACTTCGAGAAGCTCTAGAACTAGACTGAAGTGGTGCTGAGATTGCCTGGGCATGCTAGCCTGTTAGACTCTCATGCCTGGACCTCACAGTTCGTTGTTCGGTAAGGGACCCTTGGCACCCTCAACTGATGGGTTGATGTATCCTAATGTGGGCAAAGCAGCTATCGGGGAGAGCACTTCCATAGTTGCATATGGCCGGGGAGATGTGGACGCCTTGCTTGCTGACTGTGGGATAGGATTATCGGTACGGGCCTCCTCAAAGTTGGCCCGTAGCTCTAATAGTGCTTCTCTTCTGTCCTTCTGTCCTGCATATTTGGTCTGTATGTGTGTTCTCATGTGTTCGACTATGTTAATGTCAAAGGTTCCCTCCTTTGGCCAGGAAAACATATGTGCCTTAGTGTGTGCGTGCCAAACTTGGCAAAAGTTTTTTTTTAGTTTGTCTGGGGAACCTGATTTGCATGTGTTTTAGTGACGACTTCATGATAAGTTGGGTACTTTTTTAAGGAACAGATGCACCATAGTTTTTATTGTTTTAGGGAATCTTAAGTTCTACTCTGGTCGTGGGAAAATATATACATGGGGATTGCTGGTTCTAACTACTTACTATAAGCTCAGCACTATTTACAGATGCATCAACGTGAACATTTCACAAATAGAATTAGCGATGCATATGAAGAGTCACAACCTAGAAGAAAGTGCAGTTGTTAAAACCTCATGAAATTTGGTAGGAAATAGCAGACTTTACTTTGATATGAAATAACGATTGTGAAAAATAGCAACGCCTTCATATACCACATTGAGACATCAACAAAAACAATACTCAAGACAAAATACAGTTGCATTAATTTACCAGCACCACAGCATCAAATCAACACAACATCAAATATGTTTTTTGCATCAATTTCAATACTACAATAAGAAAAAACTGACAGAAAAAACATTATGACTTTGTCAAAAATACTTTAGCTGATTCCTAAAAGCATGCTATCCTGTGACCAGGAGAAGCCATGCACAGGTCACAGAACTAAGTGAGCCCAATAGTTTGTCGATATTGGCTCCTGGACAAAGAAACAACTTGAAAAGCCACAGGCCCCTCTTGGCCAAACACAAGCTACACCTGATCCCCCAGATCCAAATAGTTTTCCCTAACATCTGAATCGCACCCTGTATCACACCCAGGGGCCAAGCGTACCATCTGTGTCATGCCCAGTGGTGCAAGCGAACAACACCTCTCACTTCTTTCAGATACCAACAGTGTTATAAACTGGTAGCACTGATAAAACCCTTTTAGACTAAAAAATAAGATTGAGATGCTAGCCTCACACCCAGGGCCAATGCGTTACATGTTTGTCATGCCCCGTGGTCCAATCGACAACCAATATTCATCATTCCTAACGTGCTGACTATCAAAACAATTTGACATCTGTGGGAACGCCTCCAAGGCCGCCTTGCGACTACTCAGCTTGGAAACATAAAATAGGTAACATGCCAGATTTATGTCAGTGGCAGGGTGCTCAGGTTACATTTTTGCACTTCTTCCTAGTTTGCCATGCACCAAATGCTGGGGCTAAGGATCCTATGCACTGACTGCTGCTTCAGGACAGACCTCTGCCCCACGGATTCAGCAGAACTTTCAATCAAGTGCGATGTCTGCTCACCTTCCTTGCTGTGCAAATATGAATCCATCCAGGTGGGGTCCCTTTCCTTCAGCTTCAGTCGGGACTGAGGTACCAATCTCTCCTGGCTGGCTCACCAAAATATTGCTTGAATATGAATTTATCTTGAAAAAACAAAAGTCAAGAGCGTTTGGCAAAACAGGAACAGTTTGTTTAATTAAACACTTCGGCTGGGAGCACAGTTACAGAAGCGAGTCTGAGGACTTTCTCATAGTACCATTAATCTGAACAGGGTTTTATACATTTCTTTGGGTATCATAAAGTAGTTCTGTTGATCCTTTTTCGTAAAAGAATTTGGGCCTTGTCTGTGGAGTCATAGATAAGGCCCCTGATAACAAATGCAGGTGGGTCTCGAACTTGCTTGGACACAATGTGGGCCAGTGGGTAGCGTGTACAGATGTCCAGCATGAGGGGCGCGTGATCACTGCATGTACTTAGTGTGCTGAGTCCTGATTGGCTGTGTGTTTCCAACTTCAAGTGGCATCTGACTTTATGGTGTTTTGGGAATGAGCGTACTCCTCTGGCCATGTGTGCTTTATTGGGGCCAATCTCCTTAAACCATTGGGGTGTTGCTGCGCATAAGTGGGAGATTGACTTGAGTTTCCTGTTTGTGCGTTGTCTGCCAGGTACGTGCTACCCCATCTGTGACCTGCCAATCAGTAACCTCTGGCATAGGTCGCAGAGCCTGCCTGACCATGTATTTCTGAGTCGGAATTGATGGAGAGTTCATGATGGGCGCAGATATGTCATTGTCCAGTAGCACTGAGCTAGAAGGTTCTAGATATACATTTATGGAATTGTACCAGGATCACATTTTAAAGGACATTTCCAGAGATTGTCACAACCCAACCCAGTCTCCAGGACTTGGGAAATGCAAGACTCGATCCCCGTTTTCTTATAGGTAAATCTGTGCCTATGGCTTGTCTGTATTTGTTTTTACTGGGTGCTGATTTAATAACTGTTTGAAAGAGTTTTCTCATGTGAAATTCTACATGAGTATTTCACGTTATGTAAGGAAAGAGTACAAGCACAGTTGCTAACTTTTCTCTTTTTTATATCTCAACAGAGAAAATGTTTGCCTCTTCCCAGTGCAACCCCACTCTTTTTGGGAGGTGCTCCCTATCCACCCCTGAAATGAATTGCGTCTGTCATTGACAGGCATAAATATCCAAACATGTCTCTGGTGAAAATGGTATGAAAATGATTCATAAATAACCAAAATTATGGAGTTTGGTAGCTGTTCCCAAAAGGCATTCCCAGAGACATTTTAAGGCATAGGCAAAGTGGACAATTGCCCAGAGCCCTCACCTTTCAAGGGCCCCACTGGGCAAGTGAACTTTCTTTCTATTGCACATCTATTTCTCCATCACAACCTTTAATGTATTATTCAATATTGTTTGGCATCATGGGGCTTGAATTAGCAGGAAATGGATAATAAAATGCCAAGCTGTTCTGGTCAGGGGCCCCAAAGTATGTCTTGCCTGGGCTCCTAAAATCCTTAAGTCACTGGGCATTCCTGCCAAGAACTGCCTAATCCTCACCAAAAGTTGAGATTTACTCATGCAGAAATCTCTGTGTGAGTAAATCGTTTTATGGGTAATAAATCAACATTTGTGAATTACAAAAGTGGTTTTGTACTTGTAATAGTTATTTAGCCATGCAAGTTAGTTTACACATGAAAATAGGTTTGTGAATTGGTGCCCTTGGTATTCATATTGTGTTATCCTTCTGAGACAACTTCCACTGTAATGGAAAGCAAAAAGGTCAGGTTCAAACATAATAAGGGAATCACTGAAATAGAACCAAAATCTGGACTCTACACTGCAGTTGGCTACATCTGTTATATTTATTTCAAGGTCTGAACTTTTTCCACCAGTCGTTCAAACGGCCAAACTAAAAAACAGTCGAAAAAGAAGATGCTCTAATGTAAGCCATTGTGAAAACTAGTGCATACCCCAGACTTTGGGCCACTGGAATGTATTATCGTGTGACTTTTCCTATACCAAATGGTCTTAGTATGGCCCACCTATGGGACCAATTCAATGTATTGAAAATGTTCACCTTATAATTGTGTGTGATCAATACCTTCAAAGTGTCCTTCACATACCTTGAATAAATTATCTCTCAATCAATTGACCAGGATTTATAAACCATGGCTAATCACCCGGGTATTCAGCCACTTGCAGGTCCCAGAGGTGTATTCGAACAGCCAGGTCTTGAGGGCCATCTAGAATTCCAGAAGTGAGGTGATGGTCTGGAGGTGTGTGGGGAAGCAGTTCCAGGTCTTTGCTGTGATGTGGGAGAAGGAGCGTCCTCCACTCTTGCTTCGGTAGATGCGGGGAGTATGGGCAAGTGAAATGGAGACAGAGCATAGTCTTCTCGACGGCTGGTGGAGGTTTGGGTGGTGGTTAATGTATGCTGGTCCTTAGTTGTGTGGAGCCTTGTGTGCGTGGGTCAGCAGCTTTAATTGGCATCTCTTCTGTACAGGGAACCATTGGAGTTGCCTGAGGTAGGGTGTGATGTGGGTTCGTCGGGGAAGTTCAAGGATTAGTCTGACTGTAGCATTCTGTATGGTCTGAAGTCTCTGTAGGAGGTGCGCAGCCATTCCTACATAGAGGGTGTTGCCATAGTACAGTTGGCTAGCGATGAGGGCCTGTGCCATGGTACGTCTTGTGTGTAGGGGTAGCCGCTTGAAGGTCTTAGGTAGCATGCACAGAGTGAGGAAGCAGGCTGGGGAGACGGCGTTGATCTGTTGTTTCATGGTGAGCATGTTGTCAATGATGATTCCGAGGTTTCTGGCGTGGTCAGAGGGAGTGGGTGCGGGTCCTAGGTCTGATAGCTACAAGGAGTCATTCCATGTGTTGCTGCTGTTGCCAAAGATCAGTCTTCTGTCTTGTCTGTGTTCAACTGCAGGTAGTTGTTCTTCATCCAGTCGGCGGCGTTTGCCATGCATCTGTGGAAGTTGGATCTGGTGGTGTTGGGTTTATCGGTGAGTGAGAGGATGAGTTGGGTGTCATTTGGTATAGGAAATTATGTTGAGACCGTGGGATCTCACGATGCTGGCCAGCAGGATCATTTATCTGTTGAAGAGCATGGGGCTGAGAGATGAGCCCTGGGGGACATTGCAGGTGATCTCCTTGGGTTGAGAGGTGAAAGGTGGGAGGTAGATCCTCTGGGCTCTTCCGGTGAGGAAGGAGGTGATCCATCTGAGCGTGTCCCCTTGGATGCCAATGTGGTGAAGTCTTTCGATTAGCACGTGGTGGGATACGGTCTAAAGCTGTCGATAGGTTGAGGAGGATCAAAGCTGCTGTTTCTCCTCGGTTGAGGAGGGTTCGGATGTCATCGGTGGCTGTGATCAGGGCAGTTTTGGTGCTGTGATTGCTGCGAAAGCCGGATTAAGAGGCGTTGAGTAGCTGGTTCTGCTCCAGGCGTGTCATGAGTTGAATTTAGGTGATCTTTTCCAGTACCTCAGCTGGGAATGGGAGCAGGGAGATTGGCCGGTCGTTTTTTAGCTCGCTGGGGTCGGCGGAGGGTTTTTTGACTTGTGGTCTGAATTTGCTGTGTTTCCAGGCATCTGGAAATGTTGAGGTGGTGATAGAGGTGTTGAGTAGGGTGGTGAGTTCCTGACCGATCGCTTGGTTTTCAAGGTTGATGATGTGGTGCGGGCATGGGTCTGGGAGCTCCTGAGTGGACGGATTTCATGGTGGAAGTGGTTTCCAGGGTGAGGAGAATGTTCCAGGTGGTCAGTGTGTGGTTTGTGTCAGTTACAGTGGTGGCGTATCTGTCAAGGAAATTCGTAGGTGTGAGTTGGGGTTCGAAGTTTCTGTATATGGTTGCAATATTCTTATGGAAGAAGTGGGCGAGATTGTCGCACAGCTCCTGTGAGGGTGTGATGTTGTTTACACTGGCAGCCGGGCTGGAGAATTATTTAACAATGTTGAAAAGTTCCTTGATGTTGGTAGCTGGTTTTGAGGCATGCAGCAAGGGCTGTCTTCTTTGTTGGCCTCAGCAGGAGGTGGTAGAGGTTGAGGGAGGTCTTAAAGGCTGCCCTATCGGAGGTGTCCTTGCTGAAGCGCCATCTCCACTCCAAATGTTTACTATCCTGTTTCGCTGTTCTGAGTTCTTGGGTGTACCAGCTGCCTTTTTGGAGGATTTTCTCAGGCTGTTGCTCTTGATGGGGATGATGCTGTGTGCACACTTGGTGATCTAGGCGTTGAAGTTTTTCACTCCCTGTTCAAGGTTGGTGGTGGTAGCAGGGTTGGAGGTGTTGAGGGCGTTTGCCCTGCGGGTCTATGAGATTTTGTTCCACCTCCGATGGGGGGCGTTGGTCATCTTGTGGGTGGCGGCGCGGGGTCTAGAGATGCTGAAGTGGACGATGGAGTGATTGGTCCATGTGAGTTCTGTGACATTGCTGTATTTGACGCGGTTGCTGCAGGTGAAAATTGGGTCCAGCGTGTGTCCTACAATGTGTGTAGGGTAGTGGACGATCTGGGTCAATCTGAAGCTGCTCATACTGTCAAGGAGCTGTGCAGTGTTTATGTCGTGGGGGTCGTCGATGTGGAAATTTAGGTTGCTGAGGAAGATGTAGTCCTTGGAGTCTAAGGCTAGGGGCACAATGAAGTCTGTAATGATTCTGCAGAAGCCTGAGCACAGGCCTAGCGGTCGGTATGCGAGGCCGCCTCAAATGGCTGTCTTGTCGTACTTGTGGAGCTTGAAGTTGAGATGTTCCATGGGGGTGGTGGTGTTGTCAGTGGTGGTGGTGCACTGTATGTTCTCTATGTGGATGATGGCTGTCCCTCCTCCCGGCCTGTTGGTGCGGTCCTGGTGAGTGATTTTATATCAATTGGGGATCACTGTGGCAATGTCTGGGGTGGAGGTGGAGATGAGCCAGGTCTCAGTGATGAAGATGATGTCGAGTCTGAGGGTGGTGATGAGGTCCCATATTTCAGTGGAAAGCTTGCATAGTGAGCGTGTGTTGAGAAGGGTGCATGTGAGTTGGTGTTTTTGTTCAGGTGGTGCCTGTGGTGTGTTTGGGGTGGGGCTGGTCGGTGGGCTGGTGTGTGTGCAATGGTAGGTGAAGTGGCAGTGGGTGCAGGTGAAAGGTCTTAATATGGAGCATGGGTCAGTGCAGTGGCAGTGTTTTTTGTGATGTCTGGGGTCGAGGGTGTAGAGCTCGGCGATGGTGTATCTTTGGGTGGTAGGAGGGCCATGGGTCGTGGTGCTGGGCACGGTCCAGGCACGGAGAGGAGCAGATGGGATTGTCTTTGTTGCACCTTTGGCGTGCCAGTGGCGCGCCCGCTGAACGCTTCCACTGCTTGATCACACTGCGGCCTGCATTAAGTAGGTACTGGGGTGGGAGGGGCTTCTGTTGGTGGGAAGAACAGTGATTGGGAAAACCCGGTCGGGAAAACCCCAGCGGAAAAAACCCAGACAGTTGTGGTGTCACTGGATCAGTCTGGAACAGGCTGGAACTGGAGGCCACAGGCAAGTGGCAAGCTAGATGGCAACCAAACTTAATCTCTAATACCACTCATAAATTATTCGATTTGAATTGATATATTATAAAACAATTTTGCAAGATGTTGTATGCTTGACAAAAATACCATCTGCAAGAACTGCAGAGGGAATATTATTTTTGTAATTATAGGAATATATCGTTTAGCATTCCACCAGGTACATAAACAATGAAATAGGCCTTAACTAATCTTCATGTTTAACTACATGCCACCACCCAAAGTCTTCTTTGGCAATGCACACCTGTTTGCTACTTCAGTCAAAGTTACATAGGATTCCTTTCATCCTACTAGATCTGCTTATGACAACTTCACGTTTCCTACATTATCTGTGATATCGATGTATACAAAGATCGTGAAGAAAAAAAAATGCCCTTTTTTGTGCATTATCAAGAAATGCCACTATGCTATTGACCACGTACGCATTGGTATTCACTTACATCAAAGGACTTTAAAAACTATTCAGTTTCAATGACTGCATTTTTAGCTTTACGATGAGAAATTAAGAAGGCCTCCAGGCAGTTATTTTCTTCTTCATTTTCTATTCTTGCATTAGGGCACTTAAAAAACCCCAGAAAAGGACTACTACATCCAGAAAAGTTTCCTTAAAAGTCTGTTTTTCCCCGAACCACAGGAACTCCAAGATAACAACTTCAATACCCAGTTCAAAAGAATCATTGCCTGTGCTTGTCAGTCGCTTTGAGGGAACATCGGTAGAATCAAGGGCTCTGACAAGTGAGTTGTTTTTCTTAAATCTCCATCTACACTTTTCAAAAGTGTAATTTCTGTTTCATACATGTTTTTTATTTATTGGTAAAATAGTACTAAACTGAATGGTCATTCTTGCTAGGGAAACGCAAGAAAGATTTGAAGAGAAATAAGAAATTAATTTCTTTTCCTGGATATTAAGTGCTCTACATGGTATTTAACCTTTACTTTGCAGTTTGTTGTCCCCATAGCCTTTACTCTTCAGTCTTTACTCTGTATTTACCTTTAACCTGCATGCTTTTACTTCGCATGCTTCTACTCCACAGACTTTCTCCGCTGGTAAGTGTTTTTTGGGGTAAGAGAGTGGATAGACATAAAGGGGCTATGGGATATTTTAGGGTTTGAGGTGGATAGAGGTAAAGGGAGGTGAAAAGGTATTTTAGGGTTAAAAGGTTGGGTAGAGGCAAAAAGGGAAAGGATTTGTTCGGGTTCAAAGGTCGGTAGAGGTAATGGGATGCAAGTTTTTTTTTTTTTAAAGGGAGATTCGGGGATTACCACCAAAAAAGCAGTCTAAAAGGGAGGTGTGGGGGTAACCTCACAAAAACAAAAAGGGAGGTTTTTGGGGTCCACCTGAAATATAAATACACATATACATATATTATCTACTGGCGGTCGCCAGTAGATAGTTATAGTTAGGACCTATTTTCCATAGGAAATCCGCAACATTCTATTTGAAATAACTCTTGCGTCGGTTGACGAATCTTCGCGAAATTTTCAAACTTTGTGGCCAGCTCCAGTCCGCTCCTATCCTGAAAGTCTCGGGGTGATTCGTCAAGCGGGGGCTGAGAAAAAAGGGGGGTCCCAAAACGTGTTTTCCCCATTCATTTTCCCATAGGAAACTTTAGCCACGGCTACAGCCCGAACTGCTGAACGGAATTACACCAAATTTGGCAAAGAGGTAGTTCTTGGTTCAGAAATAACCCTTTTGTTAAATGGTGTAAATCCGTTCAGTAGTTCCTGAGAAAATCAAAAGGAAAATCACATATATATCTATGGCTGCGTCGGATTCGCGCACCCTGAGCGCACCCTGCGCGCACCGTCCCGATCACGAGCTGCATGCTAATTGGCTGTCAACACTCCAAATCAGGAAGTGTTGGCAGCCATTTTATGCCTCGGTAGAACCGAGGCACAGAAACAAGTGCGCAAAACGCACAAAGGGGGCAGGGTAGAAACACCCTGACCCCTAGGTCTGCTCAGGGGTCCCACAAGGACCCCTGGGCAGAAAAAAGCATTTAAAAAAAAATAATAATTTAAAAAAACGATCGTGCCGCAGGCCCCACCCCCTTCCTTTACCACTCTGCAAACGCGCCCCCTGGCGCGTTTGCAGAGGGGGCACGAATTCCCCTTGAATACTGGGGGTCCCTGGGGGCCAACAAGCCCACCAGGAACCTCCAGTATGCGCCAGGGGGCTGCATTGCAGAGAGGTGTACAGAGGCCACGCCCCTTTTACACCTCTCTGCAACGCAGCTCTGTGGCGCTTTTGGAGGTACATAGTGGGCTAGTTGGACTCCGGGGACCCTCAGGATTCAAGGGGACTTAATTCCCCAACTTAAAACGCGCCACGGGGCGCGTTTGCACAGTGGTGAAGGGAGGGGGCGAGGCTTCAGGTGACATGTGTGCAAACAGGCCCCGTTGCGCGTTTTAAGATGGGGAATTAAATCCCCTTCAATCCTGAGGGTCCCTGGGGGCCAACTAGCCCACCAGGTACCTCCAGTGAGCACCACGGAGCTGCGTTGCAGAGTGTTGTAAAAAGGGGCGTGGCCTCTGAACACCTCTCTGCAAAGCAGCTCTCTGGCGCATACTGGAGGTATCTGGTGGGCTAGTTGGCCCCTAGGGACCCTCGGGATTGAGGAGGAATTAATTCTCCAACTTAAAATGCGCCACAGGGCGTGTTTGCAGACATGTATCCTCAGGCCCCACCCCCTTTATTCACCATTGTGCAAATATTCCTCTAAATCAGCCGAACTACGAATTCCGATTTACTCACCTGTTATCAGGAGAGACCTCGGTGCTGCATCTTTGAGCCCAGTACTGATCCTGAAAAGTAATTTTAACCGTACTTACCAGTAACTTGAATTTCCTTCCATAGGATATCATTGCCAGCTTTTTGCTGAAAAAGTTTCTGTGTCGATTTTTGAAACATACAAATATTCCTCTAAAATCAGCAGAACTACGAATTCCGATTTACTCACCTGTTATCAGGAGAGACCTCAGTGCTGCATCTTTGAGCCCAGTACAGATCCTGAAAAGTAATTCTAACCGTACTTACCAGTAACTTGAATTTCCTTCCATAGGCTAACATTGACTGGTTTCACTTGGAAATTCTTCTAAGTGTGGAGTTTTGGAACTTTATAATATTCCTCTAAAATCAGCTGAACTACGAATTCCAATTTACTCACCTGTTATCAGGAGAGACCTCAGTGCTGCATCTTTGAGCCCAGTACAGATCCTGAAAAGTAATTCTAACCGTACTTACCAGTAACTTGTATTTCCTTCCATAGGAATCCATTGTCTGGTTTTCAGCAGAAAAGTTTCAAAGTGTCGATTTTCACAAACTACAAATAATCCTTAAAAATCGCCTGTATGACTTAAACGCATTCTTTCAACTGTTTACAGGAGATGCACCAGTGCTGGATCCAGGATCCACCACTGAGTAAGAAAAAGTAACGATAACACTAGTCGAGACTCGACTATGGTAATGCCATTCTCTCGGGAACCCCTAAAATCCACCTAGCCCCTATTAAATCCATACTTAACCTTGCGGCCAGACTTATTACTGACTGTAAACGGTTTGATCACATCTCCCCTGTCCTCAAAGACCTCAAATGGCTTCCTATTGAAGGCAGATCCACTTACAAGATTTCTTGCATCACGCACAAAGCCCTCCATCAAAGCACCCCATCTTACCTCTCTGATAAACTCCACAAAGCAGGCTGTACTAGAACAATGAGGAGCACTAACGCTCTCATCCTAGTCCCTCCCTTATTTAAAAAGAAATCAACACAGTCACGCTCTTTCTCTGGAAATGCGCCCTCTGTCTGGAATGCCCTCCCTAAAGATCTACGTTGCAACCCCTCCTACCTCAGCTTCAAAAAAGACCTCAAGCTGCACCTTCTCAACAAATACTGGGGTCCTTAATTTGTCCCCGGACACTAATTCCTACCCCTGACCCGACTTTATAGGTCCCCACTACTTATTGTATCACCCCCCCTCCCTTCAATTCTTTCATTTACGGCCACCTCCCCCCCCTTTTTTTTACTTTTTGGATAGTACCCACCTACTTACACCTGCTTTCCCCCTTACCCCTCGCCCTCCACAGTCGCCATTCACTTTCACGCCCCCCCTCTTCTTTTCACTAACTAACTTTGCTTTCTATCAGTCCTTCTATCCTCGACCAGTTGTTTGACTTATGCTCCCCTAGCTAATTACCTCATTTAAAATTAATACTGTTGCAAATTTTCAAATTGCCTTGTTTATTACCTCTATGCACAAAGTTATATTGTAATTCTGCATTACCAAACCTTGTAAAGCGCTCTGATACTCTTGGGTCCAGCCAGCGCTATATAAAACCTTTAAATACATAAATAAATAAATAAATAAATACTTACCTGCTAAGTGAATTTCCTCCCATAGGATAACATTGGTGATTCTATGTGAAAAAGTTTCTAAGTGTCAACTTTTAAAATACAATAATATTCCTTAAAAATCACTACTGTAACCAAAACGCTTTTACTCAACTGTTTACAGGACATGTCCCAGGACTGAATCTAGGATCCAGTCCTGTGGTTAGAAAAGTAATCCATAAAGTAACTAATTGTATTTAACTAGAAATTCACATTGAGCTCAATGTTGCATTGTGTTTGAAATTGTGTTGCCCATTGCAACAACTGTAACTACTGTACTTAAAAGTCTATTGCCTATTTGCAAAGTATTTAAACTAAAGTAATTCATTCTGAGAAAGTATATTTTGTAATGTAATGTATAATGTAATTACAATGTAATTTAAAAAATAAAATATCTAAAAATAAATAGTTTAAAAAAATGTAGTAAATCAGTATCAAAAAAATAAATATAACAATTAACACATTTAAAAATTGTCATTTACAAAACCTTTGAAATTCACTAAAAAACCATAGGTTTCAGACACGTTATAGTTAGGAATTAGCATTTAAAAAACCTTTGAAATTCACTGAAAAACCATAGGTTTCAGACACGTTATAGTTAGGAATTAGCATTTAAAAAACCTTTGAAATTCACTGAAAAAACCATAGGTTTCAGGCACATTATAGTTAGAAATTAGCATTTAAAAAACCTTACAAATTCACTGAAAAAACCATAGGTTTTAGGGACAGTTATAGTTAGTTGGACATTGCACTCGTACAAAACCCGTGAAATTCCCCGTTATAGTTAGTTCAGCTAACTATAACTCGCGTCCTCGCAATGCACTGCTGATGACGTCACATATTACATCACTCATGACATGGTCAGTGACATCACTGATGACATCTCAAATGACATCACTGATGACATCACTGATGACATCATCCATGTGATAATTTGATGCATCTTCTCACACCCTAATATAACTTTTGATACACCCACTGTAAATTACAGACTGCCATTGTCAAAACCATAGACACTCCAACACCAATTACTATATACACACTCACTGATTCTTAGGTCTACACACACACATCTACTCACTCACCCGTACAGTCACTCATACTTATATTCACTCAGTACAGGACTATTATATGCACTCATACACCTATATAAACACTCACACACCGCCACTCATCCATAGAGGTACTCACACACCTAGTCAGTCATGCAAAAATTAAGCACACACCCATTTACTCACCTATACAGTTATACACACACCAGCTCACTTACTCATACAAATACTAGCACATTCTTACGCTCTTATACAATCTCTGATACAAGCACACACTCATCCATACAGTCACTCTCACAATCACACACTCTCGCTTATAGCTATTTATATACTCAACACACATATATACTGCCTTTCACATATGTAGTTACTCACACATGTACCACTGGGACATACATTCACTCACTAACACACTCTTACACACACTTACCCACCCATACAATCTATCACAGATGCACTCTTGAAACCATCCACCCAGTGAATCACCCACTCACACATCTATGCACAGAGTCGCACACACCCCACCCACACAAACACTCAGGCACCCATACAGATACTCAGACAACCAATCAATAACCCATGTAGACACTCATGTAGCTATTCGCAAACTCATGCAGCCGCTTACACACTAACTGACAGACGGATAGGCATTCACACAGTTTAGTCACTAACCCTTGCATTCAGTAAGATATGTTTAATCACTCACTTATAGAGTCAGTCACGCACCTACTAAATCCTTCATCCACACACTTATACACCCACTCATTCTTCAATACACCTTTCCCTATATATATTAAACATATTTAAACTTTGCAGAAACACACAGTCACTGGATGATGTCATCAGTGATGTCATTTGAGATGTCATCAGTGATGTCATCAGTGATGTCACTGACCATGTCATGAGTGATGTAATATGTGACGTCATCAGCAGTGCATTGCGGGGCGCGAGTTATAGTTAGCTGAACTAACTATAACGGGGAATTTCACGGGTTTTGTACGAGTGCAATGTCCAACTAACTATAACTGTCCCTAAAACCTATGGTTTTTCAGTGAATTTGTAAGGTTTTTTAAATGCTAATTTCTAACTATAACGTGCCTGAAACCTATGGTTTTTCAGTGAATATATATATATATATATATATATATTCACTGAAAAAACCATAGGTTTTAGGGACAGTTATAGTTAGTTGGACATTTCACTCGTACAAAATCATAGAAATTCCCCCGTTATAGTTAGTTCAGCTAACTATAACTCGCGCCCCCGCAGTGCACTGCTGATGACGTCACATATTACATCACTCATGACATGGTCAGTGACATCACTGATGACATCACTGATGACATCTCAAATGACATCACTGATGACATCATCCAGTGACTGTGTGTTTCTGTAAAGTTTAAATATGTTTAATATATTTAAGGAAAGGCGTATTGAAGAATGAGTGGGTGTATAAGTGTCTGAATGGATGATTTAGTAGGTGCGTGACTGACTCTATAAGTGTGTGATTAAACGTATCTTACTGAATTCATGGGTTAGTGACTAAACTGTGTGAATGTCTGTATCCGTCTGTCTGTTGGTGTGTAAGCGGCTGCATGGGTTTGTGAATAGCTACATGAGTGTCTACATGGGTTATTGATTGGTTGTCTGAGTATCTGTATGGGTGCCTGAGTGTTTGTGTGGGTGGGGTGTGTGTGACTCTGTGCATAGATGTGTGAGTGGGTTATTCACTGGGTGCATGGTTTCAAGAGTGCATCTGTGATGAACTGTATGGGTGGGTGAGTGTGTGTATGGGTGTGTTAGTGAGTGAATGTATATCTCAGTGGTACATGTGTGAGTAACTACATATGTGAAAGGCAGTATATATGTGTGTTGCAGTATATAAATGGCTATAAGTGAGAGTGTGTGATTGTGAGAGTGGCTGTATGGATGAGTGTGTACTTGTATCAGTGATTGGATAAGAGCGTAAGAATGTGCTAGTATTTGTATGAGTAAGTGAGCTGGTGTGTGTATAACTGTATAGGTGAGTAAATGGCAGTGTGATTAATTATTTGCATGACTGACTAGGTGTGTGAGTACCTCTATGGATGAGTGGTGGTGTGTGAGTGTCTATATAAGTGTATGAGTGCATATGTTAGTCCTGTACTGAGTGACCGTAAGTATGAGTGACTGTACGGGTGAGTGAGTGGATGTGTGTGTAGACCTAAGAATTAGTGAGTGGGTATGTAATTATTGGTGTTGGAGTGTCTATGGTATTGAGAATGGCAGTCTGTAATTTAGAGTGGGTGTATCAAAGGTTATATTAGGGTGTGAGAAGATGCATCAAATTATCACATGGATGATGTCATCAGTGATGTCATCAGTGATGTCATTTGAGATGTCATCAGTGATGTCATCAGTGATGTCACTGACCATGTCATGAGTGATGTAATATGTGATGTCATCAGCAGTGCACTGCGGGCGCGAGTTATAGTTAGCTGAACTAACTATAACGGGGAATTTCACGGGTTTTGTACGAGTGAAATGTCCAACTAACTATAACTGTCCCTAAAACCTATGGTTTTTCAGTGAATTTCTAAGGTTTTTTAAATGCTAATTTCTAACTATAACGTGCCTGAAACCTATGGTTTTTCAGTGAATATATATATATATACACATATATATAAATTTCAACCACGACCTGTCCATGAATACAACAGGTAATGACACAGCACAGGATACCAGTTTCTTCCCCCACTGATTTTTATTCCAAGACTTCAGCCAAAATGATGCGTTTCGGCCGAGGCACCGGCCTTGTTCACATGGTTTGGGTGCCATATTGCGCTCACTTAAATAATGTGTCACAGACCACATGGTGCATGGACATAAAAAGAAAACTGCAACTGCATTTGTTTTTTTTTTAAAGTTATTATTGTTGTGTCAACTCGCTAATGCTGTCCATGCCGACCCTACTAAAATTAAAATACCACAGCTACTGCAAATAATGAGTGAAATACTGCTTATGGCTGCACTTTTTTGATGTTTGTAACCTGAAGACCACCGGTTAAATACCTGCGACAAATGTCGGGTCTTCATAGTGAAACCTCAATCAATGCAAAACACCTCGCAGCACACACACATAATGCAGAGATTTTAAAACTCTGGTCGCGATCTGTGCTCGTTGAGCTCAACAATGTAAGTGCATGTGCCCAAATTACTAATTAAATTCCAACAGAACGGCAAGTAAATAAAACTTATATACATTTTAAAATGTTGTCTCTGCTCATTTAACAGACATTGGGGCATATTCTCAAGGACTTATGGCCGATTTATCGGCACTTTAGCGCCGCAAAAGTGGCGATAGATTTATCACCCTATTCTCAAGCTGGTGCAAACTGCCGATATTGCCAGTTTACCAGCGATAGCTGCCGCAAAAATCATCGCCACGGATGAGTTCGACAACTAACGCTAATGATATGCAGAGTAGGCGTTCCCGTGCAAAAACACACGAAAACACCACTTCGGGATATTCTCAACGACCAGCCAGATCTGCTATGCAAACCAAGAACAGGCGATAAGGCGGGTTAGCTGCAGGGATTTAACACCTGCCGTCTGCTGGTGCTAAGCAGGACGACTACCTGCAGTATGAAAGGGAGCCCAACCCAGAGCCACATCTGAAGACCCACAGATGCCATGGAGCCAATGAACATGCAGCTCGGAGACCCAAGAGGGCCACAACGCCCACCGCCACCACCCCTAGGCCCCCCCGTCCAGACCCCCTCCCGGACTACCACCGAGGCAGCGTAGGACAAGACAGTGGACCTTCCGAAAATGGCATGGCCCCACAGCCACACAAGTGCAGAATGTGGGGAGAGGTGGGAACCAAGTATGTGTGAAGGAGGCAACTCACCCATGAAGAAGAATGTACACAATGCCAAGTGTGGCGGTGATGTGCTGGACAGACCACAGAATGCAGAGCACAGACATGTCCATGTGGACATATACTGCTGGGGTTTGTAGTGTTGTGGACAGTGGACGCAAACATGTTACCTCAGGCAGTGGGGAAGACCTTGGACATGTAGCTGTGCCGTCCCCCCCTGTAAGCGTAAGCACAGTGGGCTGGGCCGGATTACGCCACTCCAGCATAGGAGTGCGGATGAAAAGGCCGGGGCTCTGGGCGTGGTTTCCGTGATGGGCAACGCGTCTGCCAGGGCGGCGCACCTCACCCTGCCACGAGTCCGCCGCCGTGACCTCCAGACTCGGCGACACAGGCCCCCAGTGCATCCAGCGGCACAGCAACACAGAGTCATGTGTGTGCCGGATACTGCCTCAGTCCTACACTGCGGTCAGCAGGTCCCACAATTCAAATCATGCCACATCTCTGTAAATGGTGGAAACCACTAGTCAACAGACATTGCCCCCAGTGCGGCCCGCCCGGACGACGCATCATCGTTGGCTGTGCACCTGCTGAGCGCTCCAGGTGCCACTGACCCTGTGCAACACAAGTCGACGCCACGTGCCAATATTGAGGCAGAATTCAGTAGGATAAAAAAACATTGCTCCCAGTGCGGCCCGCCCAGACGACGCATTATCGTTGGCTGTGCACCTGCTGAGCGCTCCAGGTGCCACTGACCCTGTGCAACACAAGTCGACGCCATGTGCCAATATTGAGGCAGAATTCAGTAGGCAAAAAAAACATTGCTCCTAGTGCGGCCCGCCCGGACGACGCATCATCGTTGGCTGTGCACCTGCTGAGCGCTCCAGGTGCCACTAACTCAGTGCACCACAAGTCATCGTCACGTGGCTGTGTGCCCTTTCTGACCACTGCCTCCGGCCTACACTGCGGTCAGCAGGGCTCACAATTCAAATTGAGTCTTGATTCATTTATGGTAGAGTCCAGTAGGCAACAGACATTGCTTCCAGGGCGGCCCGCCCGGACGACGCATCAGCGCAGGCCACGCACCCGCCGAGCGCTTCAGGTGCCACTAACTCAGAGCACCACAAGTCATCGTCACGTGACTGTGTGCCCTTTCTGACCGCTGCCTCCGGCCTACACTGCGGTCAGCAGGGCTCACAATTCATATTAAGTCTTGATTCATTTATGGCAGTGTCCAGTAGGCAACAGACATTGCTTCCAGGGCGGACCGCCCAGACGACGCATCAGCGCAGGCCGCGCACCCGCCGAGCGCTTCAGGTGCCACTAACTCTGTGCAGCTCAAGTCATCGTCACGTGGCTGTGTGTCCTTTCTGACCGCTGCCTCCGGCCCACACTGCGGTCAGCAGGGTTCACAAATCAAATCTAATCCTGACCTTCAAGGACACGCCATCATCGCTGGCTGCACACCCGCCACCACCGCTAGGACCACCTACAACCAAAAACTGCCAGAGTCGGAGGAGTCTCACAGCCAGCATATCTAAGCTGCTCACACCTGTCATGGATGCCATCATCAGCTTGATACCCTGCTCAGCTCTTCAGGTGCCACTAACTCAGTGCACCACAACTCATGGACCCTTTATGATTGAATCTTTGTGTGTGATCCGATGATCACTGTTCTAGTTGTTGCCAGCACCAACCACTCCCTGAGGGCTGGCTTACACTCACCTCACACCCATCCAGCACAGGCGTCACTGGACATGTGACCCTGGTAATAAAAAGGGGCAGGGCGCACGTGCCCGTAGCCAGTTCCACTATCTATCTAAGTGTGTCCGTGTGGTCATTATGTATGCATGATGGGCCAGGGCCCTTCCACATTACATTGTGCTGTGGACAGCGGACGCAACCATGTCACCTCAGGCAGGGGGTAAGACCTTCGACACGTAGCTTTGTCATTCCCACCTGTATGCGTAAGCTGAGTGGGCTGGGCCGGCGTACGCCAAGCCAGCGTAGGGGTGTGAAGGATTTGCCCGGGGCTCTGGGCGTGGTTCAGTTCTGGCCTGGACACGGAAGTATCTAATGAGTGTGTCACTGTTGGAGTGTCGGCGCCACCCAGTCCGCAATCAACAATGTTGCAATGTAGCATGCACCCGGAGGGCGGGCTCGCACGAACGGGGAAATGAAGGAGCGCAAGACCGCTCGGGGTCTTGGCTCATACATGCCAAGTGTTGTGTGTATCTGTATTGCCGCAGCATGAGCCAAATGCCTAGCCTTAATCGCAGTGCAAGTTCAGCCAGGCATGAACTCTACATCGGTGTCCTCCCTATCCTTCCCACAGGCCTACACTCCCGTGGCCGCCCACCTCCAACGGCCAACATCACAGTGTCGTTGTCAGGCTTGAGGACATGCTCAGACAGGCATGACAATGGTGTGCCGTAGGAGTGCAAGTGATGCAACCGCGCAGCGCACACAAGTAAATAGGCTTGGGGGAGGGAGGAGCAGCTGTGAGGCAACGTAACACACAGTGATGCCGCTCATTTGCCACATGCAAGACATGTCAAACATGAATCCCAAAGTCGCACACATCCCACCCCACCCCCAACAAGCCACATCACATTTCCTGAATGCAAGCAGATGACAAACTAACATTAGTGATGAAAGCTCCTTTGTCTGAACTATCAGGCGGAAGGACATCTGCACCTCCGACCTCGGAATTGCATGTGCTCGGCACCCCCTGACAAATACTATAGCAGCTGATGACGACTCCCACACTACGCACAGCCCGACGAAAGGCCAACGTATATACACCCCACACACACAGAAGTCCTTGCTCGAAGTTATCTTACATGGAATGGCCTTCACACTTACTCCCACCCATCCCAGGCGTACAACCGTTGCACACTTTAACAACTCATTGTTCCGAGCTGTGGCATTTCATCCACAGAACTGGCGCAGGTCAGAACAGTGCAGCTTCAACTAGGGCCACTAACGCAATGGCAGAACATCCTGGACACATGCACAACCCCTGTCACGTGGAACTGTACCGTGCACGTATGCTGCATTTACTGGGGGCACTGCCATTGATAGTGCTGCGGATCAGTTACCGGCTAAGCTTCCGCCTTGCCAATGTCACCTGCGTGCAGCCTGTGTTGCATTGTCGCTCGTGCATATTCGAGTGGTCCATGGATGTCTGCCTATCCAGCAGGGCGGTAGCCGAACTGGATTTCGACATGTGTGTGTGCCCCCTGTTGGCCCACAACCATGAGTGTCACCATGACACCCGTCTTTGGGATGCCTGGATTCTTGGCATACATGCTGGCAGCTGTACCTGGGAGATTGCAGAACTCCTCATGTGCAGTGACCAAATTGAGCCGCTCCCCTATTGGGCTGTAGGGCTAATTGGTGAAAGGGGGTGGATGCAGCACATCTGTCCGGACCTGCTAATGGTTAGCCTCGCCGTCCTGTTTGATGAAGTCGACAACGACCTCATGTTGGAAATGATTGCCTACGAAGCTGCACTAGCTTTCATGGACATGTAACTACGTACCTGCAGACACAACAGTTTGGAACACATTGCACATGTCCCGACACCTTGTTGGAACTTGGGGTTCTGGTCACATCTCCCACGACGACAGTGGACATGGCTGCATTCGCCTGGACTCCGAATACATGAGCGGACAACAACGCGGGTAAACACACACCTGTGAATGGTGCGGCACTCCCCCAGAGTGGACAGCGGTGCTTGGCAACGTTCCACGTTCTGACATAATGCTGCATTGGTCTGCATGTTGTGGCACGTATCTTGGCCGTACCTACACGCATATGCTAATAAAGTCTACGCACCTTCACTTGTATTCAACTGTGATGAGTGTTGATTTGTATGACAATGTGTCTCACTGCCTATCTGGGTCACGGCCATACATGCATTACTACACCATCAGGGATGTGGGATTGTACTAGTACATTATCATCTCACAGTTTCCTGCTATGCCACATGCGATTGGCCATTTTCCACACACAAGCGGCAGCAGTTGTGTCCTCTGTTCTGTTGTGCTGGTGTTGCTGTTTGTTCAACATTGTTGTACATGTTGCGGTGCTCTAGATCTTATGTGTGTGTGCTGTATTGTAGGTGAGTTGCCCCTTCAGCTCTGATTTGACTGGCCCTTATCCCTTTCAGGCGGTGTGGCTTTCACTTCTGTGCTTATGCAGTGCTGTTGCAGACTTGGGTTAATTGGGCTCTTGGTTGGTGTTGTGACTCTTGGCCATGGTTTGTCCGCAGATGTGCTCTACTTGATTGTGCATGTGTGCCATTGTGCCCATCTCCCCCCGTCCCCCCAGTCCCTGGTGGTTACTCACCCTGTTGCTGTTGTGTCGGGTCATGTTGAGCAGTGTCCGGTCCCCCAACTCCTGCCACCGTCTCCACACTGATGACTGTGGTCACCATTTCCTCCATCTCATCCAGCTCCTCCTGTGGCGTTGAACTCCCACCTCCAGTCTGCATTGCTGCCTTCTGGTTGTCTGCGAGTTTCTGCTTGGTCTTGCGCTTCACATCATTCCAGCGCCTCTTGACCTCGTCCATTGTCCTCCTCAGCACTCCGACTGCATTCGCCTTGTCCAGGATGGACTGCCATATTGCATTTTTTGTTGCCAATGACACAGTGGAGGTGACGAAAAGTTGTTGATGGTGTTCTATCACCTCCGTAATCAGGATCCTGTTTTCCTGCGGACTGAACGGCGTCTTCCTCTTCTTCTTCTCCTTGCCCTTCCCTGACCCTGAGGTCCCAGGCTGGTCCTCCGTGGGGTTCTGGTTGTCCTCTGTGCTTGCTCCGGCTACCTCCATGGTGCTTCGCAGTTGTTTGTGTTTTGTGTTGCCGCTTTATTGTGATTTTTGCACCCTGACTTGTGGGACTTGCAGGCTGGCGCTGCTTATCGCTGGATTTTTTATCGCGGTTGGGCACATCGCAACTTTTTTCACGTTCGGGTTGAGACTTTTATCGCCGTCCCGGTAGTGTTATCGCGGACATTTGCAGCGTTATCGGGGTACTATCGCATGTTACCACCGTGTTGAGAATGCCATGTTAACACAGAGTTATTTTCCCACGATAGACGGCAATATGAAAACTTGTGTTAACCTATTTTGGCGATGATTATCACACTTTCTTGAGAATATCCCCCATTATGCTTTGCAAATGCAGAAATAGGGAAGAATTATTTTTCCCCACCAGGTGCTAAATCAACACGAGCACATTTTTTACGAGCACGCTTTTTAGTTCGCTGCCTTTATTCTTTTCTTCTGTGAGTCTCAAGTCACTTTTGGGGATGCATGAGAGTGCATGAAAGAAATAGCTTAAATACTTTTAATCTCCGAGCGGCAAATTGTTAATGTTGCTCAGGGTTGAACTTCCCTCGTTTATCTTGCGTGACCATGTGTTTCCCAGCGCCTGTTTGGTATAGAGTATGCATGGAAACTCTTGGGTGGGATATTCACAAGATTCGGCGATAACTAACGTTAACCTCAGTTAGCGTGCGTTTATTTATCGCCGTGTATCGCGGGAAATTATCGCCGTGTTAGCGGCGTATTCACAACACGCCGCTAACAGGCGATAATTTCCCCTACCGGGTCAAATGGCAGGCGATAAGGTTAGCGTCATGGCGATAAAATCCGTAACGCTAACGTGAAAAAAGTGGCGATGGGCCAATTAGCGACCAGGAACGGCACGCTAATCAGCGTCAGCGCACCTTTTTGCACGTTCGGCGGGAAAAACCACTATAAAACGCCCGCCAAGCAGCCCAAACAAAAACAAACAAAAAAAGAAGAAGGAAACCCATGAGAAGAACCATGGAGGAGGCTGGACCCAGCACAGAGGACAACAGCAACCCCACAAACACCCAGGAGGACCAGCCAGAGCCCCAGGGGGGCAAGCAGAAGAGGAAGAGGAAGACGCAGTTCAGTCAGCAGGAAAACCAGGTCCTGATTGCGGAGGTGACAGAACACCAACAACAAACTTTTTGTCACCTCCACTGTGTCATTGGCAACCAAAAATGCGATATGGCAGTCCATCGTGGCCAAGGTGAATGCTGTCGGAGAGGTCAGGAGGACAGTGGACGACTGCAAGAAGCGCTGGCATGATGTGAAGCGCAAGACCAAGCTGAAACTCGCAGCCAACCTGAAAGCAGCAATGCAGACTGGAGGTGGGAGTCCAGCGCCACAGGAGGAGCTGGATCCGTTGGAGGAACAGGTGTCCCAAGTCATCAGTGAGGAGACAGTGGTCGGAGTCCCGGGACAGGATACTGCTCAACACCACCAGACACAACAGCAACAGGGTGAGTACCAATCAGGGACTGGGGGGACGGGGGGAGATGGGCCCAATGGAACTCATGCACAATCAAATATATAGCAGTGCACACCCACAATGACTGTGGATCATGTCCCGGATCCCCTTGGCCCTGGTGGCATAGACACATATCACCCTACTCAACCAATACATTGCAAGACACATATTGGTGGGCACACAGACATGGAAATATGCACAGAAAAGTTAAACAAATATAGTCCAAGTATCATATCAGACCACAAGAGAAGGGCTACATGAAAGAGCAAAGGCCCACATTGATTGGAGATGCGGCAGGCTGTCCCTTGCCTCAACCCCACGCATATGCATGTGCCCGTATGTCAGAGTTGTGTGCAAGAATGTGCATGTGCAGCAAGGGTGACACAACTGCACATACACAATCTTGCACACAACGCATCCACATGTCAAGTATCAGAGAGATGGGGCCCTGTGCAGACGATTTGGAAATGTGTGATGTTGAGGCAAGGGGGCCATGTAGACATCCTGCCACATCTCCAGTAAATGTGTCCCACTGCATGTCCATGAGATGCAGTCCTGTGTACATATTGACGGCTCGCGGCGTGAGCCCTGTGGGGCGATGGTGCATGGCGGATGTGCTGGGTGGGGGAGGGGCAGGATGGGGGGTAGTGGAGTTGGAGAAATGACATGCTGGAGTCAGGCAAGGAAATAAATAAATCCAAACAATTATCTCGCACTTACTGCATAGATAACTCGGCGGTGCAGCAAGTGCAAGTCAAATAGTAGGATTCATCAATTACTTACCTAACTCAAGCACGTTGTGTCCCCAACTCCACTACCCCCATCCTACCCCTCACCTGCAACAGCCCCCCGCACCAACGCCCTGCAGAACTCCCACTGCGAGCCGTCACTGTGTGTACACCAAGTGAGAAACCATCTAGTGAGTCTGCATACCAGAAACACATGCAGGGTGATATACACAAGGAAGTTGCAGAGAGAGGCGTTAGCCTTCTTGGCTTAACGCCTCCCTCAGCCACCTTGTAAAAGCAAGACTGCACCATATCCACAAGGACATGGTGCAGCCTTGCCTCTCCCCCTGCGATGGCGCTAAGTCTTCCAACTTAGCAGCAATGCAGGCACCCTTGCACCAGAGTGCAAGGGTGTCTGCAAGCAGGGAGGTTACCTTTATGTACAGGAAGCTGTCCCTTCCTGTACATAAACAAACCATGGCATTTTGCTTTCCCCATGTGTGCTGCACAAGGCAGCACACATGGACAATGCAAAAACAACGAGAAATAAAGCAGTCCTCCTCGTTTCGCCAACTTGAGACAAGGGTTTTCCTGTACTCAAGTTTTGTGTTGTCTCCTATTTAGGCTGCCCTTGTGATCATGGGGCAGTGTAAATATCAATGTGTGTGGCGGGGGAAAGCCCACCACAACACCAACTGCATGCCCATTTCACGCTAAACACAGCGTGACAGTGGGCCTAATCACAAGTCAGTGTTAAGCCACGTCAAGTGGCTTAACGCTGCCTTGTGAATAAGGCAAGTCCCCTGTTGCCACTACACCGTCACAGAAAATGACGTTGTGGTGGCGATAGGGGCCTGTGAATATGCCCCGCAATGTCACAACAAACTGACCATGCAGCCAAATGGCACAAACGTGCATATCCCACAATGCACCCAAACAGCAGACTCCACTCAAAAGGTGATGTAATACAATGAGCAGGGGGGCTATGCCCACAACACCACAGGGCGGGGACAATGCATATCAGAAATGTGGCAACCAAATCTGTACTGCATGACTTGTCTGTGTGCCAGACTCACAGAACTACAATGTCCATGCAAAGAAGTAAGACAACCAAAGCATGACAACAAGCAAGGATAGCAAAGTAGCAAAAAAGAATGACAAGTAGCAAAATGGCACACACATCCCTTAGGTCGAATTGCACACCTCCACTCCCAAGTGTACACATCTGCCTTAAAGAAAACACCATTCCACATCAGTCCTGGTGTCAGTTGCCCATGACACCATTATGTGCATGTAAACATAGCTGTTTGTTAAGTCAACTGTGTCAGTGACCAAATATGCAGTCATGGTCGTTATCACCCACACGTAAATCCATGCATTGAATATCCGTAACCAGCACAGCATGTATCATCCATGTCACCAGCTGCGTGCCACATACACAAACACACATCACCCTGCCAATTGATTCTGTTGGCAGGGTGGTGGTGACAAGGCCTGAGCACCACAAATATGCACTGGAATTCCACATCCATCTAATTCCGGGCCACTTACACATCACACGTGGGGTCAACGTAAAGGGCCATTGTTGTTGACTCTGTCTGTCCAGCCAGCAACAACAACATAAACTCACGCAGCACCATACTCACAATGGGTAAGCCAACAGGAGGGCAGCAAGCAATGCACACAATACAAACCACAATAGACAAAGCTACCTGGATGCACATGTATACAGCATAGTGCAGCACACATTGAAACAGCAAGTAGGCCTTAGTAGCCAATGTGCCTAAAGGGGGCCCTCCTCACACACAACTAATCTTGCAATCAACCGATGCACATGTGCAGTACACAGAAAAGGTGCAGGTCTGTGAGCCACACTGACAATGCAAGTGCCAGTGCATGATGAATACCAAGCCTGCACCCCAAACATCTCCACACGGTGCAGGCCACGTCACAGAGGTGGCTGAGTGTGGGCCACATCCTAAATGAGCAGGTCACACTCTGACACATCCATGTGTACATACAACCCCTGACGTAACTAAGACCTCTGCTTGTAAACAATGCACAAGTGTCCCAACTCTGACCATGACACATATTTAGCCCAGCTTGCAAAATCTCAGCATTGGAAATGCACAGATGTGGAGGCTTACTGCCTGAAAGGGATAATGGGCAGAAAAACAAAAGCTGCATGGGCGAGTATTCCACAATGCAGTGCACACACATAAAAATTGGAGTTCAACCTCATTGACTACAATTTTGGACAAACCGCATCACCTTCACAACTGAACAGAGGACACATCTGGTGTCGCCTGTGTGTATGATCTGCCCAATCAGATTAGTCATAGCTGTAAATTGTGAGATGACAATGTACAAGTACAACCTCATACCCATGATGTAGTCAAAAAAGGCAACATCCAGCAAGAAATAGGCTGCCCCTCACAAACAGTCACAATGTACATTGTCATGCAATCTGCTTGTAAACTCATCCAATGCATGATCATCCATGAAACACACAGTTAAAATGCTTCTCCCCTTTAAATTGCAGAGGGACAACATCACCTCCTGAACAGCAGCCTGTCCCAATCTTCACTGATGAAGAGGAGGAATTCTCAACCATCAACACGGACACCCTCCAACAGCTGCTAGACTCCATCAGCACCCCACCTCCAGGAGCAGGGCAACCCAGCTGCATCATGCTAACCCCACCCCCTGCACAAACCACACAGCAGCAAGCACCTACCACCACGGCTGTCTCCCAGGACCTCCCGGACACAAATCTTGAATTCCAACGTCGTGTGTTAGAGGTCCAGCAGGAGATGGCTTATCAGGGGCGGGTGGGGTTTGACAGCCTGGCGGCCAAACTTGATTCCGTTTGTGGGTGTCTGAGTTCCATCTGGGACCACATACTAAACATCACGGACACCCACAGTCCGCTCAATGCTCTCCAACACTCCTTGGCTGCCATCGCAGGAGTCATGACTCAGAGACAGGAACAACTGTCCAGTCAGGGTGGCTCCAGCAATGGCAGCCAGGAGTTGGGCCGCATGCGGAGGATAATGGAGAACATGGAGCGGATGCAGGCGGAACAAATGGCTGCCACGGCTGCACACCAGCGAGATGTAGCTGCAATCTTTCATGCCCTGCAGATCATCATCACTGCATTGCTGCAAAGGTCTGGCGCAGATGAATGCTGCTGCTGCTGCTGCTTCTACATCCACATCTCCGCCCCCTGATGTGTCAGTGCCTCACAGTGCTGCAGCCAATCTACCACCACCCACAAGTGAGGCACATGACACATCAGAGGACGAAGATGAGGATGAATCTGCCTTGTTGCAAAGAAGGAAGCGGTAGCATTCATCTAGGCCAAATGGCCAGTTTCAACTTGGTTCTGGGCTGAGCATCATGCCACAGAATATCACCTTCCACTGCCCCCCAATACACTCTGTGACACTCACCTTGGACTTCGACATGGACTGCCATATTTCGTTTGGTTACCAATGACACAGCAATCAGACTGCTGACTGAACTCTTCCTCATCCTTTGGACTTGTCAACCCTAAAGGACTCTGTCTGGCCCTCCACTGGGCATCAATGTAATGTGGGGATTGCATGGCCAAGTACTAGTCCAGTCTCCATCTATGTCAACAGACATGTGAATAAATATCTTTCAATCACACTGATGTCTGTTGTCCATGAACAATCTAGTATAGCTGTCTCGCTAAATGTAGGAGCAGTGAATCCACCAAAAGGCACATCCAGGTAAATAATACAAAGGTCAATGTTTTACTGTGATCCTGATAGGCAGTGAGAGGACCGGGTATGTGTGGACCAGCTGTGCCCCCATTGCTCTAATACACCAATCTGGCAGTATCCCAAATTAGCCCCACATCCATGGAGGAAATAGGAATGTCTGACAAAAGGCAAAGTCTGTTGCAGGCCACAAGTAGTGTCACCCTCTACAATTGCAGGAAGAATATCTCCGGGCATATCTACTCACACCCTACAGGCTGGACGGAGCCTGTTGTGAAGGTGCACATTGCATTTCACATCCCAAGATGGTGCACCCCACATACACATTGATAAGATACGTAAGAGCACATGTCTACCAGCCACTAATTGAATCACAATGTCGGCCTCAGTGAAGTAGAGTTGGCAATAGGGACTCACCCCAAAGTGTAAGGCATCAGTCAGCCCCTTCCTGTGGACGACCGATGCTTACTGACTATGGCACCCTCACATGGTGTGACCACTGTGAGCGGGTAGGGCAATGTGACAAGGGATGTGTGGTGCACTGCACTGACCATGAAGTCAGAAGCAGTGCCACCATTTCAAGGGTGCAAAAGACACACAATTGATGGACGCAATGCAGAACAAATCAAAACATTCACCCCCAGTCAAGAGATCTGGATTAAATCCATCATTCTTTTGCTCATCATGCCACCCCAGTTTAGACCTGGCCATATGCAAATCAGTCTTGACCCTGTGCCTCATGGGAACAGTCCAGCCCGAACTGCCAAGCCAGGTCCTCCCTGGACCGGAAACAAGCATCCTAGGACCGGTTTCGGGGTTTCACCCCTCTTCAGCCAGGATAGCTTGATTCCAGTGGCACAGTGAGCCCAGGACCCACGTCTGGGCATACCTGGCACACTTAGTGCGAGAAAGCAAAAGACACCAATTGATGGACGGAATGCAGAACAAATCAAAACATTCACCTCCAGTCAAGAGATCTGGGTTAAATCCATCATTCTTTTGCTCACCATGCCACCCCAGTTTAGACCTGGCCATATGCAAATCAGTCTTGACCCTGTGCCTCATGGGAACAGTCCAGCCCAAACTGCCAAGCCAGGTCCTCCCTGGACCGGAAACAAGCATCCTAGGACCGGTTTCAGGGTTTCACCCCTCTTCAGCCAGGATAGCTTGATTCCAGTGGCACAGTGAGCCCAGGACCCACGTCTGGGCATACCTGGTGCACTTAGTGCGAGAAAGCAAAAGACACACAATTGATGGACGGAATGCAGAACAAATCAAAACATTCACCCCCAGTCAAGAGATCTGGGTTAAATCCATCATTCTTTTGCTCACCATGCCACCCCAGTTTAGACCTGGCCATATGCAAATCAGTCTTGACCCTGTGCCTCATGGGAACAGTCCAGCCCGGACTGCTAAGCCAGGTCCTCCCTGGACCGGAAACAAGCATCCTAGGACCGGTTTCGGGGTTTCACCCCTCTTCAGCCAGGATAGCTGGGTGGCATCACTATGAGCCAAAAGGTAACAGATGTGAGAATATACCATGACACTGGCACAAGAGGGAGCAATGCAACATATTACCTTTTGTGGGCAGCAGAACTGTGTGCATGGCCCAAAACATTAAAGGTGACAAAATCATGACTTCACAACTCCATTGATTCCCAAGAGGCATATAGGAGAAGTGAAGTCAGTACATCTAACTGTACTACTCCTAAATGCCTGTTGTGAATACCGGAAAACATAGACTCATGACTTACTCTCAGATGACTTATTTGTGAATCAGGACCACTGTTCTGCCATATACATATCCCAATGGACACACAGAAAGACTACTACTTGCATGGTGCAGAGGTTCTGCCTCCATGCACAGGAACATCTAATTCTAAAGAATCTGACACACTTGTACGACAAAGCAAGTGTGCCAAGGTCTGTGCAATGTAGATGGACTCTGCGCAAGGAGCATGTGAGATGCAGGGCTATGATGCAATCTGTGGTACCCGGCGCATACATCCATCTCCATGATGGATAACAGTAGCTACTACAATATCCTCTCAATGCCATGTCCCTACCTTGTGTTGTAAATGCACAACAATGTGCTGGCCAACTCTGTGAGTCACACTTAAGATCTACAACTTCCCAAACAACTGCCCCTAGTCTAGGCCGTAAATCCTACTTGCCACCCTGTCAACCATGCAAGTTTTCGGTGCTCACATCTAAGGTATCCTGACACAATCCATCCTGCTAAGTGACATGTCATGACCACACTTACACATTCAACGGAGAGTCCATTGATGATATTAGATGCAAACAAGGTAAAAATACACACTCCACCACATCACCCCTGACATAAGTGCAAGCTGAAATCCAAACTATTAACCATTTATTATAAAATTGAAAAATTTACCTATCCTACACTAACTATGATCATTACTACTACTACTCTAAAATAAACTAACTAGAATTAAGAGAAAAAGTACCTAAACTATCTACCCTAACTAATCCTAAACACTCAAAACATATCTAAGACATCAATCCCCTCCCACCCTTAAGGCACATCTCGAGACAGGACAAAGACATCTAAGCTGTACATGAACTACCTACACATTTAACCTACACAAAGATATATATTTTTGTTATTTTTTGGTTTTTTTAATTAAAAAAATACATCAACCCCCCCACCCAAAGGAAAAGGAAACTTATCTCCAAATACTATACAATATAAAAACACTAAAACTACCTTAAAATCTAACACTAACTATACCTACACTAAAACTACACTAGCTAACACTACATAAACTTACCTAACACTACCTAAAATACTAGTTCAAACATTGGTGGAAGGGAGAAGAGGGGGATGGGGCACAACATGTCCAGACATCATGGCAGTCCCAGGTGTTGTTTAATGTCCTCAAGGTGCTTTGTCTGCTCGGCCATTTCCCGCCTCATCTCGGCCAGCAGCATGTTGTTGTCCATTATGAGCCTGCTGTGCCGGACAGTAAATGGAATGACCTGATCCGCAGGGCCAGGTGGGATTGTCCCTTGCGTGGGGGTTGTTGTAGGGGGATGGGACACTGACTGACCACGTTGGGACCCACCACTAACGCCAGAGGGGCCTGGGGTGGCCTGTGTGCCACTGCCTTTTCCACGTGTTGCCACATCGGCCACAGATTTCCTTTTGCCAGCCGCACGGTCCTCCTGGTACCTCCGCGCCATGTTGCGGTACCCTTTGGCAACCTTCTTGATATGCTGGTACCGCTCCTTCCTCACCTGGAAGGCGTGACTCAGCTGGCGTCATGTTGTCTGTAAAATGAGAACAATGGGAAATTGTGAGTCCTTTAGACTATGTCAATGTTCTCCATTCAAATCCATAATACAAGATCACTTCAACATGGGAGCCCACACTCTAGCGTAACTATGTGAAGTCAGAGAGTGACGTGGACAACTAGATGTTGAATCCTGGATCACTGACTACATGCTGTGGAGACTGACATGACAGTGCATGGCATGGGACATGTTCTGTCACAACCAAATTGTACTGACAGTGTCCAATGATGTTGCCCTGACATTCCCTGACTGAGGGTGACATGTACAAGGAATCGGAGGGGGGAGGCATTAGCCCTTGGTGTGTAGCACCACCCTCATCCTCTCCTGTGACACAGTGCTGCATCATATGTGCAATGCTCATGTGCAGCCCTGTGTGTCCCACAGCAACGGTGTGCAGTTCATCTAGTTGGCGGTAACACAGGCACTCTTGCACAAGAGTGCAAGTGTGTCTGTGTTTAGGGGGGCTTGTTGATGAGTAGGAAGGTTGCCCTACCTGCACAAGAGCAATCCTGGGACAGCCCTACTCACACTTTCAACTGTGCTGCATAACGCAGCACACATGTAAACAGGTTTGGGTGGCTGAACACTGACTTGTACATGAGGCGCTGTCCCTCTCTCCACCACTACTTCACAATTGGTGACGCGTTGCCGCTAGAAAGGGGGAAACATCCTTTCCTCTAAATTGTCACTCGTGCATGTCTTGGATCCACTAATATCACTCCGTAGTAAAGCCAAATATGCAGGCCTTTACAATGCAGACTGTTACAATCCATTCACTATTGTAACGGCACCCTGGAGTCATGATGGTTATAGTGTTGTCATGGGTAATCCTTTCTCACAGATAGCATTCTAGAGGCCTGCATTTTGAAAATATGGCACAGCAATAAATGCTGAGCTAAAGCATGCAGGATAAATGCATGCAGAGTAATGTCAACAATTGTGACAGAGGAGCTCGTACACCTGATCCTGAGTTGGCCTGGAAATGACCCCAAGGAGACAGCTTGACAACCCCATTGCAGTGGACAAACATGCCAATGAGATTCATAGGGCTATCTTTGCTTGGTGTGTGTGGAACATGAAATTGATATGCTTGGCTCACAGCTATGCACTGCCACTCCTGTGAAGCTGGTATGCAGCACACCTACGAAAGCACAGTGCAGACCTGTATCTGAGCACGCACGGCCTGAAAACCACTGCCTCCTTGTGCATGATAGGGCACACTTCTCAGTCAAGGATGTACGTACATTCCATGTCTGATGATACTCATCAGCAACACCACTTACATGTCTCCTCTCCTATCAGTACGCTCTGTAATCCACATGCATGTGCTCTGGTGACAGAATTCATAGACCTTATTCCCATGTGTATCACTGACTGGGGATGTGCAAACTTACAACTGGGAGACAAATGCATTGTTCCACCTTCACTTACAGATTTGTACACACTTCTGACTTCCACAATACATCATCAAACTGTAGTCATGGTACATGTGATACACACCCATACTGCATACTACAACGTAGATCATTTGAGGCAAACATTCATCACACCGCACTGTGCCAATATATGTTGTCCAAACTCACTTGTGGCGTGTGGGTCCTGGAATCTGTCAATGTCCCCCCGTGTGATGATAGGTCGTCCAGCTGTGAGACAACAAAAGTAATTTGTGTTAGTATCAGATGTTAAATCACACGTGTCATATTCATCATACAAATCATCACCATAACTGAAAATGCTACGTAACTGTAGTGTTGCGTTTCATGTTGGCTACATGATTGGTTGTACTTTTCCTGCCATTCACACAAGACCAGTGAATGCTGAGTCTGGCCAAACAAGACAATAATGCTAGCAAACAAGCACATACTAGTTGTGTGACACATTCACAAGGCCCCATTTCTACACGCAAAATGATGTAATAGATGGTCTGTGTACAAATGCATCGCTGCAGGTCGCACAGGGCAGTTTCACAGATGTTGGTGGTGTAAGTCACTCTGGAGATCTCCTATTTCATATGAGCATCTGTTCAGATCTCATAGATTGTCACACGGAGACTATGTACAAGGGCAGCGGAGCTAACGTACCACAATTTATGAGGACAGCATTTTTACACTTCATTTAGGCCAGCACACAGGTCACAGAAACAATGCTTCGGATTGTTCATGTACAGTCACCCTTCCTGTACACATACAATATTTATCCTGCACCCATTTTTGCACAGGTGTGCCAGCTTTGGCACAACAGTGCTAAGTGTTGCTCCAGCGCAGTGGGTTACACAAACTTGCACCCTATGATTGTCAATATGATATCGCCTTGTGTCTCTGATCTGCCAACATTGTGCATGGACGCATTACGTCTCCCGACTCACGGTGCAACATTTTTGCACTTGGACACCAGTGTGTCCCACCCGGCATATTTTTTTTTTCGTTTCAGTATTCATGGATGAATTTGAATTTTGAACTTACCACACTCTAGGCCACCGATGAGTCCCATGTAGTCCAGGAGGTCACCCTCCCGGGCCAGGCTATCCTGCCAGCAGTGCTTCCACTGGTGCATGGTGCGGTCCACTCCAAATACGTGCAGCATCTGCGCACGCACACGCTCCCACCTCTGCTTGCGCACACTGACAGGGTATCCTGCGAGGATACGGCCTCCCCTCTCCACCATCAAGGGCAGGAAAAACTTAATCAGCCATAGGAAGCCCCCCAAAGCCCCCTCGGACATCCTGCCCTCCCTGCCCACACCCACCATCTCCCTGCACACACCTAACACCACTGCCAAAATATAAAGAAACCCTAGTTAATATCCCCAACAACTACAAATAAATTTAACTACCCCAAGACAAACACCCGACAAGATTGAGGACAGGAGACAATAAAACACATAAATGCAAGGACACCACACTTCACAGTAACACAATCGACAGGACACAGCAACAGTCTCAAACTCTCAAATCTGCAGCACACACCACCAAACACCTCCAGCACTCTCCACAATCACCAGCAATGTGCTCAAAAGAGAAACTGAAAGTGCACAGCACTCCTCCAGGACACAGGAAGCATGCTGACATCACTTCCTGTGTGAATGCAGCCGTTTTTTGACTTAGCGATGAAAATCTGCACGCAAAAAGGCTTTGGGCTGACATTTCGTATATATCAATGTGTTTAGCGATGTATTTCCCATCGCTAGGATGAAAAATACATCGCATTTTCGGAAAAGAGTGCAGTTTTGCACGCTAAGTGCAACTTCTTACACATGTGAACATTATTTTATTAAGACGCATCATTTTACAAAAATTACACCATGTTAATTTTGATTGGACCCCACATGACACCCAAAATTTCATAATTTACCCAAATTGACACCCTATATTTCATTATTTCCCCCAATTGACACCCTATATTTCATAATTTACCCCACTTGACACCCTATATTTCATTATTTACCTCAATTGACGCCCTATATTTAATACTTTACCCCAATTGACAACCTATATTTCATAATTTACCACAATTGACGCCCTATATTTCATAATTTACCCAAATTGACACCCTATATTTCATAATTTACCCCAATTGACACCCTATATTTCATAATTTACCCCAATTTACCCCCTAAATTTCATTATTTACCCCAATTGACAGCCTATATTTCATAATTTACCCCAATTTACACCCTAAATTTCATTATTTACCCCAATTGACACCCTATATTTCATAATTTACCCCAATTGGCACCCTATATTTCATAATTTACCCCAATTTACACCCTAAAATTAATTATTTACCCCAATTGACACCCTATATTTAATTAATTACCCCAAATGACACCCTAAATTTCATTTTAAGTACCCCAAATGACACCCTAAATTTCATAATTTAACCAAAATGACACCCTGATATTCATAGTTGACCTCTATTGACATCCTATATGTGATTGGAATCCACATATGACATGCTGAACAGTAGATTTTCAAAACACATTTGACACCCTAACATGTCTAGTTTAGAACTGATGTCACACTAAACAACATCTCTGTTCAGAGGTGACTGATCCACCATCATTTTCTAATTGAGATATTGTGACCACTTAATGTTACACTTACACGTGTCAGAGTGATGTACTCATGCAGATGTTAACATGCACACATGGCACGTGTGTAGATTTTTTTTAATGTATACTGTGCTTGGGATAATTTGGAACAGATATATGATTGGTAGGGACAGTCACGATGTGACGTGCTCATGTGAAGAAATTGTCTATGATTCTGCTCCTTCGTGCTGTGCCTGCTGCAGAAGCTGTGGGGTGTGCTCCTCCTGCCTCATCTTCACCATCATCCGGAGCATTGCCCGGTGCATCTGGCACTTGGATCCATGGGGCATTGGTGCCTACACATATATTGTGCAATACACAACATGCTATGATCATTCTGGGCTGTACAACAGTCTTCCACCTGTGATGTCAAGGCACCGGAAACGTGACTTTAGCACATCAAATGTGCACTCCACAATGCCCCTGGTGTGTACATGGGCAGAATTATACTGCCTCTGGGCCTGGGTATTGGTGGCTCGCAGGGGTGTCATCATCCATGGTATGAGTGCATATCCTTGGTCACCTGTAACATGTAATGGAGAGATGTGTCCATTAGTAGTTATGCATGCTGTGTGGGCACTGTTAATAGTTTTTTGGTGTGTGATTGGTGCTACTTTGTGAATAATATTTGCCATGTGTAGCTTCTGGCCAATTGACCAGCATCAATGCAAATTACATTGGCTCACAGATGCTCGTACCTCCTCCACAGCATATTCACTTGTGTGCGCTGCGCGGTTGCATTATTAGCACTCCAACAGTGCACCAATGTCAGGCCTGTCTGCACATGTCCGCAAGCCTGACACCTACACAAGCAGGGTCCTTGGCTCTCATAACATCTAACGCTGCCACCCATCCGCACTACTCACAGTCAACGCCAGGATAACGTTTAGGTACCAATGGGCCACACCGGACACGGCTCATGTTCTGTTCAGCTGCTGCCGCTGCCGCTAGACATTCCCCACTGCCCAACACCTGCAGTTTCTGGTCCAGACCTGCCACAAGGCAACAGTCAGCGGCAACCTCAGCTGCAGGGCCCACAGAGGGCAGGAACACTTAGCATTCACCATCAACGTCATCACACACCACGTCATCTACTCCATGGGCTACGTACTCAGCCATGATCAGGGACTCCACCTCACATACCACAAGTACTCCAAATCCATTACCCTCTGGCAGATGCTTGCTAACATCGAATTGAGCCAACTCTTCTCGACACTGAGCCACAAGACAGGGCCCACCTTTAAACCCATCTTCACATGTGGAAACTGCGTCCACTTCAACAACACCACTCAACGCCCATGGTGTGACCAGCACAGCGTACAGTTCCTCGTCATGAAACCACATGACACCCAAATCCACAGCAGGCGCCATACAGACTTACAGGAGCTGAGTCAGCGAGGATCTGGCACATTCCACCATCAACGGCAACACCCACACTGCTGCAGGCAATGCCAACAGCGCAGGCCAGATTTTTCAGCCATGTATCTGCAACTGCACATACACACTTGCCCCAATATGCAACTCCAACATAAAGCGTGCTATGAATGCCACATCGTTCACATACAACATCAAAGATGACAGATGCAGCTGCTGACTAAGGGTGGGCATAGTTCGCGGAGTTGCGCTATGCTACGCGAAGCGGTAAAACAACTCCGCCGCGCTACGCAGAGCTACGCGAGCAGCGTAGTGCGATAGGAAAATGCTGTTCGCTGTGATTGCACAGTGCTGGATGCTTGTCCGCACTGTGCAATCATTGCAAACGGCATCATGCACAGTGCAAGCGGTCGTTTTCTGCCGCTCGAGTAGATTTGTACTCGAGCGGCAGCTTTCTCAACGCAAACGGGCAGTTTCTCATCGCGAGCGGTCGCGAGCATACGCGATCACTCGCAATGAGAAACCTGACCCCCGCGTTGAGAAATCCCACCGGGAGGTTTATTTTCCACGCTCGCGCTCGCCAACTTGATATTGCCAATCGCGAACGAGGAAAAATCTCGCCGGGATGTTGATTTTGCTCGCTCGCGTTCCTCAACGTCAAGTTGGCGAAATGGCAAAAATGTCCGCTTCGCTACGCGTAGCGCATTTTCTCAGCACTCCGCGAGATCCGCGTAATGCGGAGTGCAGAAAACTCCGTAAACTCCGCGAGCGGAGCATAGTTCACCACCCAGGGTTACTGCTGACGCCTGCTGACGCCTACTGATGCCTGGAGTAGGACTTGAGCTGCATGAAGGGAAACATTGGACATCACCACCTACACGGACACGTAGCTCATACTCGCCCTCAACATGGCACCCCCACACACCAGACTGGGGTTCCAGGGAGGATTGCAGCAAGTTGCAACATGGATGTTCAACAGCTGGGGGGTGCTCTACATAGGGGGGATAATTGTCCTCACCCTCCTGACCACACCATCAGCATGTGGCAACACCTGGTGGGCCACCGCCTTTGCCAGCCCAACACACACCAACTCTAGATACCTAGGCATCATACTCGACTCCTCCCTCTCCATGTACATACAGGTCTACGCAGTGGCCAGCAGCTGCTTCGACAGGCTCTGCATCCTACTTGCTGCCTTCACATGGTTCCCACCCCCGTCAGGTAGGGCAGTCAACAACGCTGTCATTGCCATCAGGCTGGACAACGGAAATGCACTATATGCCCACTTGGACATGTCTGTGCTCTACACAATCAAGACTGTGCAGCACACCACTGCCACACTCGGCCTTGTGCACATTCTTTCCTGTAAGTCGAGTGCCTACATTGCACATACTTGGTTGCCACCTCTCACCACATTTGCTAATGTGTGGCAGAGGGGCTATGCCTTTGGTGATGGTTTATCTACATGGCTGACCCAAGTTGCCACAGTTACTTGTGTTGTCGTGTCTGGTAGGTGGGCATGTAGATTGGCATGTTGAATGTGAGTTTGTAACGTGTGCATTCTCACAGTTGTGTGTTCCATGATTGTGGAGTTGAGGTGTGTGTTGTGTTCAGTTAGTACTTACCAACGAGCAGTGCGTTTCCATATGTGCCATCCTCAAAGCGCTGATTGATGATGGACTGGCGGAAAATGTAGGAATCATGCACACTGCCTGGGAACTTGGCTACGACATTGGTGAACAGGCCCCAGTGGTCCACTATTGCCTGCACATCGATGGAATGTGTGTGCTTTCTGTCGCGGTATATGTGGGCAGTGTCCGCAGGTGGAACAAGTAGGACATGTGTGCAGTCAATTGCCCCCAACACATTCAGGAAGCCAGCTATGGCCTAGAAGCCTTGCTTGGTCTCCAGCTGTTCCTGCGCAGTGTTGGGGAAGTGAAGGTGCTGGGGTATCAGGCTGATTATGCCATCCAAAACTGTTGTGAGGAACTTTGATAGGGCTGGCTGTGAGAATCCTCCGACTCTGGCAGTTGTTGGTTGGAATGTACCTGAGGCCAACATGTGCAGCACAGCCAGCAGCTTTGTTTGTGGAGGGATGTTGGTTATCCGCTGTGTTGGTGCCGTCAGCCTGTGGGCTATCTGTGTCAGCATGCGGAGGATGGATGACCTTTTGAGCCTGTAGTGGGCAATGACATCCTCTGGCGTTAGGTCTGTGAGGATGGTGCGTCCGCGATAGACCCGCTGTCTTATTTGGCCCAGCCTCGGTGGTGGTCCTGGTGGCATTGGCGGTGGTTGTTGTGGCCTTCTTGGTGCTCCAAGCTGCATGATTAGTACCTCCATGGCATCAGTGGATCATCAGATGGGGCTCTGGGGCAGTCTCCCTTATATGCTGCCACTTTTCACCATTTTTAAGACCTCCTTTTGTCTGGTCTTAAATTCCTGCAGCTAACGGGCCTTAGTGTGTGTTTTTGTATCTCATTGCCGGTCCGGGCGATCGTTGAGAATATCGCGTAGTGGGGTTAGCGTGCGTATTAGCACGGGAACGCCTACATTGCATATGATTAGCGGTAGTGGTCGCTGACATCATTGGCGATGTTGTGAGCGGCCGCTATCGCAAGAAATCTGTCGCTAACGGCTGTTAGTGACAGCTTGAAAATAAGGCGATAAAAATATCGCCGCTTTAGCGGCAGAAAAGTGCCGCTAACGCGGCGATATCGCCTTGAGAATATGCCCCAAGAGGTCTGTAGCTCTTTACACCCCATGCTACCCGACTTGCGAATGCCAATTTCTCCACGAATGTTCCAAATGGAATTCAGGCATGGCGTGACCTTTAAAACTCCCATTTTTACAGTCTCTGGTCACAGCTTTTAAACAGTATCACAAATCCTTTGGTTCTTTTAATTCGGCTGCCAAAGTCTGGGAAAATACCTTCAGTGGTGCCGGTAATCCTGTCCATTCAGCTGTATGCTGCTAGCCCTCCTCCCAATTGCTCCAATTACCTCAGCACTCGTCATATGCATATAGATTTTTTTTTCTCCTGTGGAAGTCGTCACTGGGTAGTTATAGTTAGAAGTAATTTTTCATAGGAAAAGTTTTATTGTTTTCCTAATACCGTTGGCACCGCTTGACAAATCTTCACAAAACTTTCCCAAAAAAAGTTCTTCTATCTCAGCTTTCTGGAAAGTTAAGTTTGGGGAGATCTGTCAAGCAGGGGGGCTGAAAATAAGGGGGGGGGCAAAACACATTTTTCCCATTCATTTTTCCATTGGAACTTTAGGCACACCGACAGCTCAAACCCCTAAAGGGATATACATCAGATTTGTAGAAAGTTAGATCTTTTCTCCAAAAAGAGTGCTGTTTGTGATTTGGTGTAAATCTCTTCAGAAGTTTTTGCACAATGAATGCTCAAAAACTACGTATATTTCAAGATGCAGACGATCTGCGGACCCAAAAGACAGCGATGTGGTGGCAGCTATCTTAAGACTCGGGACTCCCCGGGGCTGCTAAAGGTTGGGGGGGGAATGCAACTTCCATCTGATATTTGTTCTATAAAGCTGCCTAAATTGACTACTTTTGCAATAATTAGAACTGACCTAAAGATTGGTAGATTTGTCATGCAAGACAATCTGTGGTTGATATCTATTTCTGGAACCTCACCCTCAGATTTCATTCCTAAGACTAAATACATCAGAAAAGTTGTATAGAGAATAGTTACAGCCGATCATCCCGTATGCTTAGATGAAAAGAGTAACACGAGGAAAACAAGCAGAAGCAAAATGCATTAAGGTGATATTCTTAAAGGCAATTCATGTAATTTGCAGACTAAACACAGAAAAACTATGAGGGATATTACCAAGGAATTGCGATAATTATCGCAAAGCGCGCCTAGCGCTGTTTTTTTTATCGCCGGCTATCACTGGATTTCATCGCAGAGATAACACGTTATTATCAACGCTTATCTCCAAGGCGATAAAAAATCCAGCTATAGCGGCGAAACCCAGCAATAGCGCGAGAAATCGAGCGATAAATTCAACGCGCTAATGAAAAGCTTGCTAATAGGCAGGTGAGGACTTAACCTTACAATCCACCTCCCATTGACTAGAATGGTTAAGTCAGGTTTTTAGCAGGTGTTAGAGTCTAGCGATAATCGCGGTTAGTGTGAGATTTTTTATCGCTTCGCGGGGATTGCTAATAGGGGGAAGTTGTGTTTGCGACTGTTTTCAGTCGCTTTTAATTGGGAACGCCTACTGTGCATGTCATTAGCGATATATATCGCTGACATGCAAAGCGGCACCAAAACGGTCGCTTTCGCCATAAAGCTGTCGCTAACAGCTGTTTGCGACAGATGGCTAATATCGCCGCTTTAGCGGCAAAAAGTGCCGCTAAAGCGGCGATAAGGCCCTTGCTAATATGCCCCTATATTTTCTCAAAAAGTGAAATTGTGTCCATTCAAATACCGTAAAAAGTTTTCAAAGCAAAAAAAAAAAAACACAGGAAAGCATTACAAACTAAACCTTTATCCCCACTTTTTAACCTAGACGAGCCCCGGAATAAACACTGATATGGGCACCGCCTAGGCAATTTTACCCATCACTTCATATAGATCCCACACCCTTTTTCCTTAAAAAGTGCCCCCTTGCAAGGAAAAATGTTGCAGCACGCCTGATCCTCAGAGAATCGGGAAGAACTTGATGATGAAGCATGTCAATGAATAACATTTAATTAATGAGAATTCCTTTAAAGTAAAAGGTTTTTCTCCTAGAATGAGTGGGCTCCCTTCACATGATCCAAGGTTGACTCTCTTTTGATTGCTACGTTGTTAGAGGAGGGTGAGTCTCAACCTCATGTTTCCCTCTTTCCTCCCTCTCTGTTGGAAATGTGTTCATCTTTACTGAAAGATGTATTTGTGGAATCCCCCAAACTCAGACCACAGGTAATGTATGTGTGCAAATTATGTTAGTTTATGTGGTATGTTTGTGACATCTATGTTTTGGTGAGATTTGCCAAAGGAATTTTACAACAGTGCATACATGTAAAAGTACTTAGCATCGACGTGGGAGTAGGGATATTACTTAATTCCACTCTACTTTCTAAATCATCTCCTATAGGAGAGAGGAACTAAATGTTGTAGTAGTAAGCCTCTTTCAAAAAATGAATGACCAGTTTAACTATCTTCCATGGTAGGCAATTACATAGAACTCTCGCTGTGTGTGAGCTGTTATGAACTGTAGCTGTGATACTATTTAGAGGGAGATTGATAATACATAAGTGATGTTATTCTCCTCTGTGCCAGAACCATTAGACTTTGGCAGTGTGAATCTTCTTAATAAACATTGGTCATTGGGTATTTTTTGGAAGAATCAGTGAGGAAAGGAAGTATGATTCTCTTCTGCTACATTGTGGTTATGCAATGCTTCTGTAAAGAAATACCTTTGCTGTAACTCTCCTTAGTTATATTTTCACTTGACAAATGGATGGTCTATTAAACATTAGCATTGTGACTTGTCATGATATAGGGCCTGATTACAACTTTGGTGGTGCGGCGCCAGGTCTGCCCCACCGCAGCACTGCCAAAGCCATGGTCAGACTGCTCTCCAGATTAGGAGTTTCCTCCTGGCTGGCGGGCTTTGGTTTTCACGTTCCCACGGCAGTGCCCTGAAAATGGGCACTGTAATGGGAACCCCAAAAACAGGTCCTGCAAGGCATGGTCTGCAAAGTCCATGCCGTGCAGGAACTGGTGTTCATGCAAACTGGGAGGCACATGTTGTGGCCCCCTGTATGCATCCACAGGGCGTGAGGTACCAGGGGGCCCCTTTGTTTCCCCTCCGCCACGGTTTTCATGGTGGTGTAACCGCCATGTAAACTGTGGCGGAGAGAAAACTTGCAATATGCATGGCAGGACCAAGCATATTACAGCCTCCTGACCGCCGCAACACCGCCAGGGCAAGGCTGTTCCCTGGCGACTGCAGCATGACAATAGCAGTCTGACCGCCCTTGTATTAATAGGGCAGATGGGAGACTGCCCCCACCGCTCCACCGTGAGTCTGGAGGTCTGTGGACCGCCTGGCTCATAATCAAGGCCTTAGTCATCACTACTATTACTAGCAAAGCCAATGCAAAGTGCTGCTAGTGGAGACAGTTGACTTGTTCACCCTGCTGCACGAGTGGTCCCCAAACAGCCAGCAAAGCTTGTTACTGGCAGCCTGGACTCATGCAGTGATAGACAGTGCTGAGATATGGAGATGCAGCTTGTTACCAGCATCCCAGAATCAAGCAAACATAGCCTGGGCTAAGACATCTCTTGTTACCAGCAGAACAGAGATAGCTTGGGCTGAGAAAATGAGACACAACTTGTTACCATCAGCCAAGACTCATGTAGAGATAGCCCTGGCTAAGACATTGAGATGCAGCTAGTTACCACCAGCCAGTCTCATGAAGAGATGAGCAATTGGCATGCCAACTGCAAAAAACGGAGGGGTTAGGGTTAGAGGTGAGTGCCTGAGAGGGAAGTACCCCTTATCATGGTGGAGCTGCCCAGGTTAATGGTGCAAAACCAGCATCGATGAGCCTGAGATGCTTTGGTGCTGCCCAGTGGACACTAAATAAGGTGTGTGTTGCTTGAGGGGTGTTGCAGACTGAGGGGGACAGCTGAGAATGGAGGCACAGGGGGAAGGTAGCAGAAAGATCTTTCTTGCACAGCCCCCTTCAAACTTTCATGGTCTTTCACAGTCCCTGACAGTCCTAGCATTACATCATGACAAATAAATGATTGGCCATGCAAGGGCCATACAAGCCCTCTGTGAGGCTCCCTTGAGTGTCTGGATTGCTTCATTTACAAATGTATGTGATAGAGAATCCAGTTGCTGCCCAACCTAGAGGCCAGAGTATGTTACAAGCAGCAACAAAACACTCTTGTAGCTGTTCAGAGTAATCCTACACTACACTGGACTGTGGCAGAAAAAGACCTGAACCTGCTATTGAACCCTCACCACATCCCTACTGTATTTGCTTTGTTTGTGCTATTGATATTGTTGTTTAAGGTGGTCCAAAGCATTCTGTGATCCACTGACACAGAATAGAAATACAATGAAAGTAAGTGTATTGTTTCCTCTCATCATAGTATTAGTGCCTCTGGCTTAAGCATGTCCTAACCAATTTTAGCAACACCACTAAAGCTGTCCCTTACTTTCTCCCAGAAGGGTAGGTTACCAGAATCTCATGTTTTAAATATTAGCATGCAAAAATATCATGGCCAGATGTTGGAAAGTGGATTATTAGTAGTGGTAAATATTTATCTACCACTGGCAATAAAGCCACTAACACCATATGGTTCAGAATAGGTTTTAGAAAATTATTCCCATGCTCAACCCTTAGTAGCTTGGCTGCGAGCAGACAGGCTTGACTTCAAACACAGGTATGTAAAGCATTAAAAAACACCAATTCAGTAAATAATTAACACACAATAAAAATTGAACACCAATTAATAAAAATAGGAAATATTTGTATCTTTAAAAGGACACCAAAGCGCAAAAAATCCAATGTAGGGAACCAGAGATGTGATTTTTTTTAAATTAAACACTTTCTAGTGCTTAGAAACCAAAAGTGCCGCTTCTGGACATTTGGTCGCCTCTGACCAGGACAAAGTCAAAGTTTGAGGCTGACTGCGATGGGGCCCTGGTCAGATACATTAAGCGGGAAGATTTTACTTTCACACTGAGAAACATTTCTGGAGGATTTGTCACCAGTCGTCGTGCAGCCTCCTCCAGCAGGCCAGATTCAATGAGGGTTCACCGGATTGTCTTTCTGTGGGTGTCTGGAAACCATCTGGAGCTTTTTCACAAAGGTTCACCAAACTTTCCCTAACTTCTGGAACTTCTTCCTGAAGTTCCTCTTGAGGGTCCAGAGTGTTCAAAACACAATCCAAGGGTCTGGAATCTCCAAGATGGCCCTTGGAAGGTTGGAACCACAATTCCCACAATGCACCTGGACAAGTCCACTTGATACACTCCAGGCAGGGGACTCTGGGTGGAATTGATGCAGGTGAGCTCTGTTAACCTGTAGCTTGCAGGGAGCCCACTCTTTATTCCTCTTGAAACAAGGTACATCCAAAGGGCTATAGTTCCAGATAATGCAGCAGGCGCAGTCAGTCAGAATGCAGGGCCTAATGGTGCAAATCAAGTTTCCAGCTTGGCACCACTCTTTATTCCTCTTGAAGCAAGGTACATCCAAAGTTCTGTAGTTCCAGATAATGCAGCAGGTGTTGTCTTTTCAGAGTGCAGGGCTTGATGGTGCAAATCAAGTTTCCAGCTTGGCAATCAGTTCAGTTAAAAAATAAAGTTTATTTAGACCTTAGGTCTTTAAACCACATAAGCTCTTACAACAATAAATAGAAGAATTCTAAAACATTAGAATATTCGTCTTCTTATGCCATTAAGAATCAAAGTTCCCGTGTTAAACATCTATTTACCTTAAAACTTCATTCCTAACAGTTTTGCAATAAAATGTCATTTTAAATCACAATACTCATAGCTCCACTTAGACTTATAATCAAGCAGGGAACCTATTTACACCCTGCATATATTTCCCAATAGCTATTGCAGTATCTAAGTTTTCCATATCAGCAAGAAGCTCCCATGCTTGTGTACGTGACCTTACATCATATTTTAAAAGATCGGACGTAAAAACAGTTTACGGTGGTTTAAAAATTTTTGGCAATCCAATAAAATGTGTAAAATATTACATTTCGTCCCTATCTTACACGTACATTTTCCATCAGGTTGCATCAAGCCTGATTTTATTAAACTATTTGTTAAGGCCGGGTTAATACCAATTCTTATCCTTAAAACTTCCATTCTCAGCCATTGGTTCGGTAGTGTGTCAAGATAGGGGTAACTAATTTCTTTCTCCCAGCTATTACTCATAAACTTTACAGACTCTTTCTTACTCAGGTACTCCCTGTCTACCGCTCTAGACAATTCCTTTCCCTGCAGTTTAAGTACACTGGGGCATATTAACAAGGGCCTTATCTCCGCTTTTTTGGCTTTAAAAGCCAAAAAAGCGGAAATAATATTATCGCCCTATCTACGAGGGGATGCTAACATGCATTAGCGCATGTTAGCACCCGTTTTCCCGACGCCTCGCTTTGCATCTCTAATGAGATGCAAAGTGGGCGTCACTGGGCAGTCCTGCTTGTAAATTATCGCTGATGTGCACATCGTGATATTTACAAGGAGGCCCACGCATTTTAGCAGACGTTAGTTTTTGGCGAAAACCGCGGTTTTCGCCAAAAACTAACGTCTGCTAAAATGCTGACTTAGGTATACTTACCATTGGAGGTGGATTATGCTGATACGACCACAGGGTCGTATCAGCAAGGTTATCGCCGTTTTCCATGGAACATCGCTGAAAAACCAGCGATGTTCCATGGAAAACATCTCTATCGCTGGAATAATTATCGCCATTGCGCTATGCGTTGTTAATACAGCGCTAGCATGGCGATAATTATCAGCGATCGCCGGCGATAAACATTTTCACGCTGAGGGCGGCCAGCGATAATTATCGCTGCCGCTTGATAATATTAACCCTGGGCGAAGTGCTACGCTACGCTCGCGTAGTTTGCGAAGTCTGCGCTACTTCGCACAACGCGAATTGCACGTAGCACAGTGCAAACACGCGTAGCGTAGCGTAGCGTAGTGCCGCGGTCATTTTTTGCTTGCTCGCGGTCCTCAACGTCAAGTTGGCGACCGCAAGCAAGCAAAATGACATCCCGGCGAGACTTTTTCCTCGTTCGCGATCAGCAACATCAAGTTGCCGATCGCGAGCGTGGAAAATAAACCTCCCGGCGAGATTCTCAACGCGGGAGGTCAGGTTTCTCATTGCGAGTGGTCGCGTATGCTCGCGACCGCTCGCGATGAGAAACTACCAGTCCGCGTTGAGAAAGCTGCCGCTCGAGTAAAAATCTACTCGAGCGGCAGTAAAGACAGCTCGCACTGTGCAAGTTGCCGTTTTCAATGATTGCACAGTGCGGACAAGCATCCGGCACTGTGCAATCATTGCGAACACGCACTACGCAGTTCGCGTAGTGCTACGCGAAGCTCGCGTAGTGCGAACTGCACTTTGCGTAGCTTCGCGAAGCACTACTTCGCGAACTACGCCCAGCCTTAGATAATATGCCCCACTCTTTATTACATCGATTTGCAAGGTCTGCGGATCTATTTTCACATTCAAGTGATCACAAATAGTCTGGAGTTTACTTCTTGTAGCTTTGGCCCATTTTAATTCACTGTGCTGAATCTCCTTCATACACCATTGGGACACTTTTGTAACCTCCCCAAATCCCAAACGATTCCAGAATCTAAGTAAGCTTAATTGCATCTGGACATTCCATGCGGTCAGTCCTAGCTCCAATCTAATTGCGTGGATCATTGAAGAACTAGGGAGGGACAGTAATGATTTTAAACATTTCCCTTTGTCCTTATCCCAAAAGCTTTTACCATCTATACAAAGAACTTCTGCACCATATTGGAGTTGCGAGGGGATCATTGCTTTGTAGGCCGTTAGCAATGGTCTATGGGACATATCACCATAACTGCGATTGAATCTTTTCAGCCCACATACCGCTAGTTGTGCTTTTATTTTCTGCGCCTCCAGATGCGTGCCCCACTTTAAAGAATTTGTAAACCATATTCCAAGGTATTTGTATTCATTTACAATATCTAATTTGGTTTGACCCAAATACCAATTGAACTTCATATTCCTCTTCCCGAAGCACAGAATTTTCGTTTTGTCCATGTTTACTGTAAGTCGTTTTGCCGTACAATATGAGCTGAAGATGTTTAGCTTCCTTTGTAGACCCATCTCAGTTTGATCCAATATTACTAGGTCATCGGCATACAGCAAACAGGACAAATGCTTCCCATTCACTTTTGGGCTAGCACCTCTGGCAGACCCCAGGATAGAAGGCAGATCTGCAAAAAATATGGCAAAAAGAAGCGGGGCCAAAACACAGCCTTGTCTAAGGCCATTATTTATCGCTATTTCGGGTGTTAGGCCACCTGATGTATCTTTAATTACCTGTGCCCAATTTTGGCTGGGCAACTCCTGAATTACCAACAGGAGATCCTCAGGAGCCTCATAGTTTCTCAGGGTCTCCCACAAACACTCCCTATCCACCAAATCGAATGCTGCGCGAAAGTCCACGAAGCAGCAATACAGCTTTCCTTGCAGCTCCAAGGACTTCTGCGCCACTGCCCATAGGGCGAAGCAGTGATCAATAGTAGAATGTCCTTCCTTAAAACTTCCCTGTACCACTGGCACTATCGACCGCTGCTCCACCCACTCCTTTAATTTGCCAAGGATTATTTTAGAGAATACCTTTTCTCCAATGGCCAGCAAGTTGATTAATCTGTAATTCCTTGGGTCCTTCCTATCACCCTTTTTATGTAGTGGTCTAATAATTGCCCCTCTCCAAGATTTGGGGATATAACCTGAATCTAAAATAGCAATAAACATATGGGATAGGAATCCTGCCCACCAATCTATTTGTGTTTTGATTATAATGGGCGGAAGATTATCGGGCCCTGCTGCACGAGATAAGTTTAACTTCTTAATTATTTCTTTTACTTTTTCTGCAGTAAAAGCTGTTTTTAGAGCTTCTACGGACTCTGTCCAATTAGGTTTTTCCTTAATTATTTCCGGTGCTCTACTCGCCTCATATAATTTGCCTAAATAATTTACCCATGCGGCCTCCTCCACAACACAGCTCATGTTTCCAGGGATCCTACCTGAGGCATCCTGTATCAACCTCCAGAACCCTTGTACATTTTTAGTTTCTATTGTCTCTAGCAGGTTTTCCCAACATTTTTCTTTAAAAATCATTTTCTGCTTCCTCACTAGAGTTTTGTATTCTTTCTTCAAATTGGTCAGATTTACTAGGTTTTCCTGGTCGTAAATTATCCTCAGTCGTCGCTCTATTTTCCGTATAGACTTTTTTTTATTCTGACCAGCTAAATTAAACCACCCGGATTGCCTTCCTTGCCTGGGTTGTGTGTTTACCTTATCCTGTTTCTTATTTTTTAAATGCACTCTAAGACATTGCACGGCCTGTTCTAATTTACCCACATACCATACTACCTGCTGGCCTTCAGCACTATCCATCTTTATATTTTGCTGACAACTTGCTAATTTCTCAACATACTCTTCCGTCAATTTGGTAGTCAAGCGTTTGGGGTATACCAGATTTTGGGCAAGCACTCTTTCACGTGGGCTTGTTGGCCACCTTAAACATTCACAATACAAAGCATTATGATCACTATCCTTACGCTTAATTACCCGGAACCTTTTTACCATAGCATAGTTCCAGGCATGAATAAATATGTAGTCTATAGGGCACAGTTGGTTGCCTACTCTAAAGGTCTGTATGGCTGGGCGGTCAGGGTCCATCCTGCCATTTAAGCAGATTAATCCTTTAGATCCCAAAAATTTCCCTAACGCTTCATCCTGATTAGTGGATGACCACGTGGGGAATTTTGCTGACCCTATATCATAAGAGCTCAAAATTTCCTCAAACCATTGATCTATCTTGCCGTAGTTTAGTTTATGCTTAAAATCGCCCATTACCACCATCGTATCATTTCCATACATTTCATTCAAGCTATTTATATCTTTTTTAAAATGTCCCATTTCAGTATCATATTCATTTTGGGATCCCCATTGAATATACACATTTATGAGAATTAGATGGGCATCCTTCTCTTCGGTGGCTAATTGGGATACCTTGCAAACCAACAACCATTTACATATTGTACTTATTAGCTTAACCTCTTTCGCTATCCTAGTTGAGGTGAGAGTCATGACCTCCACAGAGGGACGGCCAAATTTTTTCTTTTTACAGGCTGGTTTATGAATTTGAACAAACCCTTCAACTACTGGGGTGTCACCGCATAGCCATGTTTCCTGCAAACAAATAATGTCAACATACTGTGCTACATGCTTTAAACTTTCCACTTTTGTTTGCCCTCCAAACCCATTTATGTTCCAAGAGATTATTTTCAAGCTATGCGGCAGCTCGGTGTCCTAATCGATTTCACTGAGACACCCTGACCCGTTCAAATCCCACAAGGATGTACTTAAAATGCTATTGCCTGGGCTCCAATTGCCCCAATTTTTATTGGGCTCCGGATTCTCTACCGCTATGGTAATATTTGCCCTTTCCCCACGCCCCCCAGCTATCAATCTCACCTGCCTTTTCCCCAAGCCTGCGTGGTATCTCAGAAAAACTCAGTCTCGTTGTTTTTCCCCTTCAAATTCTACTTCAGGTATTATCCTTATGCGTTCTTTTAGTATCTCTTTTTCGGCTTTCTGAATTGCTGCCTTAACAAGCCCTGAATAGACTTGGACCTTTGTGTATTCAATTCCTTTGTTGTTACTACTAAAGCCTACCTGTCTCAAATCCTTAGTCCCAATTTCTTTCAAGCTTGGGCATTTTACAAAGGAAAATAGGAGTTGGGAACGATTAAAGGAGCGATCTTCCTTTGTTTTTTCCTCCCCATCTCTGATTCAATAGGTTTAAAATATATCCACAACTTATCGCTCGTATCTAATACTTTTGTGTCCCAATTCCCTCTTCCCGACCTTTCCTTCTTTCTAGATAGTGTATTGGTTCTAATACCTCCAACTGCTGAACTTCTTGGAGATTCTTTCCCTCTTAGCTTGCTTCCACAGGTTTTAGACTTTTGTCCTCTCTACGGGTATTGCGAGTACATTTTCGCGGGACCCTTTTCCCTTCTGCTTCTACTACTGCTAAATCAAAAGAACTCTCTAAATGCCTTCTTTCCCTTTTATTATTTTGCGGGATTTCATTCACATAAGCTTGTACTCGGGACTGCATCACCTTACAATCTTTTTTAAAGCCCTTCATTCTCCCTTGTGATTGAGTTTGTCTTCTTGGATAGTACCGACGGTTCAGGAACTTTGGCCAGGAAAAGTCTCCCCGCCTCCTTATCAACATCAGCCATCTGGAGACATACACATCATGCTGATCGCTCACTTGCACACTGACCCCAGTATTGCCTTTGGTACAGCCTTCTGTTGGGGGGTCTTGCACTGGTCTAACCATTGATGGCATCTGACCCCTAATCCCCTGAAGTTCTTCTACCATTCTTTTAAACTGTATTTCATGATTATTTAAGAAGGTATTATTTAACACTGAAACTTCTAGCAGCCCTTGCAGCATTTTTTGCAGCATAATGTCCAACATAGAGGCCGAAGATGATGTCGTTATATCTAAGCCCAGCGTGCCATTCCGCACCATTTCATTTATGGATTCTATAAACTTAGAACTTTGGGTACCTAAATGGCCTGTACTTTTTTCAAACATGGTCCTTGTAGCCGAATTAGACAAATCAATACGGTCCCCCATGTCTTTAGACCCATTCCCTTCTAATTCCACTTCCTCAACCCCAAACGAGGAGAAGATTCGAGGCGATGATGAAAGTCTTGGTTCCAAGAGGGGGTCAATGTGACTTAAGTCACTCTGGATGAGAGAAGGATGGACAATCTCAGCGAACTCCTCTGCACATGGCAGCTCCTTATTTCCATCTTGGACTTGGTCTTTCCCCGGCGTAAGTGTCCTCTTAAAATGCTTGCCCACAAAGTCCTTTATTGATTTGGACACTAGACCACCTTCTTTCCCACAACCTTGTGATTTATCGGCAGCGGAGGATTTCTTTGTAATTTTCTTAGCCCCCCTTTTTTCATTCTCCACTGAGCTTTCCACGATCACCCCTTCGGGTCCATTTTCGACTAATCTCATCAATCTGTTTTGATGGATCTCTGCAGACATTTCTTAGTTTTGCCTTCCTCGGCGCCATTCTAATGAAATCCTCCTTGTATAGTCTGTATAGTCTGTGCGTTTTGTAAGTTGCCAAACAATGCAAATGAGCCCACGAGCGAATAACTCTGCTTCCTTACACCACACAATTCACAATTCACAGTCACAGTCTAAGCCGTTAATTAAGCGCCACTTCTTTACTCTTCCTGTACTTAATCCCAGTTCTGACGTTTAAAAGAGCAAACTTGACAATTTAAAAACACTTACCTCCACTGTGTGCTGCAACACAGGGCTGCTTTTAAACTGACCTCAGGCCTCAGCAGTGCACACATGCAAGTACAGAAATGGCTGCTGGCCCCTAAAAATTAGAAAACAGGGGCCCCTGTATGCAAGATCTCTTGCAAGCGCAGGGAAACAAGCTATTAATTTAGAAACAGACTTGAGCAAGAAACAATGAACACAAATATATCTACAGGCATATAATATACAAATAAACAACAAACAATTAGATTGCAATTCGTTAAATAATTTGGATAACTACTTGTGTTATTGATACAAAATTGTTTTTAATCTTTTTTGTATAAAAATTATTAGAAAGCTTCACTTCATTAAAAACTAAGGGGCTGATTACGATGGCGGGCGGAAGCACATATGGGGTGCTGGCGGAAAATGCCCTTTTCCGCACTCCAGCAGCGGACTTCCCGTCCGCCATATTACGATGGGCAAACAGAGCCCATTTTCCGTCCGCTGCGGAGTCAGGTGAACCGCCAGAAGTTTGCGCCCGCCACCGCGGCGGAGGGAGCCAATAGAGACTCACCGCCGTGCGGAATGACGTCCTGTCTGCCGTACAAATTACGATGCCGCAATCAGCCCATCACACCGCAGCGGAGAATCCACCCACCCAGAGACGGCGGAAGCACGACAGCGGAGCACGAAACCAGACTCCCGGTCCCCTCCACCCGGTCCTGAGCGCAATGGATCCAGCTCTACAAGCCTTGCCGGTGCTGTACCTCCTCCACGACCAGCAAATGAGACACAGTTGTGGACAACGCCGCAGGTACGCAAAATCACAACTCCGCACACAACCACAACACACAACTCCTGTGCTCCTGTGTTCCTGTCCACATCAGACACTCTGGTGGGGCCAGGAACAGAACTCCCAGTGTACCCACACATGTCCCACCTGTCAGAAACTCACCCCTTCGCATCCGGGTCACACAGCAACCGCAAAATCACTGCAATGTCCCCGTCACGTCACTGCAGCGGTGAAGACGCGGGAAAACATGCGTACAATGTAGTAGGCAGGGCCTGCGCCAGGCATGGGCAGTCCGCCCAGATTCACAGGGCTCCACCTTCACCCTTCCCACACTACGCTTCCCACACCCATTTGGGCACATGCTATGTGCTCCTCTTGTGCCCCCCCCCGCCCAATTAATCTGCCAGGTGTAGCCAGACCTCGCACCGCACACATTAAAGGACAAAGGAAATTGACTTGGAAGGTGGGGGTGAAGAGGAACACCCTGCACAGAAGCTCAGGGGCTGGACAACCCTCCACCTCACACCTACCTTCCACACATGTGAAGCAAACTGAGTATAATTACCAAATGAAGACTCACACTGCATATGAACATCCACTCAACTGTACACACTGCTTGTCAAAAAAATCTGAAGCACCCAACACTGACACCCAGCCACATACCCATACCATAGGTCAACAGCAATGGAGGACAAGAAATGGGCCAGCCAAAAGTGAAGTGGACAGTGCTGGAAAATCGTGCAGCGAGCCACATAGCATCTGTACATCACATGCAAGAGAAGGAACATATCACACCACCCTTAGGCCATGACATCAGACATGGGTGGCACAGTGAGTGAAATTAAACCAAAGTGCCCTCTGTGCAACAACTCAGGGAGACATCAAGGCAAGCCATGCATAAGCACCGGAATGATAGGAAGTGTCTGAAGTCATACAGTGACTAGCCACACATCTGTGTCAACTTACTTGACATGTGTATGTCATCAGCACAACACACATGGCTCATTGTCACACTCCCTGACTGTCAAACACAAGTAGGACCTTCACACATACCCCTCTTCTACCCACCTCACACCTGCAACACTCAACACCTGTGAGAAACACACATAATGGTCAAAATTATGTCCTGTGACTTCAATGACAACCAATCACACTCACTGTGGTGCATCCACAAACATCACACTCACACTCAGGGATGGCTGAACCAATGCTGACACAAAAACAATAGCCAAACACAAAGCTCACAAACAACATCCACAGAAGTCCAACAAGCACAGACATGTGCAACCAAACAGTGGAAAGGCAATGTGACCCTAGACAGAACAGGAGTACACAACATTGTCACTCAGGACCAATGCACAGACACCATACCCCAACACAAACAAGAATTGCATCATCAGAAAACAAGCATGAACACCAACTGGGATCAATGGGACAATCTGCTAACACAGACAGAGACACCACACCACTCATCAAGTGAACATGGTGGCATAGTGTACCACAAGCATGCACATGCACAATCCTGACAAGTGACAGTTCAAAAATAGGAGGACAAACCACCAATATGCACTCAAAACAAGCTCAGGAACAAGAAGCCACCTTGCTGCATGTGACAGACACACAAGTAATGCACACAACACTTGCAACACACATCTGAATGTATCACACAGCAACAACAGCTCACACACAATGTCATGCAAAGAGAACATCACACACACATGGCATCTGCCAGTATAAAGAGCCAACACAGGCCAAACACTGCATACCTCCACAACAGATGCACATACCAATCCATTACATTGCAAACTCAGCTGGACATCTGGGGGATGCACACCAGGCAAGTACAAGGCAACATACACCCACAACACTGCATGCACACCAAGAAGTGTGTGCACAACAACCAAACCAGTAGCACTCATATCAGAGTGCCAGACCATGAACTCCCACAACACAAATCATCACAGCACACAGAGAACATCACACTCAGGAAGGGTAGCAGTACATCAGCAAACACACATACAGCTTACCCATCAGCCACAGATGCACAACTCAGGGAAACCCTGATGCAAACAACATGACTAGAGAACTGTGCTGCTCAAACATATGCACTGCACATGAGCAACCATGACAGCAAACCATTAGAAGAAAATAACAGATAACTAATTGGGAAACTGTCCTGAGTGGCACATTGGTCCTGTACACAGATCATCCTCACACAGTACAGTGTCACACTATGAAGTGGTGGGGAGGCTCACACACTGGCAAGACATGGGTTGGAAGACATGAGATTGAAGTGGTGTGTACTTCAGTAGTGGACAGGTGAGGAGTGTACAGTACACAAACACATACAGGAGTCACACACAATGTGTAGGCATCAGAAGCACATATAGGGGATGGCATGACTCCACATACCACATACCATTGAGTCAAAACTGGGTCGAGTGACAGCAATGCATGAGAAAAGCTCGCAACAAATGTCAGTGTGGCTGAACAGGTTTGCACAGTGAGCACAAACAGTAACAAGATACATTGCTGATCAACAATACACAACACAGACTTGGCAGTCACACACTCTCCATACTCACAACTGGCAGCAACAACAAGTAGGTGTCCCCCAGGAGTGCAAGGACACACCAACACACTGCACAGTGCCTAACCTACAACTCCTACATGTGCCCACAATCTGAAGCACATGGCAGAGAATTGAAACAAACAGGCACTCATTACCTGGATCAGACATGTGTGCAGTTGGCATTGCAGGGGCACACACACATCAACACCACTGACAATGACAGCCAATTCACATTGTATGACCACTCAAGTTCACATATCCAAATGTACCCATGTGACTAGGAAGACAGGCCTACACAAGATGACCACACATCAACACTGCTGTTCACACATCAAGAAAGATCGCACAGATATGATGGACCCTGGCCAGCCCACAAGTAATCCTGTGGATAGAATTCACCTCTGTTCTGGTATTGCATCCTAACATGACATGTGTACAATTTAGCAAACCTGACCATATAATGATTAGTATAAGAGTAGATCATCACAAACAACCATCACTGCACCCTCAAGCCTCAGAGTCAAGAAGAACTAAAGTGCCTGTCACCTCTGGCAAACTCTGAAAAAGTAAAACAAGCAATTGGCAATGTTAAAGTGGCATACAGATCATGTGTCACATTAAACCATACCCATACATAAAACCTTTTATTTAGCAAGGACATAGACAAAGCAGACAACAGGAGTAACTGTCTTTATTACATATTACCCAGATAGGCATCAAAAGTACAAAACAGTAAGGCCATTGGCCAGTCCATAGTTCAAAGTATGTACATGTGTGCATGAGAAACTGCACAGGGAATGGGCATCCAAAGTGACAAACAGCAAGGCCATTGGCCAGTACAAATCAAAAGTAGGCACATGTGTGCATGGGAAACTGCACAGGGAATGGGCATCCACAGTGACAAACAGCAAGGCCATTGGCCAGTCCATGGCTCTAAGTAGGCACATGTGTGCATGGGAAACTGCACAGGGAATGGGCATCCAAAGTGACAAACAGCAAGGCCATTGGCCAGTCCATGGCTTTAAGTAGGCACATGTGTGCTTGAGAACCTGCACAGGGAATGGGCATCAAAAGTGACAAACAGCAAGGCCAGTGGCCAGTCCATAGTTCAGAGTATGTACATGTGTGCATGAGAACCTTCACAGGATTTGGGCATCCAAAGTGACAAACAGCAAGGCCATTGGCCAGTCCATAGTTCAAAGTATGTACATGTGTGCATGAAAACCTGCACAGGGAATGGGCATCCAAAGTGACGAACAGCAAGGCCAGTGGCAAGTCCATAGTTCAAAGTAGACACATGTGTGCATGGGAAACTGCACAGGAATGGGCATCCAAAGTGACAAACAGCAAGGCCATTGGCCAGTCCATGGCTCTAAGTAGGCACATGTGTGCATGGGAAACTGCATGGGGAATGGGCATCCAAAGTGACAAACAGCAAGGCCATTGGCCAGTCCATGGCTCTAAGTCGGTACATGTGTGCATGGGAAACTGCACAGGGAATGGGCATCCAAAGTGACAAACAGCAAGGCCATTGGCCAGTACAAATCTAAAGTAGGCACATGTGTGCATGGGAAACTGCACAGGGAATGGGCATCCAAAGGGACAAACAGCAAGGCCATTGGCCAGTCCATGGCTCTAAGTAGGCACGTGTGTGCATGGGAAACTGCACAGGGAATGGGCATCCAAAGTGACAAACAGCAAGGCCATTGGCCAGTACAAATCTAAAGTAGGCACATGTGTGCATGGGAAACTGCACAGGGAATGGGCATCGAAAGTGACAAACAGCAAGGCCATTGGCCAGTCCATGGCTCTAAGTAGGCACATGTGTGCATGGGAAACTGCACAGGGAATGGGCTTCCAAAGTGACAAACAGCAAGGCCATTGGCCAGTACAAATCTAAAGTAGACACATGTGTGCATGGGAAGCTGCACAGGGAATGGGCATCCAAAGTGACAAACAGCAAGGCCATTGGCCAGTACAAATCAAAAGTAGGCCCATGTGTGCATGGGAAACTGCACAGGGAATGGGCATCGAAAGTGACAAACAGCAAGGCCATTGGCCAGTCCATGACTCTAAGTAGGCACATGTGTGCATGGGAAACTGCACAGGGACTGGGCATCCAAAGTGACAAACAGCAAGGCCATTGGCCAGTACAAATCTAAAGTAGGCACATGTGTGCATGGGAAACTGCACAGGGAATGGGCATCCACAGTGACAAACAGCAAGGCCATTGGCCAGTACAAATCTAAAGTAGGCACATGTGTGCATGGGAAACTGCACAGGGAATAGGCATCCACAGTGACAAACAGCAAGGCCATTGGCCAGTCCATGGCTCTAAGTAGGCACATGTGTGCACGAGAACCTGCACAGGGAATGGGCATCCAAAGTGACAAACAGCAAGGCCATTGGCCAGTACAAATCTAAAGTAGACACATGTGTGCATGGGAAGCTGCACAGGGAATGGGCATCCAAAGTGACAAACAGCAAGGCCATTGGCCAGTACAAATCTAAAGTAGGCACATGTGTGCATGGGAAACTGCACAGGGAATAGGCATCCACAGTGACAAACAGCAAGGCCATTGGCCAGTCCATGGCTCTAAGTAGGCACATGTGTGCACGAGAACCTGCACAGGGAATGGGCATCCAAAGTGACAAACAGCAAGGCCATTGGCCAGTACAAATCTAAAGTAGACACATGTGTGCATGGGAAGCTGCACAGGGAATGGGCATCCAAAGTGACAAACAGCAAGGCCATTGGCCAGTACAAATCAAAAGTAGGCCCATGTGTGCATGGGAAACTGCACAGGGAATGGGCATCGAAAGTGACAAACAGCAAGGCCATTGGCCAGTCCATGACTCTAAGTAGGCACATGTGTGCATGGGAAACTGCACAGGGACTGGGCATCCAAAGTGACAAACAGCAAGGCCATTGGCCAGTACAAATCTAAAGTAGGCACATGTGTGCATGGGAAACTGCACAGGGAATGGGCATCCACAGTGACAAACAGCAAGGCCATTGGCCAGTCCATGGCTCTAAGTAGGCACATGTGTGCATGGAAAACTGCACAGGGAATGGGCATCCAAAGTGACAAACAGCAAGGCCAGTGGCCAGTCCATAGTTCAAAGTAGGCACATGTGTGCATGGGAAACTGCACAGGGAATGGGCATCCAAAGTGACAAACAGCAAGGCCATTGGCCAGTACAAATCTAAAGTAGGCACATGTGTGCATGGGAAGCTGCACAGGGAATGGGCATCCAAAGTGACAAACAGCAAGGCCATTGGCCAGTACAAATCAAAAGTAGGCCCATGTGTGCATGGGAAACTGCACAGGGAATGGGCATCGAAAGTGACAAACAGCAAGGCCATTGGCCAGTCCATGGCTCTAAGTAGGCACATGTGTGCATGGGAAACTGCACAGGGGATGGGCATCCAAAGTGACAAACAGCAAGGCCATTGTCCAGTCCTTGGCTCTATTTAGGCACTTGTGTGCACGAGAACCTGCACAGGGAATGGGCATCCAAAGTGACAAACAGCAAGGCCATTGGCAAGTACAAATCTAAAGTAGGCACATGTGTGCATGGGAAACTGCAGAGGGAATGGGCATCCAAAGTGACAAACAGCAAAGCCATTGGCCAGTCCATGACTCTAAGTAGGCACATGTGTGCATGGGAAACTGCACAGGGAATGGGCATCCAAAGTGACAAACAGCAAGTCCATTGGCCAGTACAAATCTAAAGTAGGCACATGTGTGCATGGGAAACTGAACAGGGAATGGGCATCCACAGTGACAAACAGCAAGGCCATTGGCCAGTCCATGGCTCTAAGTAGGCACATGTGTGCATGAGAACCTGCACAGGGAATGGGCATCCAAAGTGACAAACAGCAAGGCCAGTGGCCAGTCCATAGTTCAAAGTACTCACATGTGTGCATGGGAAACTGCACAGGGAATGGGCATCCAAAGTGACAAACAGCAAGGCCATTGGCCAGTCCATGGCTCTAAGTAGGCACATGTGCATGGGAAACTGCACAGGGAATGGGCATCCAAAGTGACAAACAGCAAGGCCTTTGGCCAGTACAAATCTAAAGTAGGCACATGTGTGCATGGGAAACTGCACAGGCTATAGGCATCCACAGTGACAAACAGCAAGGCCATTGGCCAGTCCATGGCTCTAAGTAGGCACATGTGTGCATGAGAACCTGCACAGGGAATGGGCATCCAAAGTGACAAACAGCAAGGCCATTGGCCAGTACAAATCTAAAGTAGGCACATGTGTGCATGGGAAACTGCACAGGGAATGGGCATCCAAAGTGACAAACAGCAAGGCCATTGGCCAGTACAAATCCAAAGTAGGCACATGTGTGCATGGGAAACTGCACAGGGAATGAGCATCGAAAGTGACAAACAGCAAGGCCATTGGCCAGTCCATGACTCTAAGTAGGCACATGTGTGCATGGGAAACTGCAAAGGGACTGGGCATCCAAAGTGACAAACAGCAAGGCCATTGGCCAGTACAAATCTAAAGTAGGCACATGTGTGCATGGGAAACTGCACAGGGAATGGGCATCCACAGTGACAAACAGCAAGGCCATTGGCCAGTCCATGGCTCTAAGTAGGCACATGTGTGCATGGAAAACTGCACAGGGAATGGGCATCCAAAGTGACAAACAGCAAGGACAGTGGCCAGTCCATAGTTCAAAGTAGGCACATGTGTGCATGGGAAACTGCACAGGGAATGGGCATCCAAAGTGACAAACAGCAAGGCCATTGGCCAGTCCATGGCTCTAAGTAGGCACATGTGTACATGGGAAACTGCACAGGGGATGGGCATCCAAAGTGACAAACAGCAAGGCCATTGGCCAGTACAAATCTAAAATAGGCACATGTGTGCATGGGAAACTGCACAGGGAATGGGCATCCAAAGTGACAAACAGCAAGGCCATTGGCCAGTCCATGGCTCTAAGTAGGCACTTGTGTGCACGAGAACCTGCACAGGGAATGGGCATCCAAAGTGACAAACAGCAAGGCCATTGGCCAGTACAAATCTAAAGTAGGCACATGTGTGCATGGGAAACTGCAGAGGGAATGGGCATCCACAGTGACAAACAGCAAGGCCATTGGCCAGTACAAATCTAAAGTAGGCACATGTGCGCATGGGAAACTGCATGGGAATGGGCATCCAAAGTGACAAACAGCAAAGCCATTGGCCAGTCCATGGCTCTAAGTAGGCACATGTGTGCATGGAAAACTGCACAGGGAATGGGCATCCAAAGTGACAAACAGCAAGGCCATTGGCCAGTACAAATCTAAAGTAGGCACATGTGTGCATGGGCAACTGAACAGGGAATGGGCATCCACAGTGACAAACAGCAAGGCCATTGGCCAGTCCATGGCTCTTAGTAGGCACATGTGTGCATGAGAACCTGCACAGGGAATGGGCATCCAAAGTGACAAACAGCAAGGCCAGTGGCCAGTCCATAGTTCAAAGTAGGCACATGTGTGCATGGGAAACTGCACAGGGAATGGGCATCCACAGTAACAACTAGCAAGGCCATTGGCCAGTCCATGGCTCTAAGTAGGCACATGTGTGCATGAGAACCTGCACAGGGAATGGGCATCCAAAGTGACAAACAGCAAGGCCATTGGCCAGTACAAATCTAAAGTAGGCACATGTGTGCATGGGAAACTGCACAGGAAATGTGCAACCAATGTGACAAACAGCAAGGCCATTGGCCAGTGCAAATCTAAAGTAGGCACATGTGTGCATGGGAAACTGCACAGGGAATGGGCATCCAAAGTGACAAACAGCAAGGCCAGTGGCCAGTCCATAGTTCAAAGTATGTACATGTGTGCATGAGAACCTGCACAGGGAATGGGTAACACCGTACACTGCCATTGGATTCACCACAGCTCGGGGGACACAAATGGGCAGTCCAGGCACCGCTGTGGGAGAGATGGGTTTGGGAGGGGGACTTTGCCTCAGACCTGGCTGTCAGTTGAACTGGGAGGTGGCTGATTGTCGGGGCCAGTTGGAGGACTGGACCTGGGAGAGAGAGGAGCAGCTGAGGTAGAGGCATCAGTGGCTTTGTGAGCGGGAGGGCTGCTTGGACCGGGTGGCATGGTGGCACGGGGAGGCAGAGACATGCTGCCATGAGACACAGTGTGTGAGGGAGAATGTGGAGGGCTGCCTATCCACTTCTTGGGGATTCAATAGGTATTAATTGTCTTGGTAGGAGTGGGAAGTGGGGCGGGCACAACAGACTTACTCCCCACCAAAGGTGCATCACGTGCAGGTGGCTCTCCCTGTGGGGATTTGCTGGATCTGGTGTTACGCTTGGGCTGGCCTTGCCTTTTTCCCTCCATCTCCTGTTGACCAGGTGAACCCCCAACATTGCTCTCCTGTCCCAGCTTCACAGGGGTGTGGGTGGGAGTTGAGGTTGTGGGTGAATCTGCCTTTGAGATCTGTTTCTGCAGACTCTTTGCAGGCACCAGCTTCACAGCAGGCAGGGCAACTGTGTGTTTGTCTTTGGGGTCTAGGTTTGGGGACGGAAGTGTCCTTGGATGGGGCTGATTTGGATGCATGTGAGCCTGAGGCCTGCTTCTTGGCTTGATGGCCCAGAGTGTCACCTGAAGGGCTTTTGCCTTTGCGCTCCTGTGTGCCTGGTTTTTGTTTTGGGGATGGTGTCTGTGCTCTGGGCCGCTTGGAGTGCTGCTGTTGTGTGCTGCGTGTTGAGTACTTGGAGCCTGAGGGCTGTGGTGTGTGGTCACTCTCGTCAGATGTTGCCACTGGCAGGGTGGTTGCCGAAGGGACTGGAGCTGAACTCTGAGCCTGTGACAACTGAATGGCTGCCGACACTGTGGAGGACAAAGACTGGACAGTTCTGTGTAGCCCACCCACGTCAGAATGAATCCCCTCCATGAAGGCAACTACCTGTGCCAACTTCTTGTCATGATCCTGGAATGCATTCAGGAGAGTAGTCTGACCCACACACAGCTGGCGCAAAAGGTCCACCGCCTCAACACTGAGGGCAGCAGGGGAGACAGGGGCAGGGGCAGCGGTGCCTGGGGGGAAGGACACTCTACCCTTCTTACTGCTGCGGGCACGGGCAGCACTAGTGGTAGTAGCCGGGAGGTGGGCACTGGACAATGTGTGGTGGAAGAAGAGGCCGATTTCCCACTCCCTGTGTCTGCCAACATCGAGGAGTCACCGCTGGAGTCAGATGATGTTGAGGTTGGTGTTTCTGGCCGTGAATCTTCAAGGGCACTCCTGTCCCCCTCCGAGGCGCTGGTCACATCAGTGTCAGTGTGCTCATGTGTAGCAGTCGTGCCAGATGCCTCACCACTGGTGTCTGTCCCCTGTCCTTCTGTGCCCTCGGTAGATGCTGCAAAAGACAGAGACGTAGGTTCAGTATGGTGCCATACTCACAAACATCACATGCAAGCAAAGCACAAAACTAGAACATGATACCCCCATGTTGCACACCACCCTGTGCAGTCTGCAGGTGCAACCTTAATGCAAAACTCAGAATATGCATGGAAACATACATAGTTGGCATCAATGACCCAGGTGACGTTCACACAGCCAAATAGCTGGCCCGTGCCTCCTGGTAACCTGACATACTGATTACTGTAAGCACACCTACGTGTCTGTAGGTGAGATAGATGTACATCTCAACATGTTGTCACTGTCACACACGGGGTCACTTTAAGGGGCCAACACAGATACTGACTCAAGAATGTCCTCATAATATGGCCATGAGCTACAGATGTCCACCATGTTGTGCCTTGAAGCACATCGACCATTGCACATTGGTGTCAGATGTGTAGTCCTCACAATTTCGAAGTCAGGCACTGCACAGATCAAAGAAAGCACACTAAGATGAGGCACACTGCTGTACACTTCCCGGTGATGTCTATGACACCAGCAGATGTCAGATGGCCACATCTCACCTTGCAATGACAAGGGCCATTATCCAAAACACATGAGAAAGTCCACGTAGCAAAAATGCATGACAGCTGCACTCAACACAGAGGCCACTTACAAGCCATTGCATCACACTAGAAAGATCACAGAGCTCCGCACTGGCTCAGGGTTGGGATACATGCAGTCACTGTTGGAAATGGCCCTTTTTGCAGGGTTATCCCCAAACTTTTTGCTTCTGCCTCCTACTTTTTCCTGACCTGTTTGTGTTGGTTTTAGGACTCTGGGCACTTTACCTCTGCTAATCAGTGCTAAAGTGCATATGCTCTCTGTAAATTGTGTTATGGATTGGTGTTTCCATGATTGGATATTTGATTTATTTGTTAGTCCCTAGTAAAGTGCACTGAGTGTGCCAGGGCCTGCAAATCAAATGCTACTAGTGGGCCTGCAGCACTGATTGTGCCACCCACAGGAGTAGCCCTGAAAAGGTAACTCAGACCTGCCATTGCAGAGTCTGCGTGCAGTTTGTAATTGCCATGTCGACTTGGCCAGTGCACACACTTGCCAATCCCTAACCTTCCCTTTTCTTACATGTCAGCCACCCCTAAGGTAGGCCCAAGGTACCCCTGTGGGCAGGGTGCAGTATATGCGAAAGGTAGGACATGCCCTGGTGTGTGTGGCATGTCCTGATAGTGAATTACGGCCAATTTTGCTTTCCAATATTGCAAGGCTACCTGTTCCCCATTGGACAAAATGGGGAGTTTGTTTATAACATCTTATAAACATAACTGGCCCGGGGAATTAGGTAGGAAAATAAAGTTTAGTATGCCTGAACTCAGAATCTAAAGATGCATCTTTTAGTGAAGGTGATTTTTACATTCTGTGTTTGAAAATACAACTTTTAGAAAGTAGGTATTTTCTTGCTCAGTCACCCCATGTGCCTCTGCTGGAATGTGGATTGCCTGTCTGGGTTTTGGATGACAGAAGGCTGGGGAGCAGGAGTGGCTCCAGATAGTCTAGGTGGGTCAGGAAAGGGCTGAATAGACCCGGGCTGCAATTGCGGAAGGGGGAGGAGATTTCCTTGCACCTCAAAAGGCCTGGTCTGCCTCTGACAATGCCGTCTCCACCTCCTGCCAGGAAGTCACACCAGAGAAGGCAGAACTGGTTCTGGCTGGGCACAGACACTCTCTTCCTAAGAGATCAAAGGATTTTGGGATATAAATATTGGGGCCCAGACCCCTGAACTTTAGAACTCTTTTGGATCAAGAAGACTGCCAAGAAGAAGAGCTGGAGAAGCTGTGAGGAGGAACTACCACTTTGCTGTGTGCTTTGCTGTGTTGGCCTGCAGTGGCTGCTTCTGTCTTGGGCAGTGAAAGGACTGGACTGGACTTTCTGCAATCTACTTTTGTGAGTTTCTCCAAGGGCTTGAGGTAGAGCTTGCTTCAAGAAGTCTCAGGAACAGCAAAGACTTCAAGCTCTTCTGCCCTCAGCACTGGGGACTGTGTGTTTTGTGCTGCAACAGAAGAAAAAGCAACCCAACGCCGTCTACGACGCCGCTGCCGACTCCGTGTCCTGAAGGCACCGCAGTGGGCTCCGGCGCAACGCCGCACCGCGACCCTGGTCTCACCGACAACGCCTGCTGACGCTGCCACCGAGCCGCTGCTCGCACCGCGACCTGTGGGCACCGTACTCCGCACCGCCTCGCTTCACGACGACGCCTTGGTATCCCCGACGACAACTCTCCACAACGAACTCTACGCCGCTGCTTGCACCGTGGTTCGAGGGCACCACTCGTAAAGTCACATGACGCACCGCCCTCATCCCGCACCGCAGCCTTGGCCTACCGACTCCGGCGCCATTGACTCCAGTTCGTCAGCCGACGACAGCACTTCAGCAACGACGACGCCGCTGCTTGCACCGCAACCTGCCAGCACCGCGACGAGCACCGCATTCAGTTCGCTCCACGACCCTTGTCTCACCGATGACGCCATCCGACTCCGCCACCGAGCCGCTGCTTGCACCGTGACCTGAGGGCACCGCACACCGCCCCGCTGCACTTCGCACCGCAGCACCTGACGCCTGCAGACGCATGCGCTCCTGACTTCAACAGAGAGGAGTTCGATCTGCAACGCGTGTGACTTCAAGGGCCCCGAAGACTCCTGCACCGACCTCCGGAACCGACGCCTGCGGATGCCGTGCTCTCGGAAGCTCAACGAGAGGTCGCCGACACCTGCATTTCTCAAAGGTACTGTTTGCGGGTCTTCCCGACACCATAGCTGGCCCGCGACGCTGCGGTCAGCCAGAACTGTTTGGATTTGTTTGCTCACGACGCCGTGATAGCCCCGGACGGAGCTATCGACCTCAAGGAACAGTTTTTCAAGCATATTTTGATAACTGAAGATTTTTAAGTACTGTATTGTGGATTTTTATCGTTTTTGGTCTTGTCTTGAGTATATAAGAATATTGGATATTTTTCTAAACTGGTGTGGTGTCCTTTTGTAGTGCTTACACTGTATTACTGTTGGTTATGTGCAAATGCTTTACACACTGCCTCTAAGATAAGCCTGACTGCTCGTGCCAAGCTACCAAGGGGGTGAGCAGGGGTTATTTTAGGAGTGTAACTCCCTTATCCTGACTAGAGTGGTGGTTTCTGCCTGGCTTTGGCACAAGCCCTAGCCTACCAAAAATCCCATTTCTAACATTGGTTGTCAGCGGTGAGGATAGGATTTGCGTTTGCACTTGACTTACAGTCATTGGTGTGCACTACTACCATATCGCAGACCATTACGTGCCACATACTGGTTCTTTTTCTTTTTGGCCTATTTTTGATCTTGCCAGTTTGAACTTGCTACTTCATCATGCCTGAATCAATTGCATCATCTGTTGCATCCTTGGAAGTGGCCTTTGAGGAGGAGAGGGTAGAAACCTACAATGTGAAGGAATTGAAGGCGATCTGCAAAAACCTCAAAATCCAAATCAGGGGCCTCACCAGAAAACAGGAGCTACAAAAGGCACTGGGGGCCTGGGTAGCAGCCAGACATGCTAGTGAGCTGTCTGGAGATCTTGGCATGGAGGCAGAGGAGCCTATTCCAAGGGTGGATGCACTTTTGGGAGCTGGGGCACCCTCTAAACCAGGCAGCAGCAGTCTGTCCCCAGAGGAGCTGGAGGACAGGCGGAAAGTGAGGAAGTTCGAGTTGGAGAAACTCAGGATGGAAAGTGAGAGGGAAGACAAAAGAATAGCCATGGAGGAAAGGAAGATGATGTTGGACCATGAGTTTAAAATGAGAGAGCTGGACTGGGAAGCCAGTGGGGCTAGGCCCAACCCAGATGGTGGCAGCAAAAACGTAGTGTCCAGTACTGCGGGTGAGGTGCACGCACACACAGATTTGGGGCCCTGCTTCAAGGAGGGGGTTGACATACACCAGGGGGTTTAGGATTGTGAGGTTACTCCAGTGATGCACAGTGTCCCTGAGGTGGATTGGGGAACTGGCACAGGGGATCATATTCCTGGTAGTGGGAGGGACACTCTACTGACTCTAGATGAGAGGTGCAGGGAGAGGGGTTCCCCCATGATAGAAGCCCTAGTAAGTGAGTATGGAGACCAACCAGAAGAGTATGGGTTAAGAGACAGCAACAGTCAGACACTGTCTCACCAGTCTTGTGAGAATGATGTGGGGTACTTTTCTGAGGCACTGGATGGTTTGGTGAAGGGTAGTGTGGTTAACACCTGTGTGGGGTTGTGTGATTCAATTGTTGGAGAGCATATTTTAAGTCCCTGTTTTCCAGAGCTATGCCAACACCAAGTGGAGTGTGAGTTCTCTGACCCCAGGGAGCTTGCACTGGAGGCCGAACTTTTTGTGGATTCCAAAGGGTCTGGAGAAGCATCTGGGGGTGACTCGGAAGGAAGTGGCTTAGGTATTTCCTAACCAAGGGTGGTGGGAAAGGTTTGTGGTAGCCCAGATAGGTCCCGGTGTCGTGGGAAGGGTGTAGGGACTCACGTCCTGTCTCCGCAGAGAAGGAGTGGGAATGGGCTGTGGCCCAAGGTGCCCGAAACCCGGTCCCAGTGCCTGGGTGGTTACAGGAGGGAACACCAGGTCGGGAGCCTAGGCTGTACTGGTAGGCCGTCCATTGAGGGGGATCTCCTACTGTCAGGAAAACGTGGAGTGTCTGTAAACAGAGCTCCAGCGGTTCTGGTGTCTGGCGGTGCCGCTCCTAAGTGGAGGGTGCAGAAGTCCAGATTGAGGGGTGAGAGGGGGATGCGTTCCCCAGTGGGTCAGTGGCCAGCCAGAAGGGCTGAGCCTCCTAGGAGTGACCATGGTGACATCACTTCTGTCCTGGGGGATCTTCGCGCACTGTCAGATGGACAGGGGTCGGGAGATCTGCGCCAGGCAGACTGTCACACAACACATGAGTCATATTTTACCCTCAGGGGGCCATGCGTGCTCCCAAAGAAGTCCTGGTGCGCCGGGCAGGTGCTCAGCTGCAGGGTTCAGTCCCTGGTTGGGAGGCCAGGTTCAGGTCCTGCCTGACCTGGAGGGAAGGACGACTGTAAGCAGTGTCCTGACCGGTTTGTCTTCTAGGGGTACCATTCCAGGTGGGAGGGTGCAGAACTCTGGAAGGGAGTGCAGAGGGAGGGAGTCCTCGCCTCTGGCCCCGGTTCAACCTGAGGGTTTAGATCCGAGGGTGGTGGATCAGTTGCAGGGTCAAGGCCCTGAACTGGTGGAAGAATTGCGTAGGAGGTCCGGTTCCAGCGCCCTGACAGTTTTTGGTTCTGGGGTGCTTTTCCTGGGAGGAGAGTGGAGGACCCCAGAAGGAGAGGTGAGGGGAGGAGAGCCTCGCCCGAGACCTCTGGTCAGCCGGAGGGTACCGACCCTGGGTTGGAGGACCAGGTTCAGGGTGTCCCCCCAGACCTGGGGGAAGGGGCGACTGCTAACAGTGCCCCTACCAGTTTGTCTTCTGGGGGTGCCGCTCCAGGTGGGAGGGTACAGAGCCCCAGGGGGGAGGACCGGGTGTGGGAGAGCCCATCCCAGTCCCTGGTTCAGCCCCAGGGTACAGACCCTGGGCTGGTGTACCAGTTGCAGGATAGCACCCCTGAACTGGTGGGCGAATTGTGCAGGACAGCTACCACAGGTGCCCTGGCAATTCTGGAAGGGGGTACCGCTCCAGGTGGGAGGGTACAGAGCCCCAGGGAGAAGGAGAGGGTGTGGGAGAGCCCACCCCAGTCTCCTGTCCAGCTGCAGGGTACAGATCCTGGGCTGGTGGGCCAGTGTCAGGATGCCATACCTGACTTGGCAGGGGGGAGAGTGGAGAAAGGATGCCAGGCACCTGGGGCTACCGCCCCCCACTCTCTGACGCCACAGTGGTTGGAGTGGCCGGAAAGGCATAAGGCCTGGCTCTCCTCACTGACAATTGTCAGTGGCCACTGTGGCTGGCTGTCCTAGTGGACAGAGTTGCCCCTGGGAGGGGGACAGGAGTCACACCCCGGGGGTGGACTGGGCCACACCATTGTGTTGGCCATGTGGGTACTGTCTGCCTGTTGGGACACATCTTTGAGCAAAGTAAGTTTAGGTGCTGCACAGATGGGGCCCACTGGTGAGGAGAAGGGTTCCCCATGGGTCAGCTTAGTAGGCCCTGAGAGTATGGATGGAGGGATCCAACTAGGTTCAGGAACGCGTAGAACGGGAAGGAAACCCTGCTGTTGCGGGCCAGGTTCCATGTTCTATCGCCCCAAGCAGGGAAGTCCATCGCAATACGGATTGGTCTACCCTGGCTTTAGGCTGGAAGGGGGTTGTGTTGGAAATGGCCATTTTTGCAGGGTTATCCCCAAACTTTTTGCTTCTTCCTCCTACTTTTTCCTGACCTGTTTGTGTTGGTTTTAGGACTCTGGGCACTTTACCACTGCTAATCAGCGCTAAAGTGCATATGCTCTCTGTAAATTGTGTTATGGATTGGTGTTTCCATGATTGGATATTTGATTTATTTGTTAGTCCCTAGTAAAGAGCACTGAGTGTGCCAGGGCCTGTAAATCAAATGCTACTAGTGGGCCTGCAGCACTGATTGTGCCACCCACATGAGTAGCCCTGAAAAGGTAACTCAGACCTGCCATTGCAGAGTCTGCGCGCAGTTTGTAACTGCCATGTCGACTTGGCCAGTGCACACACTTGCCAGTCCCTAACCTTCCCTTTTCTTACATGTCAGCCACCCCTAAGGTAGGCCCAAGGTACCCCTGTGGGCAGGGTGCAGTGTATGTGAAAGGTAGGACATGCCCTGGTGTGTGTGGCATGTCCTGATAGTGAATTACGGCCAATTTCGTTATTCACTATTGCAAGGCTACCTGTACCCCATAGGACAAAATGGGGAGTTTGTTTATAACATCTTGTAAACATAACTGGCCCGGGGAATTAGGTAGGAAAATAAAGTTTAGTATGCCTGAACTCAGAATCTAAAGATGCATCTTTTAGTGAAGGTGATTTTTACATTCTGTGTTTGAAAATACCACTTTTAGAAAGTAGGTATTTTCTTGCTCAGTCACCCCGTGTGCCTCTGCTGGAATGTGGATTGCCTGTCTGCGTTTTGGATGACAGAAGGCTGGGGAGCAGGAGTGGCTCCAGATAGTCTAGGTGGGTCAGGAAAGGGCTGAATAGACCTGGGCTGCAATTGGGGAAGGGGGAGGAGATTTCCTTGCACCTCAAAGGGCCCGGTCTGCCTCTGACAATGCCGTCTCCACCTCCTGCCAGGTAGTCACACCAGAGAAGGCAGAACTGGTTCTGGCTGGGCACAGACACTCTCTGCCTAAGAGATCAAAGGATTTTGGGATATAAATATTGGGGCCCAGACCCCTGAACTTTAGAACTCTTTTGGACCAAGAAGACTGCCAAGAAGAAGAGCTGGAGAAGCTGTGAGGAGGAACTACCACTTTGCTGTGTGCTTTGCTGTGTTGGCCTGCAGTGGCTGCTTCTGTCTTGGGCAGTGAAAGGACTGGACTTTCTGCAATCTACTTTTGTGAGTTTCTCCAAGGGCCCCCTGTTCAGGAAGTCTCAGGAACAGCAAAGACTTCAAGCTCTTCTGCCCTCAGCACTGGGGACTGTGTGTTTTGTGCTGCAACAGAAGAAAAAGCAACCCGACGCCGTCTACGATGCTGCTGCCGACTACGTGTCCTGAAGGCACCGCAGAGGGCACCGCCGCAATGCCGCACCGCGACCCTGGTCTCACCGACGATGCCTGCTGATGCTGCCACCGAGCCGCTGCTCGCACCGCGACCTGTGGGCACCGCACTCCGCACCGCCTCGCTTCACAACGACGCCTTGGTATCCCCGACGACGCCGCTTCATGCCGAAATCTACGTTGCTGCTTGCACCGTGGTTCAAGGGCACTGCTCGTAAAGTCACACGACGCACCGCCCTAATCCCGCACCGCAGCCTTGGCCTACCGACGCCGGCGCCATCGACTCCAGTTCGTCAGCCGACGACAGCGCTTCAGCAACGACGACGCCGCTGCTTGCACCGTGACCTACTAGCACCGCATTCACTTCGCACCGCGACCCTGGTCTCACCGATGACACCATCCGCCGCCGCCACCGAGCCGCTGCTTGCACCTCGACCTGAGGGCACCACATGCCGCCCAGCTGCACTTCGCACCGCAGCACCCGATGCCTGCCGACGCCAGCGCTCCTGACTTCAACAGAGAAGAGTTCGATCTGCAACGCGTGTGACTTCAAGGGCCCCGACGACTCCTGCACCGACCTCCGGAACCTACGCCTGCGGACGCCGTACTCTCGGAAGCTCAACAAGAGGTTGCCAACACCCTGCATTTCTCAAAGGTACTGTTTGCGGGTCTTTCCGACACCGTAGCTGGCCCGCGACGCCGCGGTCAGCCAGAACTGTTTGGATTTGTTTGCTCACGACGCCGTGATAGCCCCGGACGGAGCTATTGACATCAAGGAACTGTTTTTCAAGCATATTTTGATAACTGAAGATTTTTAAGTACTGTATTGTGGATTTTTATCGTTTTTGGTCTTGTCTTGAGTATATAAGAATATTGGATATTTTTCTAAACTGGTGTGGTGTCCTTTTGTAGTGCTTACACTGTATTACTGTTGGTTATGTGCAAATGCTTTACACACTGCCTCTAAGATAAGCCTGACTGCTCGTGCCAAGCTACCAAGGGGGTGAGCAGGGGTTATTTTAGGAGTGTAACTCCCTTATCCTGACTAGAGTGGTGGTTTCTGCCTGGCTTTGGCACAAGCCCTAGCCTACCAAAAATCCCATTTCTAACAGTCACTCACACCCAAAGTCACCCTTCGCAGAATACTCACCCCCAATTTGCTGCTGATGGGCCCTCAAATGTCCATCCAGCTCTGGCTGTGTCACTGCCAAGAGGCAGGCCATTAGTGGTGTCATGCTCCTGCGCGCCAACCTGCCAGTCCGAGGGAGCAGCCCCAGCGTCATCTCTGCCACGTTTTTGCTCAGCCGACAGATGTCATCCCACCTCTTGTGACAGTGTGTGTGCCGTCGGTTGGAGACACCCAGAGCCCGCACCTTGTGTGCAATGGCCCTCCATAAGGCCTTACGCAGGTGGACTTTAAGCTGCAGGCATGGGAGACAAGAAGAGGAAGTTTCAGTGTCACTGGGTTATGTATCACTGTGTCTCAGTACAGGAGCATGCACAAACTTAGCAGAGCTATACAGATGTGTTCAGATCACTGTGTCATGGAGGTCACATTTAGGGACATGATCTTACATTCTCACACCCTTCTCATTAGGTCTGTCTTGTGCAAGCCACAGGCCTAAGACAGAACATTGATGAATGGGGTGACAGACAACACATATGTCTCACTCTGTCCATTTACTGATGTGTCCCAGGCAAATTGGGCAGTACTGTGCAGGGACTCACACTGAGGTTAAACGTGGGCCATCAGAACATTCACATGCATGTACAATATGAGAGGGCAAACAGTGCCTACACATGCGAGTCAGTACACATAATGAAAACAAGGGAAGGAGGATGTTTCAGGAGTACATTAATATGATGTGTCATAGGTGCATTTCCACCAAGAGTGTCACCCTCAGGCATTTCAATCTTGTGTATGATGCTGACATATCCATGGTGGCAATATTAAAAATGGACACACATCCTTCAGTACCCTCTGGACGAAACACATTTGTAATGTCACAAATGAACATGTGAAAAGCTTATGGACTCTGACATCCATTAGCACAGGCAAGGTCTGTTCTGACTTCCACTTTCCAAACCAGCTGTGTGACTGTATGGCTGCAAAAACACTGCATGTCCCTCCCATCCTGAAATGCAGCCATGGATCTGTGGAAAATAGGCTACAAAATACATTGACATGAAGTCAGCATGCATGGCAGTGTATCACACAAACTTGCACTCACAGGCACATACTTCAGCAGAGCAACTTCATGTGTGCACTCTTTGCACTCGCCAACACTTACCATTACATCAGGAGCACCATATAGCCTCCCATACTGTGTAAGCACCTCGTCCACCAGGACCTCCAGCTCCTCTGTGGTGAAGGGACGGGCCCTGATGTTCTCAGTTCTCGCCATCACTGGGTCCAGGAGACAGGAACAGCAGCAGTTGGGGATGAAGAATGGCAGGCAGCAGTGTCTGGATGCAGTGGAAATGTGTGGCTCTCTCACAGACATATATAGCCCCCTGGGGTTGTTTCAGTGGTTGTCAGATGCTGCAATTGGTGTTCCAGATCAGCTTTTTCCAAATGTAACCAATGACCAGCCCCGCAGTAGCGGAGCACGCCTACAGCGATTTTTGAAATTGTATTTTACTACCGCGAATGCGGGTCCCATTGGCTGAGTGGGCATGGGCATTGGCGGTGTCACACCCCGGGGCACAGGCGGTCGCTACCGCAATCGTGCATCTTTCAATTGCATCCAATGACCAGCCCGCTGTAGCGGAGCACGCCTACCGCGATTTTCAAAAATGCATTTGTCTACCGCTATTGCGGTTCCCATTGTCTGTAGGGGCATGGGCATTGGCAGTGCCACACCGCAGGGGCCAGGCGGTTGCTACCGCGAATTGTCATGTTTACATTGGTGCCAATGGTCGTGATTGCGGTGGCGGTGCACGCCTACCGCGATTTTCAAAAATGCATTTGTCTACCGCGATTGCGGTTCCCGTTGGCTGTAGGGGCATGGGCATTGGCGGTGCCACACCGCAGAGGCCAGGCGGTTGCTACCGTGAATTGTCATCTTTACATTGGTGCCAATGGGTGTGATTGCGGTGGAGGTGCACGCCTACCGCGATTTTCAAAAATGCATTTGTCTACCGCGATTGCGGTTCCCATTGGCTGTAGGGGCATGGGCATTGGTGGTGCCACACTGCAGGGGCCAGGCGGTTGCTACCGCGAATTGTCATCTTCACATTGGTGCCAATGGCTGTGATTGTGGTGGCGGTGCACGCCTACCGCGATTTTCAAAAATGCATTTGTCTACCGCGATTGCGGTTCCCATTGGCTGTAGGGGCATGGGCATTGGCAGTGCCACACCGCGGGGCCTGGGCGGTCGCTACCGCGATTTGGCATCTTTTGATTTGTGCCAATGACCGTGATTGCGGTACCGGAGCACGCTTATGGCACCTACGGACACATCATGCTGTAGCAATGGCAATGGCCAGTTCTCAGCATTGAACAGTAGACACTTAGGGGCCTATTAGGATGACGGGCGAACTTTCGTCCGCCCGCCACCCTAGCGGTGCTGGGACCGGCTGCCAGTGGTGTGGTGGCCCACACAGGCGATTAGGATGCCACTGCCACTGTGGCGGTGGCATCCTCCATTCCCAGCATTGTGGTGGGTGGTGCTCACAGCACCGCCCGCCACAATGCTGGGAATGCACTGTGTGCATCGTCATGCACAAGGTGACAGGCACCGCGAGGTGCCTGCCACCATGTCCATGACAATGCAGGGGGGTACCATAGGTACCCCCCATGTGCACCCCCCACCCCCCAATACCCTGGGGGCCCGCAACAGGCCCCCGAAAGCAAAGTCCGCATGGGTTTCCACGGCGGGGTCTCCGCCATGGAAAGCCCTGCCCCGCTGCCCATGATAATATGAATGGCGGTGTCTAGCAGACACCGCCACCATATCCAGCCCCTTTTCCGCCCGGTCGACTGGTCGACCGGCGGAAAACCGGCGGACGGTCTTGCCGTCCGCCTGGGTCCCCACCGCCATACTAATATGGCGGTGGGGAAATGTGGGGCGGGCGGTAGGAAATAGCGGGTGGATCGCCACCGCCATACGGGCGGTGGCGATCCGCCCGCTATCCTAATGACCCCCTTACTGTGAATCTGGCCACCAGATGATAAAATTCAATGCTAGTGTGACCTTTCAATCACTGATGACCACACAAGCGCGCAACGCCCATTGGGCTCAAAGGGCTTCAGCCTCCCCTGTCGTGTGTGGCAGCCCGGGCCCAGACAGCTTCCCGGGCACACACACAGCCACACTGAGTACTTCACAGGTCTTTAAAAGACCATTTGCTTGTTAATGAGCTTTGTTGTTTTTTCACCTCTTCTTAGAGCTCCTGCATCTCCACTCTGTCTACTGCTGGAAGAATTAGCCCCCCCCCAAAAAAAATGTTCTACCCCCCCCCCCCGAAATTTGGCTCTAGTTGCGCCTCTGTGACCACATATGCCATGTCAGTGCACAGGATTACATGCATTGGCAGGTACTCCCTCACATGGCACCTATGCTGTTGTTGTGCATGTACACAGGTCTGTTGTGTGATGGACTCCCTAATATGTAAACATGTCAATGTGTGAGATGGCTTAGCAACCCACAGTAATGATGGACTGACTACATAATGTGCCTATTTCACTGTGTAGATTGCTGAACTCATGTTGATACCTGATCTTTATGCACATACTCTACTCATAGCGTTGTTAATGTGTGCCCTGTCCAAATCACGCTAGAAGGTGTGGCAGGTACAGCAGCTACGTAGAAGCCAGCAGTGTTGCTGTTTTGGACATGTGCTGTGTCAACTACTCTCAGGGCTGGTGACACAAGATGTTGGAATGTACCATTTGGCATTCACATAGTCTGAATCTGTTTTGGGGGTACTCACTATGCACATACTCAACACGTGTACAACTACATTAGATAAAGGAGTCTCTGCATGTGACTTGTGCTGTAAACTGTAGTTTCAGGCCAGTCATTGTTGTTGCTGTGTTGCTGTGTCAGTCAAAAAGTAAGATGTTGGACACATCTCATAGGGGAATTTAATTGACATGTTTCCCCTTTCATCTTATGTAGGAGGCGACCAAATGTGCATCGTCCATTCACATTGCTTGCGGATATGGTGGATGAGGAAATAATACGTAAATTCCGTTTAGATCGACCTACCCTTCTTGACCTATGTGCTCAGTTGGAGCCCCATCTGAGGCCTCGCAGAACCTATCCAACTGCTGTAACACCAACAGTCAAGGTGATGGCGGCCCTGCACTTCTTCGCAACTGGTTCGTTCCAGTACACGGTGGCCAGCGCAGGTGGGATGTCGCAACCAATGTTCAGCATGGTGCTCTGTGATGTCCTGTCCGCTATGATGACCTACAAGGACAGCTACATCCATTTTCCCAGGAGACATGAATTGGCTGCTGTGAAGGGTGATTTTTATGACCTTGCCCACATCCCAAATGTTGTTGGTGCCATTGACTGCACACATGTTGGCCTGGTTCCACCACAGGCATGTGAGCACATTTACCGGAATAAGAAGCATTTCCATTCCATAAATGTGCAAGTGGTATGTCAGGCGGATATGATCATCTCACATGTCTGTGCCAGATTTCCAGGAGTAGCACATGACTCATACATGCTGCGTAACAGCATCGTACCACAGCTGATGGCAAATCTGCATCCTGAGCGTGCGTGGATTGTGGGTGAGTACGCAGAGTCAAGTAGTGTGCTGTATGTGTTACATGCTGTCCTCAGCTACAGTTCCATTTCAATTTTGCTCTGTGTATCTCACACCTAGGTGACTCTGCATATCCCAACCGGCCTTGGTTGCTGAGCCCACTGCGGAATACCAGGACCCCGGAGGAAGTCCGCTAGAATGAGGCACATGGGAGGACATGTCGTGTGGTGGAGCAGACTTTTGGGCTTCTGAAGTCTAGATTCAGGTGTCTGGACAGGAGCGGATGTGCACTGCTTTACTCTCCCCAAAAGGTGTGTGAGATCGTAGTTGCCTGCTGCATGCTCCACAACCTGGCCTTGCGCAAGGAGATCCCCCTTCTCCTGGACGATGACGAGCAGCAGATGCCCCTGCCTGCAAACCCACACATGTCCAGTGATGAGGGTAGAGGAGAGGAGGAAGGTGTTGACCTGCGTCAACAACTCATCAACCGCTACTTCCCTTGAGTGTGAGTGACATTGTACAACACTGCCATTGTCTGCTGTCTTTGATGGTAGTGAAAAGGCCTGGATGACCTTTATGACTGCTGCCTGTTGTTGGCTCTGTGCTGATGGATGATGTTTGTGGCACAGTGTAGTGATGAACAGCCACATGATGTCTATGTTGATAGTGTTTCTCATTGTAATGTGTGCTGGTTTGTGTACCTTGCTGACTAGTGTTGTGCACTGGCTGTGATGCCATCACCTGACAAGTAAATGTCGTTTTCTTTTGTCTTTCTAGGTCCCTTCAGCCTCTCAATGCCTCAGAACAATCAGAGCTTCTGGTACCTTTGAATCAGAGTCAACATTGTACATCCTGTGAATAAACATGGAGCTGACACAAAAACATAGGTGTGTAAAGTGTGTTTATTTACAAACAGTGTATGTGGCAGACAAGTGATGTTTAAGAAAATGGTGCAAAGTTATTCAATGAGTTGTCAGTGATGGTAAGCGAGACAATAGAGTAGTCACCACATTGATGTGGTGACACAGTCCCAAAGACACCTGCCATCAAGATGGCAGTGTGGGTAAGGATACTCAACAAAGTCAATGTGAAGGTGAAGAGAGGTGCCATCATGGCTGTCTGTTTGACTTGCACTTGGCGGGTGCTTTGCCACGTGATACTCCCGTGGTGTTTTTCGGACGGCCCCTTTTGCGTTTTTCAGGGGAGGGCCTCTGCTGCGGGCTCAGCGGTGTCTGAGGAGTCATCTTGTTGCAGCTCACCCCTCTCTCTGGCCGCAGCTGAGGTGGTGTGAGTATCGTCCTGCGGGCCACTGGAGGGAGGTTGAGCTGTCCTTTGGGCCGCATGGCTGTCCCTCAGTACACCCACAAGCTGGCCCATGAGGTGAATTTGTGAGTCAGACATTTATTTCTGTGACAGTTACAAACGCTTAGCTGTCTGCACACTGGAAGTGGCTATTGGATCTATGGCAAGTTGGATGACATGTGAGGGCTGGTGTGGTCATATGGATCCATGCTTTTTGTGAGGACTGGCAGGGTGCATGCACTGTCTACCTACCTGTTCTGTGACACAGTTGAGGGGAATTGCTGGTTCTGGGTGTGGGGGCCAAGGGTGCCTGGTGGGAGTTGTAGTGCAGTCTACCCACCCACATACACCCCTCCCTGTTAGGATGGCTACCTACCTGTTAGTTTGAGGAGTACAATACAATGGCTGCCACATGGTTGTGGGTGGGGAGAGTGCTCCATCCTGCTCAGAGGTGAGACTAGAGAGCATGAGGTGGCTACCTACCTGTGAGTTTAAGGAGTGCAATACAATGGCTGCCACATGGTTGTGGGTGGGGGCAGTGCTCCATCTTGCTGAGCTGTAGGACAAGGGGCCTGGTGGGAGTTGTAGTGCTGGCTTCCTACCCACAAACCCCTCTCCCTGTTAAGATGGCTACCTACCTGTTAGGTGAAGGTGAGCAATGCAATGGCTACCACATGGTTGTGGATGGGGGGAGTGCTCCATCCTGCTGAGCTGTAGTACAGGGGGCCTGGTGGGAGTTGTAGTGCTGGCTTCCCACCCACAAACCCCCCTCCCTGTTAAGATGGCTACCTACCTATTAGGTGAAGGTGAGCAATGCAATGGCTGCCACATGGTTGTGGGTGGGGGAGTGCTCCATCCTGCTGAGCTGTGGGACAAGGGGGCCTGGTGGGAGTTGGAGTGCTGGCTTCCCACACTCAAACCCCCCTACCTGTTAAGATGGCTACCTACCTGGTAGTTTGATGAGGGCAATGCAATGGCTGACACATGGTTGTGGGTGTGGGGAGTACTCCATCCTGCTCAGCTGTGGGACAAGGGGGCCTGGTGGGAGTTGGAGTGCTGGCTTCCCACACACAAACCCCCCTCCCTGTTAAGATGGCTACCTACCTGTTAGTCTGATGAGGGCAATGCAATGGCTGCCACATGGTTGTGGGTGTGGGAGTACTCCATCCTGCTGAGCTGTGGGACAAGGGGGCCTGGTGGGAGTTGTAGTGATGGCTTCCCGCCCACATACTCTGCTCCCTGTTAAGATGGCTACCTACCTGTTAGGTGAAGGTGAGCAATGCAATGGCTGCCACATGGTTGTGGGTGGGGGGAGTGCTCCATCCTGCTGAGCTGTGGGACAAGGGGGCCTGGTGGGAGTTGGAGTGCTGGCTTCCCACACACAAACCCCCCTCCCTGTTAAGATGGCTACCTACCTGGTAGTTTGATGAGGGCAATGCAATGGCTGACACATGGTTGTGGGTGTGGGGAGTACTCCATCCTGCTCAGCTGTGGGACAAGGGGGCCTGGTGGGAGTTGGAGTGCTGGCTTCCCACACACAAACCCCCCTCCCTGTTAAGATGGCTACCTACCGGTTAGTCTGATGATGGCAATGCAATGGCTGCCACATGGTTGTGGGTGAGGGGAGTACTCCATCCTGCTGAGCTGTGGGACAATGGGGCCTGGTGGGAGTTGTAGTGATCGCTTCCCACCCACATACTCTCCTCCCTGTTAAGATGGCTACCTACCTGGTAGTCTGAAGAGAGCAATGCAATGGCTGCCACATGGTTGTGGGTGTGGGGAGTGCTCCATCCTGCTGAGCTGTAGGACAAGGGGCCTGGTGGGAGTTGTAGTGCTGGCTTCCCACCCACAAACCCCTCTCCCTGTTAAGATGGCTACCTACCTGTTAGGTGAAGGTGAGCAATGCAATGGCTGCCACATGGTTGTGGGTGGGGGGAGTGCTCCATCCTGCTGAGCTCTAGGACAAGGGGCCTGGTGGGAGTTGTAGTACGGGCTGCCTGTACACATGCCCCCATGGAGATATTGCTAGCTACTTTTGGGGTGAATCAGAGGGAATAAATGTTGGGTCTGTGAGACATGTGTTGGGGAGTGTGTGGTGCACATGAATGCATTTGGGCCTAGGAAGTGTAGCTTTCGAGTTGTGCAAGACAGTACATAGCAGTGTAATGGGAGACATTTGTTGGTACTTACCAGCCTCCACTCCCCCATGGGATTCCTGTGAGACTCTCTGGATGCAGTGTGGTAAGCACCTTCTCCTCCCATTCGGTGAATGTTCGTGGTGGAATGGGAGGGCCACCGCCAGTCATCTGAGCCAGCTTGAGGTTCTTGTTGTTCCTCTCTTTCACCTTGGCCTTGAGGTCATTCCACCGCCTCCTGATCTCCTTCTGGGAGCGCAGGATGGTCCCTACTGCATTGACCTTGTTGACTATCCTTGCCCACATTTTATTTTTAGTGGCTTGTGGTGTCTGTTGGACCAGGCTTCCAAACAAATGTGGTTCTACTCTGATTACCTCATCTACCATGACTGACAACTCATTGTCAGTGAATTTGGGCATTTTCTTCTGTGCCATGGTGTATGATGTGCTAATGGGTTGAAGGTGCAAGTGTGAAGGTGGTGGTGGTGGTGGTGGTGATGTGTGTGGTGTGTGTGTGTTGTTGTGATGGTGTGATGTGTGCAGATTTGCCTCTCCTTGGTGCTGTGGGGTTGGGCCCTTCAGTGCTGGAGTTGTACAAAGGATTGTGGTCAGGGAAGGGGCTGGTTTTATGGTCAGATATGTGGGTGGGTCAACATGGAGTATTCCTGTCAGGTTTGTTGTGTGGGTTGACCTGGGATTTGTAGTTTTTATTTGCCATGGGGATGTGTCATTGGGGTGTGTTAGGTGTTTTTTGAGGCTGAGTCGGAATAATGGCCACACTTGGTGGCCTTGTTGTGTTTTATTTTTTTTAACCGCCATTTATCTTCCGGAGCGACCGCGGCTGTCGGAATGCAACAGCCCTTCCGCCGGCTCTCCCATTCACCAATGGTTGTGATAGCGGCGGTCGGAAAAAGCTGATCGTTCTGCTGTCACCGCAATGGTATCCTAATTCAACATGCGGTCACTCCGCTGGCCGCGCGGCGGTTTTGGGTGTTTCCGCTGCAAGACCGACCGCCGCGGACGGATTTTTACCTGCTTCGCACGCTCCCGGCGGTCTTTCGTCTAATCCGCCCACCGCAGTCGGATTTTTCTGGCTGTTCATCCTAATCTGACCGCCGGTTTTCCCGCAGTACATGCAGATGGTTAATTTCCGCTACCACGGCGGTCGGAGTGCTTTTCTGACCAGCATCGTAATTGGCCCCATAGTTCTCAATTATATTTTCCTGTACAGTAGTCAAGTACAAAAGTATTTCATTTATGTTGTGACATAATTATCAATTATTAAGTCCTATTTAGTATGCTAATCTTAAGGATATCTAATTCAGTTCGCATTACATTAATTCTTCAAACTTTAATACAATGGCAATTTAGTCCACAATGTGATTGATTTAGATATCTGGCAAATTAATTTTTTTACAATATGTAGGCACAAGAGCTGGTGGTATGTAGACACTACGCATGTTTCAGCGGGAATGCCTTTATCAGAGGGCCGTCACTTCAGTCCCTAATGATGCGACTCAATTGTCCAGTGTCTAATCGATGGACAGTTAGATGCAATATTATTATTATTATTAGGATTTGTATGGCGCAATCGAATCATCCCCGGGGGGATCTCTCGGCGCCGGAGTTGCAGACAGCAGATTGAAGATTACTGGTTAATAACAGAACAACCAAGTTTTAAGCAGCTTCTTGAACTGCCTGAAATTGGAACAGGCTAGTATGTCATCTGGCAGTCTGTTCCAATGGACGGGGGCAAGGTATGAGAAGGAGCGGCCGCCCACTCTGGCTCTCCTGATTCTAAGGGGGCAGAGCAGCTGTCGGTTGCTCGATCTCAGTTGGCGTGCGGGGATATATGGTTTTAGTTTCTTCATTAGATAGGCTGGACCCATCCCCTGGAATTATTTAAACATCAGGCACAAGAGCTTGAAGACTGCTCTTTTCCTAACAGGCAGCCAGTGCAGTTGCCGTAGAAGGGGTGCTGATGGGGTTCGAACAGGTTGATTGAGGGCTGAACGTGCAGCTGTATTCTGGACAACTTGCAAGCTGGAAAGTAAGTCTTCCCTAATCCCTACCAGTAAAGAATTTCCATAATCTAGTCTACTGACTAGAAGTGCCTGTATAAGGGCTTTTCTGGCCGAAAGGGGGATCCAAAGGAAGATTTTTCTCAGCATTCGCATCACACCGAAGCAAGTGCCCGAGATGGTTTTCACATGCTCCTCCATGGAAAGTCTGTTATCAATTATGACACCCAGATTCTTCGCCCACTTTTTTGGCGTGGGAGGTTCACCGAGCTCTGCTTGCCACCAATCAGGGGTCCATAGCTCCTCTGCTTTTCCGAACAGCAGAATCTCAGTTTTATTGGAGTTGAGCTGTAAAAAGTTCACAGTCATCCATGTGGCTATTTTTAGCATACAGTGTTTAAACTTTACTCTGGTCGACGCGGGATCTGTCTCCATCCTGACTATCACTTGGGTATCGTCCGCGTACGAGATCGTATCGAACCCACAAGATCTAATGATTGTGGCCAGAGAGGACACATAGATGTTGAACAAGGTGGGGCTTAAAATGGAACCTAGAGGGACCCCCTTGTCCACAACCATGGTCTGTGATGTGAACGTGTCCAATTGGACACATTGTGTTCTGTCGGCCAGGAAGCTTTTTAACCATTTTAGGGCCATTCCTCTGACACCAATCTCTCGTAGCTTATCTAGAAGGATTCCATGAGAGATGGTATCAAAAGCTGCCGACAGGTCGAGGAGAACTAGCATCGTGGGTGTTCCCATGTCCAAGGCTAGCCTGATCGTGTCTGTTACTTCAGTCAGTGCGGTTTCGGTGCTATAAAGCGCGCGGAAGCCTGACTGCGAAGGATCAAGTAGGTTGTTCTGTTCAAGGTAGCCCGTAAGTTGTTTGTTAATCAGAGCCTCCATAACTTTAGAGAAGAATGGGAGGAGATAAATAGGTCTATAATTTTGTAGATCTGAAGGATCGGCCAGTGTTTTTTTTAGTAAAGGTTTTATTTGGGCCTTTTTCCATTTAAGAGGGAAGGTGGCCGTGGCTAATGATATGTTGCAGACTTCCGTGATCGAGTCTGCGAGGGCCGGTGCGAGATCTGAGATGATGAATGGAGGTGCCAGGTCTAACGGGGAGCCCGATTTAGTGTGCGCTAGTAGGGGCAGTACTTGCTCAGAAGTAATGTCTGAGAAGGACTCCAAGCGGGGAGAAAAGGGGACTTCCGGGAAATGTGATACCACCCTGATGTCCTCTTCCGTGTCAAAGGAGCTATAGATTTTATCGACCTTTTGCTTAAAATGATTCGCTAAGTCGTCGCATAGCTTTTGAGCCGGCGGGAGGGAAGGATTGTTTGCTCTAGGGTTAGTGAACTCCTTAAGGATCTTAAATAGCTCTTTAGAAGAGCTCTTTGCTTTGATAATTCTTGTGCCTAGATGCGACCTTCTGGCTATATTGCAGTTATTTAGATATGCTCTGTGTGCTGTTCTGTAGGCTATTTTGTCCCCCTCCCGTTTTGATTTTCTCAATTTTCTCTCCCTATTTCTGTGTGCAGCCTTTTCTTTCTTGAGGCTCTCGGTGTACCATGGAGCTGGAGCTGCCCTTTCCCAGATCTTGCCTACCCTGAGCGGGGCAATGATGTCGAGGGCCTGGATTACAGAGGCCTCTAGTGTTTCCAATGCCGCCTCACTGTCCACACGGTTATCAACAAATGGGGGGGCAGTGAACGCGGAGCTGAATGATGTTAGCGTCACCTTCCACCAAGATCTCCGGGGACCCCTGCGATATTGAGGCTGGTTTGCTGGTTTGAGAATTTCCAGTGAAAATCCTAGAGCCAAATGGTCGGTCCAGCTTAATGCCAAGGTGGGTGCTACTACTAGATCCTGGATGTTCGTAAAGATGGTGTCCAGCGTATGTCCCGCTATGTGCGTGGGGCTAAATACTCTAGGAAAGAGGCCTAACGATTCCATGGCTGCGGAGACTGAGTTAGAGATGGTATCTAGATGATGGTTGAAGTCTCCTGCTAGTAGGAAGTTATCTGCTTGCAGGGTGTAGGGAGCCAGGGTTTCCAATAGTGAAGTACAGAAAGATTTCTTGCTTTCACCCGGAGGATGGTACACCACAGCTCCCAACCACCTTAAGCCATGGGCAGGCTCCAGCCTGAATACCATTAACTCCATGCTGGGGGTAGAGACAGTGTCCAGGATTTTTATGTGCAGTGATAGGCGCGTGGCAATGGTCAAACCTCCTCCCTTCTTACCTATTCTGTCTAGTCTGGACACTGTGTACTCCTCAGGGAAAGCGATTGCCAGGGCTGGAGTGGCTAGTTTATGCAGCCAGGTTTCTGTAAAGAGACAGATGTCAGGTTTCAGATCATCCAGCATGTCCCAGATTTCCGCTGTGTGCTTAGGGATAGATCTTGCATTAAGGTACAGGCCCTGTAAAGTACATGCTTTCCCTACCTTATTCTGCTTTCCCTCCCTGGGTGCCTGATTGATTAGTGCTTGATGGTTTATGGGATGAGGGTGAGAGAAGCCTGTTGTTTTGGGTGAATAGGTCGTGGACCAGTCACACTGTGAGCATTTGCCAGAGTAAGGGCCAATCTCTACTGATATTTTCCCTTTACACCCAGTATTATTAGCCTTATTCCCAATTTCCACCAGCACAGATTTAGAGTAAGTTAATGAGGGCATTTTGAATTACCTATAAGACGACGGGCAGAGTTTCCTGGCAGCTGGCAGCGTGTAGGCACGGACAGACGCAGACGGGCTTGCCTTAGGTGTGCCTTCAGAGCGCCAGCGGCGCGTCCGCTGCGCGTCCACGAATGCGCTGTATTTACACCCAGGGGTCTGAGCCGTGTCCGGGAAGCAGAGTGAGCACTAGAGCGCTAACCGCTCAGAAAATGGCGGCCGTTGATGGCCTGCTGGATTCTGAGCCGGGCTGCCTCTCTCCACTCAATCGGTCTACTAACGAGACCGCGGTGGACCGGAGAGTTGCCTCACTTCGTCAAAGTGTCCCAGTTAAATATTGCATAAAGCCCTGTTGGATCACCAAGCGATCTCACAAAGATTAAAACAATTGTACATTCAAAACACACTTAAAATAGTTGTCCGATTAAAAAGAAGTTTTCGGCAGTACTGACAATACCTGCTACTCCGCTGCACGACGCGAACGCGCTGTATGTATGCCCAGGGGCCTGAGCCCTGTCCGGGAAGCAGAGTGAGCACTAGAGCGCTAACCACTCAGAAAATGGCGGCCGTTGATGGCCTGCTGGATTCTGAGCCGGGCTGCCTCTCTCCACTCAATCGGTCTACTAACGAGACCGCGGTGGACCGGAGAGTTGCCTCACTTCGTCAAAGTGTCCCAGTTAAATATTGCACAAAGCCCTGTTGGATCACCAAGCGATCTCACAAAGATTAAAACAATTGTACATTCAAAATACACTTAAAATAGTTGTCCGATTAAAAAGAAGTTTTCGGCAGTACTGACAATACCTGCTACTCCGCTGCGCGACCGCGAACGCGCTGTATGTATGCCCAGGGGCCTGAGCCCTGTCCGGGAAGCAGAGTGAGCACTAGAGCGCTAACCACTCGGAAAATGGCGGCCGTTGATGGCATGCTGGATTCTGAGCCGGGCTGCCTCTCTCCACTCAATCGTCTACTAACGAGACCACGGTGGACCGGAGAGTTGCCTCACTTCGTCAAAGTGTCCCTGTTAAATATTGCACAAAGCCCTGTTGGATCACCAAGCGATCTTACAAAGATTAAAACAATTGTACATTCAAAACACAATTAAAATAGTTGTCCGATTAAAAAGAAGTTTTCGGCAGTACTGACAATACCTGCTACTCCGCTGCTCATCGGCGGAAGCGCTGTATTTATGCCCAGGGGCCTGAGCCCTGTCCGGGAAGCAGAGTGAGCACTAGAGCGCTAACCGCTCGGAAAATGGCGGCCGTTGATGGCCTGCTGGATTCTGAGCCGGGCTGCCTCTCTCCACTCAATCGGTCTACTAACGAGACCGCAGTGGACCGGAGAAAAGAAGTTTTCGGCAGTACTGACAATACCTGCTACTCTGTCATCTGAAATTATTTCATCCTGGAATTACCGAGTTTTATCGGATACTAGGTCCGTTTTGGTTTCTCCTAACTCGAGGAGACCAAATGGGCAAAGTTAAATGATGATTGCAGTTTTTTGGGGTCGGGGTCCTTTATTCTCCTTGGTGCTGCGTGGGTCCTTTGGCTAGTAGCCTCCAGCCTGCACTATGTTGCAGTTCAGTTTTGCAGACTGGAGAAAGGCAACGGGCCAGTACTCATTAAATACCTCTTGGCCTTCCTGGAAGAGGAGGGCTAGCATTTGTCTAAGGGCCTGCAGAAGTCATTTAAGGAATTCCTGAATTCCCGCATACTGTCTAGTAGTTCAAAGATGGAGATGCAATAGTTTTTGTATTTCTTTTACCAAACTGGCTCGTGTCATATCAAACCTATGAATTTCCTTGTCCTGTCCATACACCATTTACGGGCTTCCTTTATTCCTTATCAGTATGTTGCAATGAAGCCGTAGATTTTTTTAGCTGGATCCCTGCTCCCCTGCTGTGTAATTTTCATCCCATCATGGAGGTTTTCGTAATTCTTCAGCCTGACTTGTCCTGTCACCATCTTCTTCTCTGACTTCAAGAATCGCAGTCTTCCAATCCTGGAGGTTTTTTTGCAGCTGACTTTTCATCCAGTTGCGACCCGTCCTGCACACAACTGTCTTTCACAAGAGATGCTCATTGGGGAAAGGCATTGTGGCACCAAGAAGAATCATCATTACTTCAGAAATTGGAATTGGAACGTTCGTCAGCATCCAGTGCTTGACAAGAATCTAACATGGAGCCAGCAGAAAGGAAGTGTTCACATTTTTGTGCTAAAAGAGTCAAGTAAAAGTGAACATTCTAAAATGTGATCAAGAAAATGCTGCTATTGGCTGAGACTAAACTGCAGGCTATACTCAAAGATACAATGTAAAATAATGATTACCAATGTCCCTAAATCGCGCAATAAACAGACCACGCTGATGTCTTGAGCATAAAAGGCCATTTATTAGGACCAGGCTGCACAACATAATCAATAACCAAATAACAACAAATAACCAATAACCAAAACCCCCAACATCAACTCTTCATCCATTCACTCTCTTCACCCACTCCGAACTCACCTCTCATTCCACTCCATGACCCGTTCCGTTCTTCATCCATTTCCACAGATATCTCCTAGCATCCTCCCCGGTATCACCTGGCATTACACTCATGCCTCCAGCTCCCCCCATCATTCACTCTCCCTCCCCCGAGGGGTGGGTTCCGCCCGCTATTGACTCCCCCACCCCTCCCAAGTACCGCTAACCCTGCAGCCCGTCCTAAACTGGCACGCTTCGCCAACCCTACTCCCGAACCCTAATAACTGTAGGGTGGGTGGGTGGCCTTTTCTAACTACACCCTCCCGATGATGCCGAGAATGCAGGAAGAGGAAGTCACCTTCCTCCCCTGCATTCTTATACCCACCCCCTAAAACCCCACCCCTTGACCCCACCTGGTCCTCTCCTGCGCGAAAGACCCCGGGGGAAGCGTAGTCTGCGACTGTGCTTCCCCCGGGGCCCACCATCGCGCAATAAACAGACCACGCTGATGTCTTGAGCGTAAAAGGCCATTTATTAGGACCAGGCTGCACAACATAATCAATAAACAAATAACCAATAACCAAAACCCACAACATCAACTCTTCATCCATTCACTCTCTTCACCCACTCCGAACTCACCTCTCATTCCACTCCATGACCCGTTCCGTTCTTCATCCATTTCCACAGGTCTCTCCTAGCATCCTCCCCGGTATCACCTGGCATTACACTCATGCCTCCAGCTCCCCCCATCATTCACTCTTCCCCCCCGAGGGGTGGGTGCACCTGCTATTGACTCCTCCACCCCTCCCAAGTACCGCCAACCAGGGAACCCCTTTTAGGGCGGTTACTTGCCCCACCCCGGGGTTCAACTGTGCATCTTTCGCCCCCACCTACTCAAGCATTCCTGTGACACCAAATCGCCTCATTCCATAACTTGCTGACCACATCCCTCATCTCCATCATATAGTATGCGTTCCCCAGCCTCGAAAGATGCACACTGTCATCCCTAAACAGTAGTGGTTCCTCCAGTCGCAGTCCAGGATGAGCAATCACTTGAATGTCCTTTTCCCCACAAAAAACCCGCATCACTCTGTTTAGTTTCCTTTGTGCTTTTTCAACAGCCCCGTGTTTGATTGCCCCCTCCACACTCTTCGAGGAACAAATTCCGTCCAGGCAATGCATGTCCCAGCCAACCTGTGTTTCAATACCTCCAAGTCTCTTTGCATCAGCTGTAAGAGCGCCAAACCCGACAGCCGAATCAAATCGTTCTCTCCCAAATGGATTATCAACAGATCAGGCCATCCTTTCTGGGGGACCATCTTCGCGAGCCAGGGCAATAGTGCCCCCCATCGCATCCCCCCTTTTCCCCACCAATGCACCTCATGATGTTGTCCTTTGAGTCCCAGGTTACGGCCGTACACCTGTCGCTCCGCATACTTGGAGGCCCAATGCACAAACGAATGCCCCACAATCCATGTGACCGTCTTGGCCCCTGGTCCACCCACGCAACCTACGGGAGAAAAAGGTGTTAGTAACACATCCTGTAACGCTCCGCCCTAATCCCCCCCCCGGCAGGCACCACGCCAGGCCAAGCACCTTTATTTCCGGACATACCGCTCACAGCACCTAGACTTCCACCTCCCAATCTGCCGAATCCTATCCCAGGACCAACCCAGTCGTGCTGCCGCCGCCCCAATACGGAAAGAATGCGTCCCAAAACCCGCCGGGTCCAGACCCAACCGCCTCAAAGCCATGCGCAGAACCGCCAATAACTGTGCCGCCGTCACCTTCGCCCCAGACGCATGACAAAAGATCTCACCACTCGCTGCCCGTGTATTCAGTAGAAAGTTCTGCCATTCAGCCACCGGGCACACACCCCCACAACCATTCTCACACAACCAGACCCACTTTCCTCTTCCCAACTGATCAGTTTTAGACTGCCCCAGCCAAATCCCCAGACGACCCGCTTCCAACCTGATCTCCTCGTACCTCCTGCCACACACCTTCTTCGTCCCCAACAACTCAGAGACCCTAAAGGCCCCAAAAAACATCCATACCATGCACAAGCGAAAAACCCGGACCTCAAAACCATCATAACAACACAGCGGCAAAGCCTCAACCAATCGGACCAACAAGTCAAATGTAATTGCCTCCCTCAACACCCCTCCCCCTTCTCTCCCTGCCCCAAACTCTGAGTACCCTACCTATAATCACATCTTTCGTAGGGTTAAAACCAAACAACAAACAACAGTAAAAAGACACTCCCGCCAACTTTCCCGCAATCGTCGCAGAAGACAGCCCCTTGTCAATGCAATGTAATACAAACTGCAACACTACTTGTTCCACCGCTGAGCGATCTCCAAAAGCAGAATCCCCTCGCCATCCCATAAAGGATCCAAACTCCGCCCATGCCAGTCTGTAGGTCCGTCTTGTGGTATCGGCTATAGAGTTCTCCACCAGGCCTATCACCCTCACTCCCCCAAGGCCCAGATGCCGTTCGGCAGCTCGGTCTTGAACTGATCCGCTCCTGGTGCCAATCGCCGGAACCGCTGCCACTGCGAACGAGACAAAGCATCCGCAATGTCGTTATTCGCCCCAGGGACATGCCTGGCTCGAAACACCACATTCAATCTCAGACATTTCAGCATGAAACTCCGCAACAAACGCAGCACTCTCAGATCCCTTGCCCTCTGTCGGTTGACAAACTCGACCACGGTCATGTTGTCCACATGGAACAGCACGGACCTGTTCTGAAACTTGGACCCCCACACCTCCAGTGCCACCAACAAGGGAAAAAATTCCAGAAACGCAATGCTCCTCCCCTGCTTCACCCAATGAGCCGGCCAGTCCTCAGCGCACCACCTACCATCCCAGAAGATCCCAAAACCCACTGCTCCGGCTGCATCAGAATAAATTTGTACTTGCCAAACCATCCTGTCATCCTCAAAATCCAGGGACACCCCATTGAAATCAGTCAAGAACGTCAGACATGTCCTCAAGTCCGCCCGGACCCCCATGGAAATCCAGACCCTGTGGTGTGGTAAAACTGCCCCCGACATGACCATGCCGAGCCGTCTGCAGAACGTCCGTCCAGCCCTCACCATCCTGCATGCGAAGTTCGGGAAACCCAGCAGTTGTTGCACTGCCCTCAACGCGATCCTTTTTTCCCCGATCACCCACAAGAGGCACGCCTGTATTTCCGACACTTTCGCGTCAGGGAGTCGAGCTATCCATTGAATAGAGTCCAGCTCAATTCCCAGGAATGTCAGGCTGCAGCTAGGCCCAGCTGTTTTCTTGGGCGCCAAGGGGACTCCGAACGGCTGTGACATCTCCCGGAAATGCGACAGGGCCCTGCCACAATCCCCAGAATGGGCCCTCCCCAGAAAGAGGAAGTCTTCCAGATAGTGGGTAACGTCCTGATGACCGCTGATCTGTGTAAAAGCCCACTGCAAGAATGTGCTAAACATCTCGAACAGCGCGCAGGAAATCGCACACCCCAAGGGCAGAACCTTGTCCACGTAGATGGCCCCTGCAAACTGCATCCCTAGCAGAGAGAAATCCGCAGGGTGTATTGGCAGCAGGCGGAAAGCAGATTTCACATCACACTTCGCCAATTCCGCCTCCGGCCCACACACCCTCACTAGGCGGATCGCATCATCCACGATGCATAGAGCACCCTCGAGTCTGCTTCTGCGATGAAATCATTCACAGACTGCCCTTCCGGCCACGAGAGGTGATGGATCATGCGAAACTCACCCTTCTCTTTCTTAGGCACCACTCCCAATGGGGAGATGATCAAATCGTCAACTAGCCAGTCGACAAACGGGCCTGCTATCCTCCCTTCGTCCACTTCTTTCTGCAACTTGGCCGCCACCACACCCGGCAATTCCTTGGCCGATTTCAGATTGTCCGCCCATCTCCGCACCCTAGGTCCCTGATAGCCCACCCGAAAACCCTCTGTGAAACCCCACTGAATCCGCAAAGCCGCCTCCCTGTCCGGGTAACAGGAGAGCCACGGGCCATCGCCTCCACCATAATTGGTGTAGGCGCCCTTCTGTCCAGACTGTCCCCTTCCTTTCGCGTTTCGCCACTGCTCTGATGGCATGACCAAGGTGAAGCATTGTGTAAGGGCATGCCGCCCTCCACACTTGGAGCACTCATGCTTGAACTTGCACGGGTACCGGGAGCAGTAGCCCCTGTTGTAACTCAAACATGCACCGGTGTTGTTGCTGCCTGGCTTAGCGGGCGGACCTGTGGTTCCTGTACCGGCGGTAGACCCTCCTGCCCCCCTATGGGCGGGACGCGGCAGAAAAGACCGATAAGTGACCGGCAGGCCACTGGCCGTGTGAGTAGACACCGATGAGTGCGGGGATGCCATCCACTGCATCCATAGCTCCTGATCCACCTCCCACCAGGGCTTGTCTGGGTTCATGCTAATCCTGGCTCGAAACTCCTCGTCATAACTCAGCCAGGCAAAACCCCCAAAATGCATCTGGGCTTTCCTAATGATGTCCATATACTTCAGGAGTGCTATGGCCCTATCCAAGTGTTTCTCGCAGTAAATACTAGCATAAATGAGAAACGCCGACGTCCAATTTTCCATGTTTACCGGAACCCTGGGCCTTCTAGTCAGCTCCCATTCTTCTTCCTTAGACCCTTCCTTCGCTTGCACCTCTCTGTGCAATAATTTAAACACGTCTACATATTCGTGTTTCCAAATTCTGTTCCTTGTCTTTTCTGACAAATGTGACCCCAGGGGCATAGCCAAACCCATGTAAGGTAACTTTTTCTGGTGTTTGTCCTCACTCTTGTCCCCCTTTTCCTCCTTCCCTTCCGCCTTGTCTGTCTGCACCCCCGCCATGGCCATCATCTTACTCCCCCCCGTTGTGTCACCCTCCTTGGATCTGTCCTTCGGTAGCACTGCAACATCCCTCACAGACCCCTTGCCCACACCCACCGACCTGCAGGCCTTCTTCCTCCCCCCTTTTGGCCCACCATCCCAAGCTGCCCACCATGCCCCCTCACCTGACAATGCCGAGTGCGCCTCTCCGGACCGTCCTCTGGTGCTGGTGGCCTTGGGGGTCTCAGCCTTCGCCTTGCCCTTCGACGGCTTGGGGTCCTGCAAAACACCAACTCTACTGTTGCTCCTCACCCCCCCCGTCCTGTCATTGTCATCCCTCACCTCCCCGTCTTCCAGCTCGTCACTCTCCTCATCGTAATCCAGCTCCACTTCAGGTTCCACATCCACAGGCGCCCACAACGCCTCTCTCACAGCTCTCTTCACACCCTTACTCTTTTTGGCACTCAAAACACCCCCACTCACCACACACGACGCCGTTGCCTGCTCCCGCGCTGGAGGGATGGCCGCCGCGGACCCCCCTGCTGCTTCCAGCCGGCGTCCTGAGGCCGCCTTGCGCCCCGCTGTGCCACCCAACACTCTACCGACCTCCGCCGGCTTGGATCCCCCCCAACCCCTCACGTCACTCCAACCTGGGCGGGCCCCGGCACCATCGGGCCTCAAATCCGTCCTGGCCGTCCCTGTCTTGGCCTGCGGCCCCTTAGTTCTGCCACCCCACCCCCACTTGTCCCGGCCTTCCCTGACCCTCTCCTCCTGTTCAGCCCACCCTTCTTCTTCTGAAGTGGGCGTGGGGGGCCCCTCAGCCTCTTCCTCCCAAACCGCCCCTCCCCGTGCTGCATTTAACTCTGCCCCACGCGCCTCCGTCTGCTGCACCAGGAGACGCTGCTCCATGATCCTGTCTTCCCAGGCCAATGACTCCCACCGAGGAAGGAGGGGGGCAATACTCCCGGGCCCCCACACCTGGCAGCTGCAACCAAGGCATCGTTGCCATATAATGACCAGAAACCTCCCCACCCCCAACCATCTCCCCCACCCCTGGGGCCACCACATCTCCCCTCACAGGCACTGGGGTGCCGACTCTTGACCCCCTGGAGAGGCCAATGGGAGCGTCCTCCCATTGCCCCATGTCACCCCCCACCCCCAAGGCTCCCCCCCCGGAAGTTGGTGCCGGTACAACAGCCCCCCTCCCTCTCTGCAGGCTCCTGGGCCCGCCAAACGGCCGCTGGGCCTGGCTGGGGGCCCACAGGTTCCCCCCGCCCCAACTCCACAAATGCCTGCTTGACACTCAGGCCCAGTAAATCCCCAGAGGGGCCCGCCGCTCCCCGGGGGCCTCCCGCCTCCTGAACATTGCTATCGAGCCGCGGAGGCAGGCTCTTACGCCGGCCTCCGCGCCCAGGCTCCTTTTTAACTGCACCCCTCCCCCTCCCAGGAGCGCCTCTCCCCTGCGGCAGCGGCTCCTCTAAACAGGCCACTACCGCTGCCGCAACACCCGCAGAGGCCGCCCGCGGGGCACGCGACATCCCCACCCACGCCTCGCTCAAGACAGCGGGCCGGAGGAGATCCTCCCAGCCGGCGCGGCCCAGAAGCCTTAGGGCCTCTCTCACCTCCTCCGCCGAAACCGCCGTCATGACCGGAGCCTCCGCAAACTCGCTCCCGCTGGCACCCGAACCACCGGCCAGTGGCTCCGCGCACCTACACGGTGAGTCCCGCTCGAAACCTACAAGGCCTTACCGCTACTACCTGACTTTCCCCCTTTTCTAACTACACTCTCCCGATGATGCCGAGAATACAGGAAGAGGAAGTCGCCTTCCTCCCCTGCATTCTTATACCCACCCCCTAAAACCTCACCCCTTGACCCCACCTGGTCCTCCCCTGCGCGAAAGACCCCGGGGGAAGACTAGTCTGCGACTGTGCTTCCCCCGGGGCCCACCATTGTCATGGCATAAAACCTGGGAAGGCCTGCAGAAAAAAAGTGATGACTTGGAGGAGAATTAAGGTTGCCCAGGCTAGATTTGAAGATGGGATGGGAAAACAAATCGCACCCTTAAATGGTCTAGAAAAGGTAACTTCATTTTTATTGCCTGCAGTAAGGTGAACAGAACAACATCTCTATGGGGAAGCATAAAGTGAATTTCTTCACTGTGCCAATCCATAGTACCATTAAACAAACATGGAACTCTCCTTTTGAAAACAGTCAGTCAACGAAACAGATGCCTTCAGTATGGTCTAAATTCCTCCACAAACCTCTCATCTCCCTTTAAAAATCCCTGTGTGCAGTTGTCATGCTCTTGTAAACAGCTCCTTGCTGAAAATGATCTCTTTCCCATGGATCACATACTTTGATTAATCCCCATTGTCCTTACTAATTCCTTCCTTTACAAACCAACGGTCTGTAAACATTTACTGTCTGCAGCGTTTTCTTTAATCTTTGTGCTGCTCAAAACGGACCTTTACTGAAACGGACTGTTGAGGTATGGACCAAGTCAGTGACAAATTACTGTGCCCTCTACAACACACTACCTCACACATATTTTTTGTTAGGCTCTCATTCATTATGTTTGCAACTCTATTGTTTAACTTTGGATTGTGTGAAAGGCATTAAGAAAAACGAAAGAAAGAAAGAAAGAAAGAAGGAAAGAAAGAAAGAGGGTCTTTATCAGAGCCAGACATAACTACTTGTCAACTGACATGTGTCTTGTTCCTAGCAAAGCAGTTTGGACTAGGCATCACCCAACCTAAACATTTATCAACAGAAGAAGTTGGGAATTGTGGTCTATTAAGTTAATTAGGTTAATAAACATATCTATATAGCCCTTGCCTGATGGTGTGGGTGTGTAGCAATATTGCACTGCAATACTGAAGCCATATGAAAGAGCTAGTGGATGACAGCGACTCAAGTAAATTAAATGAATTGCTAAAGTCACTGAAATAGGAGGCATGGTCTATTGTAATTGAGACAAAAGACCTAGGATCAGTGTAGCAATTGTAGCAGTAGAAGGTAGTGATTGCTTGTGGTCTGTCATGTTTTGGGGTTATGGAGAGAGAGTCATACAAATTCTCATCCCTCCCACTGATCATTGAAGTATTTACTATCTCCATTGAATGTAACGCCATGTAATGTGAGGTGGATTTGTAGAGCGCTGCTTGTCACCTATGAGGGTATCTAGGCGCAGATATGGCATGGAAATGTAAACTGCCCTGCATTATGAATATAGTGGCATATTTACTAATCTTTCACGCAATGCAATGCACCAAGCACAAAGTTGTTCTGCTGCGTTGAGTCAAAGGGAGAGAGCAGAAATGCAGGAGCACCTTCCTGCACAAAAACAATTCTTAGAGGCATTTCCTCTTTCTCTGTGTGCTGCTGAATGGAAATAATGAGGAGAAATATAGATATTTCTCATCCTTACTCCTCACTGGGGAAGGCGTAGCATTTTGACGATCTCCCAGGGTTACTAACTTTAGTAAATTTGGGAATACGCCAAAATCCATGGCAGGGTGCACAGGAACGCTCATGTTCCAGCCATGAAACACCTCCCAGCTTTAAATGCAATGCAACACAATGCGAGCAGCTGCGTTGTGTTACATTTCTTTACAAAGCCATGCAAGGTGCAAATTACCCCTTGAGTGGCTTTGTAAATATTACTGAAGCCATTGCAGACACATTGACTACGAAAAGGCTTGATAAATCCGGGCCATAATGTTTCACTTGGCTATGCCTTGTTTGTGTCCTGTGACACATTGCTGTACCCTCTGCTACTGTTGCAAGTTATAGTCTCCGCTGGAAAATGACTCTCTGATATTTGTTTTAATTTCATTTAGTAAAACTTCAGGATTTCCACACTTTCTGGAAAATCCCAGCTTAATACGATATCACCCATGGAGTCATAAGAATTCTAAAGTTGCTTCCTACCTATTTAAAATGCTGTTTTCATTTTGGGCAATGTATGTTTAAAGTACAGGATTATTGCCAAGAATTTAGGAGAGTATTTCTTTTTTGACTTTTCAAGAAGTGTTATGATTGAATCTTTCCAGGAACACCACTGGTGAGGGACCCATAATCAATTGTATTCTCCTTTGGGGAACTAACCTGTCGGAAGAGTGACCAATTAGCATTTGTCTGTCACTGCTCTTGACAGTTTACAATGACAAAAATATGCACCATAACTGATGGCGTCTACATTGCCTGACACAACTGGTGTAGCTGGGATCCAAATACCAATTAGACTCTATTACCAGAATACAGATAAGAAAAAATTATATTTAAGTAATGTTTGATTTGTTGCAGAAATGAATTTGGTAATGTGCTTATGTTTATGTTTGATTGTTTTTCCCTAGAGCATGTCTTCTGCCCCTCAAGTGGACTGCAAAAGTGTTTTCACACCAATTGGTGTATTTAAATTTCCAATAAGGCCACTGTCAGTTGGCATAGAAATTGCACCACAGGCTGAAAGTCAAATGTCATATGTCACACACATATGACAAAATCTATGGTCCCAGGAGCACCAATGTGCTCTTTCTCAGCTGCAGTTTACAAACACTGCAGTGACACGTCAGGAATAAATACTATGTCATGGAGGAATACCTACTCCATATATTAGATAAATCACCCCTAAAATATGCCTCTGTCTCTAATATATAAAAATGTGGCATAATATATATTTGGAATAATATGCCCCCAAAGCAAGCCATTAACCAAAAGCTATTTTCACTGTGGAGTTAAAGCTACATTTTTCAAATTGGATTGAAATCCCTATTCACTATCTCCACCAGGGAATATGCTAGAAAATGATGAAACTTTATTTTTCACTTTGTTTCAAATATCTAATTTAATATTGAAAGTTGATTTTTGATCAATTTAGAGGGAAAGTTACTTTTAGTAAGTGTACATTGTGCTTCCAGAAAAAAAAATAGTTTAGAATCAGTTTGCATCTCAGCCCAACTCCAAAGGCCTAATACATATTCCTGGCTATTTAAGAAATAAATGTTTTATTATTAACCACCAATACATATGTACTATTTGTTGTATATTTAACATTAATGTATATTTGTTTATATTTTTAACTATATTAAATAATGTAATTTTAATTTAACATTATTTCCTTTGAGGTTTTACTGTAAGTCCCTCCCTCCATTATTTTCTATGGTTGGATGTTGCAGCACCAGTGGTTAGCCATGTGTAGTGCTGCAGTTATTACAAGATTGTAAGTTACTAAAAAAGAGCAGTTTGTGAACACCAAAAAGTAGTAAAGTTACTCAAAAGTGTAAATTAACACCAAAGTGTGAGACACCTTTATGAATTAGGACCAATATTTTAAAATATAAAAAGGATTTAGTTAAAATTAATTTTAATAAAAAAATTGACCAAAATACTTAGAAACGATATGAAATATCCATCCCTGGATCAGTAAACCGGTGCAATACCCATCCCTGTGTATTAAAAACAAAGGGGCTGATTAGGATGGCGGGGAGACCGCCACTGACATGCTGTTGGTGGCGGTGTCCCCGCCATTCTAAGCAGCTTTCCCGCCCGCCAGATTTTGATGGCGGGCAGTTTGCTGGCGGGCAGAAAGCCCAACCGCAACGGGTGCGACAGTAGCAATCATTCCGATTGCATGTCGGACCGCTCCGCATCCCCAGAATGGTGGCGGTGCCTACCAGGCAACGCCATAGGGATAACTATGTCCCTCCCTGCCAGCCATATCATGGAGGTTTATCCGCCATGAAAAGGCTGTCAGAAAGGGACATTGGGGGCCCGTAGTGGACCCCCCTTTCATCCTCCCCCCAGACATGGGACTGGGAGGGCACCTATGGTGCCCCTCTATATATCCCTGTACCATGTGACAGACACCGCATGGTGCCTGTTAAGTAACACAGGGATATGTAAACCATCCATTTTTTACATTGCGGCGGGTGCTGCAGCTAGCAGCACCCGCCGCAATGTAAAACATGGGCAATGCAACTGCGACGGTGGCGGTCACATCCTAATTTGCACTGTGGGACCGCCGACAGTATGTCGGGCGGTCCCCATCCCCGATAGGGTGGCAGGTGGACGTAAGACCACCCCCTATCCTAATCAGCCCCTAAATAGTAACCCAGTGCAACACCTATCCCTGCACACTGAAGACTAAAAACAAATCGGGTGCAATACCTATTCTTATACTCTAAAAGTTAATTATTAAAATAGTGGAGCTTCTGTCACTCAACCAATATGAAACCTAAAATGCAAAACAAAAAATAACATATTGACATTAACAAATTTACAAATAAGAACATTATTGTTTAAATAATATGCTTTAGTACACTACCAAAACACCTCTAAAATCAAAAGAAAAAATAAGATAAATAACATTTAAAAATTAATAAAAACATAAGCTAAATGAATATTACAAAAACAAAATGTTTAAATGTAATTCAATTTAAAAATGTATTACACTACCCTCTCAAACGCTATAAACCCCCAAATCTTAAAATATAAATATTATAATTACATTTTTACATTTTAAAATTATAAAATGGCCAAACAAATTATAAAATTAAAAGAAATTAATTTATTGTTACCCCTAAGCCCCAAAATAATAAAAAATGCCAAAATAAAACAGTATTTAATAAAAATTGAAGTAAAAAAATTATGTTTCTAATTACTTATTTATAAAATTAAATACAATTTACAAAAGCACCCACCAAAAAAATGTCACTATATTTTTTACAATGCACACTATATATATGTGCATGTTTGTGCATATATATATATATTGTTGTGTGAGCAAGGCAGGAAGTGCCGAAACGCGTAGCAGCTGTAAATCTCAATAAACGAGAAATGTACAGTATATCCAGCCCCTGTGTCGGTGTCCGTTGCTTAATCTAAGGAACTGGAGTTGGAGTTTTATATATATATATATATATATATATATATATATATATATATACATATATATAGCCGTTCAACAAAGGAAAAGTAGAGTTTCAGCCCGGCGCTGTTTCTCAGGTCCCCTTTTCCCTCACGGGGCAAAGTCCACATGGTCCACTTTAATTCACGTCCTGAGAATAACACACGTAGAATAAAAAAAGTCCCAGTAAAGTCTTTATTTTACATTTTCTTCATTTAGAACATATGTTCAGGAATCGCCATTTCAATACATGATTCTCACAGCCAAGCCAACACGAGTTTCGCAAGTTCCTCGCTTCTTTAGGGCAGTTATCTATAAAATATCAAGGATATTAATGTCAGCATCATGTGTACTAATGGAACAAATGGAAACAAATATCCCTTGGCAAATTTCCTACAACCAAATTTCCAAAAACAGGAGCCCTCATACCATTTGAAACAGGAGCCCTCATTCAATTTAAAACAAATCAAGAATATGGTGTCCTAACAAGAACCATTTACTGATACGTATCTTTTGAAGTTTTTACATGCACAAATAGTGATTCTAAAGATATCTTCGTATAATCTCTGCAGTTACATTCAAAATCCCCACTGAATATAGATGCATATAGTGATATGTTCGGACGGTATTTCCGTTCACCTTTATTACAACTCTTGTCAGGACTTTTATACAATAATTTATTCATTACTCCATAATTTTATTACCAACAATGAAGTGAAACTTTAGTTCTCCTATATGATCTAAGTTTAAAATTATCTAAGTCTCTCATTTTGGGAAAAAAGAGAACATTCTTCCAAATTGAACATTAAGATATACCTTCCAGTGTTAGGAATACAATAGGCCTGCCGGTTTCGAGATATCCATAGACTCAATTTCACTACAAATATTCATCTGTTATGCATGTTGTATCTATAAAGATTTTTTTTAAATGTGTACTAATGTTTTAAATCCCTCTGCGACAAAGTGCATGCTCTTATGTTTATGGTAGTTAAATGTTTTGATTCAGCTTCCAAATTTGTGAGTAACCTAGATCTACTGATATTCAGATGTAGATATATCTTCCAATTTTTTAGTAGACTAATTCTGCTGGTACTCAGTTATCCATAGAAACAATTCCACTTATATACTTCTTCTATAGTGCATTTTTCATCTATATAAAATAAATAGACGGTTTTATACCTATATAATTTAAACCTCCATGTCATGATTTCGTACATAACAATCTTCAGATTTCACTCTAATTATCCAAATCAAATCACTTCACAGCTAATTTGAATCCTGTCATCCTACAGCACATGATGGAGTACAATGGTCCCTTTTAGATCTCCATAATCATATATACTACAAGCCAGAATTCTAACGTTTGTTGATCTGAAACTACACTGAATTCCTGAAACAGTCTGTCCTATAATGTGAAGTCCACTGCACCTATTACACTTAGATTCTCTATACCAAGGTCCCCAATATCTGAATAAATCGAATTTATCCTCTACCCAACACAAATCAAAATATGCAGTATGTAATAAGATACACTAATCCAAAAAAGTCCTGCTGAGTACTTAATTCGCCGCTTGTAACTCAGTCACTCTGCTCCGTCTGGAAAACCACATTACATAACCCAACACTGCATGTTCAATATCCAGACATGCATTGTCTTTCAAACCACAATCTTACCCAGTCTCCCAGTTATTCTTGCCTCAACATAAAAAGAGAAGAATATCCAGCTAGTCAGTAAGATTCTAGAAAAGCATAACACAGACAAACCACTTACCTATTTGAGAGCTGTGGCCTCGGTCTATTACATCTCACGTTAGTATCGGGTGAAAATGTCTAAGCCTTAAATACCTGTTCCCTAACCATTACCGATCCCAATTATCTTAAATTAGACCATTAAGTTCAAAATTTAAAGCCCTTATCTTTCATTGGTCCTTTTACAAAAATCTCCCGTAAGCCCACCAACCAAATTGAAATACGTATTATACTTTTTTATTATTAGCATTCAATTATACCATATACCTAATCCAAAAAAAAATCATCTCTTAGTTCCAAACTTTCAAATAAATTAATCTGATGAAACATTATAAATTAGCTTCCACCATATGAAAAAGTGTTTTTTTTTTAAATCTGGTAATAACCTATGATACCAGATCAGGACTCGAACTCCCTACCATGTTACTTTACTACACAGTGCCTTACCAATCACTCTACCTCATCATCATGTTGATTCCTGTGTATTGTTGGACTATAAAAATATGTTCTTACACACACCTAGGCATCTAAATAAAAAGAACCATGTAACTCATAACCTGTTGCCTTGTGAAAATCAGTTATTTTGCTGGTCTTTTCCGCAGACCTCACAACTCGATTTTGCATTTGATCTATACCATGGCCAATTGATAAGTTCTACAACAAAAAATGTATGTAAATCTAAACATAGCTATCATCCCCTGGGTAGAACTCCCATTTATGGGAAGACACCACTCATCACCCTGTCGTTTGACCTAATTTGTCCTTGTACCCAGTCTTCTCTTATAATACAGCCATATTGAAATCAATAATTTCTAACAGGAGATATCCTCACAGTAAGGGATAGCTCTCTTCTACATGTTATATATTCAATTAATAAGGCAGCCATAATTGAAAATTACCAACACTTACAGATTTCCTGTTTTTAAAGATACAATTTCGTTTACACATCAACTGAGTATGAAAACATTTACTGATCAGTAACCTAAACAAAGTTAGATGCAAATATCCCTTTTGAGTCCTGCATGTTGTAATATATTTATATTTATATTTTTGATTTAATTTTATAAAGTGAGCACCTGGATATCTAGTTATAGGAACAATTGCCTCACTTATCAGGTGCATCTTAAAATCAATTATTTGTAATTATTTTTTTAGCCTACTACGTATAAGTTCAGAACTCAGCAAAGCATTTAAGCCATTCTTTAACTAGTTAAAGAATACCTATGTTTCTAAAACGGAAGATATATTCTTATCTAAAAGTGTCTACCTTCCCAATGCAAGAACTCTCATTGTTATGAAGTCACGAAACATCACCCTGCTAATCAACATAAATTATGTGTGTGTGTGTGTATATATATAAATAAGATCATTCTATTCTGACAAGAGATATCCTTACAAAAGGGTATACAATTTTTTATCTATTTTGAGACCCTCATTGACTGTATTTAGTTTATTGATCCAAAAGGTCTCTCTCATCCTGACCTTTTTGTCTCTATCACCTCCTCTTCTGTTCGGTTTTATGCATTCAACACCAACATATCTAATGGCATTTAGCTCATCAATTGTGTGTTCACTGTTGAAATGTACCACAAAGGGATACTTGAGATCTTTATTTTTGATTGCCTGAATATGTTCTTTCCACTTTCTTTAAGTTTACAAGTAGTGGAACCTATATATTGTTTTATACAGATGCAATACATTATATAAATACAACGTGTTGTGTTAGAATTAATGAAAGAATTAATCTGGTATTGATTTCGGCCCCAGTAATCAGAAGAAATAGTGGTATTGTTTCCAACATATTTGCAACATATACACTTCGAACACTTAAAACATCCAATCAGTAAGCTGCCTAACCAAGATGCACCAGTATGCTCCTGGATACCAGGAGTAAATGTAAGCGTGTCACTTGGACTTAAAATGTTTTTCAAGGTTGGTGCTTTTCTGTATGTAATTAATGGTTTTGAAGGTAGTAATTTTTGTAAGTCATTGTCACATTGTAAGATATTCCAATGTTTCTGTAAGCTGTTATAGATTACTTTATTTCATTCACTATATGTTGTGATGAATCTCACATAATTCCTGGCAACATCCTCCTTTCTATTTTTCTTACTACTGGTTTTTAGGAGATCTGCCCTGTTGACTGTACTAGCTCTTAATATTGCTCTGTGCACTCCCTTGTTTTTATAACCTCTTTGTAAAAATCTCTCTGTAATGTCTTTCTCTTGTATCTCACAGTCAGATTGTAATGCACAATTCCTTTTTGCACGTAAATATTCCCCATATGGGATTTATAGGTTTTGTTTTCTTGAATAACCTGAATCTGCATGTAAGATGCAGTTTGTTGACGTGGGTTTCCTGAAAAGTCTAGACACTAGTCTTCCCTCTTTCACATATAGTTCAAGATCAAGCATGCATATCTTATCTTTACTATAATCCAAATTTAATGTTACATTAAACCGATTGGTATTGAGATAATCATGATACTTTCTAAGTTCTAATTCAGTTCCATGCCAAATTAAAAATACGCCATCAATGTAACGGCCCCAAAATTTAACTTTGTCCATGCCATCTTTTTTACTATTCCAGGCATGATCCCTCTCATACAAACCCTTAAACAAATTTGCATAAGAGGGAGCAAACCTGGAACCCATCGCTGTTCTTTTCAATTGCTGGTACAACTTGTCCTGATAGAAAAAGAAATGGTTGGTTAGCACAAATTGTGCAAGATCTAAGATCATACATGAATAAGAATAAAAACTAGCTGACTAAGTAAATAAAAAGAATCTCTGGGCCTCTAATCCAAACTCATGTGTTATGTTAGTATAGAGACTGTTGACGTCCATTGTTACCAAAAGATATTCAGAGTCCCATTTAATGTCTGAAATTTGCAGCAAAAAGTCTTGTGTATCCTTAATATGAGAGGATAATGTACTGACAAAGGGAGCTATATAAGTGTCCACAAACTTGGATATATTCTCTGTATGGGTACCAATACCAGATATAATTGATCGTCCTGTGGGGTTTCCTCCCTTCCTTGTGAATTTTAGGTAAAAGTAAATAATCGGTGTGACTGGACAGGAGGTATTGAGATAAATATATTCACCTATGTCTAAAAGCTCTAGATCTCTGAACATCTTTAATTTGTTATTTAGTTCCAGAACTGACGCTCCCAAAACTTGTATATCAACTTTCATATAATTGGACACATCATTTAGTTGTCTAAGAGCTTCAGCATGATAATCACAAATGTTCATTACTACTGCATTGCCCCCTTTGTCAGCTTGCCTCACTATAATTGATTTATCAGATCTTAATAGATTCAGTGCTTGTCTTTCATTTTTATTCAAGTTATCATGCAAATTACAGGCCTTGTACCAAAGAACCATGCTTTGAAATACCTTGTTTACATTATCATTCTGTAACACAGGAGTAAAAGTAGATTTGTCCTTAAGACTACTGCTCACAGTGCAGTCTATATCGATCCCCAAGTCACAAGCAATATCCTCTATATCACAGTTAGAATTTTCATTAAACTTAACAAAACATGAATATCTGACAATTGCTGTATGGACATGCAACTAATGTCTTTACATATAGACGTATGTTTTCTAATTGGTGGTTTGTTGGCAAAAAAAAATTTGTTTTAATTTGCAAGTACATTTTAAAAGGTCTGTTTTCAAGGTTCAGTCATTGGGTTTATGTTTTGGGGCAAAACTCAATCCTTTGTTTAATACACTTAACTCATGTTCTGTCAACAGTCTATCCGACCGATTGGTTACCAGATTCACTGTTTCATTCTGGCTCTGTTCCTCTGTGATCTTGTCCTGATTTCCATCTAAGTTTCTCCCTTCTACGTTTTGATCATGATCCACCTCCTTTGGTACTTCTACCTCTCCTGCCCTCAGGAGGCAAGGGACCTCATCCCCCCATCAGCAGTGCACTGAGAGGTGTGTTTGCTGAATGGTGGAGAAAGGGGTGTGGCTTCTGACCACCTCTCAGCAGTCCCACTGTGTGGGACTTACTGGAGGTAACAGGAGGTCTTGTTGGCCTCTAAGGACCTTCAACAGCTAAGGGTACTTCATCCCCCACTCAGCAGCGCTCCAGAAGGCGCGTTTGCAGAGTGGTGGAGAAAGGGAGCGGGCCTCTGCGATTTGCCAGCTGTTTTGTTTTTTTCTTATTTTTTTGGGAAAGCGGGGTTGCGTGTCCCCCCTTCCCTGGACCAATCTGGGCCCCGGGGACCCCATTCCCAGGGGCCTGGCCCATTTTTCGTAATGATGAAAAAAACAGAGGGGGTCCCCGTGGCCCCCCTCCTGAGACCGATTTCGGCCCGGGTACCCCATCCCCCGGGGCCAGGCCTTAATATATATATATTTTTTTAACGGGAGGCGGGCCGCACCGACCCCTCCCCAGGTCTATTTCGGCCCCGGGGACTCCATCCCCCAGGGCCAGGCCTTTTCTTTTTTAATTTTTTTTAAAATAAAGGACGCGGCCCCCCTTGCCTGGGCCTATTTTGGCGCCAGGGACCCATCACCCAGCGCCAAGCCTTAACCTTTTTTTTTTTTAAATGGGGAGGGGGCCTGCGCAGTCCCCCTACCCGGGACGATATTGCCCTGGGGACCCCATCCCCCGGGGCATGGGCTCTTGTTGGGGAGCCTCAAGGCCCCCGCGGTCCCTGCCGGCTCCCCGCCGCCTGCGGGAGGCGGCATTGCTTTTGGACAGTGGGAGCTGCTAACATGCAGCTCCCTCTGCCCAAATGCAATTCTGCTCCGCTTCATGGAAGCAAGAGCATTTTTATTGCTCTCGCTTCCATGAACTGGAGCAGAGTTTGCTATGGCTTGGCTGGAGCAGTGCTCCCCTCAAGTCATAGCAAACTGCAATGTCCCAGGGGTGGACACCCCGAGACATTTCTGGAGCCGGCCCTGGGGGATGGTGGTCCCCAGGGCAATGGAGGGCTCCTGGAGGTTGGCCAAGTGGCCTCCTCCCATCTGCTCTATAGCCCTGGGAGGTGGTGGTCCCCGGTGCCTGGGGTCCGCAATGGACCCCCATCTTTACTTCATTTGTGCCCCGGGTGGTGGTGGTCCATGGGGCTGCTCCCCCACGCATTATTTTAGATATAGCCCGGGGACGGTGGCGTCCCCGTGGCTTCAGCGGTTCCTGTGGCAGCAGGGGGGGAAAGTGGCCGCCCGCATTTCACTGATTCAGCCCGAGGGATGTGGCGGTCACTAGGGCTGTGGGGGGCCAACGCTGGGGCCCCCCCATCATTAATATTTATTGCCCCTGGGACCTGACCCACCCAGGGGCTTAATTAAATGAAGCGCTGCAATGCGAGCTTCGTTTTAAAAAACATTTCAGAGGGATTTGTGGATCCAACGCAACTCCCACCTAATTTAAAATGCTTTTTTTGGCACTGGGGGTCCCTGTATGATCCCCTGAACAGGCCTAGGGGGTCAGAGTGTTTCTAGCCTGCCCCCTTTTCTTTTAACTTTTTATCTTGTGACTCAGTTCAACCGAGACACAAGACTTCATCAGCACGCACGCCCTGACCTCTACTGACTACATCCTCCTTGGAGACCTGAACTTTCACCTGGAGAACAACAACGACAGCAACTCCACCACCCTGATCGACAACCTCGCCAACCTCGGACTGACCCAGCTCATCACAACACCGACCCTTTCCGCCGGCCACACGCTCGACCCCGTCTTCTCCTCAAGCTCCCACGTCTCCTTCAGCCACACCACGGAACTCCTCTGGACCGACCACCGCTGCATCCACTTCACCTTCCAGAAACCCACCACACACCACCGCACCCAACAGATCCCACGCCGCTGCTGGAGCAAAGTCACCGAAGACCAACTACGGGCAAACCTTGCTCTCAGCCCTCCCTCTGACCCATCCAACACCGACGACGCTGTCTGCAACCTCAGACGATGGATAGACGACTGTGCCAACACCCTCGCCCCGCTGAAAAAACTCACCTACAGTGACACCACCAAAAGAGCCAGCTGGTTCACCCCGGAACTCCTAGCATCCAAGCGTACCTGCCGGAAACTAGAGAAGAAATGGCACAGTGATAAGACACCGGACAGCCACGCAGCCCACAAAGACGCCATCCGTAACCACCACCACCTCATCAGGTCCGCCAAGAGAATCTCCTTCAAAGACCGCCTCGACAACAACGCACACAACAGCAAGGAGCTCTTCAACATCGTGAAGGAACTCTCCAACCCCAGCTCCAACACCAACGACATCCCGCCGTCGCAAGCCCTGTGCGATTCCCACGCCACCTTCTTCCACCGCAAGATCGCCGACATCCACGACAGCTTCAACACCCAGACAGCCCCAACTAAGATCGATGCACCAGACCCGCCGCACACCATCGACCATGACCCCTTGCCAGCCTGGGCCAGCGTGAACATCGATGACACCATCAAGACCATGAGCACAATACACTCCGGCTCCCCGTCAGACCCTTTCCCGCACCACATCTTCAACAAGGCCAGCAGCTCCATCACACCCCACCTGTGCATCGTTATCAATCTCTCCTTCGAGACGGCGACCTTCCCAGAGAGATGGAAACACGCAGAGATCAAGGCCCTACTCAAAAAACCCAAGAAGTGTGGCTCAATGGTTAGAGCGGCAGACCCTGATGCAGAGATCTGGCCTGGGACCAGGGTTCAATTCCCGCCTCGGCGGGTCTTGGGCTCAACTTCCTCGGACCTGATAATTCTCGCCTCGGTGCCTATTCTAATCATGGGTCACACTCTGCAACTCTGGGCAATAGCTTGCTTAATCTCCACAACGGCCCCACCAGCGCTGGGATGCCTGGCTTCACCTTGGGGGTGCCCAGGAGTGGACATTTCACCGGGAAAAGCCAGGAAGGGTTCCACAGCGGTATGCGTTCAGCGCCAGGAAGCCTCAGGGTAGCAGTGCGCTTTACAAGTACAAATTCATTCATTCATTCAAGGCGGACCCGAGAGACCTCAAGAACTTCCGGCCCATCTCCCTGCTTCCGTTCCCAGCCAAGGTCATCGAGAAGATCGTCAACAAACAGCTAACCCGATACCTCGAAGAAAACAGCATCCTGGACCCATCCCAATCAGGGTTCCGCAGCAACCACAGCACTGAGACTACCCTCATCGCCGCCCCGATGACATCAGGACCCTGCTGGACAACGGTGAGACTGCAGCCCTCATCCTGCTGGACCTCTCCGCCGCCTTCGACACTGTCTGCCACCGCACTCTACGCGCACGCCTCCACGACGCAGGGATCCGAGACAAGGCCCTGGAATGGGCCACCTCCTTCCTCGCCGGCAGAACCCAGAGAGTCCGCCTCCCACCATTCCGATCCGAAGCCTCCGAGATCATCTGCGGCGTACCCCAGGGATCATCCCTCAGCCCAACACTGTTCAACATCTACATGGCCCCGCTCGCTCGCACGCATCGCCAGACAGCACGACCTCAACATAATCTCCTACGCCGACGACACTCAACTGATCCTCTCCCTCACCAAGGACCCCCTCGCCGCCAAATCCAACCTCCATGAAGGAATGAAGGCCGTCGCCGATTGGATGAAGATCAGCCGACTAAAGCTGAACACGGACAAGACAGAGGTCCTCATCCTCAGCTCCAACCCCTCAGCCTGGGACGACTCCTGGTGGCCAACGACACTGGGAGCAGCCCCGACACCCACCGACCACGCACGCAACCTGGGAGTCATCCTCGACTCAACGCTCTCCATGGCCAAGCAAGTCAACGCAGTCTCCTCCTCCTGCTTCAACACCCTCCGCATGCTTCGCAAGATCTACAGGTGGATCCCGACAGATACAAGAAGAACAGTCACCCAGGCCCTCGTCAGTAGCAGACTTGACTATGGGAACGCCTCTACGCGGGAGCCCCGGCCAAGCTCATCAAGCGACTGCAACGCATACAAAACGCCTCCACACGCCTGATCCTCGACGTACCACGCCACAGCCACATCACCCCCACCTGAGGAACCTGCACTGGCTCCCCGTCGACAGGAGAATCTCCTTCAAACTCCTCATCCACACACACAAGGCACTCCACAAGACTGGCCCAGCCTACCTCAACAGACGACTCTTCTTCTACGTCCCCAACCGCCAGCTCCGCTCCGCCGACCTCTCCCTCGCCACCGTCCCTCGCATTCGAAGAACAACCACCGGCGGCAGATCCTTCTCACACCTCGCTGCCAAGACCTGGAACACCCTTCCACTAAGCCTACGACAGACCCAAGACCTGCTGACCTTCAGGAGGCTACTCAAGACCTGGCTGTTCGACCAGTAGCAGCAACCCCCCCCCTTTTTTCTCCCCAGCGCCTTGAGACCCTCGCGGGTAAGTAGTGCGCTCTACAAATTCTGTGATTGATTGATTGATTGAAGATGGCTGCCAACACTTCCTGGTTTGAAATGTTGGTAGACAATCAGATCTCAGGCACAAGATCGGCAGGGGTCGCAAATCCACTGCGGCCACAGTTGTATATCTGAGAAATCTTTCAACTTCTCAGGAACTATTGAACGGATTTACACTAGGCCTGGGCGGTAAATTCCGTTCCGCTCGCGGAATTTGCGGAATTTGGGTAATTTCGCGTTCCGCGGAGAACGCGAAATTGCCAAAAATTCCGCGATCCGCGACTTCGAGGAGTTTTTTGCTTGTTCGCGCTTTCAAAATGCGTGTTGCGAGATATTTTTCCCCGAGCACGCAAACAGCGTTCGCGAACAGGAAAAAAGCATCGCGAACAGGCTGAATGAGCAATTCCGCGTGTTCGCGGAACTTTTGCGTGCTCGCGGAGATTTTTTACCGTTTCGCGGAGCTTTGCGTAGCGCGATTACGCAAATTCCGCCCACCCCTAATTTACACCCTTTAACAAAAAGAGTGCTTTCTGGACCAAGAGCTACCTTTTTGCCAAATTTGGTGTAATTCCATTCAGCAGTTCGGGCTGTAGCTGCGTCTAAAATTTGCTATGGAAATTAACATGGAGAAAAAGTGTTTTGGGACTCCCCCTTTTTCAAAACAGGAGCTGATGGGAGCACCAAATTAGTTTTGGAAAATTCGTGAAGATTCGTCAAACAACGTCAAAGTTATTGGCAAATCAAAAACAGCTTTTTGATGGAAATCAGGTCCTAACTATAACTACCTACTGGCGACCGCCAGTTTATATATATATATATATGGGGGTGTGGAGGGTGTATATATATATATATATGTGCATATGTGTGTGGGGTGTGTGTGCGTGTGTGTGTATATATATGTATATATATCACACACACTTAAAGTATAATGAACATACTTAAAAATATATAAACACATTTAACGTTCAAATAAACAAAAATGTATAACTAGCAAGACTATTTACATTTTAGATATTTAAAACTTCAATATTATTGTGTGTGCAGGTTGGAAGGTGGATTATTAGTAGAGGTAAGTTTCACCTACCATTCCCAATAAAGCCACTATCCCAATATAAGGTGTAGTCACGGTCTCAATAAGTTATTCCCTTGCTCAAACCATGGCAGCTGGCACCAAGCAGTCAGTCAAAATAAAAATCCAACACCAATTTATAAAAATAGGTTCTATTTTCATGAACAAATAAACATCAAAATGACAAAACAAAAATCCAATGTAGAAAACCGGAGATATGAATTTTTAAAGAATAAACACTTGCTAGTGCTTAAAAATATATAACGCCAACTTGGGTTATCTTGTCGTGCTTGACCTGTATGAAGTCAAAATTTGAGGCTGACCGTGATCGAGCCCTGGTCGGATACACTTAGCAGCAGGCCTCGGTCAAATTTTTACCTTTGTACTTAGAAACTTTTCTGGAGGATTTTCTCTCATCCTCGAGCGAGGCTCCTTTTCAGGCCAGGATTCGAGTTGACAACAGCGGCTTGGCTCAGCAGGAGGCCTTGGTCAAATCCTGGAAGTCTTGAGCTCCAGAACTTTCAGCGGGACGAACCTGAAATCCAGACTGGGTCGCAGTTCAACAATGGCGGCTTGACTCTCGTCGATGGGTCAGTCACCTTATGGAGCTTTTGCCAAAAATTGCTCCAAATTTCTCCAAACTTCTGCATCTTCTTCTTCCTGAAGTTCCTCTTGAGCACAAATCCGAGTGTCTAGAAGCTCTGAGATGGCCCTTGGAAGTTTGGGGCTACAATACACACAATGCACCTGGCCAAATCCTTGAAAGTCCACTGGATGCACTCCAGGCTGGGGACTTCTTGGGGGAGATGGTGCAGGGGAGTTCTGTTAACCTGTTGCTTAGAGGGAGTCCACTCCTTAATTCTTTCTGAAGCAAGGAAAAGTCCTAAGGGCTGTAGTTTCAAGTGTGCAGCAGGTGAAGCTCTTCAAAGTGCAAACATTTGGGTTACAGGCCAGGGTTCCAGCAGGACTGTCCGTCTTCTCCTTGCAGTTTCAGGCAGCAGATCTGAGTTGCTATGTGGCTCTCACATATTTATTCAGTGGTCTGGGGGGACAAGCAGAAGGTGACCCCTGACCAGTGGGGTACAGGGTGTCACCAAAAAGCATGACAGCTTCCACCAAAGTGTGGCATATTCTTGTCTCACAATACACTGTTCTTTAAAATTCAAGATGGAAAAATTCTCTCCTTGGGAGTAAGAGCTGGCTAAGCCAGCCTACTGGTGTGGCTCATTTTCCTTAACACTTCCCTTCCAGATCTCCTGCAAATTTCATACCTGGGGCTGCCAGCTGGCTGAGGGGTACAGGAAGAGGGGAGTAGCCCTAGCTAGCATTCCTTACTGTCCTGCTCTCTTTGAAGCCCAGTTTGTTTACCCAGCCCCCTTCCTGGCCTGTTCTCTGCAGCTGTAGAGCTCCCCCACCAGATAACCTTTATCACCTCATCAAAGAAGTTTGACTAAGCCTGTTAAGGGCTGATAAAATCAGGAGAGGCTACTAGAAGGCTAGATTTTAGCTCACAGAAAAGAAAGTTTCCTACAACTTCTTTTTGTATTGGCTATGATAGATTTAATAGTGGCAGATTGTTGGATTTATCATTACCAATTTAAGTCCTTGAAATATTATTTTAGCTCACTCCTGTCAATAGTTACACTGTATTATAGTATTCACATGCTAGCCTATGGAGCTAAAATGCTACATTGGGGGTTAAATGAAATTGGAAGTTTTTCCCTCATCAGGGCATATTAAACATCTTTTAAAATGTCCCTGGTTATTTGTACATGGCATCCTAACCTGGGGGCTCCTAGGAAAGAACTTAGGGGTGACTTAAATGTAAAAATAAGGTAGTTTAATACTTTGGAAGTACCTTTAAATCCAATTGGCATGTACTTTTAATTTAAAAGCAGCTTGCAAAGCAGGACTGACTTTTAAAATGACAGTAGACAAAACAGCAGTGAACACTTAAGTGTCTCAAAGCTGCTGTGCCACTAAGCCGACAGCCTAAAGTGCAAGCGGCGCAGCCACAGATGAGGCATATGCTTTAAGCTCTTTCAATGGGCCAAAGCATGGCGCCACCATGGCACCCCTGATACAACACTGCCAGCCCGGCGGAGTACTCATAATACAGTGGGGGGGATGCCGCTGCCTTAGCGGCATATTCCAGCACGCCGCCAATATTGTAATCAGGCCCAGAGTCAGTTACCACAAGTATCAGTCAAACAATGGGGTGATCAGGGCAAAAAGGATGACTTTCTCACAATGCATTCACCTAAATATTCAGTCTTACATATATAGTACCGTCAATAATCTAACCTCAATATTAAGGGTACACAGTTTTGTGACACATTCGAAAAGATGCTTGCAAACTTGCTTCCATCAGCTTACTCTTCTAGAAGATTAAATGCTATAGAAGTCAATTAGCATATGCTTGACAAACTTATTTCTATAGTTGGCAATATTATGAGGATTCCGAACAGCCGCTTGTGATAATCACTGAAGATGGAAACATAGTTTATTTAAAAACTATTAAAAGTTTGAATCAAAGGCAATCCAGATGCAAGATCTTCTTCCTAGCATTTAAGCTTTTCACTACTTTTCTTTGTTGAGCTAAGGGCTCAGTATTGAGACTGTAAAAAAATCTGGTAGCTTGCAAAGCATTCCATTCAAAAGAATTACGCAGTACACTTGATTTATAGATTGGTACTTGCAAGCAAGATTTGTGTTTTTGGATGATTCAGGAGCTGTTGGATCTAGTAAATAGTGAAACACACACATATTCAGTTTGGTATGTCCAATTTACTATGAAAAAGCCTTTATATATTTAAAAGGCATATGCAGGATGAAAATGCAACACAAAAATTGATGAACGGAATGTGGAACATTGTCAAACATTCACCCCCAATCACAGATCTGGGTTTAGTCCTTCGTTATTTTGCTCACCACGCCATTTCAGTTTGGACCCAGCTATATGCAAATCAGCCTTGATCCTGTTCCCCATGGGAACTGTCCAGCCCGAACTGCCAGATCTGGTCCTACTTGGACCACAAAACAAGTATCCTGGGACCGGTTTCGGGGCATCACCCCTCATCAGCGAGGCTAGCTTGAATCCAGTGGCGCAGTGAGCACATGACCCATGTCTGGGCATTTCCTTCTCACTTAGGGCGACAAAAGCAAAAGGAATCAATGATGGACGGAATGCTGAACAATGCAAACATTCACCCCCAGTCACAAAGGTCTGGGTTTAATCCATCGTTCTTTTGCTCACCACACCACCCCAGTTTGGACCCACCCACGTGCAAATCAATCTTGACCCTGTTCCTCATGGGAACAGTCCAGCCTGAACTGCCAAGCCAGATCCTCTCTGGACCGGAAACAAGTATCGTGGGACCGGTTTTGGGGCATCACCCCTCATCAGCCAGACTAGCTTTAAACTGGTGGCTTAGCGAACACAGGACCCACGTTTGGGCATATCCTTCCCACTAAGGGGTTGATTCCGATCCCGTAAGGAAGGCCTTCCCAGAGCCGTCCAGGGCTGTAGCCTCCGACCGACTCATACTGGAAGCCACGTCTTACAAACGATGAAGTACGATGCTCAAAATCCCTTACTTACCAAACGACTGGATGGCTAACACCACCAGCATTGTCTACCCCATAGGGGGGTGGATGGCTAACACTACCAGCAATTTAATGCTCATAGGGGGGGTGGATGGCTAACACTACCAGCAATCTAATGCCCATATGGGGGTGGATGGCTAAAACTACCAGCAATCTAATGCCCATAGGAGGGTGGATGGCTAACACTACCAGCATTATCTAATGCCCATAGGGGGGTGGATGGCTAACACCCCCAGCATTGTCTACACTATGGGGGGTGGATGGCTAACACTACCAGCAATCTAATGCCTATAGGGGGGTGGATGGCTAACACTACCAGCAATCTAATGCCCATGGGGGGGTGGATGGCTAAAACTCCCAGCATTGTCTACCCCATAGGGGGGTGGATGGCTAACACTACCAGCAATCTAATGCCCATACGGGGGTGGATGGCTAACACTACCAGCTGTGTCCACCCCATAGGGGGTTGGATGGCTAACACTACCAGCAATCTAATGCCCATAGGGGGGGTGGATGGCTAACACTACCAGCAATCTAATGCCCATGGGGGGGTGGATGGCTAACACTACCAGCAATCTAATGCCAATGGGGGGGGGAACGGCTAACACTACCAGCAATCTAATGCCCATAGGGGGTGGATGGCTAACACTACCAGCAATCTAATGCCCATAGGGGGTGGATGGCTAACACTACCAGCATTATCTAATGCCCGTAGGGGGGTGGATGGCTAACACCACCAGCATTGTCTACCCTATGGGGGTGGATGGCTAACACTCCCAGCATTGTCTACCCCATAGGGGGGTGGATGGCTAACACTACCAGCAATCTAATGCCCATAGGGGGGTGGATGGCTAACACTACCAGCAATCTAATGCGAATATATGACATTACAACGCACACCATTACAACACAATCTTTTACAACACGACTACCATTACATCGCAAGTTTTTACAATGCATGCTATTAGTTATTACAACGAATGTAGATAGGGATACATTAAAACTACCATTACAATGCATCCTAGTACAACGCATGTATTTACAATGCATAAAGGATAGTATTTAACAATAGTAATATCTTTTTTTGTCATCCACCCTCTGGGACGGGTTGCAAGTGAAACAGGGGTTTTGGGTGGGGAGTGTATTAATACCCGGGTATTAATTTTATTACCCGGGTATTAATTTAAATACTCGTGCAATAATTTTAAAACTCTTATATTAAATAATACATATATTTTTTTCAAATAAATACAGATACCCAAAAATAAAATTACACATTGATGTAGATATAGAACACTTTTTCATAGAATAAAAATACTAGAGACAGGTAGCTTCGAATGTAGTTTGTTCAAACCGCTTTGATCCTCTTGCCTCGCTAGAAACAGCAGACGCCGAGGTCTAACCTCAATAGGCACAGAACCTGAATCAACTAGCACCGAGGCCAAACGCAGAAGATCTACGGTGCCGAATCCTGCTAACACTAACTCCTTCTTTGTTGAACTGAGTGAACTTAAGTCTAATGTAAAGGACCTAACATCAGAAGTTATCGCCCTCGGGGGAATCGTAGGATCCCTGATTGATCAGCTTAACATGGTTCACCCTAGTATGACACAGCAGGACATGGGTTAGGACCTGGCGATAGGTACATGACCCACCGAAAAGGGGCATATGGAGGGGAGGCAAGGGCAGAATGGAGAGGGACGGGACACACTAAATATCCCAATGATCTAAAACAGAAGCTCCCCATGGTAAGTAATTCTAACTACCACCAACATCCCCAAGCCCGCCCATCCGCACGTACCATGCAAGGGATCACAACCACCCAGGCTTCTACACAACACAGCCCACACAAAAAGGGGTGTTATGGTTCGGTAGTGGCAATAGGCAATGAGGGGTCCGTGGGAAGAATACTGAGGAAACCATTAGAAGGTCAAAATGACACCAGAAGCAACCCTCATACGAACGCTCTGCAAGGGGAATGTAACCTAAGATCATGCCTTGGGAGGATGTGGCATAATGGAGGAGGAGGGATACGGAAAGGAATGGAAGACAGGATGTGAACAGCGGACCACCTAACGATGGCCGCAATAGGTTTTTTTTGATAAATGTACCCAAGCTGACGAGTGACACTAGCGATTTCTGGGAAAACAAAGATACACTGGTCAACAAAGCCATTCATTGGATTAGACAGGTGAGGCAATGTTGGTGAATCATAAGATCAGATATACTAAATGCGAAACGCTGCCCAGCAAATAAAGACTCAGACCACATAATATTAGATCTGGCCTCTAGTGATTTAATAGAAGGGCTAGTTAATCTGGAGCAACGCGCATTGCCCCCGACTAAATCACAAATTGAGATTAAGTTTACACTCCCAAGTTCAAGGCTGCCCACTCATAGGAACCAGGCGAGTACCGCAGACATTGTCACTAATCACAACACTCATGTAGCCTCAGTAAATAGATCTACCTGACAGGCGTTAGGATTGTCTCCTAGCAGTAATCCACTGATCTTATCACAGGAAGGTACCCCTAAGAAGAAGCCTAAATCGCTAACTGGGGCACACACCATTAACACTGAGAGGGGACAATCCCAAATCCAGCCACCCATATGTTTGACTTCCCATGAGGAGGGCAAACATCAGCCACCTGACGAACCAAATGGGAAACTAAGACTGCTGTCTTGGAATCTCGAAGGGCTTAGATCCAAGATTGCTTGCGAAGACTGGGGGAGGCTAATAGATACCTATGACATCTGCATCTTCCAAGAGACTTGGGCAGTTAACAAAATCCACAGAGTGGGCTTTACGAACCACAGTATAGAAGCCACCCCGTCAAGGAAAGGTCGCCCAGCTGGTGGACTAATAATTTGGATCAAAACTAAAAGGGGGATTCACATCAAGAAACTCGAACTAGATAGCCCCAACCTATTGGCTATAACCATTAAAGATTCCATAACCAACAGGTCAATCCTATTGGTAAATGTTTACAATAGGTTTACCTCACAAAACCAAAATTCACCTACTATTGCACATCTAGATATATTTCTTGAGACGGTTAGGGCACATCATTATCTAGTCATAGCAGGGGCCTTAAATGTAACATTTGAGCCTCTTGAAGCAACCAAAGGTATTACTGATGAAGAAGACGCTGAACTAGGCACCCCATTGCTGAGCCATGAGAAACCAGCGAAGCACGTGAAAGTAGCCCTCCAAATAGCATCTTTCACCTAGAAACATGGGCTGAGGGCTGCGAATGGCCGTTCCACTTCTGATTCCCAATTCAACCATACATACAAGAGGGCCAATAACAAAACGAGAATAGATTACTTTTTGATTGATGTTCATCTATGGTCAACTTTAGTGGACATGTGGGTTATAGAAAGACAGGATAGTGATCATAATGCTCTCTCTTTAGAACTCAAAGCAGCATCACGTCCACCTGAGTCATTAACAGAACCCAAATCACTAAACTGTATCATTGCTAGTAATAACAGGAGGAGGGTAAAATGGCCACAAATAGAGAACAGTGCAGAGACTCCGGCACAAATCTATAATATAGTCAGCGACTTTCTGAATACGTTAGAGGTTGGTAAAGTGGAAGAGCAAGCGAAGGTAGACACATTCAAAACCCTAGTCAAGAACATAAATCCATTTTTTTATAAAGCCCACGGCGGAAGGAGAAAGACTAAGAGCAAAACAAATGAGTGGTTCAACGAAAATTGTAAATTAGCACGACAAGCCTTGATGGGAGCGATTAAGGCTGGCCAGGGAGACATGATAGTCTTGAAAAGGAAGGCTTACAAAAACGCACAAAACGAGGCTCATAGGAACTGGCATATAGGGCTATGGGAAGATCTGCTAGCCGCAGCACACACTAATAATAGCCGAGAATTTTGGCACCTAATCGCGAAAGGATCAAGGTCTCAGGTAGAGGAAGAAGACTTCCACATTCTCCCACAGACCTGGGAAAACCACTTCTCTAACCTATATGTAGGGCCAGCAGATAATGGTGCAGCACCCATAGAGCCCCTACTTTTGAGACCAGACAATGATTGCCTATCCTTTAATATAGATGAAACCCTGGATGCAATTGTAAACACACAGAGGGGGAAAGCCCCTGGTTTAGATCTGATCCCGGGGACCTTTATTTATAAAAACCCCAAATATGGAGTGTTATCCTCAATCAAACATATGATGCTATACTTAAAGGGGCAGAAATACCAGATTCTTGGCTAGATGCAGAGGGCGTCCCCATGCATAAAAAAGGAGATAAAAGCGAACTGGCAAACTATAGGCCGATAAGCCTTATAGATATCGCCCAAAAAATATTCTGCCATCAATTGCTGGAGAGAATAAATGATTGGACAAGGGATGCGGATCTACTCCCACCTCTGCAGGCAGGCTTCAGAGCGAAGACAAGCACTGTAGATCAGCTTTTCCAATTCCTTCTTATCCTATGGAAATATGTAACAATTGGGAATGGCGCCCTATATGTGGTATTTGTAGACCTCTGCGCTGCCTTCGACCTAGTGCCACGGGGGAAACTTTGGGCAGCTTTGAATAAACTAGGGATTCCTAACAATCTCCTTTTAATCATCACGAGATTGCACACAAACAACTATGCCCAAATCAGATGGGGAAAGGAAGGTGGGTTCACAAACTGGATAGGGGTGACTCGCGAAGTGAGGCAAGGGTGCGTTCTCGCACCAACGCTTTTTACACTTAATATAAACGGCATGATTTCCACACTAATAGGCTGTAAGGGCGATCCACCTAAGCTTGCAGGCCAAGAGGTGCCTGCACTACTTTTTGCAGATGACACCTTGCTCATCTCGCGAACGCCGATAGGGCTCCAAAATTTTGTAGACAAATTTGGGAGGGCCTGTGCAGACCATGGACTGGAAATTAATTTACAAAAAATGAAGTTCATGGTCTTTAACTGCCCCAAGTTTTTTAAGCGCAACATAATACTTGGCTCAACCATACTAGAAGAGGTGAAACAATTTGATTATCTGGGGCTGCGGTTTATAAATACACTATCATGGTCACCACAATTAGTGAAAAGTCAGTTATCACTGCAGCATGTGGGGATGGCTATAATTAAAAAACTAAGGAAATCAATCTATAGACCACTGACACCCACAATCCAAGTATGCCAAGCTAAGGGTCTAGGGGCCGCACTCTATGGCGCAGTACTATGGGGACATACTAACGCAACCTCCATTGAGAAAATAGAGAACAACTTTATTAGAGCTGCCCTTGAGCTTCCACGAAACGCCCCACTAACACCAATGCGCTTAGACCTGGGCATGAAGAGTGTTGCCCACACAATTCACTTACGACCTTTAATTTTCTAGATGTGCATATGGGCAAACAAGTCCACACTGCCAATAAAAGAATCACTACAAGAAATACTACTGCTGGATACAAAAGGCAGTGTCCAATGGCTCAACCATATTAAGCAATGGTTGGGCAAGCTTGGCATGAGCGACCTATGGTTAACCCTGATGGAGCAAGGAATCACAATGAGACTTGCTCGGAAGCAATCCTCTCACAGTATTAATTAATTTGTATTAAAACCATGTAATGTCTTATTAATAACGTGCAAACACAAACATGTTTATCTAGAAGATGCTTGCCTATGTGTTTTCCGCTAATAAGTAATCCTTGTATAATCCAAAATGGCCACTAAAACGCGGGAACTCTACTGCGCATGTGTCAACCATGTCACGTGGTATGACGTCTTTCTTTGCTTGGAGGGAATCTTTTGCTTCTGCGCAGTGTATGCTAAAATGGCCGCTTTAATGTCCTCACATGCTAAAGCTTACGTATTGCTGCAATTAATAATGTGGTATTTTAACGCTACTAATGCGGGATAGACATTGATAATTAAATGGGATTAGAGTAAAAATAGGAGGTATACAGTGAAAACATTTATTTTTGATTTTAATATGTTTCTTCTTTGATTTTCTATTAGTTTGTAAAGTGGGCCTGGGTTGACTAAACAGCAGCTCAAGAAACCATCTGACCTGCTCATGCGCACTGAAAACTAACAAAGGAAAGCGATGAAGTCAACTTGGAAGATGTCCAAGGACATGACCCGCTGATCACCTTCACAGTTCATCCGAAATGTCCTACAAATTGATACATTTTGTATACACTTTGGGGTCGATTCCGATCCCGGTCGGAGGCGCACCTAATACCATTCGGCCGGGAAAAAAGCCAGGCGAATGCCTGTTTCCCGACCGATTCGCACATACGTCCGAACGAGCAAGTACGATGCGCACAACTGCCCAAATCCCGACCCAGTCGTACTCACCCAATACAGGTCCTGTTCTCCGACCGAGGCGGATCCGGAAACGCAGAATCGAGTCGCACGGAAACCAAAATGCAGCCCCGTCCGGCCGGACAAGTACCATGCGCCCTCCATACGTGCCGAACCCGTTGCTACGCACGGCACGTCAAAGCATCCGGGAGAGGCGCACATAAGCTCCGATTCGCGCCACAAGACGATCCACGGCTACGAGACGAACACGCCAGCGACGAGGACGAGGCGAAGCAAAGAGAAAGACGAACGAGACGAACCAACCATGAATCCCATCGTGCCGATCCTACCAATATTCTACATCTATTACTGGAACTGGCACGGACGCGTACGACGCAGAAGGTAAGTCAGACACCCACCACACAAACAAACCACACGTACCCGACATATCACACACACACATAGGGATTCAGAAATTACTTACACCAGCAACAGCAGCACCATAGGGGCGGGATGGCTATCACCAATGCCACATATACACATAGGGGCCTGGATGCCAACCACTAACACCACCCCCTACCCAGGGGGTGCTAGATGTCTGTCACTACTACCACCTCTACCCAGGGGGTGCTGGATGCCTGTCACTACTACCACCTCTACCCATGGGGGGCTGGATGCCTACCACCACTACCACCCCTACCCAGGGGGTGCCAGATGCCTACCACTACCACCACCCCTACTCAGGGGGTGCCAGATGCCTACCACTACCACCACCCCTACCCAGGGGGTGCCAGATGCCTACCACTACCACCACCCCTACTCAGGGGGTGCCAGATGCCTACCACTACCACCACCCCTACCCAGGGGGTGCTAGATGCCTACCACTACTACCACCCCTACCCATGGGGGCAGGATGCCTGTCACTACTACCACCTCTACCCATGGGGGGCTGGATGCCTACCACCACTACCACCCCTACCCAGGGGGTGCCAGATGCCTACCACTACCACCACCCCTACCCAGGGGGTGCCAGATGCCTGTCACTACTACCACCTCTACCCTGGGGGTGCCGGATGCCTGTCACTACTACCACCCCTACCCATGGGGGGCAGGATGCCTGTCACTACTACCACCTCTACCCAGGGGGCTGCTGGATGCCTGTCACTACTACCACCCCTACCCATGGGGGTAGGATGACTGTCACTACTACCACCTCTACCCATGGGGTGCTAGATGCCTACCCCTACCCAGGGGGTGCTAGATGCCTGTCACTACTACCACCTCTACCCAGGGGTGCTGGATGCCTGTCACTACTACCACCTCTACCCATGGGGGGCTGGATGCCTACCACCACTACCACCCCTACCCAGGGGGTGCCAGATGCCTACCACTACCACCACCCCTACTCAGGGGTGCCAGATGCCTACCACTACCACCACCCCTACCCAGGGGTGCCAGATGCCTACCACTACCACCACCCCTACTCAGGGGTGCCAGATGCCTACCACTACCACCACCCCTACCCAGGGGTGCTAGATGCCTACCACCCCTACCCATGGGGGGCAGGATGCCTGTCACTACTACCACCTCTACCCATGGTGGGCTGGATGCCTACCACCACTACCACCCCTACCCAGGGGGTGCCAGATGCCTACCACTACCACCACCCCTACCCAGGGGTGCCAGATGCCTGTCACTACTACCACCTCTACCCAGGGGGTGCTGGATGCCTGTCACTACTACCACCCCTACCCATGGGGGGCAGGATGCCTGTCACTACTACCACCTCTACCCATGGGGGCTGGATGCCTACCACCACTCCCACCCCTACTCAGGGGGTGCCAGATGCCTACCACTACCACCACCCCTACCCAGGGGTGCCAGATGCCTACCGCTACCACCACCCCTACGCAGGGGTGCCAGATGCCTACCACTACCACCACCACTACCCAGGGGTGCTAGATGCCTACCCCTACCACCACCCCTACTCAGGGGGTGCCAGATGCCTACCACTACCACCACCCCTACCCAGGGGGTGCCAGATCCCTACCACTACCACCACCCCTACTCAGGGGGTGCCAGATGCCTACCACTATCACCACCCCTACCCAGGGGGTGCTAGATGCCTACCACTACTACCACCCCTACCCATGGGGGCAGGATGCCTGTCACTACTACCACCTCTACCCATGGGGGGCTGGATGCCTACCACCACTACCACCCCTACCCAGGGGTGCCAGATGCCTACCACTACCACCACCCCTACCCAGGGGGTGCCAGATGCCTGTCACTACTACCACCTCTACCCAGGGGTGCTGGATGCCTGTCACTACTACCACCCCTACCCATGGAGGGCAGGATGCCTGTCACTACTACCACCTCTACCCATGGGGGGCTGGATGCCTACCACCACTACCACCCCTACCCAGGGGGTGCCAGATGCCTACCACTACCACCACCCCTACCCAGGGGGTGCCAGATGCCTGTCACTACTACCACCTCTTCCCATGGGGTGCTGGATGCCTGTCACTACTACCACCCCTACCCATGGGGGGCAGGATGCCTGTCACTTCTACCACCTCTACCCATGGGGGGCTGGATGCCTACCACCACTACCACCCCTACCCAGGGGTGCCAGATGCCTACCACTACCGCCACCCCTACCCAGGGGTGCCAGATGCCTGTCACTACCACCACCCCTACCCAGGGCGTGCTAGATGCCTACCACTACTACCACCCCTACCCATGGGGGCAGGATGCCTGTCACTACTACCACCTCTACCCATGGGGGCTGGATGCCTACCACCACTACCACCCCTACCCAGGGGGTGCCAGATGCCTACCACTACCACCACCCCTACCCAGGGGGTGCCAGATGCCTCTCACTACTACCACCTCTACCCTGGGGGTGCCGGATGCCTGTCACTACTACCACCCCTACCCATGGGGGGCAGGATGCCTGTCACTACTACCACCTCTACCCAGGGGGCTGCTGGATGCCTGTCACTACTACCACCCCTACCCATGGGGGTAGGATGACTGTCACTACTACCACCTCTACCCATGGGGTGCTAGATGCCTACCCCTACCACCACCCCTACCCAGGGGGTGCTAGATGCCTGTCACTACTACCACCTCTACCCAGGGGGTGCTGGATGCCTGTCACTACTACCACCTCTACCCATGGGGGGCTTGATGCCTACCACCACTACCACCCCTACCCAGGGGGTGCCAGATGCCTACCACTACCACCACCCCTACTCAGGGGTGCCAGATGCCTACCACTACCACCACCCCTACCCAGGGGGTGCCAGATGCCTACCACTACCACCACCCCTACTCAGGGGTGCCAGATGCCTACCACTACCACCACCCCTACCCAGGGGGTGCTAGATGCCTACCACTACTACCACCCCTACCCATGGGGGGCAGGATGCCTGTCACTACTACCACCTCTACCCATGGGGGGCTGGATGCTTACCACCACTACCACCCCTACCCAGGGGGTGCCAGATGCCTACCACTACCACCACCCCTACCCAGGGGGTGCCAGATGCCTGTCACTACTACCACCTCTACCCATGGGGTGCTGGATGCCTGTCTCTACTACCACCCCTACCCATGGGGGGCAGGATGCCTGTCACTACTACCACCTCTACCCATGGGGGGCTGGATGCCTACCACCACTCCCACCGCTACTCAGGGGGTGCCAGATGCCTACCACTACCACCACCCCTACCCAGGGGGTGCCAGATGCCTACCGCTACCACCAACCCTACTCAGGGGGTGCCAGATGCCTACCACTACCACCACCACTACCCAGGGGGTGCTAGATGCCTACCCCTACCACCACCCCTACTCAGGGGGTGCCAGATGCCTACCACTACCACCACCCCTACCCAGGGGGTGCCAGATGCCTACCACTACCACCACCCCTACTCAGGGGATGCCAGATGCCTACCACTTTCACCACCCCTACCCAGGGGGTGCTAGATGCCTACCACTACTACCACCCCTACCCATGGGGGGCAGGATGCCTGTCACTACTACCACCTCTACCCATGGGGGGCTGGATGCCTACCACCACTACCACCCCTACCCAGGGGTGCCAGATGCCTACCACTACCACCACCCCTACCCAGGGGGTGCCAGTTGCCTGTCACTACTACCACCTCTACCCAGGGGTGCTGGATGCCTGTCACTACTACCACCCCTACCCATGGAGGGCAGGATGCCTGTCACTACTACCACCTCTACCCATGGGGGCTGGATGCCTACCACCACTACCACCCCTACCCAGGGGTGCCAGATGCCTACCACTACCACCACCCCTACCCAGGGGTGCCAGATGCCTGTCACTACTACCACCTCTACCCATGGGGTGCTGGATGCCTGTCACTACTACCACCCCTACCCATGGGGGGCAGGATGCCTGTCACTACTACCACCTCTACCCATGGGGGGCTGGATGCCTACCACCACTACCACCCCTACCCAGGGGTGCCAGATGCCTACCACTACCACCACCCCTACCCAGGGGTGCCAGATGCCTGTCACTACCACCACCCCTACCCAGGGCGTGCTAGATGCCTACCACTACTACCACCCCTACCCATGGGGGGCAGGATGCCTGTCACTACTACCACCTCTACCCATGGGGGACTGGATGCCTACCACCACTACCACCCCTACCCAGGGGGTGCCAGATGCCTACCACTACCACCACCCCTACCCAGGGGGGCCAGATGCCTGTCTCTACTACCACCTCTACCCAGGGGTGCTGGATGCCTGTCACTACTACCAGCCCTACCCATGGGGGCAGGATGCCTGTCACTACTACCACCTCTACCCATGGGGGCTGGATGCCTACCACCACTACCACCCCTACCCAGGGGGTGCCAGATGCCTACCACTACCACCACCCCTACCCAGGGGTGCCAGATGCCTGTCACTACTACCACCTCTACCCATGGGGTGCTGGATGCCTGTCGCTACTACCACCCCTACCCATGGGGGCAGGATGCCTGTCACTACTACCACCTCTACCCATGGGGGCTGGATGCCTACCACCACTCCCACCCCTACTCAGGGGTGCCAGATGCCTACCACTACCACCACCCCTACCCTGGGGGTGCCAGATGCCTACCACTACCACCACCCCTACTCAGGGGTGCCAGATGCCTACCACTACCACCACCCCTACTCAGGGGTGCCAGATGCCTACCACTACCACCACCCCTACCCAGGGGGTGCTAGATGCCTACCCCTACCACCACCCCTACCCAGGGGTGCTAGATGCCTGTCACTACTACCACCCCTACCCATGGGGGGCAGGATGCCTGTCACTACCACCACCCCTACCCAGGGGTGCCAGATGCCTACCACTACTACCACCGCTACCCAGGGGTGCTAGATGCCTGTCACTACTACCACCTCTACCCATGGGGGGCTGGATGCCTACCACCACTACCACCCCTACCCAGGGGTGCCAGATGCCTACCACTACCACCACCCCTACTCAGGGGTGCCAGATGCCTACCACTACCACCCCTACCCAGGGGTGCCAGATGCCTACCACTACCACCACCCCTACTCAGGGGTGCCAGATGCCTACCACTACCACCACCCCTACCCAGGGCGTGCTAGATGCCTACCACTACTACCACCCCTACCCATGGGGGCAGGATGCCTGTCACTACTACCACCTCTACCCATGGGGGCTGGATGCCTACCACCACTACCACCCCTACCCAGGGGGTGCCAGATGCCTACCACTACCACCACCCCTACCCAGGGGGTGCCAGATGCCTGTCACTACTACCACCTCTACCCAGGGGGTGCTGGATGCCTGTCACTACCACCACCCTTACCCAGGGGGTGCCAGATGCCTACCACTACCACCACCCCTACCCAGAGAGTGCCAGATGCCTACCACTACCACCACCCCTACCCAGGGGGTGCCAGATGCCTGTCACTACTACCACCCCTACCCATGGGGGGCAGGATGCCTGTCACTACTACCACCCCTACCCATGGGGGGCTGGATGCCTACCACCACTACCACCCCTACCCAGGGGGTGCCAGATGCCTACCACTACCACCACCCCTACCCAGGGGGTGCCAGATGCCTGTCACTACCACCACCACTACCCAGGGCGTGCTAGATGCCTACCACTACTACCACCCCTACCCACTACAACATAAGGAATGCAACAAAAAGACATCCCCTCCAACACCATGACAAGCTTGTGTAGACTGTGTCAAATGCCTACAACACTGAACATGACTTTGAACATACAATGTGACCCCCTATCACATGTGTCACACATAAATGTGTGTGGCCCCCACAATGCAAGCAGACCATGACCACTGTGGCAATGGGGTCCAACCCCCATCATCACAGTGACCAAAAGGTAAGTGTGGGGTCCATAGCTGAAGCACATTTTGAACATTGTGGCAATGGGGTTTAAACCCCCATCATCACAGTGACCAAAATGTAAGTGTGGGGCCCATAGCTGAAGCACATCTTGAACATTGTGGCAATGGGGTCTAAACCCCCATCATCACAGTGACCAAAAGGTAAGTGTGGGGTCCATAGCTGAAGCACATTTTGAACATTGTGGCATTGGGGTTTAAACCCCCATCATCACAGTGACCAAAATGTAAGTGTGGGGCCCATAGCTGAAGCACATCTTGAACATTGTGGCAATGGGGTCTAAACCCCCATCATCACAGTGACCAAAAGGTAAGTGTGGGGTCCATAGTTGAAGCACATTTTGAACATTGTGGCAATGGGGTCCAACCCCCATCATCACAGTGACCAAAAGGTAAGTGTGGGGTCCATAGCTGAAGCACATTTTGAACATTGTGGCAATGGGGTTTAATCCCCATCATCACAGTGACCAAAATGTAAGTGTGGGGCCCATAGCTGAAGCACATCTTGAACATTGTGGCAATGGGGTCTAAACCCCCATCATCACAGTGACCAAAAGGTAAGTGTGGGGTCCATAGCTGAAGCACATTTTGAACATTGTGGCAATGGGGTCTAAACCCCCATCATCACAGTGACCAAAAGGTAAGTGTTGACATTGAAAAAGCTGCAACTGCCAAACTGCATGGATGATTCCTGGTCACAGAACAACAAACACATCAGTGGCAAAGTAGTGCTTGTGTCCCATAGCAACATAGATTGGGGGAGGCAAACAGTGCAGTGCAAATAAGACATACCTTTGGCCATGTGCAGACAAACATCACCCATGGGGGCTGACACTGTCAACATCCATCAATGACACAATGACAGAAGTGACCATCATAATGCAGACCCACATATTTGCACCAATGGCCACACAAATAGAGATACCCTGTGGAGACTGTAGATGTGAGGTGAACAAATAACATACCATGGCAGCAATGGGACACACAAACAATGATCATTGTGCTGACTGATGACCTAGGAGTCCCAGGGACAGCAGGTGAAACCCACCAAACAACATACAGCCAATGGCACACTAAAGATATGCCAATGCAGTGGTGCAGATGCACAAACACAAACAGGCAGACCCACACTGCACATCAAACACAACAGGTGAGGGGGGTACCAGTGTCCCCAGGCAACCACACAACACATGATGAGGCCTGAATACCAATTATACAGATGCACATACAGTGCCACACAAAAGTAACTCATGGATCCAAATCCCCTATGTGGGCAATCAGGCATTGTTAGATGAGAGGGAGCACAAATTACACATGTCACACAAGCTTGTAGGAACAGCAACTAACACAGCAAGAGACAGACCCACCACAGCACTACCCCCAGGGACCCCATATTGTGCTGACACTAGCCTGCATGATAATCCCACTGTGATGACAATGTTAGATGTCGTTCACACTGTGAACCCCAGCCATGTGTCCTGAGCAACTAACTACCATCACACCTACACAAGCTCCAATCAATCAGCACGGCCTGCCAGCCAAGGCCAATATGGAGGTAGGGGTCTGGCCGTGCAACAACTCACTTTTGCACACACTCAACACCACACACCCTGATCTCCACCAATGTGCAGCAGTGAAGCTCACATGCACTGGTGACATTGCACATGCACCCATGACAATACCAGGGGTGGTGGTGGGAACTAAGGTGCAGAAACCCATCACACATGGCCAGTCAACAAGACTCGTCAATGTCTGACACACAGCACAGTATGCCGTACATGGGCATGATGTGAAATCCACCACAATCAATGGGATCCTGGCCATAGTCACACACCAATGAAGAAGCCAAGGTGACACACGAAGAACACACGTACACAACTACCAACATTGCAGCTCTGACCCTGAGCAGTGGCAGCAGTCACACACACAACGTGTCACAATCACTGAAAGCTAACACAAACTGTAAATCACATGACTCGTGTAAACAACAAGTGCCAAGGGGAATCCTGAATGTGTCCCATCTGCGTTTGCCCACATCCCCAGCACTGACAACAAAGACAACCTGGGATGACAACCTCATGAACATTAGTTTGCCATGCACCCACATCACAGAGAAACCAGGTCCAAGATGCTGGATGAACACAGAACAACTCAGCAAGCATCACAAACAGGAACATCCCTAGGGACACAGCCTGTGTAGGAAAAGGGAAGGGAACACGCACAGACATGCTTACACAACACAGGCCCACGCAATGTCAACAGATTACACACTGCCATGAGGGCACTCCACTGCTGTGGAAGGTCCGCTGTGCCAAACCTTGTCTGTGCACGACCCAAACATGTCAGCAGAACACTCCGTCAGTGAGTCAACAACCACAACACACAGAAGGCTCTGCTCACATCAGCCTGGGTACGGGAGTGCCACGTCAGTCATCTACACACACACCAAACACGTGTCAAGCAAGTTGCACTGTATACACAGATGAGTCCTTCGACATTGATGTGCTAAACTGCATGTCCAGTGGAGCTGGGCACACAGTCAGGGAAATCGGAACATTGAACAGTGGTAAGCCCACCAGATGTGCATCAGTGTAAGACAAAGATGTTCATTTACTAATGCAAAAAGGACATCCCTGTGTCAAATTCTGAACATTACACCCTCAGACTGTAGCAAAGGATGCCATAGATCCAGACTACAACAGGACACATATCCCATGGACCACATGGAGTCCATCACTGCAACACTTCTTCGTCCTGGTGTGAACACTATTACAACTGCAAATGCAGGATGCTACTCATCCACATCATGTATATCAAAAGAAAACCCAAATGTAAACAGAAAGGGCTTTATTCAGCAAATGTCAGGGTAAACACGGAAGTCCAAAAGAAACTAAGGCCAATGGCCAGTCCAAAATCACAGTACCAACGGGGTGAGAAGTGACAACTGGTCACACATTGCTTGCCTGCACTGGTACGGTTGGGGGACATCCCCTTGGAGGGGCATACAAGGGGCAGGCCAGGCACCGCAGGGACAGGATCAGGGGATGGCAGAGTGAGGCAGTGAAGGGGTGGTGGGTGCAGGAGTGTCACCGGCAACTGCAGTGGAGGTGTCTGACTCAGGGGGGCTGGCACCACTGTGGTACACAAGTCAGTTGGTGTGGGTGCTGCAACCACTGCAGTGGGCTGGACTGATGTAGTGGACTGGGTACCCACTGCAGTGCCCGAGTCAGACGTGGTGGTTGTGGACTCCACTGCAGTGCATGACTCCAAGGGAGTGGAAGGGTGGGCAGATGAGGTGGGCAGGACAGAGGGGGGACCCGGTCCCCACAACAGTGCCACTAACAGGCAGAGTGTCTGGGTTGGGGGTGGAAGAGCAAGTGGCAGGGGGAGGGCCTAAGCAGTCTGGGGATGCGGTATCGGTGTGTGGGGGAACCTGGGGCAGGGTGTGGTGGGGGAACCTGTGCAGTGGTGGCCTGGGGGATGGAGGAGAGAGACTGGGCGCTGGAGCTGCGTGGTGGTGGTGGTGGGGTCTTGCTCTTCCTGCTCCGGGGGGACTTCCTAATGGGCTCCTGTGTCTGCCTGCACCTGGGGGAGGGTGTCCGGGGGCGAGGGGCACTCCTCTCTGTGTGGGTGGACTTCTTCTTCCCCTGGTATGCTGGATCAGCAGGAATGGAGGGGAAGAGGCCGAGGTCACACAGGAATATCTGCTGTGTAGGTGGGGCAGCAGGCGAGGCAAGGGAAGGGGTCTTGGAGGGAGAGGATTTGGAGGACTGCGGAGTGAATGTGGATGCCTGTGTGTGTGTGTGTGTTCCCCATCCCCTGTGTCTGTGGTATCAGTCCCCTGAGGATGGTTGTATGCACGTCGTGCCTTACTCTTGGGTGTGTCTGTGCTGCTCGTGTCTGTATGTTTGGTTGACTGTGCAGGTGTGCATGTGCTTTGGACAGGTAGGGGGGCAGGAAGTGTGGATGGGGCAGAGGTGGGAGGGGTGAGGGACTGTTGGAGGAGGGACACTGCTGCCGTCAGGGAGGAGTCCATGGACCTATTGCTCCTCTGTAGGGCAGACATACCCGTCGAGATGCCCTCCATGAACGACACCAGCTGTGTCAACAGAGTGGTGTGTGCATGGAGGACACTCAGCATTGCTGTCTGCCCTACATGGAGCTGCCAAAGCAGGTACACAGACTCCTCACTCAGGGCAGCAGGGGACACAGGGGCAGGGGCTGAGGTGCCTGGCACGAAGGAGACACGCTCCCGAGCACGGGAGCCTCAACGGACCTCAGGAATGGGAGCCAATGGGAGGGCGGTGGTGGTGGTGGTGGTGGTGGTGGCGGGGCCAGACAGACTAGCTGGCCTTTGGTGGCTGCTGAGACCCGCCTCCACAAGGGAGTCATCCTCCGAGCTGCTGTGGTCCCCAGCTGAGGTGGATGGTGCTGAGGACTCCTCAGTGTGGCTCCCCTCGCCCTCCGTGCCACTGGGTCCCTCTGACCACTCGTCGGATGCTGACCCAGTCTGGCTCCGCTGCTCCTCCTGGTCCGTGGAGCTGTCCCCTCCTGTGGCCGTGGATGTATCTGCAAACAATTAGGGAAACAGACAAACATCAGTCACCTGCACTGACCGCACACACCACAGTAAGTACAGCACATTACAGAGCAAGCCCTGGCATCCTTAGTTGAACATTGCCTAAAGTCCTCACACAGATTCGGGGAAGCCAATTGTCAGTCTGATGGTCAACCATGGGACTCACACCCCTCCTGCCCTTGCACCCATCTGTCTGGTGCCTGTCTGATGGTAAGACCCCAGTGTGGACACATGCACCACCTACACAGTTGTTGGACATTGCAGGGAACACAGTGAAGTATGTGAACATGCACACATCACATCTCTTGCCACTGAGTCTGTGCAGGTGTCCAGATAAAGGGATGGCCAGAGTCTAATTAGAAATGCATGTGATGCATACCAGCACCAGACACCATGATGCACCCATGTCCGGATAGTCAATGCCACAATGGGGTGCATGTTGCACATGTCACTCCCCTGCAGGATCAGTCCCAGGAAGTTTAATGCCATGACACAGGAATGCGTGCAAAGTCATACATTACTGTCTCAAGTCACATGGCCATGGCAGCCAGCCAACAACAGTCTGCACTGTGTCACAATCCGAGGGCATGGGGAATGCAAGTTATGTGACTGACAAGTGCACATGTCCATCCCCCAAAAACCACATCATCTGTACTACTATTTGTCCACGTCATACCAACTGGACATATGGGGGACATGAAACACAACTCTCTGAACATGAGCACCTCACAGTGTGCTGTGAATGAAAATACAGCTGCCTGAAAGTCACAGTCGCAAACACCTGTGTGCACAGTCAAGTGATCAGACACCTATAAGTCACAGAAGTATCGTCTATCATGGTCACATCTCAGATGGCATGCTGAGCCCTAACCGATAAACATACCAGTAGTCCTGACAATGAAGACACAGCACAATGAGACAGAGGCAGACACCTGAGGGTACATTTCACTGATCACAACATGCCAGATGATACACAGGAGTGGGAGTACAGAGTGTATTGTATGCTCTGGAGTAGGCATGACTGTCCAGCTCCACCTGTAAGAGGGATGAGTCCTGGACAGTAGGCAGGTGGCCAAGCATGTGTGACACACTGGATACACATACTCCTGAGGCCCAAACATTGTTCCCACCAGCAGCATGGGTGTGTGCCAAATTCCCCAGGGACATGTGGTGAGTCAGAGCAGCAAGCGGACCACATATCAAAGTTACACCCAGATCACATGTCAGAACTTAGGCATTGTGTAAGCAATTGACCCACCCATGAATCGCACAACATAGTCACGGGAACAAATGCTGTCCCCCACCTTGAGCAAAGCAAAATGCAATGACACAGTCCCCAAATGACACAATTTCCTGACTATAAGGGCCACACATATGCGTATCAGAGGAGAAGTGGGCATGTCACAAATGAGGGACATGGGTCCTGGACCACATGACTGATGTACTGTGGAAGTTTAACCAGACCAGAGGAGGGCACATAGCATGTCAGACAAAGTGCACAGTGCAGTCATGGACTCACCCCTCCTTGCTGCTGTCTGTCCTTCAGCTGCCCATCCAGGTCAGGGAAGACCACCGCCAGGATCCGGAGCATGTGGGGGTCAGGGTCCGGTGTCCGCCCCTCCTGCGAGGAGGCGACAGCTTCAGCTGGACCCTTGCGATCCTCCGGGTCCAGCCACGAAGGTCCTGCCACCTCTTTTGGCAGTTGCGGATCCTGCGCCTGTAGACCCCCACGGATCTTACTTTCCGGGCGATGGTCAGCCAGATGTCCTGCTTCTGGTGGGCATCAACCTGTGAGGATGACAAAGTGAAAAGGCCATTACTACACATGCAACATATACGTGCATCACACAGTTGGATATACATGTCTCAATCACAGGGGCATATGATGTACACAGGCAGTGCAACAATGGCTATGAACAGTTTGCCAGCACTCACTACATGGTATCATTGCATGGGAAGTAAACCTAGTTGGAATGCACTGTTACTGCACTTTACCTGTTCAGTGCATGTAACTACACACTTTGGGGTGTGACAACTACTCAGTGTGCATGCTAGCCAGTGGTGTGCACACTGAAAGTCCTGCTAGTCAGACAAAATGCACAATTAGTGATGCAGTGGACAGCACACTCACCTGCTCCCCTGGTTTCCCATACAGCTTGCTGTACTGTGGAAGGAGGCTGTCCAGCAGGGCCTGGTTCTCCTCAAGGCTGAAGGCTGGGGCTCTCTCCACAGTACGTGCCATTGCAGGAGCCAGAGGAAGCATAAACAGCAGCAGTGTTGGTGGCAGATGTCGTCCTGGAGCATGTAGTGCATGCAAGTGAGCTCTCAGGGGAACAGCCAGCATTATATGTTTGCTGCAGAGGCAGATACTGTCCCATGTGTCCAAAGTGATAGGTCCAAGTCGTTTGCATCTTCTGAATCTGACCAATCCATGGAATAGCAGCACTAATACACGCCCACAGCATCCTTCAAATCTTCAACTTCATGACACCCATGATTTTGTTGTTGTTGTGGCTGGCCAACTGAATTCACTGCATCAGACTCGTTGGAGCTTCGAAAACGCGTCCGTTGCCATGCCAGGCCCCAGCCAATGTGTGCGCACCGTTCGGTCCATTGCTGTACAACGCGTACCCGGGATACAACGCGTACCCGCTCACATTGAATGCAATGGGCCGGCCGGGCACACCGATCGGTCCATTGCTGTTCAACGCGTACCCGCTCACATTGAATGCAATGGGCCGGCCGGGCACACCGATCGGTCCATTGCTGTACAACGCGTACCCGGGATACAACGCGTACCCGCTCACATTGAATGCAATGGGCCGGCCGGGCACACCGATCGGTCCATTGCTGTACAACGCGTACCCGGGATACAACGTGTACCCGCTCACATTGAATGCAATGGGCCGGCCGGGCACACCGATCGGTCCATTGCTCTACAACGCTGTACCCGCTCACATTGAATGCAATGGGCCGGCCGGGCACACCGATCGGTCCATTGCTGTTCAACGCGTACCCGCTCACATTGAATGCAATGGGCCGGCCGGGCACACCGATCGGTCCATTGCTGTTCAACGCGTACCCGCTCACATTGATTGCAATGGGCCGGCCGGGCACACCGATCGGTCCATTGCTCTACAACGCGTACCCGGGATACAATGCGTACCCGCTCACATTGAATACAATGGGCCGGCCGGGCACACCGATCGGTCCACTGCTCTACAACGCGTACCCGCTTACATTGAATGCAATGGGCTGGCCGGGCACACCGATCGGTCCACTGTTCTACAACGCGTACCCGCTCACATTGAATGCAATGGGCCGGCCGGGCACACCGATCGGTCCATTGCTCTACAACGCGTATCCGCTCACATTGAATGCAATGGGCCGGCCGGGCACACCGATCGGTCCACTGCTCTACAACGCGTACCCGCTTACATTGAATGCAATGGGCCGGCCGGGCACACCGATCGGTCCACTGCTCTACAACGCGTACCCGCTCACATTGAATGCAATGGGCCGACTGGGCACACCGATCGGTCCATTGCTCTACAACGCGTACCCGCTCACATTGAATGCAATGGGCCGGCCGGGCACACCGATCGGTCCATTGCTCTACAACGCGTACCCGCTCACATTGAATGCAATGGGCCGGCCCGGCACACCGATCGGTCCATTGCTGTTCAACGCTTACCCGCTCACATTGAATGCAATGGGCCGGCCGGGCACACCGATCGGTCCATTGCTGTTCAACGCGTACCCACTCACATTGAATGCAATGGCCAATGCGTGCGCACTGATCGGTCCATTGCTGTACAACGCGTCCCTGTACAAGTCACTGGCATATGTCACCATGCCTGTCACAGGTGATCATATGCCAGCCACATATACTTCCCAGGGAGTGAGGGGCACACCTACAACACCACAGCCTGTCCACACTCTATCCTAAGGCATGTAAGGCTGCATTACCTGTTCTGTGTATGGGGGTCAACATGTTGTTTTTTGGGTGGCACTTGGGGGCAGCCACTCCCAGGCTGTGCACGTGTTCATGGGGACAGAATCCTTGGTGTGTTGTGCACATGAACACTGTGGTGTGCAACTGTTCATTTCAGGGCATGTGGCATGGTCATATTTCACGGTTGTGTATGTGTATGTCATGTCACATACCCCTGAGTCCCATGTGGGACGGTATGTACGTCCCAGGGTGACCAATTGCCACAATTGTGATGGCCCTCCACAGTCTGTGTGCATGTTGTGTTTACAATGTCTCTGATTCCATGTGCACAATGGGAGACAGTCTCCACATCCACGTTGTTTGTGCATGGACTTTGATGTTGTGCGTGTGTGTGTCACAGACGTCCATGTCTGTCCTGCCGAGGCAACAGGGACCACTACCTGTGGGGGTCATGGTTGTTTAGCTGTGGTGTATTCATGATGCACCATGTCATGCCAGTGTCCATGTGGCAATACAGGGTCCCTGGGAATCTACCTGTCGATGAGCTGTGATGCCTGGGGCACATCTGTCCTCACATGTCACTGTGGTGTGTTTGGAACGTGACAGCAGTACATGGGTACTGTGACACAGCCTAATGATATCCCATAGCACAACCTGGGACTTGTTGAGGGAACATGTTGAACTGTGATGTTAGATGTTAGTCATGTAGGTGCCATACATGTCCTTATGGAATGGCACACGCATCTTGTACTTGTGTCTCGTAATGATGTATCATGTGATATTGAGTCTGGTCTATGCCACATATGTGGGGTGACTGACAATCTTTCTTTCTTCACCTATGCACTGCAGGGCACCAGCTGTCCATCGGCCATTCCCTGACCTTGCAACAGTGGTTGAACGGGACTGCATCCGACAGTACCGCTTCACCAGGCCACTGATTGAGGAATTGACGGTGCGGTTGGCCCCACATTTGCAACCTGGCCGGACATACCCTACAGCGCTGACCCCCAAGGTGAAGGTGATGGCAGCCCTACACTTCTTTGCCACCGGTACCTTTCAACACACTGTGGCGTCTGCTGGTGGGATGTCACAGATCATGTTCAGCTGTGTGCTCCGCAATGTTTTGGAGGCTATGTTGAGATACCTGAACCAGTACATCTATTTCCCTAGACTTCAACAACTCACTGACGTGAAGAGTGACTTCTATGCCCTGGGGAGGATGCTGCATGTCATTGGCTCCATTGATGGGACACATGTGGCTTTGGTACCACCACAGGCCCAAGAGCAGGCATACAGGAACCGCAAACACTACCATTCGGTCAATGCACTGGTGGTATGTCTTGCAGATATGAGCATCTCACACGTGTGTGCCCGTTTCCCGGTTCTGCACACGATGCCTACGTGATGAGGAGTAGTCGCATCCCGAGGATGATGTCACAGATGCGGAACCAGCGTGCCTGGCTTGTTGGTGTGTACTGACTTTGTACCATTGTGTGTGTTCTGCAATGTAGTGTTCCACCCTCTTTTCCAACTCAGCTAATGTGCAATTGTCTGTATGTTGGTGACTCCGGATACCCCAACATGCCGTGGTTGCTGACGCCCCTCAGGAACCCTGTGACACCAGCCCAGATGCGCTACAATGAGGCACATGGTCGGACCAGGAGAGTGATTGAGCGGACATTTGGTCTCCTGAAGAGCCGCTTCCGCTGCCTAGATAAGACAGGAGGGGCCCTCCCATATGCCCCAGCAAAGGTGTGCAAGATTGTCATCGTCTGCTGCATGCTACACAACCTGGCAGTGCGGAAGGAGTTGCCTCTCATCCTGGATGACAATGACCAACATCCGCCACCTGTGGAGGATCCTGGGCTGGACCATGATGCCAGTGATGTTGATGATGATGAGGGTGATGTCCGCACACAGCTCATCACCAACTTCTTCAGCTGAATGTGAGTATCCAGGGATGTCATGTCAATGATGTGAGTTTGCATGATATGTGTTGGTGGTGCTCTGGTGCTGTTTGAGTGTGTCCATGTGCTACTTGACTGGATGCGTGCAGCGATGTGTCCTTACAGGTAGTCTGTACTCCCCAACAGTGTTGGCATGCTAACTTGGTTCTGGGTGGGTATCTTGTGACATGTATTGGGCATGAGTATTGCAGTTCTGTCCTGTTCTTCAGTGCTTTTGACTGTGTGTCATTTCTGTCCTTCACAGGGTACTTTCAGAGTTGTTTGGTCAACTGTGATCCCCCGACACCGTGAATCAACTTCCAGGGTGGTAGCTGTCGTTTCCCTACAGGTGATGTGCGCCACACCCATGGACTTCCTTTCTTCTACACTTGTTGACTGTGTGCCCACTGCCAGGTGGGATTACCTTGCATCTGTAGTGGTTACAACATGTTGCAAATGTGTAATAAACCTGTGCTTCACTTTGTGATGTGCGTTGTCTGTGGTCACACATCTGACTGACATTTGCTTACTGCACCAGTGGGCTAGTTGACACAGACTGGGAATAGGTGTTGGGTCTGTGCATTGCACCATATTTCCTGGCAACATCAGTGTAGGTGATGAGTCAGATGGCCCTGGTGTGTATGTGTTGTGTAGCCCTGGTGGTGTGTCTCCCTCATATGTGTCACGTCGCCATGACTCACATGCCGGTGTTGTACTTGCTGTAGCAGTTAGCATGCACAGTGTCATTTCACAGATCATCATCTCCACTTCAGAAACAACGTTGGAATCACAACAGAGGCAAGTATGGTGTATTAGTGAGTTTATTGACATACATGTGTGAGTATAGTGCACAGGATGGTGGGTGCTGTACATTGTGATTGTAATCCAAAGTTCCAAGATGATTTGGAAGTCCTGGTAGCAGAAATGTCCAGAGTAAAGTCCACAGTCATCTGATACATTGGTCCAACTTGAGCTCCCCATGTCATGTGGGAGAGTTGTGTTGCATTCGACAGGGTGAAGAGTTTGGGCACAAAGGTGATTTTCCAGACCAGGTATTGGCTTCCTGGGGGTTGTGCATGGCCATCAGCCTCTCAGTTGTCCTTCCTCGGACGACCCCTCTTCTTTGGGGGGGGACCCTCAAGTGCAGGCTGCTGCGGTGCTGGGGACTCTCCGCCAGAGTCATCCTCCCTCCCTGTGGCAGTTGCAGTTGTTGCAGCACCAGATGTTGTGGGCACACAGGGAGGTGTTGACATGTTGGTGCAAATCTGGCGGAGGCATTGCAATATGTCCCTATGCACCTCCGTCTGTTCTTGCACTGTGTCCCACTTGGACTCCATGCGGGACATGTGTAAGTCCAAGCGGGCATGATGGGCAGCCTGCTGCTGTTGAATGTCCCTGAGGATCCCCACTACCTGGCTGAACTCTCCGGTGCTAGTCTGGTACGCATCAGCTATGCGTACCAGTTGTGGGTCATCATGCAGTCCAGACCCCTCTGCAAGCAGCGACATATGTCTACCACCCCTCCCACCACCCCTGGCGACATGTGAAGGACCTGCAGTGGCACGCACAGGTGACCCTGGGCCCCCTTGGGGGTTGTTGCTGGTGTTGTTGTCCGTAGCTCCACGTTGGGCCGGGGTCCGTGTGCTGGTGGTGGTGGTCCTTGGTCTGTCCGTGTCGGCAGGGGTGGTCTGTGTGTTGGCAGTTGTTGGAGGGGTGGGTGCAGGGGGTGCAGCTGGTGGTCCTGCTGGTGCTGCATGATGACTCACTGCGGAGGTGCCAGGTAGGTCTTCGTCATCCGAGGTGGGCAGAGGCTGTTCCACACCAGTGAGCTCAGTGTCCCCCGGAGCCTGGGACAGGGACTCCTCAGCGTCTGCTGCTGTGTCCCCATCATCACCTGTATTTGGAAGAGACACACAATGTATGTAATATTTCTACAGGCATCAATGGTTCAAACACCTGACAGTTGTGACTGTACCTCTGGATGCGGGCCTGTACATTGCATTGTCCTAAGTTGTCACAGTCAGCTGTTGATATTGGTGTAGCGCATTGTCCTGACAACATGAAGCATTTCAATGTGAATGTTGAGGTGTGTGCATGGCCAGCATTGGTGGTATTTAGTTGACATCCGGACATCCTTCTCCCTCCAGCCCAGTTATCCCACCATGAAGCATGCCACCCTTGCAGTGGGTGCAGGTTGACTCTCAGGATGTCAGTCAGTGGTGTCCTGCTGTTTGTTGGTGCCCAGTTCCCAGCAGGTCCTTGTGCTCCCCACAGCAGTACCCAGTGTCAGCCATCTTGTCAGTTGTTTTCCACTCCCTGTGATGTGAGCATGGTTCAGAGTGGTGTTGATGGGCCAATTGTGAGGGTGAGCAATATCTGTGACTACCACTCCCATCATGCTATTGCCTCCACCCCCTTCCCAGCATGCCCATACTTCCTTCCTTTTGAGTGTACTTCACTGTGTGTGGGTGTGACAGCAATGGCAAGATGGCTGACAGTGGTGTCCTGCTGTTGGTTGGTGGCCAGTTCCCAGCATGGCCTTGTGCTCCCCACAACTGAGCACCGGTGTCAGACATCTTTGATGGGGCTTTCCACTCTCTGTGAGGTGTGCATGCTTCAGTGTGAGCTTGCTGGGCCATGTGGTTTGGGGATGTTGAGCTGTGACTACCACTCCCATCATGCTATTGCCTCCACCCCCTTCCCAGCATGCCCATACTTCCTTCCTTTTGAGTGTACTTCACTGTGTGTGGGTGTGACAGCAATGGCAAGATGGCTGACAGTGGTGTCCTGCTGTTGGTTGGTGGCCAGTTCCCAGCAGGGCCTTGTGCTCCCCACAACAGAGCACCGGTGTCAGACATCTTTGATGGGGCTTTCCACTCTCTGTGAGGTGTGCATGCTTCAGTGTGAGCTTGCTGGGCCATGTGGTTTGGGGATGTTGAGCTGTGACTACCACTCCCATCATGCTATTGCCTCCTCCCCCCTTCCCAGCATGCCCATACTTCCTTCCTTTTGAGTGTACTTCACTGTGTGTGGGTGTGACAGCAATGGCAAGATGGCTGACAGTGGTGTCCTGCTGTTGGTTGGTGGCCAGTTCCCAGCATGGCCTTGTGCTCCCCACAACTGAGCACCGGTGTCAGACATCTTTGATGGGGCTTTCCACTCTCTGTGAGGTGTGCATGCTTCAGTGTGAGCTTGCTGGGCCATGTGGTTTGGGGATGTTGAGCTGTGACTCCCACTCCCATCATGCTATTGCCTCCACCCCCTTCCCAGCATGCCCATACTTCCTTCCTTTTGAGTGTACTTCACTGTGTGTGGGTGTGACAGCAATGGCAAGATGGCTGACAGTGGTGTCCTGCTGTTGGTTGGTGGCCAGTTCCCAGCAGGGCCTTGTGCTCCCCACAACAGAGCACCGGTGTCAGACATCTTTGATGGGGCTTTCCACTCTCTGTGAGGTGTGCATGCTTCAGTGTGAGCTTGCTGGGCCATGTGGTTTGGGGATGTTGAGCTGTGACTCCCACTCCCATCATGCTATTGCCTCCACCCCCTTCCCAGCATGCCCATACTTCCTTCCTTTTGAGTGTACTTCACTGTGTGTGGGTGTGACAGCAATGGCAAGGTGGCTGACAGTGGTGTCCTGCTGTTTGTTGGTGCCCAGTTCCCAGCAGGGGCTTGTTCTCCCCACAGCAGTACCCAGTGTCAGCCATCTTGTCAGTTGTTTTCCACTGCCTGTGATGTGAGCATGGTTCAGAGTGGTGTTGATGGGCCAATTGTGAGGGTGAGCAATATCTGTGACTACCACTCCCATCATGCTATTGCCTCCACCCCCTTCCCAGCTTGCCCATACTTCCTTCCTTCTGACTCTGCTTCCCTGTGGGGTAGTGTGCCTGTGCTGAATGGATGGCTGACAGTGTTGTCCTGGCGTTTGTTTGGCTACAAGTCCCATGTGTGTCACTGTGCTTCCCACAGCATGACCCAGGGTGGTGGTTCTTTGTGGGATAATTAATTTTAGTGTGAGGCAATGCATTTTCCCAGGTGTGTTGTGTGTAGTTTGTGTTAGGGTGTGTGTGGGGAGAGCTGCTGGTAACTATGGTCATAGCTGTCAGTCCTCCTTCCCACCCAGCCAGATATCCCACCATGGAACGTGCTTCCATTGCAGGGAGTGCAAGTTGTCTTTCAGGATGTCAGTCAGTGGTGTCCTGCTGTTGGTTGGTGCCCAGTTCCCAGCAGGGCCTTGTGCTCCCCACAGCAGTAGCCAGTGTCAGCCATCTTGTCAGTTGTTTTCCACTCCCTGTGATGTGAGCATGGTTCAGAGTGGTGTTGATGGGCGTATTGTGAGGGTGGGCAATATCTGTGACTACAACTCCCATGATGCTATTGGCTACACTGACTTGACCAGCATACACAGAATTCCTTCCTTTCTGTGGGATTCCCTGTGTGGTGGTTTTGTAGTGGTGGCTACATATCTGACAGTGTTTGTTGGTTATATTTGTGCCACTGCCTAGCTTTATTTGTTGTAGGGTTTGTACATGTCATGACACAGTTACATATCACTATGAGATGGCATGTGTTGTGTTTATCTGACTGACATACACATCTTGGGATGATTCTGTTTTTGTTGCTGTGTATTTGCTAAGGGTGCATGGTTTGACTATCCCCTTGACAGTGATGTGTGTGTATTGTCACACAATATTGGGTATATTGGTTGTGTACTCACCAGGCTCTGGGATGTTTTCTAGTCCATATACGCTCACTGGTGGTAGGATGGCCCGCACCTTCTCCTCCCAGGGCCTGAGGTATAGTGGTTTGGCAGGAGGGCCACTGCCGGTGTGTTGGCTCAAGATGTAATCCTTCTTCAGTAGGTCCCTGACCCTCCTGCGCACATCATACCACCTGTTCTGGATGTCTTCCTTTGTGCACAAACATGGTGATTGTGCGTTCACCCTGTCGACGATCCTCACCCACATCTTGGTTTTCTGCGACATGGGGGTCTGTTGGACCAGTGTACCAAACAGCTGTGGCTCTACCCTGAGGATCTCATCTACCATGACTTCCAATTCACTACCTAGGAACTTTGGATTCTTCTTGGGGGGCATGGTGATGGGTGGTGGTGGTGAGTGATGTGTGTTGGTGTGCAAGTGAGGGTGTGTGAGTGTGTGTTTTGCTGGGTGTATGTGAGGGTGCTATTTGTTGAGGTGCTGATGGTGTGTGGCTTGTGTGATGGATGAGCTGTGAGTGTGTGTGTGGTTGCTGTCTGTTGGTGTTGTGTGCTGGCAGGTAATTTGAATTTGCAAAGGATCATGGTAGAGATTTGTGTCCTTTATATGGGTGGAGTTGTGGGTGTGTCTTTGTTCCCTGTTTCCCCCAGTATTTATTGGCTTTGTAATTGCTTGTTTGGCCTTTTTTTTGTGTTTTTCCCTTTGTACTTTTTGTGCATGTAGGAGACGTTCTTCTGACCGAGGCGGACCCTGCAGTTGTCTCGTGCGAGCTTCTCCGAGTCGTTCACGCTGTGTTTGTGCTGTTTTATGTGCTGCATACGCGTCGGTCGCGGTGTATTGGGTTGCTTCGGCTCGCTGTTTTGTATGCGTGTCGGTCGTACGGCTTGAGCTCCGTGCGACTCGGTCGTGTTTTCCACGCGTTGCATCGTACTTGGTGGGTCGGAGTTCGCGGGTACGTTTCGTTCGGGATTCTTCCTGGTGCGTGTCGGTCGGTTCGATTCGCGTGCTTTTCCGGCCGGATAGCTGTTTTCCACGCGGTTCGGTCGTTCATATAGTGTTCCGTACGAGTCGGTCGGATTTTGCACCCTTTTCATCGTACATTGCGGGTCGGGCTGCACCGGTACGTGTCGGTCGGAATAAATTCCGGCTCCGAGTCGGTCGGTACGTTTTCCGGCCCGGATCGGATTCAGCCCCTTTGTATTAAAATTGTTGAGAAACGGGTGGGAAATAAAGCAAATGTATTAATTGAGAGGGGCGGTATTTTAAAACAATGGGCTTAAGAAAATTGAACTAAATTGACATGGTGTGAGGATCAACCCCCTGTCCCTGTCCAATCAGAATTAGTGGGCCCATAATTTTGAAACATTAATGGGAGGTACATGGGCATAGAAGGGTATAATAGATATAGAATTAGCTAATTAGTTAGCTTAGGAGTGCGAGGAACTGAGCACTTAGGCTCAGATGCTGCCATAGACGAGAGCTGATCGATTGTAGACCGAACTGCTGTCCAAAGAAGTCCTGAGGTGGGGTCGACGGACTCTAATAGAGGAAGACACGGAAGAACCGAGGAGGAACGAAGTGTCAGAGAGGGGAACGAAGCAGGTGTCGTTTGGTAGAGAGGTCACCTATCCTGTCCTGAACCTGGTCCGGAGGTCTTGGTCTTCATCCTTCTTAGGACCCATCTTGCCAACTCCTTGGCCAAGGGGTTTGGTTTTCACACCTTTAGGTAACTATAAACGCGTAATCTTTAGTTTGTACTGCTGTCTTTATCTTCTCCTTTCTGAGGGACCGTCATTTGTGATAAATAGGTGATTATATAGTGTGCTTCCTCCTTGATATTGCGATTAAGTGCCATGTGGCTTGTATTTTACTCTGCTATATAATTTTAGATAAACATTTTAAAACTTCCTGAGTCAGTGGTTATTTCAGGTGTTTGATAAAATTATGTTTTGTATATTCTCATTTCAACCCCAGTTATCAAGGGTCCATTGGTAAGTCATTACTCTTCAATCAGAAAAGGTAATTGGTAGCAGGGATTTTGATAAAGAGTACAACTGACTCCCACCAGCGGTGATTACTAGTTAGTGTGAATGAATGGGCCCAGGTCAGTATTTAGTGTATGAATGCTTGTTGCTAGTAACCAGCTGGATCAGTTTTCTGGCTATCAGAGGATGGTTATACTTTGTTAACTGGGTAATGAGAATGTTATTTTTATGAACTAACATCCGTTTTTAAAGTTTTGTTTTATGTTGTCTAGAAATCCCCAGGGAATTTGAATAGCGGATGGTAAGTGGAAGCCATACTGCAGTGAGGTTATCTGTCAGGCAGAATTAGTACTGAAAAGTTAAGCAGGGCTATCAGTACTTGTTAGGGACTCTGTGTGTGTGTGTGTGTGAGTGACAGCAAAGGAATACGCTGGTGAAAATTTGATGTTATATCACCTAGAAAGGGTAACATTGAAGGAGTAGCACGTATTTCTGAAGCTTACGTGAAGAGTAAACAGAAGGGTTTTACTCGTAGTGTATGTCTAGTAAACGGAAGGGTTTTACTAAGTATGAGAAAGTCTATCCTTTAATTTAGGGAAACTGACAAGATAGCAAATGTTTTATGTTGTTACTGAAATTTAATGAAAAGTGTTGAGGAATTAAAGTTTGCGTCCGATTTTTGTAAAGGGAGAGTCAGCAGCCGGAGTAGAAGCTGACGTCACAAGTGCCGCTCTGGGATTGGCTGAAACAGCGGGCGTGGAACGAATCTTGTAAAGGAGGGGTCAGTAGTCAGGAGTAATACTGACGTCACAGGTGCCGCGCTGGGATTGGTCGGCACAGCGAGGGACAGAGAAGCGCAGATTGTAAAGGAGGGGTTGTCAGATAGAGTGAATAGACGTCACAGAAAAACCGCGCTAGGATTGGTTCCGAGACAATTGTTAGCTGGAATTTGATTGGTTGTCAGAATAAAAGCCGAAATATTAGTGGATAGTGGAAATTGTATGTGGAAACACGATCCGACTTTGATAGGAACACGTCCAGACAGAAGATATTTAGGTTTTGCAGAATATAATTCAATACATAGATATTTACCCAAAATGTACGGAGAAAAGAGAAAATTGTCATTCTTACAAAAGATTAAGAATTATTTTAAGAAAGATAAGCCAATCCAAACTAGGGAAGGAATTATCATTCCAGCAGCAAAAACGCCCGCCTCATTCATGATGATGGAGAGGGGTTATCATACTTGTGTATGGTTAGAAAATTGGATAGAATATACAAAAGATGACGGAGTATTAGCTTTCCCAGAGAATGGTACTTTCAATGGGAGAATTCTTCAAAATGTAAGAATGAGAATGAATGAATTAGAACCCAGACCAAGATTAACGCAGTACGAAGCCCTAGAAGAATGGGAAACAGAAGCATTTGAACGTGATAGACCCCGGAGCAATAGGGGCTATAGGGTGTTTTTCCCTAGATACCAGAATAGGACAAGAGAAAGTCAGATGAAACAGTGTTGATGAGCAATGATTAGTGAAGGTTTGTACCCAGTATTCATGGCTGATGAGCAGCTAGGGAGTAAATGCAAAGAAAAGACTAAGCATATGACAGGGTTTGGAGAATCCGAAGATGAATTCATGGAGGAAATATTAAAGAACCCTCCACCATACCAGGAAGAGTTGGGTAGATGTTCTCCAAGCGCACCTGTTTTGAGAACACCATTAGTACCTCGAGTACTGCATAATCCACCAGTAAATAGAGTACTTCAGGATAAGGAAAAAGAGGCTTTAGACAGAAATAGAGCAGAGTTAATACAGAAAATAACTCAGTTGAATGTACATCCTGATTCCCTGACTATACCTGTAACAATTGGTCCCGTAGTCCCTTTATATGGCGACAAAGTCAATTGCCCGAAACCTTTAGCTATGACTACACCTATGGACATTCCGAAACATGAAGCTGTAATAATTGATGATCATATCAGTGACTGTGAATCTATGATTTCATTAATGGATTTGCCTATTCGAGAATCTGCAAATAGCACCCCCAGAAGAACCACACCTGGTTGCTCAAAGGATGTAAATATAATAACATCTCCAGGAACTAAAAGTGCAACCGTAGTAACTCCGGAAGATTTAGAAAGATGGGCACAGGGAATAGACAGACAGAGTTCACCCCCAAAGATCTTGGACATTTATAAATTAAAAGTCGAGTTAGAAGAAATGATAGCAGGCAACGTAGGAGTAGATCGTCTAAATACCTACAGTGAAGAACTATTGTTCGTATGTAGGAGCACAACCAGAAATGTAAAAATATTCCATGAAAAATTTACGGACTTGGCCTCAGAGATGGGAATTGAAATAAGGAAGTCAAAAGTGTTGCAGAGACCATATAGAGCAGAATTTACTGACAAAGACTTAGAAAATATGAATACATCTGGTAGAAAATTACAAGTTAAAGAATTAATGACAGTCTTACAGAAATGTGGAGAATTGGATAGATGGAAAACTAGATGTACAAAGAAAAAGGAAGATGCACGTTCAAATAGAATGACATCTGAGTATTTATTGAAGGAAACAGGAAAGGTAGAACAGATGTATCCAATGAGAGAGGTTCCAGGAGGAGGTTACGTCCATGTCCCATGGAGTAGGCAAGACATTTTGTCATTTACAAATGATTTTCCAAAGTTGAGAGAAAAACCAATTGAATGGTACAAGCAGGTTGAGAGGTTTGTGAAGGTTTCAAAGGTTTTGTTGAAGGATCTAGATGGTTTTTGACATAGTGGTACCTGCCGATTTATGGACAGACTGTAAAATTACAATTGATTGGCCTAGTGAAGAATATCCTAGGGATCCAAAGACAGGTGCTCCATCAAATGATGTGATGTGAAGTATCACCAGGTAATAACTTATTTGAAAGGGAAAATACCACCAAAAGAAACAGATTAGGTGAAAATAGACAGAACAACCGAAGAAGCAAATGAATCAGTACATGCCTACTATGAACGTCTATTACAGGTGTTCAAACAGTATGGTTGTTTTTAAAGATATTGGAGACAAAAATATGAGTCAGTTTGTCTATCGATTTGTTTATGGTCTAAAACCAGAGATTTGTCAAATGATTAAGCAACACATGTTATGTTGGCAAGGAAAGCCTATTGATGAAATTTTGAAATATGCTAAATATTGTGGGGATGACATTGAAGACAGGCACAAGAAACTACAAGAGAAAGTGATGTGGGCTCAAGTGAAAATGGCTGAGCGGCAGGGAATTAATTTAGATAATCCAACAGAAAATCAGGGAAAAGACTCTGGTTCGAATGGTGACACAGGAAATGGGGGAAAGGTAAGAGGACGAATGAGTAGAGAAGAGGCTAAAAAGAAATTTCCTTGCCATGGATGCGGAAAGTTGGGACATTGGAAGAACGAATGTAAAAAGATTGAAAATATTAATGGCCCAAATCATAATTTAAATCCACAGACGCAGAACGACTCACAGCAGGGTGTAAATCCTCAGAGTCAGTTGCCACCTGCCCCTATACAGGGTAATGTAAGCAGAGCAAAGCATGGTACAGACATCGGATATCAAGGAGGAAATGGTAAGAATGAATATGTAACTTCACAGTTTCTTTTACAGGATGATTTTAATCCATATGATTATCAATGACGGTGCCTAAGAGAGGGGAGAAGGAGTGCGTACTTGGCGCATCCTTGCTGGTAGATCAGTCAGGTCCATATGTTGAAGGGAAAGTTAAAGGTAATGATATCAACTTTCTTTTGGACACTGGTGCTACCCGTTCTACTGTAAGAACAGCAGACATCCCAGACCTCCCTCTCTCTGGAGAAGCTATCCAAGTGGTAGGTGTAGCCAATCGAAAGATTAGAACACCCCTTACAGAACCCATGGATGTAAGAATTGGAAACTTCCGAGAAATGCACCAATTTGTGGTGTGTGATTCCAGTCCAGTAAATTTACTGGGCAGAGACTTACTGTGCAAAATGAATTGCACTATTTTCTGCACACCGGATGGTGTTGCAATACAGACCCCGGATGAAGATCATGTTTACAAATTCATGATAGCCAAGCAAGGTACGGAGGTAGATGAAATGTTCTCCTTGATAACCAAAGATAAATTACCAGAAGAGTTAAAAACTACAGTGAGTTCAAAGGTATGGGATCTTACTGGAAAAGAAGTAGGTCTGATGGCAAATATAGACCCAGTAAAGATAACTGTAAAGGAAGGCGCAATTTTCCCAAATACCAGACAGTATAAAATGAGTGCTGAAGTGAAAGCAGGAGTTACTGAGGAAATTGGCAGAATGGTAAAACAAGGCATAATAAAAGAAGTTATGAGTAGCCCTTGTAATTCACCAATCATGGGGTTGAAAAAGCCAAGTGGAAAATATAGGATCGTTCAGGATTTGCGGAAAATTAATAAAATTGTGGTACCTTGTTGTCCTATAGTACCAAATCCTGCAGTGATCCTATACCAAATACCCTGGAATGCAGAATGGTTTACAGTAATTGATTTGTGCCAAGCATTTTTCTCAATTCCATTGCACCCAGATAGTCAGTATTTGTTTTCGTTCAAATTTGAAAATCACGTTTATGTGTGGAATCGTGTTCCTCAAGGGTACACAGAAAGTCCCTCCATCTTTAATCAGAGACTGAAAAAGTGCCTAGAGAAGGTAGTAATGCCTAGGAACTCAGTCTTGGTACAGTACATAGACGATTTGCTGATCGCATCTAGAACTTATGACGATTGTGTCACTGACTCGATTGTACTTCTCAATCATTTGGCTGAGGAAGGTCATAAAGTGTCAACTGAGAAGTTACAATTTTGTACAACAACAGTTAAGTATTTGGGACACTAGATTGAGAGAGGGAAGAGAAGAATAACATCTGAGAGAATAAAAATAATTAAGCAAATGAAAATGCCAGTAACACAAAGAGAAGTGAGAATGTTTCTTGGAATAGTAGGATACTGTCGACAATGGATTGTAGGATTTTCACTACTAGCAAAGCCTTTAATTCAGTTAACGAAAAAGAAAGCAAAGGATCCAGTTGAATGGGATGATGAAAGTGCAAGTGCATTTGTAAAATTAAGAAATGCTTTGTGTGAGGCACCTGCCCTGGGCATGCCTGACTATACAAAAGAATTCACATTATTTTGCTATGAAAGAGAAAGTTGTGCACTTTCAGTCTTAACACAAAGACATGGACTGGACAGACGTCCCATAGCATATTTTTCAGCTACATTAGACCCAGTGGCCGCAGCATTGCCAGGCTGTTTAAAAGCAGTAGCTGCTACTTGTATGAGCATTGAACAAAGTGAGTCAATAGTAATGGGACATCCTGTAAAAGTGTTCATCCCACATGCAGTTGTAATCCTGTTGACAAGAACTAGAACTTAGCATCTCACACCTAGTCGGATGACAAGATACGAGCGAATAATTCTAGGAGCTGAAAATGTGACCATAGCTAGATGCACAGTTGTAAATCCTGCTACACTGTTACCAGATCCATATTGCGAAGAAGTTAGGGACGACACAGAACATGACTGTTTACAAGTCACAGAATTGTGTACCAAACCGCGCCCTGACATACAGGAAATGCCTCTTAAGAACCCAGACAGGGAGCTGTTTGTGGACGGCTCATGCCTAAGGCATGAGGATGGCAAATTGAGTGCAGCTTATGCTGTATGTGAAATTTCTGGAATAGTCGAAGCATCCTATTTACCAGGAGTCAAATCTGCACAAGTAGCTGAATTAATTGCTTTGATCAAAGACTCCAAAATTGGGAAAAATCTAAAGGTAACCATATTTACAGACAGTCAATATGGATACGGGGTTGTGCATGATTTTGGCCAACTGTGGATGCAGAGGGATTTTATGACTTCTTCAGGATCCCCAATTAAAAATGGGCAGTTTGTAAAAGAATTATTGGAGGCAATACAATCACCAAAAGAATTGGCAGTGGTGAAATGTGCCGCACACCAGTCAGGAGATGACTGGGTGGTAGCCGGTAACAGATATGCAGACCTAATCGCTCAACACTGTGCCAGAAACAGACTGGCAGTAAACAGAAAAGTCGAAAGAATGGGAATCAGCTGCCAACTTATGCTATGTTCAACACCTGAAACATGGAATGATGTGAGACGATTGCAGGATGATGCTAAAGAGAGTGAAAAAGATATTTGGATGAAAATAGGGTGTACACGGAGAACAGATGATGACGTGTGGTATATTCAGATGGCAGACCAGTCATGCCTGATTGCCTGATTTCACAAATGGCTAGAATGTATCACGGAGACACACATGTAGGGAGAGATGCTATGATTAGACTTTTCATACAAAATTGGTACAATCCAAAGTTTAGGGCTGCAGCAGAGAGTCTTTGCCAGAGGCGCTTAACTTGTCAAATGTATAATCCAGGAAGGAAAACAGTAATTGGTTTGGGAAAAATTGGAAAGGCAGAAGGCCCATTTGTGAGATTGCAGTTAGATTTAATTCAGTTACCACCATGTAAAGGACTGAAATATGTACTTGTCATAGTGTGTCTGTTTTCAAGGTGGGTGGAGGCTTACCCTACCAGGAGGAATGACAGCATAACAGTTGCAAAATTGTTATTACGAGAACTCATTCCACGGTTCGGTTTCCCAGTAACTTTGGAATCAGATAGAGGAGTCACTTCAATAATGATGTAATTCGAATAATCTGTGAAGCATTTAAAATTGAACAGAAATTGCACTGTGCATACCGCCCAGAGGCTTCTGGAGTGGTTGAACAAATGAATGGCACAATAAAATCAAGATTGTCAAAAATGTGTGCATCCACATCATTAGATTGGCCAGATGCATTGCCTCTTGTCTTAATGGGACTCAGAAGCATTTCTGATAGAAATACAGGATTGAGTGAGTCCACATGAAATCATCATGGAAAGAGCAATGGGACAAGCCCATGTACCTGTAAATAAACTGCTGAACATAACTGATGATTTGGTTCTAGATTATTGCAAAGGATTGGCTGACCTAGTGCGTTCTGTCTCTCATCAGGTTGGAGAAGACGCAGTTTCCAGGCAGCCTGAACAAGAGCATGATCTGAACCCTGGAGATTGGGTGGTAGTGAAGCATCACACCAGAGAAACGTGTCTATCACCCAGGTGGGGCGAACCTTGTCAGGTTATATTGGTTACAAACACAGCTGTGAAATGTGCAGGTTTACCTAATTGGATTCACGTAAGCCATACCAAAAGGGTGCCTGCTCCTGAAGAAAGAGATCCTCAGTCAGCATCAATAGCTGAGGAAGCTGAAGGTTGGACAGCTGAAGAATCCCAAGTGATAGATTCAGGAGTAGCTGAAGAAGAACAACCGAGCACAAGTCAGGACTGGATACCAGTGGTTGATATACCTGAAGTCTTTATCAAAACAAGGAGCAGAGCAAGATTAGAAGAAATTAGTGAGGACCAGATAGGTGAAGAAGAACAAGCTCAGGATAGGGAGGTTGAAACTATAAGAGAACCTGAGCAGGCCCAGATAGGGAAAGGAAATTGGGCTCAAATCGACAACGAAACAACAAAATTTGAGCAGGGACCGACAGGTTCAGAAGAACGCGGTCAGGCTGCAGAAGTACAGATTGCAATAAGCCCTGATCAGAACCAGATAGGACAAGAAAATCTCGTTCAGGGAGAAGAAAATCAAGAAAACATTGAACATGAAAATATCAAGCAAGAAGACGTAAATCCTGAACAGGGCCAGTTAGCAGAGAATCATATTCAGGCAACTGAAGAAACATCAATAAGACCTGAACAAGAGCAGATAGAGTGGGAAACTGAAATCGAGGACAAACAATTTGTGCCACACCTTGATAATAAAGGAGTTTTTGGAAAAGACTCGGAAGGTGAAGATACAGTGCAAACCAAGAAAGCCAGAAAGGGTGATCATTGGCCTAGTGTCATTAAAAGAGTGAAATATCATATAGTAACAAGAAGTGAAGATCCAGAACAAGTAAATGAAGTAACGAGCTTAACTGGACAAACAAGTGGGACTGAAAAACGAAAAAGCAAAAGATTGAAAGTCGTGAACAACAAGTTTAAAGGTCCTGATTGGATTTATATAATTCTCAAAGACTGCGAAAGTTCAGAAACAAGTGAAAGTGGTGACGAAGGAACAAGTGCAGAACTGATTTATGAAAAAGAAGTGGAACCACCTTGATAACGTTAAAAATTTGAAGGAGAAAAAGAAAGAAGAGAAATCTTCTTAGTCAAAATGGCTGAGGACAGAGTTTCTGGGAGACCGAAACGGAAATGTTGTAAAAGATGCTGTGCTATATGCATATGTAGTCTGGTAGTGGTGCTTATAGTGTGGTTAGTTGTGATTGTAGCAATTCCTTACCTTATGATAATGGACAAAAATAATAACAACGATACCAAGGGAAGGATAGATAATTTGAAAGGTGATAGAGTAGAAATAGAAGCAGAAGATGAACCAGATTTTCATCACATTGTAACAGATAACGATACTAGCTTAAATGTCTTTACTAAATTATTGTTTCAGTACGTAGATACAATGGATGTTAGTGATTGTTATGTCTGTATGAAGTTACCTGAATCAGTAGCAGAAAGTCTAACCTATCATCATTTGCCTTTAACATATGGTATATCATGTAGTGTATTAACTAGTTTATTTTATAGAACAGGGAAACTTCAGTAGTATTATTCAAATATAGATGTGATATTTTCAGAGGTTCCTATTCGAAAGAATCTGAACCCAGTGCTTAGTAGTCAAGATGCACAGTTTATGGGAGAATTTTTCTTTACAATGAAGTCAATAGACATAACACATGCACATAGAAGCAATCTAACATGTTCATTACGAGAAGAAGAGAAGATATTTTTAAACTTAGTTGAAGATAAAAGACAGAGGGGCCGATTCCGATTCGGGCCGGAAATCTCTCCGACCGAGCCGGACCCGGAGAGATGTCCGACCGGACGAGTACGATGCATTCGCATGCTATCGGACTCGATTCGGTCGGACTCCCATTGAAGTCAATGGGAGCCGGTCGTACAACGCGTACGCGGGCTCCCATTGACTCAATGGGTGCGAGGCGAACGAGGGCGCCCCTACAGCGGGTACGCGTCCATGCGCATCGCGGCGTACATGCACAGGTAGGGGGACCCATGGGTCCCCCGTGTGCGACTCGCGCGGCTATGCGTACAGGGGGTCCGACGCGGACCCCCAAAGTACGGCTCCGACAGCTCTTTCGAGCCGGACGGGCGCGAGTCGGTCGGACTGCTCGCGGCGCGCATCGTACTTACCCGGCCGGGAAACGTCTCCATAGCGCGGTGCGAGTCGTGTCCGTGCGAGTCGGTCGGAGCGTGTTGAAGCCGCGTACGAGTCGGTCGGCGATTTCGTGGGCGCTTGCATCGTACTCGCTCGGCTGGACCCGCGTACGAATCGGTTGGGAAACAGGGCTCCGAATCGGATCCGGTAAAGCCGAATCCGATTCGGAGCACTACCGGCCGAGATCGGAATCTGCCCCAGAATTTCCAAAAGAAAGCATCAGAGCATAAGGCTCATCTTCCACCTTGGGCTGAGAAAGAGGGCATTTATACGCCTGGCAAAGCTCAAGCTGCTATAGCTCTAGATTTTGTAAAGACAGGGAAAATTTGTCTTCATAGGTTAAAAACTGAATATAACAATGTTTTTATTGGTAACAGTGAATGTGAACACAATTTCTTAATTCTTGGAGGTTGGGGACTAAAAGGAGGAACAGATTCCGTTTTTCCTGGAATATATTATGTGTGTGGGAATAAGGCTTATTTTAGGCTTCCTGCACGGTGGTATGGAAGTTGTTATTTTGGAATAGTATTTCCAAAAGTATACCACGTAAAAAGAAACACTGGGAGCAATGAAAATAATAGTGAATTAACACGAAGTAAAAGAGCTAGTTTTTCAGAAATTGTAGGTGATATATTTGGTGCATTGATACCTTCAGTGGGAGTAATTCTGAACTCAAGGAGAATATGTAAATTGTCTACAGTGGTTGATCGTTTATCAACGGATACTGCTGGAGGATTTCTAATGATTAATACGGAGATGGTTGCGATTAGATCTATGGTTATGCAAAATCGACTTGCTCTTGATATAATATTAGCAAAAGAGGGCGGAGTCTGTAAATTGTTGAAAACGAAACATTGTTGCAGATATATTCCGGACAAAAGTACAGAAATCGGAACATATATAAAGAATATTACTAAACTTGAGAAGGAACTGAAACCACTGGAAGTTGATAGTGTATGGGAAAGATTGACAAATAGTATAGCGTCAATTGGTACCTGGTTTACTAATGTAGCGAAAGGATATATAGGTCAAATAATAGTACCCTTACTAGTGATAGCAATAACAATATTGTCAATAATGATATGGTGCAAATGTTGTAGAAAGAAGGAAACATATAGGGTGACAGGAAGAGGCAAGAAAAGGAAATTTGATGAGATTGAATTAGAAGACATGAGAAGTGAAATAAACAAGAAACTGAAAGGAAAAGATAAGAATAAACAGTGTAAAAATGAAAATGTGACAGAAATATGTTAAGTTGGCATCTGTTTGTAGGTCATTTTGATGGCTCAGAAACGCCATCAGAGAGGGGATTGATGGAGCAAGGACTCACAATGAGACTTGCTCGGAAGCAATCCTCTCACAGTATTAATTAATTTGTATTAAAACCATGTAATGTCTTATTAATAACGTGCAAACACAAACATATTTATCTAGAAGATGCTTGCCTATGTGTTTTCCGCTAATAAGTAATCCTTGTCTAATCCAAAATGGCCACTAAAACGCGGGAACTCTACTGCGCATGTGTCAACCATGTCACGTGGTATGACGTCTTTCTTTGCTTGGAGGGAATCTTTTGCTTCTGCGCAGTGTATGCTAAAATGGCCGCTTTAATGTCCTCACATGCTGAAGCTTACGCATTGCTGCAATTAATAATGTGGTATTTTAACGCTACTAATGCGGGATAGACATTGATAATTAAATGGGATTAGAGTAGAAATAGGAGGTTTACAGTGAAAACATTTATTTTTGATTTTAATATGTTTCTTCTTTGATTTTCTATTAGTTTGTAAAGTGGGCATGGGTTGACTAAACGGCAGCTCAAGAAACCATGTGACCTGCGCATGCGCCCTGAAAACTAACAAAGGAAAGCGATGAAGTCAACTTGGAAGATGTCCAAGGACATGACCCGCTGATCACCTTTACAGTTCATCCGAAATGTCCTACAAATTGATACATTTTGTATACACTTTGTATTAAAATTGTTGAGAAACGGGTGGGAAATAAAGCAAATGTATTAATTGAGAGGGGCGGTATTTTAAAACAATGGGCTTAAGAAGATTGAACTAAATTGACATGGTGTGAGGATCAACCCCCTGTCCTTGTCCAATCAGAATTAGTGGGCCCATAATTTTGAAACATTAATGGGAGGTACATGGGCATAGAAGGGTATAATAGATATAGAATTAGCTAATTAGTTAGCTTAGGAGTGCAAGGAACTGAGCACTTAGGCTCAGATGCTGCCATAGATGAGAGCTGACCGATTTTAGACCAAACTGCTGTCCAAAGAAGTCCTGAGGTGGGGGCGGCAGACTCTAATAGAGGAAGACGCGGAAGAACCGAGGAGGAACGAAGTATCAGAGAGGGGAACGACGCAGGCATCATTTGGTAGAGAGGTCACCTATCCTGTCCTGAACCTGGTCCGGAGGTCTTGGTCTTCATCCTTCTTAGGACCCATCTTTCCAACTCCTTGGCCAAGGGGTTTGGTTTTCACACCTTTAGGTAACTATAAACGCGTAATCTTTTGTTTGTACTGCTGTCTCTATCTTCTCCTTTCTGAGGGACCGTCATTTGTGATAAATAGGTGATTATATAGTGTGCTTCCTCCTTGATATTGCGATTAAGTGCCATGTGGCTTGTATTTTACTCTGCTAAATAATTTTAGATAAACATTTTAAAACTTCCTGAGTCAGTGGTTATTTCAGGTGTTTGATAAAATTATGTTTTGTATATTCTCATTTCAACCCCAGTTATCAAGGGTCCATTGGTAAGTCATTACTCTTCAATCAGAAAAGGTCATTGGTAGCAGGGATTTTGATAAAGAGTACAACTGACTCCCACCAGCGGTGATTACTAGTTAGTGTGAATGAATGGGCCCAGGTGAGTATTTAGTGTATGAATGCTTGTTGCTAGTAACCCACTGGATCAACGCCTGGAAATATCCCAAAATACTCTGTAAACCTTCTCAAAAAGAAATACTGGAGCCAAGTAGAGGAGGCCTGGCTAAAAGGGAACAATGCAGGGGCATTAACAACTGCATTCTTAAACATAAAAGACAAAATACAGCAAGAAGAATTCCTGGACAGAATAGAGCCACCAAACGCAAGATCACTCTATTTAAAATTTAGATATGGCAGCCTTCCAGTCAACAGCTTTGTTGGCTGCTGGAAGGGTGTCGACACCTCAACCAGTTGTCCTGGGTGCAAAGATGTTCTTGAATCGGAAGTTCACTTCTTGTTTTTCTGCCCCATGTATAGGCAAATAATAAGGACCTGGCCAATCCCAATCTGTCGAATCCTGGCAGCCAACCGTTTAGCTGAGATTGTAGGAATCTTGAAAAGGGAAAGTACAGAATATTTAGTCTTCGGCTTGTCCAGATATCTGCTATATGCAGGGGTGGCTCGGAGTAGAGCATTAAAAACTACAGCACAGCAAGGGTCAGGGTAAAGATATTGTTGACTGTATAGATGACCAAATCTAGGTAGGGATGAGTAACACTTGAGGGATTTCAACACAAAGTTAGGTGAAATATCTCAGGTTTCTATTATATACAATATCTCTGACGTAATTTTTAGCATGTGATGGCTCAACAATTATGCTGCTATCCTGTCCATGATGATTACACTGATGTTTTATGCATTCGTTAAGGGAACATTAATTTTAACCTTGATGTTTTATGTACTTGTGAAGGAATTATTAATTTTAACCATCATTTTATTGTACCTACTCTAATTTTCAATGATTGCTAGAGCTGTTTGATCGCAAAGGCACCAGGCACATTATCAAAAACTGTGCAAGTCCCATAGCAAGTACAGACAGCCACACTATGGCCTGTAGCTTATACTAAGAAACAGATAGTACGGGTTCTCTTTACCACAAATGAGGGGTATAGAAAGGTGCAATCGACTGTCTGAAACCATATTATTTAAGGAATACTTGTTATGGAACTTGCTCCCCCTCTCCCTTTTCCCATCATCTGCTTTGAAAATGTATTGCCTGAATGTATGTATATAATGTTCTTTTATGGTTTTACAATGAAAATCGAATAAAGACATCTACTACTACTACTACTTCTACTAGAGACATTTTTAAAAACAGCATCCACATACATTGATGGCATACAAAGCAAAAGAAAATTTGTGTCCTTCAACTATTTCTACAACATCAGGCAAGCCATCCTCTACTCAAAATGGATGCCATTCTAAGACGGAAGGTAAAAACCAAACCTTCACACACAAAATTAAAAATATACATTCTGTCAGGTTCTGAATCACGTGGAAAAATCATTTATGAAACATATTTTCTTTTAAATTTTCGTTTACCCTTTCAAAACATATAAATTCAGCCGACCACCATTTTGTCCTCAGTAGTGCTCAGACTTTCCTGACAACCACACGCATCTGGTGAAGGAGGAGAAAACTGCCACTTTCCACCTGAAAACACTGCCATCTACTGACTAAAGTAAGTGTACGTCAAACATGAAGCACAATTAGTTAGAAAACTTTAATTTGGCAAAAGTAAAATTAAAACTTTTTTTTTATTTCACAGAATTTCGAGAACATCCAACGATATTTTCCAACTAAATAAAAAAAAGTAAGTGAATAGTTCAAGTAAAAAAAAGTTGTAAAGTAGATGGGAAAAACATATGAAAGTCTAATTTAAGATTTGTAATTTCCAAAATTGAGTTATAATATAGTATATTGATAAATGGGCCCTTGCCTCAAGGAAGGTGCTGGTCACTGGTGGGGGGCAAAAATTCTATTCTAACTCCGCGGTGTGCTTGCCGCAGGGAAGGTGCTGGTCAGTGGTAGGGGGCAAAAAATATGAATCTAACTCAACGGTGTGCTTGCCTCAGGGAAGGTGCTGATCAGTGGGGGGGGGGCAAAAATACTATTCTAACTCCACGGTGTGCTTGCCTCAAGGAAGGTGCTGGTCAGTGGTAGGGGTCAAAAAATACTATTCTAACTCCAATGGGTCCTTGCCTCAGAGAAGGTGCTGGTCAGTGTTGGGGGGGCAAAAATACTAACCTAACTCCAAAGGGTGCTTGCATCAGCGAAGGTGCTGAACAGTGGTGGGGGGCAAAATTACTATTCCAACACCACAGGGTGCTTGCCTCAGGGAAGTTACTGGTGTTATGTTCCATATAGGTTCCCCAATATAGGCTCAGGTAGTCACCTAACCTTTCATCTGTATTCTCCCCTACCATTACACTACATAACGGTTCATAGTACTGACCTTTTACCTAGTTACAGTAATGTCCAAAGATGACATGGGGTTTTCTCCGAAAAGCTTAAGCCTCATTCATTATGCATGAGGATTCTTGGAATCACAGCAGGACAGCAGGCCTACCATCTCCTGCATATTAACTATGTATATGGGTCATTCCTTCCGTCATCCTAGTCCGACATGACACAGCAAGGTATATCCCCAGGGGGTACCACTTTGGGTATATATACACCATATCTTGCTGAGGTAGTGAATGGAGAAAAGGACTTCCATTCTGACACACTGACGCGAGACGCTGAGATTCCTGCACTCAGACACTCTAGCTCGTAGTGGTCTGACATCCCTTGTGGGGTGTCCATCTCGAGACCAAGACGGGGTCCCACAGTCTCTCACTTCAGGTAATGGGGTTGACTTTATCCTAGAGGGATTCTTGGCTTTACACCCACATACATGCTAGGTACACTTAGGTACATCTAGTTAGGGTTGCATCGTAGGAGTACGCATTCTACTGTCATGTATTCCTTACACCTTCCCTTGTTATCAGTATCCTTTGTTTGAATCTGATTTTTTAATTTTTTTATTTATTACCTCTGCAGTCCAACCTGTCCTTTTTCATTGAGACAGGTTCACTTCTATTCGCCCATGTATTGACCTTTATGATTATTCTCTGATTACTCTCTTATTGTCCATCCTGGTCATCCCAATTACTTTCTTCCCCTTCCTTCCTCCCTCTGTCCCCCTCACACTGTTTCTATAAATACAGGTTGATCGACTCTTGATGTCATTATCCTAACGACATGATTATATGTAATCCTATGTACAATTCTATTTTTACATGCTGTCTCCCCTATGACAGGTTGACCATTTACTACCAGCTTCATTCGAACGATTATATGACATGTATTCCCTTATGTGATCTTAAATCTTACTCTCGCATCTCTTATGCGCCATGTTTTATTTCAAATGTACATTTATTATAAATCAGAAATTGTTTGCTCTGTTTTTTATATCTTGTTCCTTTTTAATGTTGTACTAAGTCTTAAGATTCGTCACGATCTCTGGTGCCGTGTGGTACACTTCTCTTTTCTCTCTCCTGCCCCCCCCCCCCAGGGCACCACGTGATGGTTTCTAGCTCTCGGGCTAGTTTCCTTTTCATCACGTGACCCGCTTCCTTTGAAGTATCTTCCCTCGACGGACCCCTGCATTGCTCCATTCACCCCTTGGGCTGCCTGACGGGTCGATTTCTCTTCACCTGCCATTTCACGAGCATTGACTGCTCCACGCCCTGACCGCTCTAACCTCCTGCGGCCTTGCTTTCTGTTCCCTTCAGCCTGCCGGAGTTCTGGGCATGTGGCTGTTGCGGTATCTCCATTACTGCACGAACCTAACAAACATTTATTGTTCCACGAGGATCATAGCTAACAAACACACCTTGTTTCATATTCTATCAGGTATGTGATGCTCTTTCCTCCCTTTGGCCCCTCGGCTTCCATTGAGTGCCGGTTCCTTCAATTTACCCATTTCCCCTCCCTCCCCTCTTGTTTTCCATAGTCGCTGTTTCTTCCATTCACCTCCTCTCCGCGCGCTACAATTACCAGCGCCAGCCTGTCTAAGTTGATGTTCTACCACAGAAGAGACATCCTTCCCACATTAGACTACCTGCTCCATTCGTCTGCAGGTATGGTTCTAGGCCCTTGCATACTACCCTTCACCATCCTTGCCTTCCCTGTGCCCTGGCCCATCTCTACAATTTACCCTTCTCCCCCCAGATTTCTTTTGGACAGCCTTCGCTCCCACGCCCGTCGCTTGGGACGCCTTCTTCTTTTTTTCAGGTAATTTACTGCTTCACTCACTGTTGGTCAATTCTACTTGACCGCCTGGCCACCCTTGGGCCTTACTTTTGTTTCTCTTTTGCTCACACAGCACTATTACCAAATCAAGTAACCTGGTCCTGATGACGACCTGAAGTCAGACAGGTCGAAACGCGGTTGACTACCCAGCGTTACCTTTGGCTCCAATGTGGTCAATATAAATAACTTAAAACAACTAACAAAATATTTACCTCATGTATACCTTCTTTTGTTATTGACCACAAATTTTGTTGTACTTTCTGCGCCATTCAAGCTGTTCTCTCACCTTTCTGTGTCACTGCGCCGTTCACTATCACTAGCACGTTCAGTGCACAACCCACTTATGGTTACTTATACATACAATGTACTGTAGTGCTGTTATAACTACTTGCAAATAAAAACCTTGGTCTACCTTTTTTCCATTTCTCCTTATGATTAATTCTGGTTTTTGAATTTGCCTTGTGAAATAATTTCCAGTTGAGAGATTGTTCTTGGTCAGTGGTGGGGGGAAAAAATACTATTCTAATTCCGTGGTGTGCTTGCCGCAGGGAAGGTGCTGCTCAGTGGTGGGGGACAAAAATACTATTCTAACTCCATGATGTGCTTGCCTCAGGGAAGGTGCTGATGAGTGGGGGGGGCAAAAATACTATTCTAACTCCACGGTGTGCTTGCCTTAGGGAAGGTGCTGGTCAGTGGTAGGGGCAAAAAATACTATTCTAACTCCAATGGGTCCTTGCCTCAGGGAAGGTACTTGTCAGTGTTGGGGGTCAAAAGCACTAATCTAACTCCAAAGGGTGCTTGCCCCAGGGTAGCTGCTGGACAGTGGTTGGTGTTAAAAATACTATTCTAACACCACAGTGTGCTTGCCTCAGGGAAGGTGCTGGTCAGTGGTGGGGGGCAAAAATAGTATTCTAACTCAAAATATAAAATCCATTTTTTTGTTTTACATATCTTAAATCAACATCTGCTAAATCCATAATCATCAAAACCATCAAGTGGAACATCCAATCAAACAAGTGTGCAAAAATCCAAAAAGCATTTGCAGGTAAACTAGTTCAAAAACATAGGGGGTTATTATGATGGTGGTAAATCCGCCACCGGTAGCCTGCCGGTGGCGGGTTCACCGCCATCGTGCGGCCATTCTCTGCCTGCCAGATTAGGATGGCAGGCAGTGTGCTGGCGGACGGAAAGGCCGTCCGCCATGGGTCCGACACAGGCAATCGTTACGATTGCCTGTCGGGCCGGCCAGCATACCTAGAAGGGTGGTGCTGCCTAGCAGGCGCCGTCCGCCACATTAGGATGCTGCAGCAAGCAAGCCTTTCAATGGTGGTTCCTCTGCAATTCAAAGGCTGGCGGGGATTGACTTTGGGGGCCCGTTGCGGGCCCCCCATGTGCAGGGGCACTTTCGTTTTGTACTTGGGGGTCACCTATGGTGGCCCCCTACATTTCCCTGCACCAGGGGGCAGGCACCACTTGGTGCCTGCCACGTAGTGCAAGAAAAAACAAAATGTGCATTTTTAACATTGGGGAAGGTCTTGCAGCCAGCAGCACCCGCCGCAATGTTAAACTGCCTTTTGCGGCTGCCATGGTAGAGGCCGCATTGTAATTTGTGGTGTGGGACTGCCGCCATATAGGCGGGCCCCTATCCCCGGGACGATGGCGGACGGACTGAAGTCCGTCCGCCATCGTAATGACCCCCATAATGTGCCAACCAAAACTAACACAAATCTTTCTTTTCAGTAACCAAAAATCCAAGTAAACATGAACCATTTAAATTCGACTTTTCCTTTTAGCCCTAACCAACATCACCCAGGAGGTAGAAAACCAAATCTCCGAAAACAACTGAAGATACCAAAGTACACCAGTTAAAGGAGGAACAAACAAACAAGGAAACCTTACAAAGGTGAGGCATACAACCTCAAAATAATGAAAATTGCTTATTATCTTTCACCAGGATTCAACAGAAAATCATTATCGAAAAAGAACAGCAGGTAAAATTGAAAATAAACAAATTTAAAAACAACATGTTCTTTGAAAAGTGAATAGACATCAAATGTACTTTTACCCATTTTGCAGGTTGCAAACAAGCACAAATTATCCGTAAAACATTGTAAAACATGTTTTCTGAAATAAACATTGTCAAACCTATAAATCCAACAATTTCTTTGCAGGTTAATAGTTCATGTTAAAAAATAAAACTACATATCCTCCTTTTCTTCTCTCTTTTTCAGACATTTTAAAAATGGCATCAGGAAGACAAGCCACCAACATCAAATTCTAAAGAGGAAATCGACACCTAAAGCATGCTGGCTACCTTTATTGTAAGAAGAGACTAACTGAGCCCAGGAGTCATTGGAGGTGTGTGCAATATTACTCATCCCATTGCACAGGCAGAGCAGTTACTCTAGGGGACACTCTTGAAAGGACCACAGAACATAACCACTCGGCCTCCTGCAATGGAGATAGAGGTAAGAGAAAACAGTAATCAAATGAAAGACCTTGCATGCACCTCCAATGAACCCTGTGGCTCAGTTTTGAGGGAGATTTCATAAAACATTCCTATGAATGTTGCTAGTTCTATGCCCACAATCCCTAACTTAAGAAGAATTATTCAAAGGAAAAAACAGGCAACACCCAGCGTGTAACACCCCAAACATTCTCTGATATTAACATTCCTCCTGAACTTTCTGTCACTGTTACTAATGAAACCTTTCTATTGCACAACAACAAAAACCCTCAAAAGAGAATACTACTCTTTAGCACACCCCGTAACCTTTTGAAATTGGAGACTAGTGATATTTGGATGATGGATGGGACATTTAAATCCACACCCCATCCATTCACCAAATATACACTATTCATGCCTACATTAATAACACTGTTCTTCCCTTAGTGTACAGTTCACTCCCTGATAAGCAATCCTCAACATACACTGAACTTTTAACAGTTGTAAAATCTAAAACTCAAAACAAAAGTCCTAGAAAAGTGATAATTGACTTTGAATTATCAATGATTAACACCATTGCTAAAACCTACCCGGAAACCCAAATTCAAGGATGTTTTTTTCACTTTTCACAGGCATAATCGTGAAAAATTCAAAAAACATCCTTAGTGGAGGATTACATATCAGACAATAAATTGCTATTTGAATTTAAAAAACTAACAACATTGGGGCCGATTCCGATCTCGGTCGGAGGCGCACCCAATACCATTCGGTCGGGAAAAAAGCCCTGCGAAAGCCTGTTTCCCGACCGATCCGTACAGCACACCCAACGAGTAAGTACGATGCGCACAACAGCACAGAATCCGGCCGAGCCGTACTCACCCAAACCAGGTCCTGTTCCCCGACCGAGGCGAATCCGGAAACGCTGAATCGAGTCGCACGGAAGGAAAAATGCAGCTCCGTCCGGACGAACAAGTACGATGCGCTTTCCGTACGCGCCGAACCCGTCGCTACGCACGGCACGTCAAAGCATCCGGGAGAGGCGCACATAATCTCCGATTCGCGCCACAACACGATCCACGGCTACGAGACGAACACGCCAGTGACGAGGACGACGCGAAGCGACGAGGACGACGCGAAGCAACGAGAAGGACGAACGACACGAACCAACCATGAATCCCTTCGTCCCGATCATACCAATATTCTACATTTACTACCGGAACAGGCACGGACGCGTACGGCGCAGAAGGTAAGTCAGACACCAACCACAAAACACATACAACACGTACACGACACATCACACACACACAGAGGGATGCAGAATATACTTACACCAGCAACAGCAGCACCATCACCAATGCCACATATGCACACAGGGGCCTGAATGCGCACCACCACCCTCACCCAGGGGGTCTGGATGCCTACCACCACCCTTAGCCAGGGGGCTGGATGCCTACCACTACTACCACCCTCACCCAGGGGGCTGGATGCCTACCACTACTACCACCCTCACCCAGGGGGGCTGGATGCCTACCACCACCCTTAGCCAGGGGGGCTGGATGCCTACCACTACTACCACCCTCACCCAGGGGGGCTGGATGCCTACCACTACTACCACCCTCACCCAGGGGGCTGGATGCCTACCACTACTACCACCCTTAGCCAGGGGGCTGGATGCCTACCACTACTACCACCCTCACCCAGGGGGGCTGGATGCCTACCACCACCCTTAGCCAGGGGGGCTGGATGCCTACCACTACTACCACCCTCACCCAGGGGAGGCTGGATGCCTACCACTACTACCACCCTCACCCAGGGGGGCTGGATGCCTACCACCACCCTTAGCCAGGGGGCTGGATGCCTACCACTACTACCACCCTCACCCAGGGGGCTGGATGCCTACCACTACTACCACCCTCACCCAGGGGGGCTGGATGCCTACCACCACCCTTAGCCAGGGGGCTGGATGCCTACCACTACTACCACCCTCACCCAGGGGGGCTGGATGCCTACCACTACTACCACCCTCACCCAGGGGGGCTGGATGCCTACCACTACTACCACCCTCACCCAGGGGGCTGGATGCCAACCACTACTACCACCCTTAGCCAGGGGGGCTGGATGCCTACCACTACTACCACCCTCACCCAGGGGGGCTGGATGCCTACCACTACTACCACCCTCACCCAGGGGGCTGGATGCCTACCACTACTACCACCCTCACCCAGGGGGGCTGGATGCCTACCACTATTACCACCCTTAGCCAGGGGGCTGGATGCCTACCACTACTACCACCCTCACCCAGGGGGGCTGGATGCCTACCACCACCCTTAGCCAGGGGGGCTGGATGCCTACCACTACTACCACCCTCACCCAGGGGGCTGGATGCCTACCACTACTACCACCCTCACCCAGGGGGGCTGGATGCCTACCACCACCCTTAGCCAGGGGGCTGGATGCCTACCACTACTACCACCCTCACCCAGGGGGGCTGGATGCCTACCACTACTACCACCCTCACCCAGGGGGGCTGGATGCCTACCACTACTACCACCCTCACCCAGGGGGGCTGGATGCCTACCACTACTACCACCCTCACCCAGGGGGGGCTGGATGCCAACCACTACTACCACCCCCACTCATAGGATGGACAATGCATGACACAACCAGCACACCACAATCTAGGGAATGCAAGAAGAAGACATCCCCCCAACACCATGACAAGCGTGTGTAGACTGTGTCAAATGCCTACAACACCGAACATGACTTTGAACATACAATGTGACCCCCTAGCACATGTGCCACACATATATGTGTGTGGCACCCACAATGCAAGCAGGCCATGACCATTGTGGCAATGGGGTCCAAACCCCTATCATCACAGTGACCAAAATGTAAGTGTGGGGTCCATAGCTGAAGCACATTTTAAACATTGTGGCAATGGGGTCCAAACCCCCATCACCACAGTGACCAAAAGGTAAGTGTGGGGTCCATAGCTGAAGCACATTTTGAACATTGTGGCAATGGGGTCCAAACCCCCATCACGACAGTGACCAAAAGGTAAGTGTGGGGTCCATAGCTGAAGCACATTTTGAACATTGTGGCAATGGGGTCCAAACCCCCATCATCACAGTGACCAAAAGGTAAGTGTGGGGTCCATAGCTGAAGCACATTTTGAACATTGTGGCAATGGGGTCCAAACCCCCATCATCACAGTGACCAAAAGGTAAGTGTTGACAAAGAAAGAGGTGCAACTGCCAAACTGCATGGATGATTCCTGGTCACAGAACAAAAAACACATCAGTGGCAAAGTAGTGTATGTGTCCCATTGCAACATAAATTGGGTGAGCCAAATACTGCAGTGCAAATAAGACATACCTTTGGCCATGTGCAGACAAACAACACCCATGGGGGCTGACACCGTCAACATTCATCAATGACACAATGACAGAAGTGACCATCAGAATGCAGACCCACATATTTGCACCAATGGGCACACAAATGCAGATACCCTGTGGAGACTGCAGATGTGAGGTGAACAGATACCATACCATGGCAGCAATGGGACACACAAACCATGATCATTATGCTGACCGATGACCTAGGAGTCCCAGGGACAGCAGGGGAAACCCACAAAACTACATACAGCCAATGGCACACCCAAGATATGCCAATGCAGTGGTGCAGATGCACAAACACAAACAGGCAGACCCACACTGCACATCATACACAACAGGTGAGGGGAGGGTGCCAGTGTCCCCAGGCAACCACACAACACATGAGGAGACCTGAATACCAATCATACAGATGTGCATACAGTGCCACACAAAGGTAACTCATGGATCCAAATCCCCTATGTGGGCAAGCAGGCATTGTCAGATGAGAGGGAGCACAAATCACACATGTCACACAGTCACGTAGGGACAGCAACTGACACAGCAAGACACAGACACACCACAGCACCACCCTCAGGGCCCCCACAATGTGGTGACCCTGGGCTGCATTACAATCCCACTGTGATGACAAAGCTAAATGTGGTTCACACTGTGAACCACAGTCATGTGTCCTGAGCAACAAACTACCTACACAAGCACAAATCAATCAGCATGGCCAGTAAGCCAAGGCCAACATGGAGGCAGGGGCCTAGCCGGGCAACAACTCTCATCTGCACACACTCAACACCACACCCCTCGACCTCCAACAATGTGCAGCAGTGAAGTACACATGCACTGGTGACATTGCACATGCACCCATGACTATTCCATGGTGGTGGGTGGGAACCAAGGTGCAGAAACACATCACACATGGCCACCCAACAAGACTCCTGAATGTCTGACACACTGCACACTACGCTGTACATGGACATGACGGCAATACCACACCAACCAATGGGATCCCATCCACAGTCACACACCAATGAAGAAGCCAAGGTCACCCACAAAGAACACACATAGACAACAACCAACATTGCAGCCCGGACCCTGAGGAGTGCCAGCAGTCACACACACAACGTGTCACAATCACTGAAAGATAACACAAACTGGAAATCACATGACAGGGGCAAACAACAAGTGCCAAGGGGAAACCTGACTGTGACCCATCTGCGTCTGCACACAAACTCAGCCCTGACAGCAAACACACCTATGGGTGACACCCTGATGACCAGTAATGTGCCATGCACCCACATCACAGAGAACCCAGGGAGAAGACTTGGGGGAACATAGGTCAACTCAGCTAGCATCACAAACAGGTACAACACTAGGGATCACAGCATGCACAGCTAAACGGAAGTGAACACACAGACATGCACATACAACACACACCTTGGGCGCAGGCAATGTCACAGGAGTACACACTACCATGAGGGGACTCCACTCCTGTGTGAGGAAAGCTGTGCCATATGTTGCCTCAGTAGGGCCCCATCATGTCAGCTGAGCACTTGGTCACACAATCAGCAATTAGCACCAAATGAGGGCTCCCGTAACATCAGCCTGGTCATGGAAGTGCCAACGGAATCATCAGCACAGATCCAACACACTTGTATAGCAATGTTGCACTGACAACACAGATGAGTCCTTCCCCATTGATGCCCAAACCTGCATGTCCAGTGGAGATGGCCACACGGTCAGGGAAGTAGACGAATTGAACACTGGCAGGCACAACAGATGTGCAGGGGTGGAAGCCACAGATGTGAAATAGCTAATCTAAGTAGGAAATCCCATTGCCAAATACTGAACACATGACACCCTCAGATGCTGCTATGGATGACATGGATACACCACAGGATAGGACACATTCCCCCTGGACCACATGGGTTCCTGCACAGTAACACTTCATTATCATGAGACCAAATATCACCATCACTGCAGCAAGGGCATGGTTAGCATCATCAACAACATGTACATCAGAAGCATAAGCACTAGAGAACAGAAAGTTGCTTTATTCAGCATATGTGTGGAATGAAAACAAAGTCCAGAAAAAACACAAAGGCCAATGGCCAGTCCATTGTAAAAGTCCAAACAGGGTGACAGTGGAAGATGTCACCCTACGCATGCCTGCACAAAACCAGGGACAATCCACTAGGAGGGGCAACCGGGGGGTAGGCCAGGCACCGCAGGGACAGGATCAGGGCTCACCAGGAGGAAGCAGGGAAGGGGTGGTGGGTGCTGGAGAGCCACTGACAACTGCAGTGGAGGTGTCTGACATGGTGTGTGCCGGCACAACTGGGGGGCATGACTCAGATGTTGTGGGTGCCGGCACGACTGCAGTGGACCCTGCAGATGGAGTGGACAGGTCCGCCACTGCAGTGCCCAAGTCAGACAGGGTGGTAGTGGACTCCACTGCAGTGCCTACCACCAGGGGAGGAGAATGGGGAACAGGCAAGGTGGGCTGGACAGAGGGGGAGGACACCCTCACCACATCAGTGGCACAGACAAGCGCAGCGGGGGTGTGGTGCCGGGAGAGCAAGTGCCAGGGGAGAAGGCCGGATCCTCTTGGGGATGGTATATCTGTGGGTGGGGGAACCTGGGGCAGGGTGTGGTGAGGGCACCTGTGGAGTGGGGGCCTGAGGGATGGAGGAAGGAGACCTGGTGCTTGAGCTGCAGGGCGGCGGCGGGGTCTTGCTCTTACCACTCCGGGGGGACTTGTGGGTGGGGGCCTCAGTCTGTCTGCGCCTGGGGGAGGGTGTCCGGGGGCGAGGGGCACTCTCTTCCCCCTGGATGCTTCCTCTTCCCCCTGGATGCTGGAGCAGCTGGATCGGAGGGGAAGAGGCCGAGGTCACTGAGGAAGAGGCGCTGGGTCTTTGGGGTTGCAGGTGAGGCAAGGGAGGGTGTTTTGGAGGGAGAGGCAACTGAGGACTGCGCAGTGCCCGTGGATGCGTGTGTGTGTACCAGGGCCCCATCCCCTGTGAGTCTGGTTTCAGTCCCCTGACTGTGCGTGCGTGTGCGTTTTATTTGTGGCGTGTGTGTCTGTGTGCTGGTCGTGTGTGTGCTGGTGTGTGCCTGTGCCGGTGTGTGTGTGCTTGGGACGGGTAAGGTGCTGGGGAGTGTGGATGGAGCAGAGGCAGGAGGGGTGAGGGACTGTCTGAGGAGGGACACTGCTGCCGTCAGGGAGGAGTCCATGGACCTATTGCCCCTCTGTAGGTCAGACATGCCCAATGAGATGCCCTCCATGAACGACACCAGCTGAGTCAACAGAGCGGTGTGCGCATGGAGGACACTCAGCATGGCTGTCTGCCCTACTGGCGAAGGAGGTACACAGACTCCTCACTCAGGGCAGCAGGGGACACAGGGGCAGGGGGTGCGGTGCCTGGCCCAAAGGAGACACGCTCCCGAACATGGGAGCCTCCACGGACCTGGGGAATGGGAGCCGATGGGAGGGCGGTGGTGGTGCTGGTGGTGGCGGGGACAGCAACACTAGCTGGGGTGTGGTGGCTGCTGACACCCGCCTCCATAAGGGAGTCATCCTCCGAGTTGCTCTGGTCCTCAGCTGAGGTGGATGGTGCTGAGGACTCCTCGGTGTGGCTCCCTCGCCCTCCGTGCCACTGGGTCCCTCCGACCACTCCTCGGCTGCTGACCCAGTCTGGCTCTCTGGCTCCTCCTGGTCCATGGAGCTGTCCCCTTCCGTGGCCGTGGATGTATCTGCAAACAATGGGGAAACAGACAGACATCAGTTACCTGCACCAAACGCACACACCAATGTGAGCACAGCACATTACAGAGCAAGCCCTGGCATCATTAGTTGTACATTGCTAAAAGTGCCCTAACTGAACAGGAGAAGCCAATTGTCAGTCTGATGCCAAGCATGGCACTCACATCCCACATGGCCTTGCACCCATCTGTCTGGTGTCTGTTGGATTGCAACACCCCAGTGTGGACACATGCACCAAGTACACAGTAGTTGGACAGTGCAGAGGACACGGTGTGGCATGTGGACATGCACACATCACAGCTCTTGCCACTGAGTCAGTACAGGTTTCCGGATGAAAGGGATGCCCAGAGTCAAATAGGAAATGCATGTGATGCATACCAGCGACAGACACCATGATGCACCCATGTCCTGATAGCCATCGCCACAATGGTGTGCATGTAGCACATGTCACTCCCCTGCAGGATCACCAATAAGTAGACACATGCCATGGCAGAGGCATGACTGCTAAGTCATACATCACTGTCTCAGTGATGTATGACTTGGCAGCCAGACAACAACACTATGCACTGTGTCACAATAGTAGGTCATGGGGAATGCAAGTCCTGGAGCTGCACAAGTGCACATGTACATCCCCCACACAACACATCATCTTAACCCTCATCTGTCCAGGTCATACCTATTGGACATATGGGAGACCTGTGACACTACCCTCTGAACCTGAGCCCCTCACAATCTGCTGTGAATGGGGAACAGCTGCCTGAACTTCACATTCGCATACCCCAGTCTGCACGGGCAGCTGATCAAACACCTATGTGACACACAAGTATCGTCTCCTATGGTCACATCTCCAGGGGCATGCTGAGCCCCTACCAAGAAACACCCCAGCAGTCCTGGCAACTAATCCACAGCACACTGACACAGAGGCAGACACCTGAGGGGTCAAATCACTGTGCACAATGTGTCAGCTGATACACGGGAGTGGGAGTACAGAGTGCATTGCATGGCCTGGAGTAGGCATGACTGTCCTGCTCCACATGAATGAGGGATGAGCCCTGGACAGTGGATAGCTGGCTATGTATGTGTGACACACGTAATCTGCACACTCCTGGGGCCCAAACATTGTTCCCACCCCCTGCATGGGCGTGTGCCACATACCCCAGGCACATGTGGTGGCTCAGCTCAGCAAGTGGACCGTATATCAAAGCAACACGCAGATTACATGTCCGAACACAGGCGTAGTGTGAACAATGGACCCACCCATGATGCCCACAACAGAGTTAGGGAAACAGATGCTGTCCCCCACCTTTAGTGAAGCAAACTGCAAGGACACAGTCCCAAGTGACACAATTCCCTGAATGTAAGGGCCACACCTGAGTATCAGATGAGCAGTGGGCAGTGCACAATAGAGGGACATGGCTCCTGGACAACATGACTGCTGCACTGTGGCAGTTGAACCAGGCCAGAGGAGGGCACACAGCATGTAATACAGAGTTCACAGTGCAGTCTTTGACTCACCCCCTCCTTGCTGCTGTCTGGCCTTCAGCTGCCGATTGGTCCATTGCAGTTCAACACATACAGGGGTACAACGCGTACCCGCCCACATTGAAAGCAATGGGCCGGCCGGGGGCACCGATCGGTCCATTGCAGTACAACGCGTACAGGGGTACAACGCGTACCCGCACACATTGAATGCAATGGGCCGGCCGGGGGCACCGATCGGTCCATTGCAGTACAACGCGTACATGGGTACAACGCGTACAGGGGTACAACGCGTACCCGCACACATTGAATGCAATGGGCCGGCCGGGGGCACCGATCGGTCCATTGCAGTTCAACGCATACAGGGGTACAACGCGTACCCGCACACATTGAATGCATTGGGCCGGCCGGGGCACCGATCGGTCCATTGCAGTACAACGCGCACAGGGGTACAACGCGTACCCGCACACATTGAATGCAATGGGCCGGCCGGGGGCACCGATCGGTCCATTGCAGTACTAACGCGTACAGGGTACAACGCGTACAGGGGTACAACGCGTACCCGCACACATTGAATGCAATGCGCCAGCCGGGGCACCGATCGGTCCATTGCAGTTCAACGCGTACAGGGGTACAACGCGTACCCGCACACATTGAATGCAATGGGCCGGCCGAGGGCACCGATCGGTCCATTGCAGTACAACGCGTACAGGGGTACAACGCGTACCCGCACACATTGAATGCAATGGGCCGGCCGGGGGCACCGATCGGTCCATTGCTGTTCAACGCATCACTGTACATGTGACTGGCATATGTCAGCATGCCTGTCTCAGATGGACATATGCCAGCCACAGTTAGCTCCCAGGGAGTGAGGGGCACACCTACATCACGACAGCCTGTCCAAACTTTATCATAAGGCATGTAAGGCTGCATTTCCTATTGGGTGTATGTTGGTGTACATGTTGTCCTGTGGGTGTCACCTGTGGGCAGCCACCCCCAGGCTGTGCACGTGTTCATGGGGACAGGATCCTGGGTGTTACGTGTACATGACCACTGTGATGTGCAACTGTTCATATCTGTGCATGTGCCATGGTCACATTTCACGGTGGTGTATGTGTATGTCATGTCACATACCCCGTGAGTCCCATGTGGGACGGTATGTTTGAGCCAGGGTGTCCCAGTGGCACAATAGTGATGGTCCTCCACAGTCTTTGTGCATGTAGTGTTTACAATGTCTCTGATTTCATGTGCACAATGGGAGACAGTCTCCACATCCACGTTGTGTGTGCATGGACTTTGATGTTGTGCGTGTGTGTGTCACAGACGTGCATGTCTGTCCTGCCGTGGCAAGTGGGACCACTACCTGTGGGGGTCATGGTTGTTTTGCTGTGGTGTATACATGATACTCCATGTAATGCCAGTGTCCATGTGGCAATACAGGGTCCCTGGGAATGTACCTGTCGTTGAGCTGTGGTGCCTGGGGCACATCTGTCCTCACATGTCACTGTGGGGGTGATTGTGACACGGCAGCAGGAGATGGGAACTGTGACACGGCCTCATGATATCCAATTGGCCAACCTGGGACTAATTGATGCCACCTGTTGGACCGTGTTGACAGATGTTGGCCATGTATGTACCATACATGTCCTTACGGAACTGCACACTTCATGTAGTTGTGCCTCATAATGATGTATGTTGGGATATTGAGTGTGTTCAATGCCGCATATGTGGGGTGACTGACAATCTTGCTTACTTCTCCTCTGCACTGCAGGGCTCCTGCTGTCCATCGACCATTCCCAGACCTGGCAACGATGGTGGAACGGGACAGCATCCAACGGTACCGCTTCACCAGGCAGCTGATTGAGGATTTGGCAGTGCAGTTGTCCCCACATTTGCAGCCTGGCCGGCCGTATCCTACAGCGCTGACCCCCAAGGTGAAGGTGATGGCAGCCCTACACTTCTTTGACACCGGTACCTTCCAACATACTGTGGCGACTGCTGGTGGGATGTCACAGACCATGTTGAGCCGTGTGCTCCGCGATGTTTTGGCGGCAATGTTGCTATTCCTGAACCGGTACATCTATTTCCCTAGACTGCGACGACTCACTGACGTGAAGAGTGACTTTTATGCCCTGGGGAGGATGCCGCATGTCATTGGCTCCATTGATGGGACACATGTGGCTTTGGTACCACCACAGGCCCAGGAGCAGGCCTACAGGAACCGCAAGCACTACCACTCGGTCAATGCACTGGTGGTGTGTCTTGCAGACATGACCATCACACACGTGTGTGCCCGTTTCCCTGGTTCAGCACACGATGCCTTTGTGATGAGGAGTAGTCGCATCCCCAGGATGATGGCACAGATGCAGAACCAGCGTGCCTGGCTTGTCGGTGTGTACTGACTTTGTGCCATTGTGTGTGATCTGATCTGTAGTATTCCGCCCACTTTTCAAAGTCAGCTAATGTGCACTTGTATGTCCGTAGGTGACTCGGGATACCCCAACATGCCGTGGTTGCTGACACCCCTCAGGAACCCTGTGACACCAGCCCAGATGCGCTACAATGAGGCACATGGTCGGACCAGGAGAGTGATTGAGCGGACATTTGGTCTCCTGAAGAGCCGCTTCCGCTGCCTGGACAAGACCGGAGGGTCCCTCCCATATGCCCCTGCGAAAGTGTGCAAGATTATCATCGTCTGCTGCATGCTCCACAACCTGGCAGTGCGGAAGGAGTTGCCTCTCATCCAGGATGACAATGACCAACATCCGCCACCTGTGGAGGATCCTGGCCTGGACCACGATGCCAGTGACGATGATGATGATGATGATGAGGGTGATGTCCGCACACAGCTCATCACCAACTTCTTTAGCTGAATGTGAGTATCCTGAGGTGTCATGTCAATGATGTGAGTTGGCATGATATGTGTAGGTGGTGCTCTGGTGCTGTTGGAGTGTGTCCATGGGCTACTTGACTGGATGTGTGTTGCGATGTGTGCTTACAGGTGGGCTGTACTCCCCAACAGTGTTGACATGCTAACTTGGTTCTGGATGGGTATCTTGTAACATGTATTGTGCATGAGTTTTGCTGTTCTGTCCTGTACTCCATTGCTTTTGACTGTGTGTCATTCCTGTCCTTCACAGGGTACTTTCAAATTCGTTTGGTCAACTGTGTCCACCGACGACGTGATTGCACTTCCAGGCTGGTAGCTGTTGTGTCCCTACAGGTGATGTGCGCCACACCCATGGACTTCCTTCCGTCTACAGTTGTTGACTGTGTGCCCGCTGCCAGGTGGGATTACCTTGCATCTGTAGTGGTTACGACATGTTGCAACTGTGTAATAAACCTGTGCTTCACTTTGTGATGTGCGTTGTCTGTGGTCACACATTTGACTGCCATTTGCTTACTGCACCTGTGGGCTACTTGACTACAACTGGGAATGGGTGTGGTGTCTGTGCATTGCACCGTCTTCCCTGGCAACATCAGTGTAGGCAATGAGTCAGATGGCCTAGGTGTGTATGTGTTGTGTAGCCCTGGTGGTGTGTCTCCCTCATATGTGTCACGTTGCCTTTACTCACATGCCTGTGTTGTACTTGCTGTTGCAGTTCGCATACACAGTGTAATTTTGCAGTTCATCATCCCCATAACAGCACCCACGTTGGAATCACAACAGAGGCAAGTATGGTGTATTAGTGTGTTTATTGTGATACATTTGTGTGAATAGTGCATAGGATGGGTAGTGCTGTACATAAATCTTGCAATCAGAAGTTCCTAGGTGAATTGAAAGTCCTGGTAGACAGAATCCCCAGTATCGGGCCACAGTTGTCTGACACATTGGTCCAACTTGTACTCCCCATGCAATGTGTGGGAGTAGTGTTGCCGTCAACAGGGTGAACAGTCTGTGCACAAAGGTGAACATCCAGAACAGGTTCAGGCTTCCTGGGAGTTGCGCTTGGCCATCGGCCTCTCACTTGCCCCTCTTCGGACGACCCCTCTTCTTGGGGGGACCCTCAAGTACAGGCTGCTGCGGTGCAGGGGACTCTCCGCCAGAGTCATCCTCCCTCCCTGTGGCAGTTGCAGTTTGGGCAGCACCAGATGTTGTTGGCACACAGGGAGGTGTGGACTCGTTGCTGTTCATCTGGCGGAGGCATTGTAAAATGTCCCTGTGCACCGTAGTCATCTCATGCAGTGCATCCCACTTGGACTCCACGCGGGACATGTGTGAGTCCACGCGGGACATGTGTGACTCCACGTGGGACATGTGAGAGTCCAAGCGGGCATGATGGGCAGCCTGCTGCTGTTTCATGTCTCTGAGGAGCCCCACTACCTGGCTGAGGTCTCCGGTGCTGGACTGGTACGCATCAGCTATGCGTACCAGTTGTGGGTCATCATGCACACCAGCAACCTCTGCAAGCAGCGACCTCTGTCTCCCACCCCTCCCACCACCCCTGCTGACATGTGCAGTGCGTGCAGTGGCACGCACATATGACCCTGGTCCACCTTGGGGGTTGGTGTTGGTGGTGGTGTCCATGGCCCCAGGTTGGTCCAGGGTCCCTGTGCTGGTGTTGCTCCTTGTTCTGTCCATGTCGGCAGGGATGGTATTTGTGGTGACAGTCGTTGGAGGGGTGGGTGCAGGGGGTGCAGCTGGTGGTCCTGCTGGTGCTGCAGCTGGTGGTCCTGCTGGTGCTGCATGTAGACTTGCACCGGATGTGCCAGGTTGGTCTTCTTCGTCCGAGGAGGGCAGAGGCTGTACGACGCCAGTGAGCTCCGCATCCTCTTGAGCCTGGGACTGGGACTCCTCAGCGTCTGCTGCTGTGTCCCCATCATCACCTGTTTTTGGGAGACACACACAATGTATGTTATGTTTCTGCAGGCATCAATGGTTGACACACATGACAGTTGTGACTGTGCCTCTGGGTGCGGGCCTGTACATTGCATTGTCCTAAGTCGTCACAGTCAGGGGTTGATATTGGTGTGGCACATTGTCCTGCATTATATGGGCATTTCTATGTGTTTATTGGGGTGTGAACATGGTCTGCATTGGTTGTGTTTGGTTGACAGCCGGCCCTCCTTCCCACCCACCCAGCCAGTCAGTTATCCCACCATGGACTGTGCTTGCATTGCAGGGAGTGGAAGTTGTCTCTCAGGATGTCAGTCAGTGGTGTCCTGCTGTTTGTTTGTTTCTCACGGAAACTTGGGCAAATAACTTTTCGGACCCTGACTGGGGAGCAGCAGTGCCTGCGGGCTATTTTGTAGTCCATGTAGACAGAAAGGGATCCAAAGGAGGAGGTCTAGCGCTGATCTACCGATCCCACTACACTGTGACGATGAGGCACGAAGCTACACTAGAAGCTGAGGCAATGTCCTTTAGCATCAAAAGAAACAACCACAAACTTTTCCCAGGAGTTCTTATTTATAGACCCTCGGGCACCAGAGCCGCTTTTTTAACGTCTCTGCAGACCTTTTTAGAATCTTGCCTAGACACTGACACCTACACGGTTCTTGGAGATTTTAATTTCCATCTGGAATTAAATAATGACACCGATACTTTATGTCTGACGGACATTTTGGCCGGATATGGCATGAGCCAGATAGTTTTAGAGCCCACGCATCAAGCGGGACATACGCTGGATGGACTTTTCACTAACAACTCCGACACAGTAGTGACGAGAGTACAACAAGTTCAATGGTCAGACCATGCGACCGTCCACTTTACTGTTAGGACAGCAGCAATTTGCAGAGGACGTAGAATTTCCACGCTGGTGAAATCCCGCCCCTGGAAACTAATTCAAAAACAGGATTTGATCTCGGCTTTATCTAGAAACATACCGGATATCTTGGACTCCAACCAGGCAGCCGATAACTATGAAATATGGCTAAATCAGGCAGTAAACAAGCTGGCGCCGGAAGAGTCTAAACCACAAAGGAGGAAACAAGTCTCATCTCCTTGGTACTCCACTGAGCTCAAACAGCTAAAAATCAAGTGTAGACGTCATGAACGAATCTGGAGATTGGACTATAGTGCTGATCATAGGAGTAACTACAACCTCGTTTTGGAGGAATATAAATCAGTCATAAAACAATCCTAATCAAAATATTTTTCTCTCAAAATCCAGGAGGCGTCGAACTCATCGAAAGAACTGTTTAAAACCGTTAGTACCCTATCCAAATGCCCATGGGACACGTTTTTTTCGCCCAATCAAGCAATAGTGGATAAAATGGCTGACTTTTTTCAGCACAAAGTGCAGACCGTTTATAATGAGCTCCTTGTCACCATACCACTCTTAGGAGGGACTGACATTGAGCGACAAGAAGGCCCTGCCCCAGATGGAACTCTAACTCAGTTCCGAACTTTAGATCAGAATGAAGTCACAGATCTACTGTTAAAAACTAAGTCCGGGTCTCCATTGGACCCGTGTCCCCCTTTCATTTTACATCTTGCTCCTGAGGCTATTAGTGCGGGTCTGACTAAAACACTGAACACTATCATCTTTTCAGGTGTTTTTCCACAGTGTTGGAAAAAGGTCTGTATCAGGCCTATACTAAAAAAACCTGCGCTAGACCCTTTGGAGGTTAAGAACTACCGACCGATTTCCTGCCTCCCGTTTCCTTCCAAGCTACTCGAGAAAGCCTTAAACAAAGAGCTGACGGAACACCTAGACAAGAACAACATACTGGATTCAACGCAGCATGGTTTTCGAGCTCTCCACTCTACAGAATCTGCCTTGATTATGGCGATGGAAGAGATAAGAAAAGTGATGGATGGAGGGGCAGGTCCATCCTGATACTACTAGATCTAACCGCAGCGTTCGACACCGTAAACCATCAGGTGTTGGTGCAACGACTGAAAGCGGCCGGTATTGAGGAAAAGGCCCTGGCCCTTCTGGCCTCATATTTGGCCAACAGGGTACAGGCAATTCATTGGAATGGTCTTCGGTCAGGAAAGTTTACTCTCCCTTGTGGAGTTCCCCAGGGGTCTGCCCTGTCCCCCACTATGTTCAATGTTTACGTAGCCCCATTGGCCAGACTAATAAAAAGTCATGGTTTTTCTCTAGTGTCATATGCTGACGACACTCAGTTAGTGGTGTCAGTCACACAAGATGTAGATCTGATGGCGGAAAGGTTCCGGAACTGCTTACTGGCACTGATGGGTTGGATGAACTCTAACTTTTTGAAATTAAACACGGGTAAAACCGAGGTTATAGAGTTCGGCCATAAGCCCTCGGTCTGGAGTGAACTCTGGTGGCCGTCTGAGGCCGGAACTTTCCCTGTCCCGACACCGAAGGCAAGAAATTTGGGGTTTATGGTCGATAAAGAGCTAACGCTTACTTCTCAGATCAACCAAGTGTTTTCGGCCTGCTTCTTTACACTAAAAATTTTACGGAAGATTCTTCCATTTATACCACTTTCATTAAGGAAAACAGTGGTTGGCGCATTGGTGTCTTCTAGAACTGACTATTGTAATGCACTATACTTAGGCGCAGGAGTCAGGCAGCTTTCCAAACTTCAATCCATACAAAACGCGGCTGCAAGAGTATTGTTAAACTTACCCAAACACCACCCCACTTCCACGAGCCTAAGACTCCTCCATTGGCTACCAGTCCGCCAAAGAATAGACTTCAAAGCGCTTTGTTTAGTGCATAAAGCCATATATGGAGGAGGGGCGGCAGATATTCAACGCTTGTTCCCGCGATATCTGCCTACTCGATGTCTTAGGTCTGCAAACACCGGACTGGTTCTTGTCCCTAGGATAAGAAGAGCCAGATGGGGTGGCAGGGGGTTCTCTCACCAAGCGGCCAAATTGTGGAACTCCCTCCCTACACATCTAAGACTGCAGAATAGTAGGCCCCTTTTCAGAAAGTTGATAAAAACTTGGCTTTTTTCTAGGACCTAGGTCAGTCATTCAGGATGGACTGTCATTATCTCAGCGCCAAGACGCCTCGGCATTAGTGCGCTCTATAAATACCTCAGTCAGTCAGTCAGTCACAGTTGCCAGCAGGGCCTTGTGCTCCCCTCAGCAGTAGCCAGTGTCAGCCATCTTGTGAGTCCTTCTCCACTCCCTGTGATGTGAGCATGGTTGAGGGTGGTGTTGATGGGACAGTTGTGGGGGTGACCAATATCAGTGACTACGACTCCCATCATGCTATTGCCTCCACCCCCCTTCCCAGCATGCCCATGCTTCCTTCCTTTTGACTCTGCTTCCCTGTGGGGTGGGCTGGCTGTGCTGACAGGATGGCTGGGAGTGTTGTCCTGGCAGTTGTTTGGCTAAAAGTCCCAAGAGTGTCCCTGTGCTTCACACAACATAACCCAGGGTGGTGGTTCTTTGTGGGATCTTGTGTTAGGATGGGGGCATTGCATTCTACCAGGTGGGTTCTGTGGAGTTTGTGTTGGGGGTGTGTGAGGGGAGGTGCTTGTGACTATGGTCAGTGCTGCAAGTCCTCCTTCCCACCCACCCAGCCAGCCAGTTATCCCACCATGGAACGTGCTTGCATTGCAGGGAGTGGAAGTTGTCTCTCAGGATGTCAGTCAGTGGTGTCCTGCTGTTTGTTGGTGCACAGTTGCCAGCAGGGCCTTGTGCTCCCCACAGCAGTAGCCAGTGTCAGCCATCTTGTGAGTCCTTCTCCACTCCCTGTGATGTGAGCATGGTTCAGGGTGGTGTTGATGGGACAGTTGTGGGGGTGACCAATATCAGTGACTACGACTCGCATCATGGTATTGCCTCCACCCCCTTCCCAGCATGCCCATGCTTCCTTCCTTTGACTCTGCTTCCCTGTGGGGTGGGCTGGCTGTGCTGACAGGATGGCTGGGAGTGTTGTCCTGGCAGTTGTTTGGCTAAAAGTCCCAAGAGTGTCCCTGTGTTTCACACAACATAACCCAGGGTGGTGGTTCTTTGTGGGATCTTGTGTTAGGATGGGGGCATTGCATTCTACCAGGTGGGTTCTGTGGAGTTTGTGTTGGGGGTGTGTGAGGGGAGGTGCTTGTGACTATGGTCAGTGCTGCAAGTCCTCCTTCCCACCCAGCCAGCCAGATATCCCACCATGGAACGTGCTTGCATTGCAGGGAGTGGAAGTTGTCTCTCAGGATGTCAGTCAGTGGTGTCCTGCTGTTTGTTGGTGCACAGTTGCCAGCAGGGCCTTGTGCTCCCCACAGCAGTTGCCAGTGTCAGCCATCTTGTGAGTCCTTCTCCACTCCCTGTGATGTGCGCATGGTTCATGGTGGTGTTGATGGGACAGTTGTGGGGGGCAATATGTGTGACTGCGACTCCCATGATGCTATTGGCTACACTGACTTGGCCAGCATACACAGAATTCCTTCCTTTGAGTGGTCTTCACTGTGTGTTGGTGTTGTTGTGGTGGCTACATGTCTGGATGTGTTTGTTAGTTCTATTTGTGCCACTGCCTAGCTATAGTTGTAGTTGTGTTTGTACATGTGATGGCACAGTTGGAAGTGACTTTTTTGATGGCATGTGTTGTGTTTATCTGACTGACATACACATTTTGGGATGATTCTGTTCTGGTTGCTGTGTAATTGCTATGAGTGCATGGTTTGACTCTCCCCTTGACAGTGATGTGTGTGTGTTTTGTGGCAGTATATTGTGTACATTTGTTGTGTACTCACCAGGCTCTGGGATGTTCTCTAGTCCATATACGCTCACTGGCGGAAGGATGGCCCGCACCTTCTCCTCCCAGGACCTGAGGTATATTGGCTTGGCAGGAGGGCCACTGCCGGTGTATTGGCTGTTGATGTAGTCTTTCTTGAGCAGGTCCCGTACCCTCCTGCGCACGTCATACCACCTGTTCTGGATGTCGCTCTTTGTGCGCCGACATGGTGATAGTGCGTTCACCCTGTTGATGATCCTCTCCCACATCTTGGTTTTCTGGGAGATGGGGGTCTGTTGGACCAGTGTGCCAAACAGCTGTGGCTCTACCCTGAGGATCTCGTCTACCATGACTTCCAATTCACAATCTAGGAACTTGTGATTCTTCTTGGGGGCATGGTGATGGGTGGTGATGGTGAGTGATGTGTGTGTTGGTGTGCAGGTGAGGGTGTGTGAGTATGTGTTTTGCTGGGTGTATGTGAGGTAGGTATTTGTTGGTGTGCTGATGGTGTGTGGCTTGTGTGAGGGATGAGCTGTGGGTGTGTGGTTGCTTTCTCTTGGGTGCTGGCAGTGGAATGGCATTTGCAAAGGATCATGGTTGTGATTTGTGTCCTTTATATGGGTGGAGTTGTGGGTGTGTCTTTGTTCTCTGTCCCCACCCCCAGTATTTATTGGCTTAGTAATTGCTTGTTTGGCCTTTTTTGTGTGATTTTTCCTTTGTACTGTCTGTGTATGTTGGAAACGTTCTTGTGACCGAGTCGGACCCTGCATTTGTCTCGTACGGTATTCTCCGTTTCGTTCACGCTGTGTTTGTGCAGTTTTCTATGCTGCGTACGCGTCGGTCGCGGTGTTTTGTGTTGCTTCGGCTCGGTTTTGTATGCGTGTCGGTCGTACGGCTTGTCCTCCGTCCGACTCGCTCGTGGTTTTCGCGCCTTGCATCGTACTTTGCGGTTTGGAGTTCGCGTGTACGTTTCGGTCGGATTTGTTCCGGGTGCGTGTCGGTCGGTTGGATTCGCGTGTTTTTCCGACCGGATTGCTGTTTTCCGTGCGGCTCGGTCGTTCGACTTGGGTTCGGTACGTGTCGGTCGGATTTTGCACGCATTGCATCGTACTTGGCGTGTCGGGCGCCACAGGTACGTGTCGGTCGGTATAATTTCCGGATCCGAGTCGGTCGGTGCTTTTTCCGGCCCGAATCGGAATCGACCCCATTGTGCTTTGTTCCACCTGACAGTGTGGATGAATACTACACATCAGTTACTGAATCAGACTATTTTACTGCCAATGAAGAAAAATTGGGCACCCTACTAAATTACTTCGAGGACACATGGATTGGCCATCTAAGCAGGTCAGGTAGCAGAAGGAATCTGAGGTTTCTTGTCAAGTTGTGGATCTGTTACACGACCTGCTTAGAAGGTGAAGCAAAGACCAATAATGCCATAAAGGGATGGCAAAACTCCTTCAATAAATCAATTGGCAAACCTCACCCTAACTTTTATCATTTTTGGGAAATTTTGAAGAAGGAGCAAAGTTTCCAAGAAATGAGAATAGCGCAATCATTGACTGGTAGTCTGAACCCACGAATTACAAAAAGAACAAAGGAAATGTCAACAGTTTTCATTGATGGTGGCTTCAGACTACCTAGACAATATTGCACACATACTACATTTCTAACTATGACTAACACCTATTCTATCTTACTTGCCTGTTTTGCGTTATTTTAAATTCACTGTATTTGGATTTTTTAATAAAAACTTTTTTTAAGAAAATTTGGAAAAACGGGATCCTACCTTCAGTCGTCTTCCTTCTTTGACTCTTGTTCCTCTCTAAAAATCCAGATTCCTGCAAGAGTCTGCTGCTCCCCAAATGTCGAAAGTGTGGAAACATAATCCACAATTCGATTCAAAGCCCGCGTTTAAGTTCCAAAAACAGACACAGATTGGCATAGCCATTTTTATTTGCAAATCAAATTCTGCAAATTAATCTGTGTTTGCTAAAAAAAAGCATCCCCCCCAAAAAATCCCGAAAAAATAAACAAAACTGGCAAAAAGTAATCCAGCGTTTCAATCCTCTTTCCATCGATTTTCATTCCACGTTGTCTCCGAAATCATAAACCAAACGATAAAAAGATCCAAATTCAATCATTTATTCCCCCAAAAAAGTGTCAAAAATTTTCCAAAATGGCTAAAAGATTTGTAATGGCGAACAATCCTAGCAGCGTAGTCCAAAAATCCACGTGGTTGAAGATCCATGAAAACGCATCTCTTTCTAAAAAAGGTTGTGACGCATAAAAAAAGTTCCCCAAAAAATATTACATCTATTACACTTTAGTTTAAAAAAATAGAAATTCTTCCAAAAAGAGAGTTCCTTTTTTTTTCAAACCAACAGTATTAAATTAACAAAGAAAAACCCCGTTGTGCTCGTACAAATGCAACCTGCATAGGAATGAATTTGGTGTTAAAAACAAAAAGACACACAAATACATACATACATACATCTAACTACCTCCCTCAACTGTCCTTACAATAAAGTATGCCTCCTACAATATCTATTAAAAAAGTAAAGTTTGACTTACCTGACTGCAGCTCTTCCTTGCATCTGATCTTGACCGCGACGCTCCACCAACTGTAGAAACATATGCTAAAACGCGTAAGTCATCTGAAAAAGTTAAAACAAAAAAGGACAATTTCACCCATTGAATACAATTGGAAACCGTGGGAATAATGTAAATAAAATATTTTAAAAATGTAAATGTACATCTTTTATTTTTTTGTACTTTATAAATTTCATAACAAATATATGTATGTGTATATTTAATTTAAAAAAATTAAAGCGTTAATATTATATTTTTTCAGTAAAAGATTATTAAATAAAAATTATTTATTGTGTACTACTTATTGTCTTTTAATACAAAATGTATTATAAATGTTTTATAATATTTATAAGTTAATCAAAATTAATTTAACATTTTATTGAGTTCATTAATACCTTTTTAGTAAAAATATGTTTAAATCGGTTGAATTAATATAATTTTAAAATGTAATATTTCAATAAAACTACTGTCCTTTGTTTCTAAAATTTAATAAACTATTTTTAGAAAAACTACATTATTAGGTTTCAATCATATTAATAAACAAATATTGCATTTAATTTTTAAATTACATTTTTACATATAATAGCATTTTTAAAAATAGAAATAATTGTTAATAAATTAGTACCTGGGTATTAACATAAATACCCAAGTATTATTACACTTACCCACCCAAAACCCCTACTTCCCTGGCATCCCATGCCAGAGAAAAGGTGACATAACCCTTTAAAAAAAATAAAGTATATTTTTATTTTACAAAAAAAATTAGTAAATGTTAAAAAAATCATACCTGGGTATTAAAATAAATACCCAAGTATTAATACACTTCCTTACCAAAAACCCCTATTTCCCTGGCATCCCAAGCCAGAGAAAAGGTGTCATAACCCTTTTTAAATAATATTTTTAATTTATTATAAAAAGTATTACATTTTAAAAATTCATACATGGGTATTAAAATAAATACCTAAGTATTAATACACTTACCCACCCAAATCCCCTATTTCCCTGGCATCCCATGTCAGTGAAAAAGTGTCAAAGCCTTTGTAAAATATTACTATTTGTTTAATTTATTTACTAAAGTAATTAATGTTAAAACTTAATACCTGGGTATTAAAATAAATACCCAAATATTAATACAACCCCCAAACCCCTATTTCCCTGGCATCGCAAGCCTCAGAAAAGGTGTCATAACCCTTTTAAAATATTAATAATTACATTCTTAATTTATTAGAAAAAAATATACAATACTTGTGTATTATAATAAAATAAATACCCAAGTATTAATACACTTCACCACCCATATCCCCTACTTTCCTGGCATCCCATGTGTCAAAAAGGTTTAATACAATATATATGTATATATATATATTAAATATTTTAAATAGTAAAAATATTTTAAATAACTCTACATTAAAATTAAATATCTTAAACACAAATTTAAACACTTCAAAAAATGATACATATAAAAATAAAAAACTTACCATAAGAATGCGTTGTAAAGGCATGCGATGTAAATGCACATGCGTTGTAATGGCATACATTGCAATGGCATGCGTTGTAATGGCAATAACGATGCAATGCCTGCGTTGTAAAGGCATTACAATGTAATGCCTGCGTTGTTATGGATGTTTCCCATCTAATTCCCATAGGGGCGTGTTAGGCTAACACTACCAGCAATCTAATGCCCATAGGGGGGTAGATGGATAACACTACCAGCAATCTAAGGCCCATAGGGAGGGGTGGATGGTTAGCACTACCAGCATTGTCTACCCCATAGGGTGGTGGATGGCTAACACAACCAGCAATCTTATGCCCATAGGGGAGTGGATGGCTAACACTACCAGCAATCTGATGCCCATAGGGGATGGATGGCTAACACTACCAGCATTGTCGACCCCATAGGGTGGTGGATGGCTAACACTACCAGCAATCCACTACCCATACAGGGGATGGCTAACACTACCAGCAATGTGGAGAAAATATGGGGGTTGGAGGTCCAGGGCCAGGAGAAAAAAAGAACAAAAAGCAACATGCACTCAATGCCCCTCAAATGCGGGTGAAATACACGGGTGCTGATGCACAAAGGCAACAGGCCAGCCACACACATCAGATCAATTTCAACGTGTGTGTGTGTAAGCTGTGTCAGCCTGGCACACACGACGGGGGTGCTGAACTTCACTGAGCCACATGTGTGTTGAGTGCAATCCGGAAGAGGCCTGGATAGGCCTTGGATTGGCAATGTGGGCAATCAGGCATTTGTTGATGAGTGGGTACACCAGGGTCACCTGCGGCCCAAGCTGTGGGTGGCCTCTAACACCCACAACAAGAAACTGACTCACTTCCAAAGTCCCCACCAGGCCACTGCACTGTGGTGACAGTATCCAGGCCGCTGAGCTGATGTGCTGCAAATTGATGATGTGGGGCAGACTTCAGAGCAGACACACTGTTGCGCCCTGTGTCACATGCCTTGCAACTAGCAGTGTCTTCTCACACACCCAACCATGACTTTCAGGGCATGGCAGGTGCAGGGAGGCTGTATTGGAGGTAGGGGCCTTGCAGGTAGCAAAGTCACTATTGGACAGTCTAACCCCCCCTTGATCAGCAGCATTGTGCCTCATTGAAAACAACATCGACAGGTGACATCACAGAGGCCACCATGACAGTGAAGATCAGGGAATGTATGGCAAGAACTCCATGAGTGCCCAGGCACCACTGTGATTCAAATCTGACCATGGGTCCATAGCATGTTGAGTATGACCAATGAGGGAATGTCAGTATCAGGTATGTACACCCAGCACACTACATACTATGATAAACCCACATTTGACGGTGGAACAGGAAGTGCCAGACCTACACATATGTATGTGACATATAGTCCAAGCATCCGTTTACCACAACACACACTCAAACCTCGCAGGGCAACAGGAGCATACATACTCACAGAAAGATGACAATCTGATGAGTCTGTGTACACTGAAGCACAGAGGATACCAGACCCAACAGCACACAACTATACAAACAATCTAAAATAATTTATGAACTTCCCACTACAACAAATCAGAAGTGTTTGTGTCACAGTTGTCAGAGCCACATCTATAGACTACGTTCCTACTTGCCATGGAGAAAATCATAGGACCAACAACAATGTTGAAGACAGCCACCATGTGTGGCCTGGTGGTGCTGCACACAATTCAAATTCAGAACATGTACACTGTTAACTTTGTTGCATGTCATTCAGAGCAAGTCTGATCAAAACTACATAAGCTTAAGTATGTGCAGCTAATGACTAATGCCATTTCGATATTGCAGATTGTGTACTGCAGAAAAGTTGGATGACACATGAGTCGCCGGACAGAGGATACACCAACAGGCTTTGGAGCCTCCAATGCACAACCAAATGTGTAAGAGAATGCGACAGGCCTGGTGACGACGCCGGGGGGGGAATCAATCTGTGGCTCACATACACAATCCACATAGCTATTCGCAAGATAGTGTAAATGGCTACATCTTGTGAGGATGGTGGACATGTGCAGAATGAAATCTGGCTTGGCCACATTTTGTACTTTAACACTGTATCAAAATCCATTAATCAGTAAAGGAGACCCACAACAAATACATATGTACCTCAAGCTCCTGGGCAGGGTACAAAGCTCTGGTTGGGAGCCCTCAAGTACACCTACAAGCCCCACCCTTGCCATAGCAGATGATGGCTACCAAGAAATTGACAATGCCAACACCTATGAAAATGTGTGAACTGTTCCAGTGTCACTTGTGAGTTTGCTCACAGGTCAGAGTGTTGTCCTCAGCACAACCAGAGATGTTATCACAATGAGTCCACTCCCCTGGTGCCCGAACATCTTGGCCATTCAAAGTCAGAATGCCATGAACATCCACACGTGTGTAGTCTACTGTGAAGTGTGGGGATGCGTGTCTGGGCTAGTCTGAGCACAGGTGCCATAACAACACACATCCCTTCACATTCACTTGAGGTGCCAATCACCCCCTAAGCAATGGAATGCCGCACAATGTTCTCACATCATGAATTAACATCAGAAGCAATCGCCACCTCCATCCCAGGGCATCATACAAGGGCATTGTTGACCAATCAGTGACCACTACTGACTACAAAGGGTAACTTGCCACTTATGCCCACACACGACTCACACAAGCCAAGGCTAGGTGGAGGCTACTCCTCCTGTGATGTCAATCGGTTTAGCACACACCAGTGTCCTTAAAGTGACCATCACAACAATCATCCATGTGCATACATTGGCAAATAGCAAGCTTCAGCAAACACATAACACATCTACTGATTCACTCTGGCCCCTATTTCTGCACACTCACATGCACATAATCAACACATATGCACATGTCAACTTCAACACAAGGCCTGCATCAACTCAACATATGCAGGTATCACCCCTCCAACATCCAGGTCACAGTACATGCTCAACTATCATTATTAACAGACACACTAGCACGTCATGAGCCCCCTCTGTTTAATCTAGACATAAAAGCATGTCTGACACACAAGCTCCGGCCCACTACACAAACCATTACAATCTGAGTCGTCCTCACTCACATGTGCGCTGCCCTCATCTCATCCACACATACACTGATAGCACCACTATCCATCAGCATGTGCACAACACCTCTCACATGCCTAACATGCACACAATGTGCAGTACACATCCCCTCCTCAGCAGACGTCAAATGTAACATGCCAGATGGACAACTCCCATCACCAGGAGCACACTCAGTGATGCCTTGGGCTGCACTCATGCCACAATGTGCAGCATCACTGCACACCCTGACATGCACACTCCACACATCACAACATCTCACAACAAGACACATATATAGCTCAATGGATGTGTACTCAGCCATTTGCATATCACTACATACCCATTCATGTCTGCACAAGTCCAAACACTTGTCACTTGAGTAAAAGATCCATCTTCAGAATCAAACACAACATACTACAACTCTACAACACCTCACATTTCACCATCCAGCACCCATAATCACACTACTGGTATACATATATTCACAAACACTTGTCAACTCTGTCACATATGACTATTTAAACCTTGTCTCAATGTGGCCCAGTCACATCCACATAAGACTTCCATGAGCAAGAACACCATGGACTCATGCACAGTATCAACACACATCATTAATCAAAAATGCACCGTCACTGCCCAATTGCACAATAGTGCCGCAGACCACAGCTCTCATCACCTGCAAAAATCCAACTTTGTCCAGCTGGATATTCCCCTATCAAATCTACACATTCCTACCATACCTTGCACAGTATGGAAGCAGGAAATGAAGCTTGCATACTCTGAATCACACCCCTGCATGTCAAGCACTCACTTAGGGACAATGTGGACACACCATGTCACCAACGCAAGAACTGCCAATGTAATTTAATCACAACCCACACACTCTGACTTTCTCCTAAATTGTACTTTCGCCATCACATAGGAGTCTACACTACATGAAAAGTAACGTTACACCAGTCTCCATCAAATCTACCCTTGTGTGTGCCAGCTCATCACATGCAATATCAACCTTGCTAAACACACCTGCAGTTAGGTTCCGCAAACACATTTCAACATACTCCCCTGTGTGGCTTTGCAGAGCATAGATGTGACACAGGCTCAAGTGGCATCTGCATGGCAGACGGACACACTACACATCTGGGCACACACAGTCCACTCGTCTGAACACATGTAGCACAGTGCCAAGCAACATACATCACAGCACCCCTAGTCCAGATCAGTGTGACGAGGCACAGCATCAAGCATAGCTCAAAAGGACAACATTAGTGGTCTAGCACAAATTACAACCTACACACAAATCTCATGCTCACTTACAAATGGTGTGTGGGTGAATACATTATGTTAAAGCTTGCACAGACAAAAAACAGCATCAACATGAAGTATCCAGACAAAAGCAGGATGGCACCACAAACATTTGGATGAGAAAGCACTGGACTAGTAAGACTGCGGAAACCTTGTCAAACAAGAACATCTTCATAAACTTGAGTATTATGAGGAAACAGGGTCTGAAGACTGTCAGATTCCTGCTCACCTCACACACACTATGGGCTCAATATACTGCTGTGTAACCATAGTTTGGTGACATGTCTGGAAAGGGAACTAGTGCTGTGCTTTGTATCTAGGCTCAACAATTATACTATCAATGTTCATTTCCAATGTCCTGGGACTTCATTCTGTCCAGATATCATGTTACGTGTGTTGCAATGCATGTAGCTTTGTACGTTGTAAACTGACATCAACTGTGTTTACACTCTACACATAGGTATCGCTGAAGACCTCCAGTCTTCAGCCCCTTCGCCGACCTCCATAACATGGAAGAACGTGATTGCATCCGTAGATATCGCTTTACCAGGCCACTTATTGTTGAGCTGGCTGACCGGTTGGCACCGCATTTGCAGCCTGGATGCCCATATCCCAGTGCGCTGATCCCCTAGGTGAAGGAGATGGCGGTACTACATTTCTTCACCACAGGTTAATTTCAGTATACTCTGGCAACATCAGGTGGCATGTCACAGACCATGTTCAGCAATGTGCTTCATGATGTTTTGGAGGCATTGCTACATTTCCTGGAACAATACATAAAGTTCCCAACACCTACATAGTTGACAGACATCAAGGGGGAGTTCTATGCATTGGGGCGCATGCCACATGTCATTGGTTCAATGATGGGACACATGTAGGGACACATGTAGCTTTGATCCCACCACAAGCATGCATGCTCCACAACCATGCAATCCGGAAGGAAATACCACTTATACTGGATGACGGAGAGCAGCAGCCACCAGCAAGGGAGGAACCAGATGTGGGACATGATGATGAGGATGATGAGGGGGATAAATGTGAGTATTGAATGAGAGGAGTCAGCCCATAAATGTTTCTTTGTGTGTTGCTGTTGTCCTATTTGTATGTAGGCTACTGAGTGTCTGTTATTCTTCAATGGTTTTGGACAGAATTGCCTAATCCAATTTGGCATGTGACAAGGACAATGCTACACTCAGTAACAGCTTGTGTTCACACTGACATTGGCATGCTTTAGCTGAGACAGTTTGCGACATCAAGCTAAATATTTCCTGAGTTCCTGACTCAATTATATTTTTCTCCTTCCCAGGATCATTCACCATGTCAACTGCTGAGTTGTGACCAGTCATGATCCTGTGTCATACTCCAATAGTTAACAGTGGTGGACATCCCTGGGCCACAACACCTTTTGAACAGATGGTCATTTGTTTGGACTTGTGGGACTTTTGTAATGTGTGATGTGATTGCAGTTTGTGTCAAGGTGCAAGGTTGTATCATTTAAATAAACCTGTGCTCCACATTGAGGTGTGCCTTGTCTGTTTGTCCACATCCACAGGTTATCCTGATAAAAAACATGTTCCATGGAGATCAATTTTGGAAACAATGAATGTTTTTAGGGCTTGCAGATGGGGACATGTGTGCTGACATACTACGACGGTATCATTATCATGTACGATGGGTTGTGTGATGACCTGGTTGTGTCTGTCTCTCATGCTGTGACTGGTTACATCTACTGCCAAGCCAGTAGTTGACATTACTGAATTGATTGCTTGTCCAATTTTGTGGACACCTTCATCTTTGACCTTCAGTGCGTCATTTCAACGTGTACATTTGTATTTCAAAGTCACGACATGAGCAAGTATTTGGTACAAAGTGATTTATTTTAGTGCATGGTTGGTTGATGACAAATGAGTTGATGGGGGTGATCAAACAAAACAGGGACAACAAAGTGCAGAAAGGAGTTGGTAGTGTTTGTAGATAAAGTTGTCAGAACTAAATCCACAGTTATTTGAGTCCAAAGTCCAACTAAGACCCTCCAGCCAATGTGGGAGAGTTCAGTGAGAGTCAACAAAGTGAACGCTTGGCACACAATGCAGAGTATCAGGAGCAGCTTTTCACTTCCTGGGGGTGATGCATAGCCATCGGTCTCTCATGTTGTCTTCTTCGGCGGACAACCCTTTTTCTCGGGGAGGCCCTCAGGTGCAGGCAGCGGCGGCGGTGCAGGGGGCGCTCCACCAGCATCCACATCACTCCTTGTGGCAGGTGCAGATGTTGGTACACCTGATGTTGTGGGCACACAGGGAAGTGTGGACATGTTGGTGGCAATCTGGCAGAGGCAGGTGAGCATGTCCCTGTGCACCGCCGTCAGGTCTTCATTTTTTGACATGTAGTTGTCCACTTTTGCATAATGGGCTCCCTGCTGTTCTTGCATGGTCCTGAGGATCCCAACTACCTGGCCAAAATCCCCCGTGCAACCCTCATATGCATTGAGGATTCTGGATAGGTGTGGGTCATCTGCAGCATCAGCACCTGCTGCATGTTGGTGAATGTCCCCACGGCCCCTCCCACCACCCCAACCCACCCGAGCAGGACCAGTTGGTGCTGGCACAGTCACCACAGAGCCTCCTTCCTTGTTGACAGTGGTGTTGTTGTCTGCCAACTCCAGAGTGCCCCATGTTGCTGTGCTTTCGGTGTTGGCTCGGGCTGGTGTGTCCGTGAGGGTAGGGGTCAGCTGTGTGTTGGCTGCTGAGGCGGGAGGGGTCGCAGAGGATGCCGGTGTTACTGCTGCTGGTGCTGTGGTCTGAGCCACACCTGATGGGCCAGGTAGTTCATCGTCGTCCGAAGGATGTGGAGAGACTTCAACGCCGGAGAGCTCAGGGTTGACCAGAGTCTGGGACTGGCTGTTCTGGTTTGTTGCTGAGGTGTTCCCAGCTTGTCCTGTGGGTACATGAAAGACACAATGATTGTTGTGAATGTCCACAGCCCCTCAGATCATTACCATGACATTGTCTACTGAAGCTAAGGATGACTTGATGTCCAGAGTTTGTCCTCTCCCAGCAAGGTGGGGGAGTGTTGTCAATGGCCATACACACTCCCACCCCACCCAGCCCAAACAGCACACCTGTTGCTATGCTGTCCCTGAGACCGAATGGAAATGTACTGGCAAGATGGATGACACTGGGACCTGCTGTTTGCTGCTGCCCACAACTCCCAGCAAGGCCTTGTGCTCCCCATACCAGTCCCCAGTGCCAGCCATCTTATCAGTATATATCCATTCGGTCTCAGGGACTGCATAGTCCCAGGTGTGCTGTTTGGGCTGGCTGCGAAGGTGTGTGCCGGGCAAATTGGTCAAAATAATCGGACTCCGAAAGTGTCGGTTTGAGTTTACATCCATTGCATCGTTCTCCGAAGTTCGGACAGCTCGCTGTCGACTCGTTTGGAAAGCATTCCGGAACAGAGTCGGTAGGAATGCTTTCCGAACGAGATCGGAATCTAGCCCCATATGGTGAAAATGCAACACAAAAAGATGATGGACGGAATGTTGAACAATGTCAAACATTTACCACCATTCGCAGATCTGGGTTTAATCTATTGTTATTTTACTCACCACGCCATTCCAGTTCGGACCCAGCCATATGCAAATCAGCATTGACCCTGTTCCCCATGGGAACAGTCCAGCCCGAACTGCCAGGCCAGGTCCTCTCTGGACCAGAAAACAAGCATCCTGGGACTGGTTTCAGGGCATCACCACTCATCAGACAGGCTAGCTTGAAACCGGTGGCGTAGCAAGCACGGGACCCACGTCTGGGCATACCCTTCCCACTTAGGTTGGAAATGCAACATGAAAAGATGATGGACTGAATGTTGAACATTGTCAAACATTCACCCCAGTCACAGATCTGGGTTTAATCCATTGTTATTTTGCTCGCCACGGCATTCCAGTTTGGATCCAGCCATGTGTAAATCAGACTCAACCCTGTTCCCCATGGGAACAGTCCAGCCCGAACTGTCCTCCTTGGACCGTAAAACAAGCATCCCGGGACCGGTTTCTGGGCATCACCCCTCATCAGCCAGGCTAGCTTGAATCCAGTGGCGCAGTGAGCACGGGACCCATGTCTGGGCATTCCCTTCTCACTTAGGGTGACAAAAGCAAAAGGAATCAATGATGGACGGAATGCTGAACAATACAAACATTCACCCCAAGTCACTAAGACCTGGGTTTAATCCATCGTTCTTTTGCTCACCACGCCACCCCAGTTTGGACCCACCCACATGCAAATGAATCTTGACCCTGTTCCTCATGGGAAGAGTCCAGCCCGAACTGCCAAGCCATATCCTCTCTGGACCGGAAACAAGCATCCTGGAACTGGTTTCGGTGCATCACCCCTCATCGGCCAGGCTAGCTTGAAACTGGTGGCGTAGTGAACACGGGACCCATGTCTGGGCATATCCTTCCCACTTAGGGCCCGATTATGATGCGGTTTGAAAAGCTTTCCGACTGAATGGGTTTGGGAATGGTTTCCGACCAAATCGGATCGGGAGAGTCCAACCGACCGAGTACGATCCATTTAGATGCTTCCAGATACGATTTGGTTGGACTCCCATTGACTTCAATGGGAGCCTGTGTTCCGACAGAACGCATAGGCTCCTGGTTGAAGAAAGGGGTAGCTGGGGGAAATCGGGCACACTGTGCATGGCTGGAAAGGGGGGACCCATGGGTACCCCCACGGGCCCGATTGGGAAGGCTCTGTGTGCAGGGGGCCCACTACGGGCCCCCAACGTCTGATTCCGACTGCTAATTCGAGTCGGACGGCACGATTCGGAAAGGCTGTCCAAATCTAGCATTGCACATGGTCGTTCGGAAATGCGCCCCGTAGAGAAGTACGATTCTGCTTCGTACGGCTTGGTCATTCCAAATGCCGTTGGGTTGGATTGGGATATTCCTAATGCCTAACTTGCATCTTACTCCGTCGGTCGGAAACCTTTCCGAGTCAGTCGGAAAGACACGTTCACTATCCGATTTGGACAGAGCAAATGCTGTTAGGAGGCCTTCCTAACCGCATCGGAATCAGGCCCTTAGGGTGAAAATGCAACACAAAAAGATGATGGACGGAATGTTGAACATTGTCAAACATTCACGACCAGTCGCATATCTGGGTTTAATATATTGTTATTTTACTTGCCACGCATTTCCAGTTTGGACCTAGCCATATGCAAATTAGCATTGACCCTGTTCCCCATCGGAAAAGTCCAGCCCGAACTGCCAGGCCAGGTCCTCTCTAGACCGGAAAACAAGCATCCTCGGACTGGTTTCAGGTCATCACCCCTCATCAGCCAGGCTAGCTTGAAACCGGTGGAGTAGCAAGCACGAGACCCACGTCTGGGCATACCCTTCCCACTTAGGGTGTAAAATCAACACTAAAAGATGATGGACTGAATGTTGAACATTGTCAAACATTCATCCCCAGTCACTGATCTGAGCTTAATCCATCGTTATTTTACTCGCCACTCCATTCCAGTTTGGATCCAGCCATGTGCGAATCAGCCTCAACCCTGTTCCCCATGGGAACAGTCCAGCCCGAACTGCCAGTCCAGGTCCTCCAGGATGAACTCTTCACACTGGGACACTACCGTCACATTAAAGAAATACTGGAAGAAAACAAGCTTTCAATTTAATTTCACAATGGTATCCTATTTGTAAGGATATTGCAGAATATTTGGAATCATGGCATGTCTGTGAACACACTTTCACATTAATGGAACAACCTAGTGAATTGTTGTTACCTTTATCACAGATCTTCCACTATCTCACAATAAAGTCTCTATTTTAGTGATCATAGATATGTTTTATGCTAATTATTCATTCCTAGCAATAAATAATTAACGAGCCGCATTTAGGGTTGCACAGATATTTTTGAAGGAATTTCATCAGCTTCCTGGGAATGTTTCTGCAATTGTCAGGGAACTATTTATTTAATTTACTTCTAGGTTCAAGAAAGTACAGAGTGACTCATTCAAGGCAGAATTAAATTTGTTCTCAGATGTTCTGCAACTTGGAAGAGTGTTTACAATGGTTTGACAATCATTGCAAAGAGATGCTACACATTAATCAAATTAAAATTGGATAACACAACCCAATAAAAATCCCACTCCAATCTATAAAAATAGAGAATATTTTAAAGAACAAAAATCCAATAAGGGTAACCGGAGATATGAATCTTTAGGGTTTGAATAAAATTTTAGTGCCAAAAAGCACAAAGTGGTATACAGGGGCAACAGGCCACGTGAGGCCAGGACAAATGTATAGTTTTAGACCGACCCCGATGGATCACGAGTCAGATACAAGGCCCCGGCAGGTCACACTCAAAGAGCTAACTTTGCACTTAGAATTTGTCTAAGACGGTAACATGTCAGCTACATCTCATGGGTCAAGTACAAACAGGGCAAAACATGTATGAAGGTAGCAGGCTGGATCTGAAGACTAGGGGGCCGATTCTGATGCGGGTTGGAAAAGCTTCCCGACCGAATCGGTTGGGAAATGGTGTCCGACCCACTCGGATCGGGAAAGTCCGACCGGCGGAGTAGGATGCATCCGGATGCTTCCAGATACGATTTGGTTGAACTCCCATTGACTTCAATGGGAACATTTGTTCCTAACCGCATCAGAATTGGGCCCTCGGTCGGGAAGACACGTTTCCGATCCGATTTGGAAGGAGCAAATGCCGTTAGGAGGCCTTCCTAACCGCATCAGAATCAGGCCCTCGGTCGGGAAGCTTTTCCAACCCGCATCAGAATCGGGCCCTTAGTTGTCAACAATGGATGGTGAAGGATGAGATCTCGGTGAAGCCGTTGATTACGGCAGATAAATCTCAGAGCAAAAAAAGTCAGGAGTTTGTACCTAGGAAGCCATTGACATTGAGTGATGCTTCTCGGTGTCTGGTCCGGTGAAGATTTCTACCATTGGACTTAATCTTGTTTCTGGAAGTCGGATTCCCTCAGCGGGGCAAGGCTGTAGGCTGTTGCTGGAAAGGGTTCTACATCGTCCAATGCTACTCGGTGTCAGGCTCCTGAGTCAAATTTGCTGCTATGTGGAAGAGAGTAGAGGGAACTGCGGCAAAGTCAGGCCCTCCAGGGATGCACTAGGCCTGGGTGTGAAATTCCGCTCCGCTCGTGGAGTTTGTGAAGTTTTTTCGAATCCGTGCTCTGTGTAGTATGCAGAGTTCCAAAAATGCAGTTGAAAAACCTTCTGTTCACATTGAGGAAGCTGCCGCTTGAGTAGAACATCTTCTTGAGCAGCAGAAAGATGCAGCACAATTTGTGCTGATTTTCCAGTGTAGGACAAACACCCGGTGCCAAAAATCAACATGAACGGCGCAACCTACGCATTCCGCCACTTCTAGAACTCCGTGTAGTGCGGCGGAGTATTTTTTATCACTTTGCAGAGTTCTGCATAGCGGAACTCCACGAATTCCGCCCAGGCCTAGGATGAACTTTCAGTGGATTGGCTTGCATGTAGGTCCTGGTCTTCTGTTGGTTCGCCAGCAAGAAATTCCTGAAAAAGTTTACTGTTTTTAGGGTTAGGAAGGAGGAGTGTATTCTGACACTCAAGATCTTAAGAACATCACTTAGAGATCAGGCCTTACTCCAGGAGACGTCATCAGCAGGGTCAAATGCAAAGTGTTTGGTTTCAACCCAACGACCCAGTTGACAGGGTATTACCATATATTTCACAATCAGTATGTGCAGGAAAATTCCCCTTTTTTAAGTGGTTACCTCCATGTTTTGCTATTGGGTTTTTGACTCTGTGCACTGGGACAGTGCTAACCTGGCCCTAGTGCATGTGCTCTGACTCCTAAAACATGTTGATATTGGCACACTCCTAGTTGGCATATTTAACTTACCTATAAGTCCCTAGTATATGGTACAAAAGTGTACCCAGGGCCTATAAGTTAAATGTCACTAGTGGACTGAAGCATAAATTGTGCCACCACTAGCGTTACAATGCAAAGCATGTCTTCAGGCCTGCTCCTGCAGCCTGGGTAGGCAGTTCTACTTCCAATTCAACTTGGCAAAATAAACCTTTTGATAGGCCTAAACCTTAATTTTTCCTACTTTTTCCTACTTATAAACCACCAGTAGACCCCCCTTCAAATCAGGCACTTCTGAATCTTGAACTGAACCTCTATCACAATGACTACTATGCAGCTTAAGGGACACATCTATGGACAGCAGACTTGGAAGGCCTGCTTTTCTCTTGTGTTGCCCTGCTGCCTGCTCTTACCTGACTGTGCTGAAGGAGAGCTGGACTCTGCCTCCCCTCCAATTGATCTCCAAGGGCTTGTTTATGAAGTCTATTCATAAAAGACTATTCTGATGGTGCTGCTGGACTCTGCCATCTGTGATTCCTACCCTTGCCTGAGGTGTCCTCTCCAGTCTGGGCCTCAGAAGTGGGTTTTGCAGCTGTTTTGCTACAAAATAGACGCATTGTCACCACTGCGCCAATCAAAACTGATGCAGTGCCCGCCGACGCAGTGCCAATCCAGAGACAGCCCTGAGCAGCTCGACGATGCGCAGGACCCTACTATGAGGTCAAACCATGATGCAGCACCAATCCGAGGTCACGATCACGCGGCTCCACTTTGACGCATTGATTCAACTGTGTGAATCGGAACCGATGCATCTCTCAGCACCTCTCGACTCTGGCACCCGTCTTCAGAGCCAACGCATCGCCTTCACTGCTTGGAGAAGATAAACGTAACCAGGAAAGGTATTTTGTTCACCAGGGCCTGCATGGGTCCTGTAGCCAGTATGCTATTCCACAGGGTCGGTCTGAACTTTGACTATGATCCTGTCCAGCTCAATCTAAAGTAAAAATGTTAGTGCTACTTGCTTCTAAGTGCTTTACTGCATTTACTATTTTGAAATTCAATATCTCAACTTCAATACATTGGAGTTTGTTATTTTGGTCTTGTTTTGTTCAGAAAAAAATAGTTTATTTTTCTTAACATGTGTGGAGTCTTTTTCTGGTGTATTCATTGTTACTGTGTACATGTGTTGCACAAATACTTTACACATTGCCTCTTTAAGTAAGCCAAACTGCTTTGTGCCAAGCTACCAGAGGGTGAGCAAAGGTTATCTTTAATTGTGTATCTAGCTTACCCTGTCTGGCCTGGGTGCATACCTCAGCCCCCCAGGAATCCCATTTCTAACCAACTGGTATTCTAGTTTTTGTTGGCCCTATTAACAGTCTAATTCAGAGTGTGCATTGTGGCTGGTCTATGAGTACTCGAATTTCCAGAACACCTTCTGTACCTGGACGGGCACATGAAGACCACCTTTGTAATTGACATGTGACTACTTTCCATGGTTGGGTTGTTAAAACTAAAGTGATGGTGGCAGTATACTAATATTTCTATGGCTTTATATGGATTTATAGTACAGAGCAGATTTTCAGGAAGTGTTCTGCCTACTGCCCCCACTCATGTAAAGTTTCACTTACATATGACACTCTGACCTTGCTCTGACATCCTTTCTGTGTGTTGAGTGCATGTACTTAAGGTGTAGATAGTAGTAAGAATGCATGTACTTAAGGTGTAGTTAGTAGTAAGACTCCCTATTGAGAGTCTGTTTGTCAATGGGATCAATTTCGGATAGCCCCTGGTTTGCCATGACACAGGAAGGAGGGTGGGATGCAGATTCCCCAGACAGTGGAAGCTACTGGCATTCCTGGAGCTTAAGGGAGAAGACCTCGACACTGACTTGGGGAAGGATTGAGACAGGGCTACCTTTAGAAAATCTATGAGCACTGTAAACTGTCCTTTTTCCACACCCGCCCTTAGCCCTAAAAACTGTCCACCCATCCTAAAAACTACCCCGACCCCAGCCCCCCTGCCCTGAGCCCTAAAACTGCTCTCTGCCCTACAAACAACCCTGGCCCACTCCTGAGTCCTAAAACCTACCCCCACCCTGAAAACTACCCCCACGACCCCAAGACCAGACCCCAGCCCCACTTACCGCACTGCGTCCTCTCTCAATTCCTGATCGCCCTTCCTCTTCCTGTGTTCCTCTCCCACCCATCTGCTCGGCAACTAGACCACTCATTGCCTTAACCACGCATATGCGTTGTAAAGGCATATGTGTGGTTGAGGCAAGCGTGGTACGGCTTGCGGGGAAATAGAACGCGTGGCTGAGCCCTTGTTGTTAAGGCTTTTTCCCTGCCGTGAGGTGGAAAGCCACCCGCCCCAAATAATAATCCAATTTCTTACACTGCCCTTTTTTCTTTCCCTGATTGCTACTTCAGGAAGGCTGATGACGGCCTGTGCAGATTCTTCATGCTTCATTGAGCACATGTTTTCAGTGAGAACCATTACCTTGTGCAAAGGCAGATTGCACGCTTCAGCCCAAAAAGTTTATTTGAAAAGGAACCACCTCAAGCCAGTTGAAGGACTTTAGACAGTGGATCAACACTATCTGTCTGGAAAATGAGTATGAAGATGGGATGGTAATCATCATATTTCATTCCAGTACCAAGTTATTTTTGACTAAGGAAGGGAGTGCTCCCCAGAGTACTCAATGAAGTACTATGATCTAGGCCTGATGTCTGTGTGACAGTCAGTCTACCAGAGGTGAGGCAGTATCACCTGAAGTCTTTGCAACTCTCTGCAGAAGATGTGAGTCTGTCTAGCGTGCAAAGCTTGCATGCCTTTCCCGAGAGGTGAGAAAAGCTCTAGCCCTGCAGTAGAAGAGACTGTGCTGGAGGAGAAGCCCAGCCATGTTCCTGATGCATGGGACACCCAGAAGAAGTCGACTTGTATTCTGGAGTGTGACCAGCACCAACCATAGCTGAGAAGGGTCATCTGGCTTCCCAGGATGGGTTATGTGGGGAACTGTGTAAGGTACTAACAACCCCCAAGTACCAGCATGTTGTCTGGCATCTTTCCATGCCCAAAGGAGCTTTTACTCTTGCTACTGTGAGGGTGAAATGTAGAAAGGGTGTACTTGACCCAGTTTTCAGAACCATATTAGAAGAGCCTCAGGACAACATAGGCAAAGGACTGCCACGACCACAGATGTGGACCAGGGAGCCCCTGCTCACCCTGGGCTGCCAAAGGGGGGCTCTAAAAAATATTGAACGGTATTACCTAATCAAAAAACAAATCACACTGGGCCAGATTCAAACGATTTTTCGATGTATCAAACATGCAATACTCCAGCCTTACTCGTGAATTTGAGGAACACAAGAGTATGTCAAGCGGACTCACCAAAAAATATTTGTCAGCCGGTCCTATTTGTTTGAAAAATAAATGAATGGATTTCCATCCTTAGCTAGCACTACAATCTGATTTTTAAATTAAATGATTTCCTATTACAGGAAACTATTTGCGTCTTTGTTTCATCATGCGTTCACCAAAACATGTAAACCTCATTAAGATCATTCATTGGTTGGGAGTTAATGGTCTAACACTGAGCACAGAGGAGGCATCAGTAATTACTCTAAGTTCTACACATTTATGTTTTTCCACACTCTACCCTTTTACTTCCATCTTGATAACTATCCCTACAAACGGCCTGATTACAAGTTGCACTGTACTGAGGTAACTGTAAAATTACATGTGATTTTATCATTACCTTAAGGTAAACCCACACTAGTATCATGCAATTACGAGTAAAACCCCTTGAAATGGGGAATTGTAGTGTGAAACAAACTTTTTCAGTCTAAAACCACATGGAATTCCTAGTTTCTTGTGGTTTAGTGCATACATATCAGGTGGGATATGTGGATGGGTTAGGGGTAGGGAAGTGGATGAGGGAGTAGGGAAGGGAAGAGGTTGTTTTTTTCTGGCGAGGGGTAGATTTGTATGCTTCCCCTGTCAAAAAAATAAAAACAGGTACTAAGACTTTAAAGTCTCATGCAATTTTTCCTGCCAGAACTACAGGTCTGAAAAATCAGGTATGGTTCTCACACATCTGAAAAAACCGGGTGCATAAAAACCTACCCATTCTGAAACAAATGGAGTCAAGTTCCATGCCCTAATTTTGCTCTACCTGATTCAGAATAGGGGCCAAACTGTGCATACTCTTTTCTAAATTTAGGGTTATATGAGATGCAGGTAATAGCCACGGTTCCTATTTCGACTGGATGGTTAGAGAGTTCTAATATGAAATATGCAACTTTGCAAAGTACTCTGCTTCCTCCCTGTGGTTTCACATATTAAAGTATTACAGGGCGCCTTAATCAATGCTAAATTTGCGGTTCATCTATAACAAGCACAGCTGTTCAGGCTGTGGGAAAGGGGGCATGTGCCGTAATTGAGAAAACCTTTCCACCGGTCAAGGCCAGGGACTCATTGGCGTCTTATAGAGTTTGGCAGTGGTTGCAGCTGTGACTCCTTGCTTGCCTTTTGCGACCCCTGGCACTGCCATCACGACCCCTGACCTCAGAGGTGGCAAAATTAGTGTCAGGGATACAAGGGTAGCTGGCCATACGGATGGCGGTTTCGGCTCCACTTTCGTTGTTTTCTGTCAAGTGTTTTACTACGGTAATAGTAAATAACATTTTATTATTAACTATTACTGTAATAATAAATGTATTACAATTAGCTGGAATATGACCCTCCCTGGCAGCTAAGGTAAGTAAAAAAAAATTTAAATATAGAGAGTGTGGGTATGTCTGAATGTGTTTGTATGTGTTAGCATGTATGCATGTGTGAATGCCCAGTTACTCACCGGTAATCTTCATTACAACGAATCCTGGTCTTCCCATTCCATTCCTTACCAATGAGCAGATTGTCTACTCTACAGAAACCTTTCACCATAGCAAACGGAAATACTTCCCACAATATGGTGCCGCCTACCCTGTCCGGCATGCTTAAAGGGGGAAGTACATCAGAACAACGTCCTTTGAATACTAAAGAAACTCAAGAAAAAAAACACAATCACCTGAAAACAAAATACAGGGAGGGAGGGTCAGGCCCAGGAACAGAACGGGAAGACCAGGGCTTGGAGTAATGATGATTACCAGTGACTAACCGGGCATTACCTTCTCATCCGACTTCCTGTTCCATTCCTTACCAGTGAGCCCATACCCAAGCAAAAGGTGATTGAAAACACAAACACCAAAAGGATGCTGCAAAACCAACACGTCAAATTTTAACAAAATAGAAACAGTACAGATCACAAATCATGTACAGCAGACAAAAAAAGTGAGTCAAAAGCTGCAGGAGCTGCCATCCCAAACTGAAGGTGGTAGTGGGAAACAAAAGTGTTGGGACAGGCCCAGGTAGCAAAATTACAAATATCCTGCAAAGAGGCACCCTTAAACATGGCCCAAGAGGCGGAAACCCCACAAGTGGACTGCCCCTGGACAGAAGAAGGAAGAGGACAGTGAGCAGCCTCGTAGGACACGACAACCGCACACTTCACCCACCTAGTGAAAGTGGACAAAGAAGGATTTAGACCCAGGCCAGAGGTCCTGTAGGTAACAAAAAGAGAATCCACCATACGAAAATCATGGGTATGGTCCAGATAGATGCGTAGAGCCCACAACACATCCAGGGAATGCAGAATCTTCTCCTCAGGGGAAGATGGATCATCGAAGAACACAGGAAAAACAATATCTTCCTGACAGTGGAATGCAGACAAGACTTTGGGTAGAAAAAACAGACTAGGCCTCAAAATCACCTTATCCGAACAAAAACAGAATAAAGGGGGAGAAGCCATCAAAACCCCAATCTCACCAACCCGATGAAATGGCCACCAAAAAAAGAACCTTAGCCGAAAGGAACGTGAGGTCAACAGAAAGCAGGGGATCAAAAGGGGGGAACAGTCAACACCTGAAGCACTAAAGGAAGATCCCAAGTGGTAACCGGAAAGCGGGAGACAGGCCTCTGAAACAAAAAACTCTGCAAAAGGCGAGACACCATAGGAGAGACAGAGGCCTCCGCGGAAACCCGGAAGGCAAGATTGGCAACCCATTGAGAGTGGAGACAGCAAGATCCAAGACAAAACCATCCCACAAAAAAATCCAAGGATCACAGGATGAAGAATACAAACCCCGCTCATTACACGAGGGGTCAAAGTTCTTCTGTTAGAACTGGGGGTCTCTAGTTGGCAGAGGTAGGTACCTTTGTCCAAATAGGGACCCTTGCTTCTAGTCAGGGTAAGGGGGATACGCTACTAAAATAACCCCTGCTCACCCCCTTGGTAGCTTGGCACGAGCAGGCAGGCTTATCTCAGAGGCAGTGTGTAAAGCATTTGTGAACATATACAGTAACACAGTGACAACACTACAGATGGACACCACACAGGTTGTATTATAAAAATAAGTATTTTCATATAGACTTAACACAAGACCCAAAACAACAAAAATCCACAATACACTATGAAAAATATGACTGTCAATGGTAGAAAATAGTTCAGTTCAATAAAGATGTTAAATGCGACACTCAATGTTCAATGTATCTTTGGATGCGTAACGCGATACAAACAAAAGATTTGCAGGGAAGGTGATGCGTCGGTTCCTTACACGCAAGAACGGTGATGCGTCGGTTCCTTGCTCCGGGGGAGGTGATGCGTCGGTTCCCTACTGCTGCGTAGGGAGCGGTGATGCGTCGGTTCCGTACCGGAGAGGAGGTGATGCGTCGGTTCTTCACTGCGTGGGGAGGTGATGCGTCGGTTTCTTTCTGCGCTTCTGTGGTGATGCGACCCGCAGCGCCGCAATGCGATGACGACCTGGTGCGATGAAACAAAATGGCGTCTTCCTCTCGATGCGACACTCAGGGGGCGATGCGTGCACGCCCGACGGTCGTGCGGTGACTCAGTGAATCTTCTGAGCCGTGACAGGCCCTGCGACACGCTTCTCCGTTGATGCGACAGCATCTGATGCGACACTCTTCTCCGGTGATGCGAGGCGTTTCGGTGATGCAATGGCGGCAGCGGCGGCACGCTTTCTCGACAATTCGACAACAGCGGCTGCGGCGGTGACACGCTTCTTCCTCGTGAGTCGCACTTCTAGCTCCCAGCGGCACGCAGTCTCTCAGAAGGCCCAGCACAACAGCAGGCACTTCAAATTCCCAGCAAGGGAATTCAGGGGAGCTGGTTGGTGAAGTCTTGTGTCCCAGAGACTTCAGCAGGAGGCAAGCTCAATCTTCAAGCCCTTGGAGATGTTCTGCAAGATGATGAAAGTAGCACAAAGTTCCTTTCTCCTTTCTTTGGCAATCAGGCAACCACTGCAGGCCAATCCTCAAACAGCACACAAGCATAGGGATAGTCTCCTCCTTCAGCTTCTCTGGTTCCTCTCCTCAGCAAAGGTTTGTCTTGTTTGTTCCAGAAGTGATCTAAAGTCTTGGGGTCAGGGCCCCAGTATTTATACCCATAAATCCTTTGTCCTCTGAAGGCAGAGGGTCCTGTACCTAGTCCAAACCAGTTCTAGGTGCATTCTGCCAGTGCACACCTTCTCTCTTTGTCAGGGTGGGCCAGGGTCATCAGACACACCACAGGAGGTGGAGCCAGCATTGTGGAATGCAGGCACAGCCCTATTCAGACCCAGGTGCCACTCCTCCCACCACTCTACATGCAGATAGGTCTATTCAGCCTTGTGCTGACTCACCCTGTCTCCTGGAGTCCCCCAGCCCCTATCACTCACAAACCCAGACACACAATACACAAGCTAGCAGAGGCAGGCTGGATGGTTAGGCAAGAAAATACCTACTTTCTAAAAGTGGTATTTTCAAACACAGAATGTTAAAACCAACTTCACTAAAAGATGTATTTTATCATTCTGAGTTCAGGCATACTAAATTCGTTTTTCTACCATGTTCCCTGGGTCAGTTAGGATTATAATCAAACTGCCCATTCTGGCCTATAGGAGCAGGTAGCCTTGCAATAGTGAAAAACGAAATTGGCTGTAATTCACTATCAGGACATGCCACACACACCAGGGCATGTCCTACCTTTTACATACAATGCACCCTGCCCACAGGCCTACCTCAGGGGTGACTAACATACAGGAAAGGGAAGGTTTGGGGACTGGTAAGTGGGTGCACTTACCAAGTCGACATGGCAGTACCAGACTGCACACAGGCTCTGCAATGGCAGGCCTGAGACACACTTTACAAGCTGCTCCTGTGGGTGGCACAACCAGTGCTGCAAGCCCACCAGCAGCATTTGATTCACAGGCCCTGGGCACACGCGGTGCACTGTACTAGGGTCTGACAGTAAATCAAATAATCCAATCATGGAGTCACTAATCCATACATCAATTTACAATCGGGAGAGCATATGCACTTTAGCACTGATCAGCAGTGGTAAAGTGCCCAGAGACATAAAACCAACAACAACAGGTCAGAAAAAATACAGGAGGAAGGCAAAAAGTTCAGGGATGACCCTGCACAAAGGGCCAAGTCCAATATCTTCCAATGCAATGTAAGACTTCAGGGTTGAAGGCCTACGAGACAACTGAATACTCTGGGCCAGCGAACAGCCCTGACCCAAAAGAATCAACCTCTCAAGTGCCAAACCCCCAGCCGGCGGTGAAGAAGAGACGACTCACTGAAAAGGGGAGCATGCAGAGGAGATGGGTACAGGGGAACAGGGGATTACCAGATGGGTAATGGGGACACACTGCCAAACCCTGGAGGAGGGGAAACCAGGGCCTTCAATACCATCCAGGGACTACCAGAAGCAACTCCACCCAATCCAACTGGACCTTCCTGAGACCCTAGGAATCAAGGGAAAAGAAGGGAAGGTGAACAGGAGTCCCTGCGACCATGGGATGGAGAAGGCACTGATCGACCAGGCCAACCTCGAGGGAATCAGGCTGCAGAACAGCGGAAGAAGGGCCGTCTCCTCTGAGACAAAGAGAACCAGCCATGGAAGGCCGAACTTGGAGGCGATCTGCTGAAAAAGAAGAGGATACAGACACATGGTCACCGATGAGGGATACACCCTGCTCAAAGAATCCTCAGGCCCATTCTCCCTCCCCGGAAGACAAACTGCTGAGAGAGAAAGGAGATTGCGCTCGGCCTACAGACCGATCTTCCAGGAGAGGAGAAACAGAGACCAGCGTATCCCCCCTTGCCGGTTGGCATAGGCACGTACCACCTGGTTGTCTGTCTGAATATAGACAGCCCGGGACCGAAGGAGGGGAGCTAACCAAAGAAGGGCCTGCCAAACCGTCATCAATTCTCACCAATTCGAGGACTGGAGAGACTCAGTACAGGACCACTGGCCCTTGGCTTTGGAAACCTTCATAACTGGCCCCGTGGCACTGGCATCGATGGACAGGACCACCGAGGAAGGAGAGGGAAGAAGGTCGAAACCCCTGGAGAGATTTAGAGGGGACAGCAACCACTGGAGGGATATCCAAATGTCCTGAGATACTGGAATGAGAGCCTCGTAGTCCTGTGACGCAGGATCCCAGTGGTGCAGAAGGTGATGCAAATGGGGATGCAGATGGAGACGGGACCAGGGGAGGACATGCAAAGTGGAGGCCATCTTCTTCTGACTCCGTAGCCAGATTGGGAGAGCACCCAGGAGAGATGCTGTAACAGACTCAATTGTCTTTCTGGAGATAGGAACACCATCCTCAGATCTATTCGGAAGAGGGCCTCCAGGAACTTCAGAGACTGGGAGGGCTGAAGGGAGGACTTCCAGTGATTGATGAGGAAAGCAAAGGGACTCAGTAGATGACAGACCTGATGAACATCCTTCGAATTCTGAGCTAAAGAAGGAGAAACAATCAACAATCATCAAGGTAAAGATATACCTGAATACCACATGTCTAGGATGGCGAAATAGGACCCCTGGTGCACCAGGTGAAGAACTAAATACAAAGTCGCCATCTTGAAACAGCAATGTGGAATGTGCAGATTCACACCCTTTCAATCCAACACAGGGCTGAGGTCGGTGGTATCCTTCTTTGAAACCAGAAAAAAAATCGAAGAGTACCCCTGCCCCCTTTCCAGGGGTGGACCCTTGATGGCAGCCTGTTTCTCCAAGAGAAGCTGAACACCCTCCAGCAAGGCTGCCTGCCTCATGGGATCCCATGGCAAAGGAGTCTCCTTGAAAGCCTGAGCTGGTCGAGATAAGAACTCGATCTGGTTACCGGAGTTCACCGTCTGAACCACCCAGGCATCGGAAAGACCCTGCCAGTGGTGACAAAAGAAGCAAAGGTGGCCCCCAACTGGGAAAGGCAGAGAGTCATTGCTTTGGAGCAGGAGTGGAGGAGGGAACGGAGGACAGAGACTGGGACTTGTCACTTCCAGGGGCCCCCAGGCTACTACCCCTGCCTCGAAAGTGGTGGTGAGCACCTCTGGATTGAGGAAAGGCAAAAGCACAGCGATAACCAAAACCCTGACCCCGAGTGGGGGGGTGAACAGGAGCCACTAGCTTCCAGTTCTCAGCCGACTGCTTGACTATATCCTCCAGCTGAGGGCCAAATCCCTTGGAACCACCAAAAGGCAACTTCAGAACGACCGACTTTTGCGAGGACTCTACCTTCCAAGTACGCATCCAAATATGGCCACGAGCTGCAATGGAAGCCCCAGAAGCTGCAGGAGCCGCACACAAATTATCAAAGAAGATGTCCGATAAATAGTGAACCTGGTGCTCCATCAGGGCCAACAGGGTGGAGCTATCCCCACCTTCACTCAGTTGAAGAGCCAGGGCCTGAAAATCCTTCAAAGGGGACTGAACCATATAATTCGTACAGGTAGTCGCCTTAATAGAAAAATTGGAGGCTGTGCAAGACTGCTTAACAGTCCCTTCAACCTTCTTATCAACGGGGTTAGAAGCAAGGGAGTCATCAGAAAGAACCATGCCCTGTGAAGAGAGACCAGCCATCAAATTATCCACTTTCACAAACTGAGGGAATTCTTCAGAAGACCCCTGCAACAGACCCGCTTCTAAAGAAACTAAGTGTTGTGGCTCCGACCTCTTGCGGGAGGGGCCAGCCAGCAGTAAGCGCCCGGAGCAGTGAAAAACAGCCCAGAGGGCAGGGCCCCATAGGAGGAACGAAGCCAGAGGAGAAATGGGAACAGGCATGCTCTGCGATACCATCCGTCACTAAAACTAACGTCTGCTTCAGTAGTGCGAATGGTTAGCTTTGAAGAGAAGGCAGTGCGGCTACTAAACAAGTCGCGACTCCGCCCGCATATGTAAAAACAAACAATGCAAGCTGTGAGGCACCAATAAAGAAAAACAAGCTGCGAAAGCAAGCCACATTATAACAAAAAAGAAGAAAGGAAAAGTCACTTACCTGATGCTAGGTAAACAGCACTGTGTTGCAAAAAAAAAAGAACAGGGTGTTGTTCTGACGTACTTCCCCCTTTATGCATGCCGGACAGGGTAGGCGGCGCCATATTGGGGGAAGTATTTCCTTTTGCTATGGTAAAAGGTTTCTGTAGAGCAGACAAGCTGCTCACTGGTAAAGAATGGAACAGGAAGACGGACAAGGAGGTAATGAAAGTAAAGGTTAAATGGCATGTGATGTCACTTACGTTACCCCTGGGATTTAGGTGAATTTAAAATTTGCGAACAGTCGTGACAAGAATTTTCAATTCTATTAAGGACACGGAGGCGAGGATTATGCTTCTCATTTCTTTGCATTTATTACACAGCAGCCAATAAAAACACTTTTTTATTCGTTAAACTACAAATCCCATGAGCACTATGTGCCCCATAACCATAGAGAGTACCCTATATAAGGTCTCACAGAGGCAGTCCCTTCCTCTTTCTTTGCGTGATCCTTTTGAAAACCATTAAGTCCAACATCTTGAGATAACCATTCAATCTTGAACACTGTCTTTAACCTAGACAATCCATTACGGTAACCAACATTCTGAAGTCCAACAGGGACACTCCAGCTCTCGGGGAGGAAAAACTCTGCGTCTTGAGATCGGCGAATGATCGCCGCACTTCAAAGGAGGTAGAACACTCTAACGAACCCAGGAAGGCAAAGGCAGAAGTCCTTACTTGCCATTCGTATCTGAAACAAAGAGAAAATCCCGTAATAACGGTCACTCTAGAACTTATCGTATATATAAAATCATTTAACCAGGGTGGGAAAACAAGTCAATAGTACGATCAAATAACATTGACAGCAAACACTGCAATTCATGACATATGATTCAGTATAACATATAATCTTGGGTGGGATAATCCTCGCCTCCGTGTCCTTAATAGAATTGAAAATTCTTGTCACGACTGTTCGCAAATTTTTAATTCTATGTCAGGACCGGAGGCTCCGATTATGCTTGTTCAAAGCTTAGCCACCACTACCGATGCCACATCCACAATCGGTTTATAATAAAAAGACTTAAAGGTGGATTCTGTCGACCAGTGAGCTGCCGTCATTATATCGGCAAGCGTTACTCCCAGAGCATGTGACTTAGAGGCCATTGCCCCTCGAACAGAGTGAGCCCCAAACTTAGAAACATCAATACCTGCCTCGCTCATGAGCCAACGCACCCAGCGAGCTAAAGTGGTGGGGTCACCGAGCGAAACGGTTTTGGTAAAGCAATAGACAGTTGACCTTGCATATTAGAACGAAACTCAGCTGTACTTACCTCATACGCTTTAAGACATTGAACCACACATAATCTCGGATTATCCGGAAAACTTGGATATGAAACAGAGGTGGTATTACACTTGGTACGCCTGGAGATATTAAAAGTGACCCCTTCCGGGGAGAAATGGCGACCAGCCAAATCCAAAGCTCGGATATCAGACACTCTCTTGCAAGAGACCAAACATAACAACAGGGCCAATTTGGCCGAAATCTGCTTGCGCAATAGATATTTGTTAGCAGGCCAGGATTCTAAAAACCGTAGAACCACTGCGACGTCCCATAGGTACGAGTACTTTGGACATGGGGGTTTGACCATCCGAATCCCCCATAGCAGTTTGCAGACCAAGGGATGTTCTCCCACGGGTTTGCCATCCAGCTGAACATGTCCCGCCGATATCGCAGACCGAAAGGTATTAACTGTTCTGTACGCGAGACTCGATGAGGCCAGGGAAGCCAGATAATTCATGATCATGGAGACATTTGCTGTAGTGGAATCGTGATCCCGTTGAGCACACCAGCTACATCATTTGTTCCATGCTGATGAATACCGCTTGTGGGTATTATCGGACCAAGCCTGTTTAATGAAGGTGGTAGCGTCTCTCAAAAGGCCAGGGATCTCCCATCTATTCCTGAAACTCGCCATGCCACCACAAGGAGTTGCCCTGCTAATACCAAGGGATGGGGTTGCTTGTGAGGGTCCAGCAACAGGTTCCATGTCTGTGGAAGTAACATTGGTACAGCACACGACATCTCCAGTACAACTGGGAACCAAGCTTGTGCTCTCCACAACGGAGTGACTAGAAGAAGTTCCGTTTGCTGACGCCTGGCCTGCGCCAGGACTCTGGGTATCATTACAAACGGCGGGAAGGCATAGCAAAGGCCTGGAGGCCAGACCTGCAGAAACGCGTCCGAGGCGATCGCCTCCGGGTCCGGACGCCAACTGAAAAATTTCGGGAGTTGTTTGTTCAGGCGAGATGCGAACAAGTCTAATTGATAAGGACCCCATGTTTGATTCAGGAAGCAAAAAATTCGAGGATGAAGCCTCCAATCGCTGTAATCGCGTAGGTATCGAGAGTGCCAATCCGCCACCTCGTTGCTGCGCCCTAGGAGATATTCTGCCACCACTGATATTTTGTATTGCAGACAATAGTGCCAAAAATCCTTGGCGATTTCTGCAAGAATCCGTGACTTCGTCCCGCCCAGCTTGTTCACGTATCGGACTGCCGATACGTTGTCCATCCGTAAGAGAATACAGCAGTTCGTCTTCTGGGGGGAGAGACTGCGAATTGCAAACGAGCCTGCCAGCAGCTTCAGACAATTGATGTGTAGGGAAAGCTCCTCTGGGGACCACCGACCCCCTGTCGAAATCGGACCGCAGCGGGCTCCCCAGCCCCAGCGGCTGGCGTCCGATTCAATCACTATCTCGGGACTCGATCCGAATATGGCTCTGCCATTCCAAGACTCCATGTGATCTAACCACCACGCCATCTCCCACCTCGCTTCCTCGGAAAGAGGAATCCGTTCTGTATATCCGAGGCCTTTGCGGAGATGCTGGATCTTCAAGCGCTGGAGTGCTCGATAATGCAGAGGTCCCGGAAATATAGCCTGGATCGATGAGGCTAACAGGCCCACAACTCGGGCCACCGCCCTCAAGGATATAATCCGCTTGTTCACAATCAATCTCAATTCTTTCTTGATTGCTCTGATCTTTTGCGCGGGAAGGAGAAGCTGACAGCTCCGAGAGTCGACCTGAAAACCCGGGAATTCTATAGATTGCGTGGGGGACAGAATGGACTTCTGAGAGTTCACCACGAAACCCAGGCTCTGAAGCAAATCGATTGCCCACTCTAGGTGCCTGAGCACCATGCGAAGGCAACGGGCCATGATAATGATGTCGTCTAGATAGACAATCAAGCGAACTCCCCGAGCTCGCAACGACTCCATGACTGGGCGTAGGAGTTTCGTGAAGCACCAAGGTGCTGACGAAAGTCGAAGGGAAGGACTTTGTACTCGTAGCAGACGCCCTGCCAGAGAAATTGAAGAAACCGTCGGTGTGGAGTGTAGATGGGCACTGAAAGATAGGCATCTTTCGGATCGAGACGCACCATCCAATCCCCTTCCTGTAGAAGGTCCCGCAACAAATGGATGCCCTCCATTTTGAATTGTCGGTAAATGATCCACCCGTTGAACTCTTTCAGATTCAGGACCAATCTGGATCCGCCCCCTTTTTTCTGGACTAAAAAACCGTGCTGATGAAACCTCGAGGATGGGGTTGAGTGGCCACGATAGCCCCTTTCTTGAGAAGGGCGAGGATTTCGTCTGTAATGAAATCTTGATCTTGACGGGAAAAATGAATGGGAGGAGGAAGGGAACCCTGGGAGGGAGTATCGTACAATTCCAGTTTGTACCCCTGAACCGTCTCCAAGACCCAAGCATCTTGCGAGATCGTTTGCCAGACCTGTAGGAAAGATTTACTGCGACCCCCCAGAACTACTTCTCAACACAGAATGAGCCTCACCTGTATTTCCGGTGTCTTGGTGGTTTCCCTGGTTGCCACCAAATCTGCCTTTTCTGAAACGGTTTCGACCTCTTTGAGAGGGATAGAAGGAGGTGTTGCCGGAGTTAAGATCCTGGTAGCCTCCTCTTTGATGCTGTTGTTCACGTGGGGCGCCTTGATTGTACCCACGGCCGAACGACCGCCCTTGATTTCGTCCGGCCCTGGTGAAAACCGGGCGGAAGGCGCGCCTGAGTGATTCCTGCGCCTTGTCCAGGCCACTGAAAGTGGCCACAAACTTGGTCAATTCTTTCAAAAATGGCTGACCGAAGAGGAGACCCTGGGCCACGGGACCCGCCTCCGAGGAGGACAAATCTGCCAACTTAGGATCCAATTTGAGGAGGATAGAGTGCCTCCTTTCACTCGACATGGCACAGTTGGCGTTGCCCAACTGGCACACTGCCCGCTGTGCCCATTCGATCAGGTCATCTGGGTCTATCAGGGATCCGGATTCCTTGGCTTGAAACCCCATTTCAAGTATCTTGGTGAGCAGTCCGGATAGGTCAAGTAATTTATCCTGGCATGTCCGCCAGGCGCGGTATATGCCTTACTTGGGGTCTTTGGCATATTTCTTCAAATATGTGAGCATTGTAGGATCCACCTCAGGGGTCTCCGCAACTTGTGCCGCTAAATCAGGCCTCGGGCACTCTGACCGCAGTCGGGCCCTGATGTCCTTGTCAAAGGGACGTCGGAGGTGCGATTGCACGTAATCCACCACCTCCTGCGACGGGAGCCACGCGGTGGAATTAGGGTGGACAATGTCCGTCGGTTTAAACGTAAGGAGCTTAGGCTGACTGGGAACCTCAAGGTGGTGCTCCTTCCTAGACTTTTTCGCTGGTCGGGGTGCTTTATCTTTCTCTGACTCCTTGTCCGATGAGGAGTCCCCTTTCTCACCCTGAACGGAGTCAGTAGACTCATTTGACGCAGTATATGCATGGTCATTCGCCAAAGCCCTGGAGAGTCGAGCAAAATCCTCTGTGTGAGGGTTAGAACCTTTTTTGCTACTGGCTGGTGGTCGAGCGCTTGTTGCAGGAATCCACCCCTGCTGGATTGCGTATTTATTTAAATGGCGCTTAAGGGGTGCAATTGCTCTTACTAGGGCAGTGTTTACAGAATGCTGCACCCCAGCATCTACGGCCTCTACGAGGTCGTGCTCCAGAGAGCCGGACGGCTCTTCCTCCAAATAATCATCCTCAAAGAAGAACTCGGCCATTGTGTATGAGCCGCGGTGAAAGGGTACAAAATATGACACCCAACTGAGTGTGTCCCAACAGGTATGGAGGAATCAGGGGGAGAGGAACCCCAGGCAAGCCAGGCGATAAACTGTATTTTGTGGTGGAGGGAGGGCTTGCCAGACCTCTCTAGGCAAAGCCTATGCAGAATTATAAAGCCTTCCGCGTCTCAGCAGCGTCGGGCGTCACCGGGGCAAAGGACGGATCAACCAGCACTTTTAAATCGGGAGCAATCTCCCGCTCCGGCAAACTTGTCAATTTCAGTCCGGGAATGAATTAAAATGGCCGCCGCCCATGCGCGGTAGAGGCCATCCGTCGCTATGGAAAGAGGACACGCGCGATCGCGCGATGCGCGGTCCTCGCCCCGCACTCCCACTCCACCTAAATCTGCTTCGGGCACGAAGCGCCCAGCAGGAGAGGCCAACGCGCTCCCAACAATAGTGAGGAACGAGCGCTACAAGACACACCATGCGCTGGGGATCGCCGCGCTGAACAGTAAAGCTACAACAAAGGTGATTAATGACTGCAACCTGCATTAATTAACAGAAACGGTTCGACCACAGTAAATATATAGTAAACATAAGCGTAAACACTCAATCTAATCGTTATGACCCCAAACCCATACACTACCACATAAAAGAGAATAGCAAGGGAAGAGGCACTTAACTGGCTTCGGAGCAGCAAAGAAAGAGGAAGGGACTACCTCTGTGAGACCTTATATAGGGTACTCTCTATGGTTATGGGGCACCTAGTGCTCATGGGATTTGTAGTTTTACGAATAAAAAAGTGTTTTTATTGGCTGCTGTGTAATAAATGCAAAGAAATGAGAAGCATAATCGGAGCCTCCGGTCCTGACATAGAATTTACGATCATGGTCAGGGTGGAGTTTAGAATCCTCACCCTGGTAAACAAGTGTCGCAGTGAGTCGGCACATATTTGCCTATCATAAAATGTCATGGTACCGAACTAGTCATTCACTTTGTCTAAAGGTCTTATCATCCTATAAGTGCCTCGATGTAAATATAAATAAGCACAGGACCGAAGATTTTCAGCCGCCAAGTGTTGGAACCATCTTCCACGCCAACTTCAGAAAAAACTGTCTTGGGTTTCCTTTAAAAAAAAACAAAAGAGCGGGCTTATCTTCTAATTTTCCTGCCTTTCTTGGCTCTCGCATAGATCCAAGATATAGTTTGACCCGTAGTGTATGCTATATCAAAATATGAGCAGTTAATTAGATAAATTAACAATTCACATGAAGTGTCCCGCAAATGACCAGCGCTTCCAAAGTTTTCAATTGGATTTTCATGCTTAGAAACACATTTTCGGAAATCCTCTGACTGGAGTGCACACTCGTAAGTGCTACCAGCAGACTGATGGTGTACTGGGAAGCGACGACACTCGTGTAATATTTCTTTCTGCACGTTGCATAGCTGCCAAGGTTTCAGATTGCCATGTGTGACATTTTCATAATTTCAGGGAAATTATGAGTGACATTTCAGCGACTATGAGTGACACTTTCTCGCGAGCAAAAATTATGCAATGAAGACCAGGGAAACTTCTAAAATCAGAAATTACAGCCATTTGAGCAACAAGAAACTTCAGGGTTGCACCACCGACAGCTACGCTGCGCACAGTATTAAAAACTGAAAATGAGCGCTTCAAGCACTTGAATTCAAGTAGCCCAGCCAGCCACAGCACACACCCGCAGCCTGAAGCTCAGAGTGCACTCTGAAGCAGACAGTGCACTATCAGCGGTCCTGCAGCTCTCACCAAACCGCCCGGATATAATGATTGGGTCGCAGTCACTCACAGTTGGCCTAGTACTTACTGGACGGCGGTCCCGGGGGTGCGTGCCAGACCTCTCTGTGCTCCAAAGTTGTTTGCCGCCTCAGCCTGCTGCCTCTCGCAGTCGCGGACGCTGGGCGGCCGGCGCGCCGCACCACATCAGCCTGGCCAGCCTGCAGCGCGCCGAGTAGTTGAACACAACACTTGTGCACAACAACAGACTGCAGCACTGGAGGCAGCCGCAGCGCCTGAGTCTCCCCGCGGCACACGCTGCGCAGCCAGCGCACCGGCCCGACCATTTTGCAGCCTGACTGAGCCACAGGCCTAGTCATGCCGGCGGCGCGCTGCCTGTGGTGTGAGACCGCTGTTTGACTCAGACTGCCACGCTGCACAGCAGCGACTGACTCTCTCTCAGTCCCGCCGCCTAAAGCCTCGCTTCCTGTACTAGCAGGACGTGAGGTTTCGACTTCGGGCGCACTCAGCGTCAGCCAGTTAAAAACGGACTCTGTCTCAGAAAGGGCAGGCCCGGGTCCCGGGGTAAATTTTAATTGGGCAGAGCAGCAGGGAGTCACTCATCTCATGACTCTCTGACATCATGTTGTGTGAGGACACAGAGTGAGCTGATTGACAGCGCCATGGCGGCAGGAATCAGAGCCAGGACTCTCTCTCTGCCTGCAGTTAGTGCAACATTGTAGCAGGCCAGAACTTGGGCACGCCGCGGCGCACGGCCCGGCATCCTGAGCATGTCAATTACACTAACACAGACTGAGACTCAGCAGAGCAGCTCTGAGCCCCCCCCCTACCCCCCTAAGGCGCGGCACACAGGTTTGTCACACGCATCCACCTGACCTGGCAGTGGCGCGCGCGCCGCGGACCTCGGGTTAACTACTTCTACAGCGCGTCTTCCATCACTGTCACAGCAGGGGCAAAATGCGTGACAATACATTTCAGTGCGGTGATGCGGGAACACCACACTGAAATGCGTTAGCGTCACGCATGATGCGTGACACTTGGCAGGCCTGACGTTGACCCCATGACCTCGTGAAGCGCGCTAGTCGATATTGTAGGTTTGGAATGAACTGTCTGTTAGGCTATTTAAGAACTCCAGTGAAACTCCTATATTCCAGTACATATTCGACAGTTTATATATAAAGGAATAAATCATTCTTTTCTCCTTGTTTTACCATATGCAATAGGTATTTAATTGTTGCTCTTGAGATAATTACATGTTTTGTTGTATGTGAACTCGTAGATTCATTTTGGTGCTCCTGTTAATGAATGGCGGGCATCGCCATAGGACAGCTATGTTAATGCGTTTTTGCCTCAGTGGTTTTGAATCCGGAATACATAGAGAGATTAAAAAACTAATAATCACAGAGAGTCAATCCATGAAAAACAATTGTGTGGAACAAAGCCTCGCTAATGCCTGCGAATTTAGAAATTACTTTTGACCTCATTTGCATATTCGACGTAGTAAGCTGCTTGGCAAATGAGCAGCCTGAATGATAGAACACAATTTGGCAACCCTGCTACATTAACTTCTGTGTACCAAGTGTAAAATAAACAGAAGGACACTGCGTATTCGAGACGGAAAGCTACACATTGAACTATTACAAATAAGTATGCTTAATAATCCAGCTGTTTGTTAAAGTCTTTTATTAGAATGAAACTTCCTGTAGGTAATTTAAACTTAGTTGCTCGGATAAAAGTGGAATACCACAAAATCGGTTGAAAGTCAAAGAGTAAGTGTGCTTCAGCCAGAGTAGGAAACTATACTTTTACTGAGTGCTTTGTCAAAGGGCAGGATTTCATTCTGATACGAAAAAAATCCTAAATAAAATTCTGGAGCTCTCATTACGAGCGGCTCGATTTGGTAAAAACCGATTATTACGGCACTTTAAAGAAAAAAACGACATCACGAGGATTAACCTTTAAAAAGGTGCGATAGTTATTGCATGTTTCAAGTTGTGCGCTTTAAAATGGGGCACGACGTGGATTTTAGTGCTTTGCGCACCACAGCCTGCATGCACAAGTATTTACAATGCATTTTCCCCAAGTAAAATTCAGCAGGTTTCACCTGCCAAAATGTACCTGGGGAAAACTACCACAAAACTTGTACTTCCGATTCTGTGCACACAGTATTTTGAACAGGGATCTGAAAAGAATGGGTTACTGGTAATGAGGGCACGGTAAGAGCAATTACTGGGGTGAGCACACACTCAGAGACTTGCAAGCCAAAGCTTGCAATCACTCCAGGGCTGTCTACATCACTCAGCTTTCTGAGGTCGATAAAATGAGTACCATTATCTAGGTAAAAGCACCATCTACAATTCAACTCCTGGAGCCAATTTGTGCACTACATAAATGGTTATTGTTATTAACTGTTGATAGATCACTGGGACCGTTTTACCATTTATCTCACGATGAACCCTTTATAGTTGCCTGAGAGGTAAAGGGCAATTAACATCAATCAACCAATACATTTTACAGTATGACCAATTTGGCGACATATTAAGGACCAAGAATGCATAAGTAAAGTTAAATGACTTTTTTTACAAGTTAAGGGCCAAGCTGATATATATGAATCTCAAGAACATATTGTAAAGATTCAGAATCACCAAAGGTAAACCGTAACTTTGAATAAAATTAAAGGCCTGATTTAGATCTTGGCGGTAACAATCCTGCCTTCACTTTATCGACAGATTCATAACCTGCCTACTCGGTGGTCCGCCCATTCCATTAGATGTTGGCGAGTGCATGGACAAAAGATTGCCGAAGTCCCACCAACTCCACCAAGAATCCTCACCCGTGTCGGCGATGCAGCGAGCGCAAGGTAAATAGTTTTATTTATTTATTTACTTACTTTACTCCTGCCCGTCGTATGTCCGACTCCACTACCCACCCACCCAGCCCCTACCCTGCCCCACCGCCCCGCAGCACTCCCTCTGTGAGCCGCCACTGGAAATAGATGCTCATCAATACCAAAATACAGTACAAATCATAAATCATCACAGAGCAAAAACATTAGAGAAATATGATGAAACATCTCAAAAATGACAATGCATAAAGGAATGGAAAGTCGAAGAGACAAAAGGTTCAGAGACAAAATTCATTGGCAAATGATTATTCAAATTCAGTTTTCTGTCTATACTAACCCAATTGAATAGGAAATCAACTCTCTGGCCATGAGAGCAGTAAGGCCCCTCAAGAAGAGTTGAAGAGGCAAAGACTAAGGGGTCGATTCCGATTCGGGCCGGAAAAGCACCGACCGAGTCGGAGCCGGAATTTATTCCGACCGACACGTACCTGTGGCGCCCGACACGCCAAGTACGATGCAAAGCGTGCAAAATCCGACCAACACGTACCGAACCCAAGCCGAACGACCGAGCCGCACGGAAAACAGCAATCCGGCCGGAAAAACACGCGAATCGAACCGACCGACACGCACCCGGAACAAATCCGACCGAAACGTACACGCGAACTCCAAACCGCAAAGTACGATGCAAGGCGCGAAAACCATGACCGAGTCGGACGGAGGACAAGCCGTACTACCGACACGCATACAAAACCGAGCCGAAGTAACACAAAACACCGCGACCGACGCGTACGCAGCATAGAAAACTGCACAAACACAGCGTGAACGAAACGGAGAACACCGTACGAGACAAATGCAGGGTCCGACTCGGTCACAAGAACGTTTCCAACATGCACAGACAGTACAAAGGAAAAATGACACAAAAAAGGCCAAACAAGCAATTACAAAGCCAATAAATACTGAGGGGGTGGGGACAGAGAACAAAGACACACCCACAACTCCACCCATATAAAGGACACAAATCCCAACCATGATCCTTTGCAAATGCCATTCCACTGCCAGCACCCAACAGACAGCAACCACACACCCACAGCTCATACCTCACACAAGCCACACACCATCAGCACACCAACAAATACCTACCTCACATACACCCAGCAAAACACACACTCACACACCCTCACCTGCACACCAACACACACATCACTCACCATCACCACCCATCACCATGCCCCCAAGAAGAATCACAAGTTCCTAGATTGTGAATTGGAAGTCATGGTAGACGAGATCCTCAGGGTAGAGCCACAGCTGTTTGGCACACTGGTCCAACAGACCCCCATCTCCCAGAAAACCAAGATGTGGGAGAGGATCATCAACAGGGTGAACGCACAATCACCATGTCTGCGCACAAAGACCGACATCCAGAACAGGTGGTATGACGTGCGCAGGAGGGTACGGGACCTGCTCAAGAAAGACTACCTCCTGAGCCAATACACCGGCAGTGGCCCTCCTGCCAAGCCAGTATACCTCAGGCCCTGGGAGGAGAAGGTGCGGGCCATCCTTCCGCCAGTGAGCGTATATGGACTAGAGAACATCCCAGAGCCTGGTGAGTACACAACAAATGTACACAATATTCTGCCACAATACACACACACATCACTGTCAAGGGGAGAGTCAAACCATGCACTCATAGCAATTACACAGCAACCAGAACAGAATCATCCCAAAATGTGTATGTCAGTCAGATAAACACAACACATGCCATCTCAAAGTTACAGTCAACCGTGCCATCACATGTACAAACACAACTACAACTACAGCTAGGCAGTGGCACAAATAGAACTAACAAACACATCCAGACATGTAGCCACCACAACAACACCAACACACAGTGAAGACCACTGAAAGGAAGGAATTCTGTGTATGCTGGCCAAGTCAGTGTAGCCAATAGCATCATGGGAGTCGTAGTCACACATATTGCCCCCCCCCACAACTGTCCCATCAACACCACCATGAACCATGCGCACATCACAGGGAGTGGAGCAGGACTCACAAGATGGCTGACACTGGCAACTGCTGTGTGGAGCACAAGGCCCTGCTGGCAACTGTGCACCAACAAACAGCAGGACACCACTGACTGACATCCTGAGAGACAACTTCCACTCCCTGCAATGGAAGCACGTTCCATGGTGGGATATCTGGCTGGCTGGGTGGGAAGGAGGACTCGCACCACTGACCATAGTCACAAGCACCTCCCCTCACACACACCCTCAACACATACTCCACATAACCCACCTGGGAGAATGCAATGCCACACATCCTAACTCAAGGTCCCACAAAAACCTCCACCCTGGGTTATGTTGTGTGAAGCACAGGGACACTCATGGGACTTTCAGCCAAACAACTGCCAGGACAACACTCCCAGCCATCCTGTCAGCACAGGCAGCCCACCCCACAGGGAAGCAGAGTCAAAAGGAAGGAAGCATGGGCATGCTGGGAAGGGGGTGGAGGCAATAGCATGATGGGAGTCGTAGTCACAGCTCTACATCCCCCACCACATGGCCCAGCAAGCTCACACTCACGCATGCACATCCCACAGAGAGTGGAAAGGCCCATCAAAGATGTCTGACACTGTTGCTGTGTCGTGGGGAGCACAAGGGCATGCTGGGAACTGCACACCAACCAACAGCAGGACACCACTGTCAGCCATCTTGCCATTGCTCTCACACCCACACACACTGAACTCCCCACAAAACCAAGTAAGTATGGGAATGCTGGGAAGTGGGGAGGAGGCAATAGCATGATGGGAGTGGTAGTCACAGATATTGGTCACCCCCACAACTGTCCCATCAACACCACCCTGAACCATGCGCACATCACAGGGAGTGGAAAACAACTGACAAGATGGCTGACACTGGCAACTGCGGTGGGGAGCACAAGGCCCTGCTGGCAACTGTGCACCAACAAACAGCAGGACACCACTGACTGACATCCTGAGAGACAACTTCCACTCCCTGCAATGCAAGCACGTTCCATGGTGGGATATCTGGCTGGCTGGGTGGGAAGGAGGACTTGCAGCACTGACCATAGTCACAAGCACCTCCCCTCACACCCCCTCAACACAAACTCCACAGAACCCACCTGGTAGAATGCAATGCCTCCCATCCTAACTCAAGATCCCACAAAGAACCACCACCCTGGGTTATGTTGTGTGAAGCACAGGGACACTCTTGGGACTTTTAGCCAAACAACTGCCAGGACAACACTCCCAGCCATCCTGTCAGCACAGCCAGCCCACCCCACAGGGAAGCAGAGTCAAAAGGAAGGAATCATGGGCATGCTGGGAAGGCGGGTGGAGGCAATAGCATGATGGGAGTGGTAGTCACAGATATTGCTCAGCCTCACAACTGGCCCATCAACACCACCCTGAACCATGCTCACATCACAGGGAGTGGATAAGGACACACAAGATGGCTGACACTGGCTACTGCTGTGGGGAGCACAAGGGCATGCTGGGAACTGCACACCAACCAACAGCAGGACACCACTGTCAGCCATCTTGCCATTGCCCTCACACCCACACACACTGAACTCCCCACAAAAGCAAGTAAGTATGGGAATGCTGGGAAGTGGGGTGGAGGCAATAGCATGATGGGAGTCACAGTCACAGACATAGCTCACCCCCACAACTGTCCCATCAACACCACCCTGAACCATGCTCACATCACAGGGAGTGGAGAAGGACTCACAAGATGGCTGACACTGGCTACTGCTGTGGGGAGCACAAGGCCCTGCTGGCAACTGTGCACCAACAAACAGCAGGACACCACTGACTGACATCCTGAGAGACAACTTCCACTCCCTGCAACGCAAGCACAGTCCATGGTGGGATAACTGACTGGCTGGGTGGGAAGGAGGGCCGGCTGTCAACCAAATACAACCAATGCAGACCATGTTCACACCCCAACAAATACATAGAAATGCCCAAATAATGCAGGACAATGTGCCACACCAATATCAACCCCTGACTGTGACGACTTAGGACAATGCAATGTACAGGCCCGCACCCAGAGGCACAGTCACAACTGTCAGGTGTGTCAACCATTGATGCCTGCAGAAACATAACATACATTGTGTGTGTCTCCCAAAAACAGGTGATGATGGGGACACAGCAGCAGACGCTGAGGAGTCCCAGTCCCAGGCTCAAGAGGATGCGGAGCTCACTGGTGTCGTACAGCCTCTGCCCTCCTCGGACGAAGAAGACCAACCTGGCACATCCGGTGCAAGTCTACATGCAGCACCAGCAGGACCACCAGCTGCAGCACCAGCAGGACCACCAGCTGCACCCCCTGCACCCACCCCTCCAACGACTGTCACCACAAATACCATCCCTGCCGACATGGACAGAACAAGGAGCAACACCAGCACAGGGACCCTGGACCAACCTGGGGCCATGGACACCACCACCACCACCAACCCCCAAGGTGGACCAGGGTCATCTGTGCGTGCCACTGCACGCACTGCACATGTCAGCAGGGGTGGTGGGAGGGGTGGGAGACAGAGGTCGCTGCTTGCAGAGGTTGCTGGTGTGCATGATGACCCACAACTGGTACGCATAGCTGATGCGTACCAGTCCAGCACCGGAGATCTCAGCCAGGTAGTGGGGCTCCTCAAAGACATGAAACAGCAGCAGGCTGCCCATCATGCCCGCTTGGACTCTCACATGTCCCACGTGGAGTCACACATGTCCCGCGTGGACTCACACATGTCCCGCGTGGAGTCCAAGTGGGATGCACTGCATGAGATGACGGCGGTGCACAGGGACATTTTACAATGCCTCCGCCAGATGAACAGCAACCAGTCCACACCTCCCTGTGTGCCAACAACATCTGGTGCTGAACAAACTGCAACTGCCACAGGGAGGGAGGATGACTCTGGCGGAGAGTCCCCTGCACCGCAGCAGCCTGTACTTGAGGGGCCCCCCAAAGAAGAGGGGTCGTCCGAGGAGGGGCAAGTGAGAGGCCGATGGCCAAGCGCAACTCCCAGGAAGCCTGAACCTGTTCTGGATGTTCACCTTTGTGCACAGACTGTTCACCCTGTTGACGGCAACACTACTCCCACACATTGCATGGGGAGTACAAGTTGGACCAATGTCTCAGACAACTGTGGCCCCGATACTGGGGATTTTGTCTACCAGGACTTTCAATTCACCTAGGAACTTCTGATTGCAAGATTTATGTACAGCACTACCCATCCTACGCACTATTCACACAAATGTATCACAATAAACACACTAATACACCATACTTGCCTCTGTTGTGATTCCAACGTGGGTGCTGTTATGGGGATGATGAACTGCAAAATTACACTGTGTATGCGAACTGCAACAGCAAGTACAACACAGGCATGTGAGTAAAGGCAACGTGACACATATGAGGGAGACACACCACCAGGGCTACACAACACATACACACCTAGGCCATCTGACTCATTGCCTACACTGATGTTGCCAGGGAAGACGGTGCAATGCACAGACACCACACCCATTCCCAGTTGTAGTCAAGTAGCCCACAGGTGCAGTAAGCAAATGGCAGTCAAATGTGTGACCACAGACAACGCACATCACAAAGTGAAGCACAGGTTTATTACACAGTTGCAACATGTCGTAACCACTACAGATACAAGGAAATCCCACCTGGCAGCGGGCACACAGTCAACAACTGTAGACAGAAGGAAGTCCATTGGTGTGGCGCACATCACCTGTAGGGACACAACAGCTACCACCCTGGAAGTGCAATCACGTCGTCGGTGGACACAGTTGACCAAACGAATTTGAAAGTACCCTGTGAAGGACCGAAATGACACACAGTCAAAAGCAATGGAGAACAGGACAGAACAGCAAAACTCATGCACAATACATGTTACAAGATACCCACCCAGAACCAAGTTAGCATGTCAACACTGTTGGGGAGTACAGCCCACCTGTAAGCACACATCGCAACACACATCCAGTCAAGTAGCCCATGGACACACTCCAACAGCACCAGAGCACCACCTACACATATCATGCCAACTCACATCATTGACATGACACCTCAGGATACTCACATTCAGCTAAAGAAGTTGGTGATGAGCTGTGTGCGGACATCACCTCTCATCATCATCATCATCATCACTGGCATCGTGGTCCAGGCCAGGATCCTCCACAGGTGGCGGATGTTGGTCATTGTCATCCTGGATGAGAGGCAACTCCTTCCGCACTGCCAGGTTGTGGAGCATGCAGCAGACGATGATAATCTTGCACACTTTCGCAGGGGCATATGGGAGGGACCCTCCGGTCTTGTCCAGGCAGCGGAAGCGGCTCTTCAAGAGACCAAATGTCCGCTCAATCACTCTCCTGGTCCGACCATGTGCCTCATTGTAGCGCATCTGGGCTGGTGTCACAGGGTTCCTGAGGGGTGTCAGCAACCACGGCATGTTGGGGTATCCCGAGTCACCTACGGACAGACAAGTGCACATTAGCTGACTTGGAAAAGTGGGCGGAATACTACAGATCAGATCACACACAATGGCACAAAGTCAGTACACACCGACAAGCCAGGCACGCTGGTTCTGCATCTGTGCCATCATCCTGGGGATGCGACTACTCCTCATCACAAAGGCATCGTGTGCTGAACCAGGGAAACGGGCACACACGTGTGTGATGGTCATATCTGCAAGACACACCACCAGTGCATTGACCGAGTGGTAGTGCTTGCGGTTCCTGTAGGCCTGCTCCTGGGCCTGTGGTGGTACCAAAGCCACATGTGTCCCATCAATGGAGCCAATGACATGCGGCATCCTCCCCAGGGCATAGAAGTCACTCTTCACGTCAGTGAGTCGTCGCAGTCTAGGGAAATAGATGTACCGGTTCAGGAATAGCAACATTGCCGCCAAAACATCGCGGAGCACACGGCTCAACATGGTCTGTGACATCCCACCAGCAGTCGCCACAGTATGTTGGAAGGTACCGGTGGCAAAGAAGTGTGGGGCTGCCATCACCTTCACCTTGGGGGTCAGCGCTGTAGGATACGGCCGGCCAGGCTGCAAATGTGGGGCCAACTGCACTGCCAAATCCTCAATCAGCTGCCTGGTGAAGCGGTACCGTCGGATGCTGTCCCGTTCCACCATCGTTGCCAGGTCTGGGAATGGTTGATGGACAGCAGGAGCCCTGCAGTGCAGAGATGAAGTAAGCAAGATTGTCAGTCAGCCCACATATGCAGCATTGAACACACTCAATATCCCAGCATACATCATTATGAGGCACAACTACATGAAGTGTGCAGTTCCGTAAGGACATGTATGGTACATACATGGCCAACATCTGTCATCACGGTCCAACAAGTGGCATCAATAAGTCCCAGGTTGGCCCATTGGATATCATGAGGCCGTGTCACAGTTCCCATCTCCTGCTGCCGTGTCACAATCACCCCCCACAGTGACATGTGAGGACAGATGTGCCCCAGGCATCACAGCTCAACGACAGGTACATTCCCAGGGACCCTGTATTGCCACATGGATACTGGCATTACATGGAGTATCATGTATACACCACAGCAAAACAACTATGACCCCCACAGGTAGTGGTCCCACTTGCCACTGCAGGACAGAAATGGACGTCTGTGACACACACACGCACAACATCAAAGTCCATGCACACACAACGTGGATGTGGAGTCTGTCTCCCATTGTGCACATGAAATCAGAGACATTGTAAACACTACATGCACACAGACTGTGGAGGACCATCACTATTGTGCCACTGGGACACCCTGGCTCAAACATACCATCCCACATGGGACTCACGGGGTATGTGACATGACATACACATACACCACCGTGAAATGTGACCATGGCACATGCACAGATATGAACAGTTGCACATCACAGTGGTCATGTACACGTAACACCCAGGATCCTGTCCCCATGAACACGTGCACAGCCTGGGGGTGGCTGCCCCCAGGTGACACCCACAGGACAACATGTACACCAACATACACACAATAGGAAATGCAGCCTTACATGCCTTATCATACAGTTTGGACAGGCTGTTGTGTTGTAGGTGTGCCCCTCACTCCCTGGGAGCTATCTGTGGCTGGCATATGTTCATCTGAGACAGGCATGGTGACATATGCCAGTCACTTGTACAGGGATGCGTTGAACAGCAATGGACCGATCGGTGCACCCGGCCGGCCCATTGCATTCAATGTGTGCAGGTACGCGTTGTACCCCTGTACGCGTTGATCAGCAATGGACCGATCGGTGCCCCCGGCCGGCCCATTGCATTCAATGTGTGCGGGTACGCGTTGTACCCCTGTACGCGTTGTACCGCAATGGACCGATCGGTGCCCCCGGCCGGCCCATTGCATTCAATGTGTGCGGGTACGCGTTGTACCCCTGTACGCGTTGATCAGCAATGGACCGATCGGTGCCCCGGCCGGCCCATTGCATTCAATGTGTGCGGGTACGCGTTGTACCCCTGTACGCTTTGATACCGCAATGGACCGATCGGTGCCCCCGGCCGGCCCATTGCATTCAATGTGTCGGGTACGCGTTGTACCCCTGTACGCGTTGATCAGCAATGGACCGATCGGTGCCCCGGCCGGCCCATTGCATTCAATGTGTGCGGGTACGCGTTGTACCCCTGTACGCGTTGTACCGCAATGGACCGATCGGTGCCCCGGCCGGCCCATTGCATTCAATGTGTGCGGGTACGCGTTGTACCCCTGTACGCGTATGTACCGCAATGGACCGATCGGTGCCCCCAGCCGGCCCATTGCATTCAATGTGTACGGGTACGCGTTGTACCCCTGTATGCGTTGTACCGCAATGGACCGATCGGTGACCCCGGCCAGCCCATTGCATTCAATGTGTGCGGGTACGCGTTGTACCCCTGTACGCTGTTGATCAGCAATGGACCGATCGGTGCCCCGGCCGGCCCATTGCATTCAATGTGCGCGGGTACACGTTGTACCCCTGTACGCGTTAGTACCGCAATGGACCGATCGGTGCCCCCGGCCGGCCCATTGCATTCAATGTGTGCGGGTACGCGTTGTACCCCTGTACGTGTTGATCAGCAATGGACCGATCGGTGCTCCGGCCGGCCCATTGCATTCAATGTGTGCGGGTACGCGTTGTACCCCTGTACGCGTTGATCAGCAATGGACCGATCGGTGCGCACCCATTGACAATGGTCTTGCCTGGCAACGGACGCGTTTCGAAATTCGAACGAGTCGGTTGCTGGAAATTCAGTTGGTCACCCACAACAATGTTGCAAAATCATGTATGTCATGAAGTTGAAGATTTGTAGGATGCCGTGGGCGTGTATTGGTGCTGCTATTCCATGGATTGGCCAGATTCAGAAGATGCAAACGACTTGGACCTATCACTTTGGACACAAGGGACAGTATCTGCCTCTCCAGCACATATATATTGCTGGCTGTTCCCCTGAGAGCTCACTTGCCTGCACTACGTGCTCCAGGACGACATCTGCCACTGCACTGCTGCTGTCTCTGCCCCTCTGGACCCTGCAATGGCACGTACTGTGGAGAGAGCCCCAGCCTTCAGCCTTGAGGAGAACCAGGCCCTGCTGGACAGCCTACTTCCACAGTACAGCAAGCTGTATGGGACACCAGGGGAGCAGGTGAGTGTTCTGTGCACTGCCTTTCTGAATGTGCATTTTGTCTGACTAGCAAGGCTGAAAGTCTGCACGCCACTGGCTAGCAGGCTCACTGAGTAGTTGTCACCCCCATAGTGTGTAGTGACATGCACTGGACAGGTATGGTGCAGTGACAGTGCATTTGAACAAGGTTTTACTTCCCATGCAATGATACCATGTAGTGACGTCTGGCAAACTGTCCATGGGCAGCGTTGCACTGCCTGTGTACATCATGTGCCCCTGTGAATGAGACATGTATATACAACTGTGTCATGCACGGATATGTTGCATGTGTAGTAATGGCCTTTTCACTTTGTCATCCTGACAGGTTAATGCCCATCGGAAGCAGGAGATCTGGAAGGACATCGTCCGGGCTGTCCGGTCCGTGGGGGTCTACAAGCGCCGGATCCGCAACTGCCAGAAGAGGTGGCAGGACCTTCGGGGCTGGACCCGGAGGATTGCACGGGTCCAGCTGAAGCTGTCGCCTCCTCGCAGGAGGGGCGGAACACGGACCCTGACCCCCACATGCTCCAGATCCTGGCGGTGGTGTTTCCAGACCTGGATGGGCAGCTGAAGGCCAGACAGCAGCAAGGAGGGGGTGAGTCAAAGACTGCACTGTGAACTCTGTATTACATGCTTTGTGCCCTCCTCTGGCCTGGTTCAACTGCCACAGTACAGCAGTCATGCTGTCCAGGAGCCATGTCCCTCTATTGTGCACTGCCCACTCCTCATCTGATACCCAGGTGTGGCCCTTACATTCAGGGAATTGTGTCACTTGGGACTGTGTCCTTGCAGTTTGCTTCACTAAAGGTGGGGGACAGCATCTGTTTCCCTAACTCTGTTGTGGGCATCATGGGTGGGTCCATTGTTCACACAACGCCTGTGTTCGGACATGTAATCTGCGTGTTGCTTTGATATGCGGTCCACTTGCTGAGCTGAGCCACCACATGTGCCTGGGGTATGTGGCACATGCCCATGCAGTGGGTGGGAACAATGTTTGGGCCCCAGGAGTGTGCAGATTACGTGTGTCACACATACATAGCCAGCTATCCACTGTCCAGGGCTCATCTCTCATTCATGTGGGGCAGGACAGTCATGCCTACTCCAGGCCATGCAATGCACTCTGTACTCCCACTCCCGTGTATCAGCTGACACATTGTGCGCAGTGATTTGACCCCTCAGGTGTCTGCCTCTGTGTCAGTGTGCTGTGGATTAGTTGCCAGGACTGCTGGGGTGTTTCTTGGTAGGGGCTCAGCATGCCACTGGAGATGTGACCATAGGAGACGATACTTGTGTGTCACAAAGGTGTTTGATCAGCTGCCCGTGCAGACTGGGGTATGCGAATGTGAAGTTCAGGCAGCTGTTCCCCATTCACAGCAGATTGTGAGGGGCTCAGGTTCAGAGGGTAGTGTCACAGGTCTCCCATATGTCCAATCGGTATGACCTGGACAGATGAGGGTTAAGATGATGTGTTGTGTGGGGGATGTACATGTGCACTTGTGCAGCTCCAGGACTTGCATTCCCCATGACCTACTATTGTGACACAGTGCAGAGTGTTGTTGTCTGGCTGCCAAGTCATACATCACTGAGACAGTGATGTATGACTTAGCAGTCATGCCTCCGCCATGGCATGTGTCTACTTATTGGTGATCCTGCAGGGGAGTGACATGTGCTACATGCACACCATTGTGGCGATGGCTATCAGGACATGGGTGCATCATGGTGTCTGTCGCTGGTATGCATCACATGCATATCCTATTTGACTCTGGGCGTCCCTTTCATCCGGAAACCTGTACTGACTCAGTGGCAAGAGTTGTGATGTGTGCATGTCCACATGCTACACCGTGTCCTCTGCACTGTCCAACTACTGTGTAGTTGGTGCATGTGTCCACACTGGGGTGTTGCTATCCAACAGACACCAGACAGATGGGTGCAAGGCCATGTGGGATGTGAGTGCCATGGTTGGCATCAGACTGACAATTGGCTTCTCCTGTTCAGTTAGGGCACTTTTAGCAATGTACAACTAATGATGCCAGGGCTTGCTCTGTAATATGCTGTGCTCACAGTGGTGTGTGCGTTTGGTGCAGGTGACTGATGTCTGTCTGTTTCCCATTGTTTGCAGATACATCCACGGCCACGGAAGGGGACAGCTCCATGGACCAGGAGGAGCCAGAGAGCCAGACTGGGTCAGCAGCCGAGGAGTGGTCGGAGGGATCCAGTGGCACGGAGGGTGAGGGGAGCCACACCGAGGAGTCCTCAGCACCATCCACCTCAGCTGAGGACCAGAGCAACTCGGAGGATGACTCCCTTATGGAGGCGGGTGTCAGCAGCCACCACACCCCAGCTAGTGTTGCTGTCCCCGCCACCACCAGCACCACCACCGCCCTCCCATCGGCTCCCATTCCCCAGGTCCGTGGAGGCTCCCATGTTCGGGAGCGTGTCTCCTTTGGGCCAGGCACCGCACCCCCTGCCCCTGTGTCCCCTGCTGCCCTGAGTGAGGAGTCTGTGTACCTCCTTCGCCAGCTCCATGTAGGGCAGACAGCCATGCTGAGTGTCCTCCATGCGCACACCGCTCTGTTGACTCAGCTGGTGTCGTTCATGGAGGGCATCTCATCGGGCATGTCTGACCTACAGAGGGGCAATAGGTCCATGGACTCCTCCCTGACGGCAGCAGTGTCCCTCCTCAGACAGTCCCTCACCCCTCCTGCCTCTGCTCCATCCACACTCCCCAGCACCTTACCCGTCCCAAGCACACACACACCGGCACAGGCACACACCAGCACACACACATCCAGCACACAGACACACACGCCACAAACAAAACGCACACGCACGCACAGTCAGGGCACTGAAACCAGACTCACAGGGGATGGGGCCCTGGAACACACACACGCATCCACGAGCACTGCGCAGTCCTCAGTTGCCTCTCCCTCCAAAACACCCTCCCTTGCCTCACCTGCAACCCCAAAGACCCAGCGGCTCTTCCTCAGTGACCTCGGCCTCTTCCCCTCCGATCCAGATGATACAGCATTCAGGGGCAAGAGGAAGCCCACCCACACGGAGCAGAGTGCCCCTCGCCCCCGGACACCCTCCCCCAGGCGCAGACAGACTGAGGCCCCCACCCGCAAGTCCCCCCGGAGTCGTAAGAGCAAGACCCCGCCGCCGCCCTGCAGCTCCAGGTCTCCTTCCTCCATCCCTCAGGCCCCCACTCCACAGGTGCCCCCACCACACCCTGCCCCAGGTTCCCCCACCCACAGATATACCATCCCCAAGAGGATCCGGCCTTCTCCCCCTGCCACTTGCTCTCCCGGCACCACACCCCCGCTGCGCTTGTCTGTGCCACTGATGTGGTGAGGGTGTCCTCCCCCTCTGTCCAGCCCACCTTGCCTGTTCCCCATTCTCCTCCCCTGGTGGTAGGCACTGCAGTGGAGTCCACTACCACCCTGTCTGACTTGGGCACTGCAGTGGCGGACCTGTCCACTCCATCTGCAGGGTCCACTGCAGTCGTGCCGGCACCCACAACATCTGAGTCATGCCCCCAGTTGTGCCGGCACACACCATGTCAGACACCTCCACTGCAGTTGTCAGTGGCTCTCCAGCACCCACCACCCCTTCCCTGCTTCCTCCTGGTGAGCCCTGATCCTGTCCCTGCGGTGCCTGGCCTGCCCCTCGGTTGCCCCTCCTAGTGGATTGTCCCTGGTTTTGTGCAGGCATGCGTAGGGTGACATCTGCCACTGTCACCCACTTTGGACTTTGACAATGGACTGGCCATTGGCCTTTGTGTTTTTTCTGGACTTTGTTTTCATTACACACATATGCTGAATAAAGCAACTTTCTGTTCTCTAGTGCTTATGCTTCTGATGTACATGTTGTTGATGATGCTAACCATGCCCTTGCTGCAGTGATGGTGATATTTGGTCTCATGATAATGAAGTGTTACTGTGCAGGAACCCATGTGGTCCAGGGGGAATGTGTCCTATCCTGTGGTGTATCCATGTCATCCATAGCAGCATCTGAGGGTGTCATGTGTTCAGTATTTGGCAATGGGATTTCCTACTTAGATTAGCTATTTCACATCTGTGGCTTCCACCCCTGCACATCTGTTGTGCCTGCCATTGTTCAATTCGTCTACTTCCCTGACCGTGTGGCCATGTCCACTGGACATGCAGGTTTGGGCATCAATGGGGAAGGACTCATCCGTGTTGTCAGTGCAACATTGCTATACAAGTGTGTTGGATCTGTGCTGATGATTACGTTGGCACTTCCATGACCAGGCTGATGTGACGGGAGCCCTCATTTGGTGCTAATTGTTGATTGTGTGACCAAGTGCTCAGCTGACATGATGGGGCCCTACTGAGGCAACATATGGCACAGCTTTCCTCACACAGGAGTGGAGTCCCCTCATGGCAGTGTGTACTCCTGTGACATTGCCTGCGCCCAAGGTGTGTGTTGTATGTGCATGTCTGTGTGTTCACTTCCGTTTAGCTGTGCATGCTGTGATCCCTAGTGTTGTACCTGTTTGTGATGCTTGCTGAGTTGACCTATGTTCCCCCAAAGTCTTCTCCCTGGGTTCTCTGTGATGTGGGTGCATGGCACATTACTGGTCATCAGGGTGTCACCCATAGGTGTGTTTGCTGTCAGGGCTGAGTTTGTGTGCAGACGCAGATGGGTCACAGTCAGGTTTCCCCTTGGCACTTGTATTTGCCCCTGTCATGTGATTTCCAGTTTGTGTTATCTTTCAGTGATTGTGACACGTTGTGTGTGTGACTGCTGGCACTCCTCAGGGTCCGGGCTGCAATGTTGGTTGTTGTCTATGTGTGTTCTTTGTGGGTGACCTTGGCTTCTTCATTGGTGTGTGACTGTGGCTGGGATCCCATTGGTTGGTGTGGTATTGCCGTCATGTCCATGTACAGCGTAGTGTGCAGTGTGTCAGACATTCAGGAGTCTTGTTGAGTGGCCATGTGTGATGTGTTTCTGCACCTTGGTTCCCACCCACCACCCTGGAATAGTCATGGGTGCATGTGCAATGTCACCAGTGCATGTGTGCTTCACTGCTGCACATTGTTGGAGGTCGAGGGGTGTGGTGTTGAGTGTGTGCAGATGAGAGTTGTTGCCCGGCTAGGCCCCTGCCTCCATGTTGGCCTTGGCTTACTGGCCATGCTGATTGATTTGTGCTTGTGTAGGTGTGATGGTAGTTTGTTGCTCAGGACACATGACTGTGGTTCACAGTGTGAACGACATTTAGCTTTGTCATCATAGTGGGATTGTAATGCAGCCCAGGGTCACCACATTGTGGGGGCCCTGGGGGTAGTGCTGTGGTGTGTCTGTGTCTTGCTGTGTCAGTTGCTGTTCCTACGTGCCTGTGTGACATGTGTGATTTGTGCTCCCTCTCATCTGACAATGCCTGCTTGCCCACATAGGGGATTTGGATCCATGAGTTACCTTTGTGTGGCACTGTATGCACATCTGTATGATTGGTATTCAGGCCTCCTCATGTGTTGTGTGGTTGCCTGGGGACACTGGCACCCCCCTCACCTGTTGTGTATGATGTGCAGTGTGGGTCTGCCTGTTTGTGTTTGTGCATCTGCACCACTGCATTGGCATATCTTGGGTGTGCCATTGGCTGTATGTAGTTTGGTGGGTTTCCCCTGCTGTCCCTGGGACTCCTAGGTCATCGGTCAGCACAATGATCATGGTTTGTGTGTCCCATTGCTGCCATGGAATGGTATCTGTTCACCTCACATCTACAGTCTCCACAGGGTATCTGCATTTGTGTGCCCATTGGTGCAAATATGTGGGTCTGCATTCTGATGGTCACTTCTGTCATTGTGTCATTGATGAATGTTGACAGTGTCAGCCCCCATGGGTGTTGTTTGTCTGCACATGGCCAAAGGTATGTCTTATTTGCACTGCAGTATTTGGCTCCCCAATTTATGTTGCAATGGGACACATGCACTACTTTGCCACTGATGTGTTTTTTGTTCTGTGACCAGGAATCATCCATGCAGTTTGGCAGTTGCAGCTCTTTCTTTGTCATCACTTACCTTTTGGTCACTGTGATGATGGGGGTTTGGACCCCATTGCCACAATGTTCAAAATGTGCTTCAGCTATGGACCCCACACTTACCTTTTGGTCACTGTGGTGATGGGGCGTTAGACCCCATTGCCACAATGTTCAATATGTGCTTCAGCTATGGACCCCACACTTACCTTTCGGTCACTGTGATGATGGGGGTTTGGACCACATTGCCACAATGGTCATGGCCTGCTTGCATTGTGGGGGCCACACACATATATGTGTGGCACATGTGCTAGGGGGTCACATTGTATGTTCAAAGTCATGTTCAGTGTTGTAGGCATTTGACACAGTCTACACACGCTTGTCATGGTGTTGGGGGATGTCTTTTTCTTGCATTCCCTAGGTTGTGGTGTGCTGGTTGTGTCATGCATTGTCCATCCTATTAGTGGGGGTGGTAGTGGTGGTAGGCATCCAGCCCCCCCTGGCTAAGGGTGGTAGTAGTGGTAGGCATCCAGCCCCCCCTGGGTGAGGGTGGTAGTAGTGGTAGGCATCCAGCCCCCCTGGGTGAGGGTGGTAGTAGTGGTAGGCATCCAGCCCCCCTGGGTAAGGGTGGTAGTAGTGGTAGGCATCTGGCACCCCCTGGCTAAGGGTGGTAGTAGTGGTAGGCATCCAGCCCCCCTGGGTGAGGGTGGTAGTAGTGGTAGGCATCCAGACCCCCTGGGTAAGAGTGGTAGTAGTGGTAGGCATCTGGCACCCCCTGGCTAAGGGTGGTAGTAGTGGTAGGCATCCAGCCCCCTGGGTGAGGGTGGTAGTAGTGGTAGGCATCCAGCCCCCTGGGTGAGGGTGGTAGTAGTGGTAGGCATCTGGCACCCCCTGGCTAAGGGTGGTAGTAGTGGTAGGCATCCAGCCCCCCTGGGTGAGGGTGGTAGTAGTGGTAGGCATCCAGCCCCCCTGGGTGAGGGTGGTAGTAGTGGTAGGCATCTGGCACCCCCATGGCTAAGGGTGGTAGTGGTGGTGGGCATCCAGCCCCCCTGGGTGAGAGTGGTAGTAGTGGTAGGCATCCAGCCCCCCTGGGTGAGGGTGGTAGTGGTGGTAGGCATCCAGCCCCCCTGGGTGAGGGTGGTAGTAGTGGTAGGCATCCAGCCCCCCTGGCTAAGGGTGGTAGTAGTGGTAGGCATCCAGCCCCCTGGGTGAGGGTGGTAGTAGTGGTAGGCATCCAGCCCCCTGGCTAAGGGTGGTAGTAGTGGTAGGCATCCAGCCCCCTGGGTGAGGGTGGTAGTAGTGGTAGGCATCCAGCCCCCCTGGCTAAGGGTGGTAGTAGTGGTAGGCATCCAGCCCCCCTGGGTGAGGGTGGTAGTAGTGGTAGGCATCCAGCCCCCTGGGTAAGGGTGGTAGTAGTGGTAGGCATCTGGCACCCCCATGGCTAAGGGTGGTAGTAGTGGTAGGCATCCAGCCCCCCTGGGTAAGGGTGGTAGTAGTGGTAGGCATCTGGCACCCCCTGGCTAAGGGTGGTAGTAGTGGTAGGCATCCAGCCCCCTGGGTAAGGGTGGTAGTGGTGGTGGGCATCTGGCACCCCCTGGCTAAGGGTGGTTGTGGTGGTTGGCATCCGGCCCCCTGGGTAGGGGTGGTGGTGCGCATTCAGGCCCCTGTGTGCATATGTGGCATTGGTGATGGGCATCCCGTCCCTATGGTGCTGCTGTTGCTGGTGTAAGTATATTCTGCATCCCTCTGTGTGTGTGTGATGTGTCGTGTACGTGTTGTATGTGTTTTGTGGTTGGTGTCTGACTTACCTTCTGCGCCGTACACGTCCGTGCCTGTTCCGGTGGTAACTGTAGAATATTGGTATGATCGGGACGAAGGGATTCATGGTTGGTTCGTGTCGTTCGTCCTTCTCGTTGCTTCGCGTCGTCCTCGTCGCTTCGCGTCGTCCTCGTCGCTGGCGTGTTCGTCTCGTAGCCGTGGATTGTGTTGTGGCGCGAATTTATGTGCGCCTCTCCCGGATGCTTTGACGTGCTGTGCGTAGCGACGGGTTCGGCGCGTACGGGAAGCGCATCGTACTTGTTCGGCCGGACGGAGCTGCATTTTCCCTTCCGTGCGACTCGATTCTGCGTTTCCGGATTCGCCTCGGTCGGAGAACAGGACCTGGATTGGGTGAGTACGGCTCGGCCGGATTCTGTGCTGTTGTGCGCATCGTACTTACTCGTTCGGTGTGCTGTACGGATCGGTCGGGAAACAGGCATTCACATGGCTTTTTTCCCGACCGAATGGTATTGGGTGCGCCTCCGACCGAGATCGGAATCGGCCCCTATGTCAGGAATCAGCAGACAGGAACAGCCAGCTCAAGAATAGGAGACAGCATAGAAAGCCTCTCCTCACGCATGTAGGAAAGTAAACCAACCAACACCAACAGACTCCCGCAGAAAACTCCTAAACCCCTCCCACCAGGAACCTCAATTATACCCTAAAACCCAAATGTCCAACCCACACTTGTGTCAGAACAGAGGATTTCTCTGCACATGATTGGTTAAGGAAGGGGGTGTACTGTCACACCACTCTCGTCATGTCCCTTAGCTCATCTTCTTCATTGTTCATTTATTCTGCATATCTACTTCTACCCCAGGAAATACAAATTCGAGCCTCTGTCATAACATTCGTTTCCTTCATCCTAGTCATGTAGCAAATCATGTGTCACATTTATTCCATTCAGGCCGCATGGTAAAGGAATTGTTCTTTCACTCAAGAAAATTTATGTTTCTATCAGTTGTCTCTGACACAGGACTGGCGAAGGACACTTGTCTTCCACTGCCATCATGTTGCTCAGTGTTATTTTGCAGAATTTTATTCTAGACTTTGTTAACACCGTGTTTTTTCGCAGAACAGAAAACCATGCTTCTATGAAAAACAAACACAGGCATTATTAATCCCTTTTAATGTTTTCCATTACGCATCCACCCCATGTTGCATCTATCCATGCACAACCCACATTAGTATGGTTCTTCTAGCAAATGTTAATAATGGGCACTAAAAGCAGCATTAGTCTTTTATTTTTGTCATGTCAAGAAGCCTTTTGCGGCCTACTTCAGTGCTTTAGTAAGCGCTTGCGCAGTAGCATTTTCCCTCATGTTAGGCTCTTTTCCACATTAGTTTTTCACCGCACACAGTTAGTAAATGTTACTGAGGGTTCAATTCGAGCAGGTTTTATTTCGCAAAAACCCTGCTCCATCAATCCCCCCTTTGATGGCGTTTTGAGCCATCACCAAAATACTCACCAATACAGATTGTCGCTTAGAAAGCAGTTGTTCTTTCTCGTTTTATCATTATCCCATCTAAATCCTTCATCATTTCATAATAATTCCCTTTCTTTTCCTCTAATTCTATCTCTTCTCTCTTTCTCTTGCTTGCTTTTCGTTTTACATTAGAAGCCTCTTTTCTGCATTTACAACATTTATAGATCAGAAAAATCATTAGTACTGCTGAAGCCACTGCAATGATAGACGTTAGTATTCTCCCTAATACACTATTCCCAAAGGCAGTAAACCAATTGCCCATGGAGGAAAAACTCTTACTAAGGGGGACATTACGATGGCGGGCGGACAAAGTCCGCCCGCCACCGTAACGGAGAATGGGACCGTCCGCCATAGGAGCGGCGGTCCCGCCTGTCGGATTAGGATGCCACCGCCACGGTGGCGGTGGCATCCCGCATATATTGAATTGCGGCAGGCGGTGCTGTAAGCAGCACCCGCCACAATGCAATATATGCAAGTTGTGCATTTGCATGCACACCGTGACAGGCATCGCACGGTGCCTGCCACCTTGTGCATGCAAATGCAGGGGGGGTATCATAGGTACCCCCCGTGTGCACCTCCCACCCCCTAACATCTGGGGGGCCCACAACGGGCCCCCAACAGCAAACACCGTATGCCTTTCCATGGCGGCAACGCCGCCATGGAAAGGCTGCTCTCCGCCGCCATCCTAATATGGATGGCGGTGTCTAGCAGACACTGCCACCATATTAGGCCCCTTTACCGCCCGGTCCGCTGTCGGACCGGCGGAAAACCGGCGGATGGTCTTTCCGGGGGATATGGCATGCGGGCGGTGTGTAATGGCGGGCGGATCGCCACCGCCATACGGGCGGTGGCGACCCCCTTAGTTTCTCTCAAGCACCGTCAACCTTTAGTTCAGTCAAATTTTCTCAAAGATTCGTAATGTTCTTTATATACCCCTCTAAACTTTTACTCTTGTCAGGTATATATGTACAACATTGTTAAATCTTTAACATATTACAGACTCCACCATCTTTAGCCAATAATACATCAAGGGCAAGTTGATTTTGTAAAACCACTGATCTAATCGCAACCATTTCAGTATCAATCATCAAGAAACCACCAGCAGTATCCGTTGATAAACGATCACCATTGTGGACAATTTTCTAATTTTATGTGAGTTTAATATGACTCCAACTGAAGGTATCAATGCTCCAAAAATATCTCCCACTATTTCTGAAAAACTTGCTCCTCTCTTATTACGTGTTAGTCCATTCTTTACTTAATTGATTCTGTCATTTTTATCCAAGTGGTACACCTTTGGAAATACAATGCCAATATAGCAACATCCATACCAATGTGCAGGCAACCTATAGTAGACATTCTTACCACACACATAATAGATTCCTGGAAAGACAGGATCAGTTCCTCCTTTTATTCCCCATCCTCCCGTAATTAGGAAAGTATGATCACATTCACTAGGACCAATGAAATAATTGTTATAATCAGTTTTTAGTCTAAGCAAGCAAAGCTTACCTCTATGATTCCAGTCCAGGGTCATGGCAGTGTATGTCTCACCCTTTTTGTAATCTCCTTCTCTGAAAGCCCATGGAGGTACATGAGACTTTTGCTCAGCAGCTTTTCCCTTAAAATCCTGCCTTCTATCTTCTACCATGTTAATGAATTCTATTTATTCAAACCGCAGTCAACAAGTTAAATTGTGTCTATGAGCATATACTATATCAATTGTTTTTGTTGGGTGGAAAAATTCCCCCATATATTCTGCATTTTCAGCACTACTCACTCTATTCATGTTCCTTCTAATAGGAATTTCTGAAACACTAAATCCATGTTAGAATAATAATACTGTAAACTACCTCTCTCGTAAAACAGACTAGTTAGTACACTACAAGACACACCATATGTTAAAGGTAGGTGATGATATGTCACCCCCTCTGAGACAGACGATGGTAATTGCATGTACACATAATCTCTCGCATCCATTGTGTCAACGTACTCATACAACAACTTAGTAAATACATTTAACGAAAAGTCATTAATTGATTTATCTTGATGGTAGATGCTATCACCTTCCATCTTTTCTATATTAGTATGTGAGACTTCTTTAAGACTCTACTTTTTCACTCGACACACCATTAGTATTATTTTTATGGTTAGTTGCCATTAAGACAGGCACAATAACAATTAGTGTTAACCACACCAACATTAGTAATAAAATACTGAATAAGCAAGCATTAATACATCTACGTTTGAACCTACGATTTTGATATCCAGTCTCAGTTATTTTTGCCATTTTAAGGAAAAAATTTATATCAATTCAAAAAGAAAAAACAACTATAAAAAACTATCTAAGTAGTGTATCCAAACACTTCAAGCCTTCTTCTTTCTTCACCCCTCTTTTTTTTTTTTTTATATCTTCTTCACAGCCTTTGATTCAATGTTTTCTTTTAGTTCTCTTTTCTTTGAATTAAATTCTTTAGTTTTCTGCACCCTTTAGTTTTCACAGTTCTCTTAGGGTGGCTCAAATCCGTTTGCTTCACCCTGCTTTGTACTAGTGTCTTCCTTGCTTTGATCTGTATGCTCAATTTCTTCCAATACCACATATGTCCATTCTGGTGCTGCATATTTCCTGTTTGGAATTCTTACTCTCTTAGTTTTCCAAACTAATTCTTCTTCTGACTCACTTTGTTCTGTTTTGTTTGGCACTTCAACTATCGTGTCTGGTATTTTCTTTTTCAGAGTGTATTTTAGTCTTTTCACTCCTTTTGGCCACACATCACCTTTTCTTGCTCTCTTAGCTTGCACAGTTCCCTCTGCTTCAGTGTCAAGTTCGCAAGTTCTTTTATTCAGTTCTTTTCTCTGTTGCACTTGCTCTTGATTCTCATTTAACACTCTTCAATCATCACTTTCGACAGCAGTCTCACGAGACCCAGTAGCTGGTGCCCACTTTATTCAACTTTGTTCTCGCTCATCCACGTGTTCAACACTCTCAGAATTTGTAGCTTCAGACTCTATGTTTTCACGTTCTACAGTTTCTGACCTTCTTGACTCTCTGCCTGTCTCTGCTCTTCTTCTTCTTGTCTTTCAAGTGGACTTCGGACTCTTCTTGTGTGACTTGCGTGTATCCAATTCTGCAAGCCTCCGCACTTCACTGCTGTCATTGTCACCAGTATAATCTGGTATGGGCCATGCCACCTAGGCTCCAGACACGACTTTCTCACATGTTTCTTCACTAGGATCCACTCCCCTGGACTTAAATCATGTGCTTGCTCTTGCTGCGTTGTGGTTGCACTTTCTCCAACCTGATGAGACACAGAACGCACCACATCAGCCAATCCTTTGCAATAATCAAGCACCAAATCATCAGTTATATTCATCAGTTGATTCGCTGGTACAATCGTCTGTCTCATTGCTCTCCCCATTATAACTTCATGAGGGGATAATCCAGTCTTTTTATCAGGAATGCTTCTCAGACTAATTAATACCAATGGTAAAGCGTCTGGCCATTTCAGTGTTGTGGATGCACACACCTTTGATAATCTCGATTTAATAGTGCTGTTAATTTGCTCGACCACACATGAGGCTTCTGGTCGATAGGCACAATGCAGCTTTTGCTCAATTTGTAATGCTGCGCAAATCATCCAAATTATTTCATTATTAAAATGTGTACCTCTATCCGTTTCTAAAGAGACTGGAAATCCAAATCTAGGAATAATCTCTCTCAAAAGCAATTTAGCAACTGTTAGACTAACATTTCTTCATGTTGGATATGCTTCTACCCAACGAGAAAACAAACAGACGACAACCAAAACATATTTTAGTCCATTACAAGGAGGAAGTTCAATAAAATCTGCCTGCAATCCAGCAAAAGGACCTGCTGCTTTTCCAATCCGTCCTCAACTGACAACAGTCTTTCTACCTGGATTCTGCTGCTGACAGACTACGCACCTCTAGCAAAGACTCTCCGCAATAACCCTGAACTTTGGACTGTACCATGACTGTTTGAAAAGCCTAATCATAGCATCTCTTCCCACATGAGTCACTCCATGGTACATCCTGACAAATTGTGAAAGTAAACAATCTGGCATTACTGGTCTTTCATCTACATACACCCATATTTCATCTTCAGGTCTCTTTGTACATCCTGACTTTATCCAAAGCTCTTTTTCTTCCTCACTGGCTTCTTCCTGCAATTGTCTAACTTCATCCCATGTTTCTAGAGAAGGGAACATCAAGTGACAATTTGTATTCTTTTTTTCTGTTCCTTTATTGATTGAAACTGAATTTTGTGCACAGAAACAAGCCACTTGGTCTGCGTATCTGTTGCCACTAGTCACATAATCATTTCTTGATTTATGTGCTTGGTATTTGACCACTGCAATTTTTTTAGGTAATTGTAATGCATTCAGCAAATATTTTACTTCTTTGCTGTTTCTTATCGGGGATCCTGAAGAAGTCAGAAATCCACGTTGCATCCACAATTGACCAAAGTCATGCACCACCTCGAAACCATATTGACTATCCGTAAATATGGTTATCCTCAAAGTTTTGCCAATTATACAAGCCCTGGTCAATGCGACCAACTCAGAAATTTGTACTGAATTTATCCCTCTTAGACAAGATGCTTCGAGAACCATGGCCACTGTACATACTGCATATGAAGCACGGAATGCACCCTTTTCATCTCTCAGACACGAACCATCTACAAATATCACACAATCTGAATCTGGCAATGTTGTATCTCTTATGTCAGGCCTTGGTTTCGTACACAACTCTGTCACATCCAGACAATCATGATCTGCTTCATCCTTTACTTCTTCACAACTCGAACCTGGCAACAAAGTCGCTGGGTTCAGTGTCATGCATCTTGTTACTGTCACATTCTCAGTACCCAAAATCACTCTCTCATATCTAGTCAAACGACTACTCGTCATGTGCTGCGTCCTCGTCCTTGTTAGCAAAATCTAAACAGAATGTGGCACAAACACTCTCAATGGATGTCCCATCATAATTGATTGACTCTGCTCTAGATTCACACAAGTTGCAGCCACTGCTTTCAAACAACCTGGTAGAGCTGCAACCACTGAATGCAAAGTAGCAGAAAAATATGCCACTGGGCGACGCACCATTCCATGTGTCTGCGTCAAAACTGAAACTGCACATCCATCTTTCTAGTGGCCAACAGGTCCCAGACGGCACTGGATAAAAACTCCTCAAAAATTTAAGACATTAACACCGGGATTTAAAATCTCCGTGTCTTATACACATCGACCTACAAGGACGGGCGATGTGTATAAGACACAGAGATTTTAAATCCCGGTGTTAATGTCTTAAATAAAACTGGAAGGTTGAAATCAAAGAGCATTGACAAACAGGAAATTGACTCAAATCCTGGCCCTAAGAGCGAGTTTATTTGAACATCGATAAAGGGCAGCACCTTTGGCCTGTTTCCAGCGGATGAAACATTTTAACAGACTGTGACAGGCCTTATGCTCAGATTTTTGAGGAGTTTTTATCCAGTGCAGTCTGGGACCTGTTGGCCACTAGAGACCGGGAGGATCTCTTTCCCCGTAACATAACCGCACGTTAACATTACGATTTTAAAGTGCTGGATCACGTTTTAATGTTAAGCCTGAAGAAGGTGGTTTGGACCTGCTGATACCACCGAAACGCGTCGCTTCTTGGTCTTGTTGTATATAAATCTGGTGCACATTATTGGTGGTGTTGTAATTTTGAAAACAATCATATTTTTAATGGATCATTAATGCTAGCCTAAAAGTGGTTGTGCATTGTGTGAAAAATGTTTTTGCTGCACATTGTGTAATAATTCTTGATGAAATTGTATTTTAATTTATGAGTTTATTAACTTCTTTTTTAATCATTTTTGATCTACTGCATTTATTTGATGAATAAACCATTCATATATTTGACTTTTGGCTATTGGTACAGTTCCTGTGTGAATAGGTGTTTGAGTGAGAAGTGATTGATTAATTATGCTATTGTGGTTTCCCAAAGGGAATTCTTTTTAGACATAGACTTATTAGATGCCATTCCCCTAATCCAATCATCCAACTCTTCTGGCGAAGGTCCCACTGAACTCCCTGATACTGAAGTCATTTCTCTCACATTCAACAATAATTTCTAAGGATCAATCTGTACACTTATTTTTGGCGTTTCAGTCACATTTCCATTTGCTGGAATATCAATCAGTGACATACTCATCTCATTTGACTCTTGTCCACTAACATCTCTAGCACTATTCACTGGAACTGTCAATGCATGCACTCTCGAAATATTTTGACCCTCACTATACAATGGAACTATAGGACCAATTGTTATCGGAACTGACAACGCTTCAGCATTTAAACTCATCTGACTAATTTTCTGAGTCAATTCTTCTTTTGCCCTATTAAGCATTTCAATCTCTCTCTCCTGTGAGACTCGAGTAGCTGATGAAGATGGTAAAACTAATGGAACTTGTGAAGCTTGTGTAACCTGTGGAACTTGTAGAGCTTCTATCTCAAGTAATGGTGCACTTGGAGTAATCTCATCCGGACTCTCCTGATATGGAGGAGGTCTCTTCAATAACATCTCATCTAATAACTCATCATCAATTTCATTTGGATCTATATCTAGTTATGAAGTGTCTACATTATTCTTTTTCTCCTTGCACTTTCCACTAGCTTGTCACTCAGCAACCATTACTGAATATAATCCATCTATCATTACATCTCTCCTCCACTTTTTCAACTGCGCATCCCATTTAGCCTATGAATACCATCTCATTGTATTCCTATATTTCATCCCATTCCTATCTCTCTCCCTTCTGTACGCCTCATGTTCCCATTCCTCAAGTGCCTCATACTGCATAGGTCTAGGATTTGGTTTTAACAAATTCATTCGTCTTCTCAAATTCTCCAAAATCTTTCCATTGAAAGTACCATGCTCTGGGAAAACTAAAACTCCATCATCCTCAGTATAACTCACCCAATTTTCTAACCATGTACACGTATGATATCCACGCTCTATCATCATGAAAGAAGCAGGTGATCTTGCAGGAGGTACAGGAAGTCCCTCTCTAGTAACTATTGGCTTGTCTTTTTTAAACAAATCCTGTATCATCTTTATCAACTTCATTTTCAACTCTCTCTTTTCACAAAAATACTTTAGAAATCAAAGAAAAATCCTTCCGTAATTCTGCTCACTCTATTGGCTCACACTCGTCCAATACCAGCGCGACTCACACCAACCAACCAATCACAGCACAATACACGCCCGCTATCTGACCAATGCCAGCGCGGCTTTTGTGAGGTCAGTATAACTCCTGCGACTGACCCTCCCTTTACAAAATATTACGGCAATGTACTACAAAAGTCTTTCTAAATAAATTCTTATTAGAAACGACACAAAACGCTGCTAATTTGTCTGCTCCACTAAATGAAAGATAGTTCATTCATTCAAGAGAACCTTTTACAATCATCAGAATAACGACCAGCGCCACTCTACTCTCAATCAAAGTGAAAGAGGTCTTGGTACTCCTCTGGGTATACTAGCTAAAGTATCGGAAGAGGACTTTTTAGAAAAGAGGTCTTGGTACTCCTTCGGGGATGTAAGGCCAAAGTTTCGGAAGCGGACTTTCACTTAATTTCATACACTCTTCTTTCAACAAGATAGGTCCCTTAGAATAACATCAACAGCATTTCACTGTTCGATATTACAACAATAGACAAGGTACTTCTGCAGTGTGATACTTTTCCACACTATTCCTCTGCCACTAGGGCTAAATAAACATCCCGGGATCTTAGGCAACTCCGTACCCGTACTTCCAGACTACATAAAACAAAGACGCTAACTTTTCATATTAGTAACCAAAATCAATAATTCAATCATTAATTTGCCAAAATAATCAATATAAACCATCAGGCTGCTACCAAAACTGATCCAGCGATCTGGGACTCATCATTTTCCACAAACTAGGCCCAATTTCATTACGCACAAGTCCCTTCACGCTGAGATTAGTGAATTTCCAAAACAATTACCAAAATTACCAAAATCCAATTTGTGTCTTCATTTCAATTATACCAATTGTAGCGATGCAATCTTTATATAGTTGACAGGGTTTGGCAAACCAATACTTGTTTCTAAAATAATCATAAACTAGGAAAACACCTCTAATAAAGACAGACACATTTGTATATTTATAATGTTTATCTAAAATAATGTGAAATAAATGCTCATCAATACCAAAATACAGTACAAAGCATTGATCATCACAGAGCAAAAACATTAGAGAAATATGATCAGCAAACATCTCAAAAATGACAATGCATAAAGGAGTGGAAAGGCGAAGAGACAAAATGCTCAGAGACAAAATTCATTTGCAAATGATTATGCAAATTCAATTTTCTGTCTATACTAACCCAATTGAATAGGAAATCTACTCTCTGGCCATGAGAGCAGTAAGGCCCCTCAAGAAGAGTTGAAGAGGCAAAGACTAAGGGGGTGATTAGGATGGCGGGCAGATCGCCATCGCCAGCCAGGCGGTGGCGATCCGCCTGCCATCTCCACCCGGTTTAACCCCCGCCATATTATAATGGCGGGGGTACCGCAGCGGACGCAAAGTGCGTCCGCCGCTTTTCTGCCTGTCGGCAATCATTCCAATTGCCGGCCAGGCGGAGCTGGGGCCTAATATGGTGGCAGTGCCTAGCAGGCACCGCCATCCATATTAGGATGTATGGTTTTTAAGGCCTTTCCATGGCGGCGAAGCCGCCATGGAAAGGCTGGCGGGTAATTGCTTTGGGGGCCCGTTGCGGGCCCCCGGGGGGGTGGGGGGCTGCACTTGGGGGGTACCTATGGTACCACCCTACATTGCCATGCACAGGGTGGCAGGCACCGCGCAGTGCCTGCCACATTGTGCATGGCAATGCACAACATGGTAATTTGGCATTGAGGCGGGTGCTGCTTACAGCAGCACCCATTGCAATGTCAAAATTGCGGAATGCGACCACCAGGGTGGCGGTCGCATCCTAATCAGCGGTGCGGGACCGCCGCACGTCTGGCAGCCGGTCCCAGCACTAAAGTCCGCCCACCATCCTAATAACCCCCCAAGTCAGGAATCAGCAGACAGGAACAGCCAGCTCAAGAATAGGAGACCGCATAGAAAGCCTCTCCTCACGCAGGTAGGAAAGTAAACCATCCAACACCAACAGACTCCCACAGAAAACTCCTAAACCCCTCCCACCAGGAACCTCAATTATGCCCTAAAACCCAAATGTCCAACCCACACTTGTGTAAGAACAGAGGATTTCTCTACACATAATTAGTTAAGGAAGAGGGTGTACTGTCACACCACTCTCGTCATGTCCCTTAGCTCATCTTCTTCATTGTTCATTTATTCTGCATATCTACTTCCACCCCAGGAAATATAAATTCGAGCCTCTGTCATAACATTCGTTTCCTTCAACCTAGTCATGTAGCAAATTATGTGTCACATTTATTCCTTTTGCGCCGCATGGTAAAGGAAGTGTTCTTTCACTCAAGAAAAGTTTTGTTTCTATCAGTTGTCTCTTGGCAGGCACACAGGACTGACGAAGGACACTTGTCTTCCACTGCCATCATCTTGCTCAGTGTTATTTTGCAGAATTTTATTCTAGACTTTGTTAACCCCGTGTTTTCCCACAGAACAGAAAACCATGCTTCTATGAAAAACAAACACAGGCATTATTAATCACTTTTAATGTTTTCCATTACGCATCCACCCCATGTTGCATCTATCCATGCATAACCCACATTAGTATGGTTCTTCTAGCAAACGTTAATAATGTGCACTAAAAGCAGCATTAGTCTTTTATTTTTGTCATGTCAAGAAGCATTTTGCGGCCTACTTCAGTGCTTTAGTACGCGCTTGCGCATTAGCATTTTCCCTCATGTTAGGCTCTTCTCCACATTAGTTTTTCACCGTACACAGTTAGTAAATGTTACTGAGTATGGAGCAGCAGTATGGGGCACTGCAGACTGTTCAAAATTGCAAATGATTGAAGATGCCTTTTTAAAGAAGCTAGTCTCCCTACCTAAATCTTGTTCTAACTTCATTTGCCATACAGAATTAGATGTTCCTTATATAAGTGACAAAATTTGTATTTCACCTATCTTGATGTGGCATTCAATTTGGCGGAAGGAAACACTTGCGCTGACTAGAGACATAATAAATGATGTTCAGAAGTTAGATGGAGCTAGCAAGATCAGTTGGTTATGTTATGTGGAATCTACTCTTAAGGCAGTTGGGTTACATGATCTTTTTAAAAATCCCTTGTCATGTTGCTCTATTTCAAAAAAGAATTAAAAATCTATTACTGTCCAGCCTATATGTAAGGAGGCAGAATGTTAGCCTCAGGTTGTCATCAGTAAGAACATTTTTGCTGCCCCAAGTATTATGTCATTGGATGCTAATACAATTTATTTGTCGTTTGCCATTAATCAGCAACACAGATTTATACTGGTGCGATTTCGGTTAAATTATATGTCTTTGATGTTAGGTTCCCCTTCTAAAACTTATGCACTGTCCGAATTGCCTTTTTGCACATGTGATGACCAATCCGTCCAGAATGATCTTCATTTTTTATTTTTTTGTAAATTTTATCAGGAACAGAGAAAAAAGTTTATTATCCCTCTCATGCGTAAAATGAATTTTAGACAAGTGTTGTGTGGCCCTTTTACATGCTTCTCACTGGCGTCCTTTTTCTTGTCGGCCCTAAAAAAGAGAAGATTAACTCCCTAACCTGCTATCGAATTTATTTATCCAAGGCTGGTCCTATGTCGGAGATTATGAGATTATTTGGTTTTTATATCATTGTGTATGCTATGTACAAATTATATTTTTATCACTGTGTGTATATGTTTTTAGAATACTTTTTATGCCACCATTTTGGTAGGCGAAATAAAGTTATTTTTGATTGAGTGATTGATTGTTACTGAGTGTTCAATTCGAGCAGGTTTTATTTCGCGAAAACTCTGCTCCGTCAACACTTAAAAAAATATTGTTGATGTGGTCCTTAGGGATGTTGTGCTTGTGGTGCCTATGGGTGTGCATTCAATAGTGTGTGTATGTGTTGTAAAGGAAGTCCAGTGGCTGTAGTGTAGATTATAAGAAGAAAGTTTATTAGATCTTAGTTACAAGTAGGTATGTAAATAGCTAAGCCCCACCAGGAGCAGCATCCTTGCAACTCAGCCCATATCTTCACCTGACACTCAATGCAACCCAAATACTCTCAACATTCTATATGACCTCGCACATTGTCTGAGCAGCAGGAACTTGGAACATTTGGGAGGATGCATTAAGTTACAATACATCTCCCCCCTTTATATATACAATACAAATTACAATAGAAAATATCATAGAACATAAGATGGGAAATGATAAAGCAGTCCTATGACATCAGAAACAATAAAAATCACAGTTCTTAAAGATCACTATAATATAATCCTGCACTTAAAATCACATCTAAATAATGCTGTGATGTTTGAGAACTGAAGTCACAACAGGGACATAACATGGTGAAACACTAACACCCTCACTCACCCCCTCCTGCACACACAACTTCTTGCACACCTGACGGGACCAAAGGTCTCAGGTAAAACACACCAGGGTACACCACTCCACAACACACACAACATTTTGCACACCTGACGGGACCGAAAGTCTCAGGTAAAACACTTTAGGATACACTAACCCACAACACACACCAGGGTACACAACCGCGCAATGCACACAACTTCTTGCACACCTGACGGGACCAAAGTCTCAGCTAAAACACTCCAGGGTACACGCCCCCTAGGGAAGAGGTGTGGCGCAGCGACCAGGGTGACTGACTCCGGATCCTGGGGCTCATGGTTTGATCCCTAGCGCCGGCAGCAGATCAGCCCAGCACCATGTGACTCTGGGCAATAGCTCGCTTAATCTTCCCGACGGCCCCCAGCGCCGGGACACCTCTTCGGAGGTAGCTGTGCGCTTTACAAATACTGGACATTTACATTTATAACACACACAACTTCTTGCACACCTGATGGGACCAAAGACTCAGGTAAAAGACACCAGGGTACATGACCCCACAACCCACACAGCTTTTTGCACACCTGATGGGACCATAGTCTCAGGTAAAACAAGCCATACTCTTGACACCTATATAGACATATTCAAAGGCAGCCTCCAAGAATTGCATCTAAAAATACACTTAGGCAACCTATATGGGCATAAACCAAGGCAAACAAACCGAAAACAGCATCAAAAAACACACTCAGACTGATAGTGAACATCCACCTATACAAGCCAGGAGAAAATCCGGACTAATATTGACATTGTCAACATAACCAATGAGAATGTATAGCATTAAACATCTCAAAATTAAAACAACAATACAGAAACATTCTCTCTTTGGAAAGTGTCTAGCCCTTCACACGGGTGAGCGATCTCTCACCCAAAGTTCCTCCCAAATGCCAGATACAGGGAGACACTTCGCAGGATTTCCAAGGGCAAAGTGGGATATCCAGTCAAATGTTTGAAATCCAAGAAATTCAGAATACAAGAACCTCTACGGAGGATCACGCTCTCACCAGACGCACAGTGTTGTGGAATGACACATAGGCAACATGCTTAATCAGATCCTAGCAAATAGCGTGCGTGTCGCTGTGGAAGTGTGTCCGATAACACAGAATGCTCACTGGTAAAAAGCACACTTCTGGCAAATAGCATGCGCGTCACTGTTCTTTTACACCAGACACCCCAATCAAAGATGGTGGTCACATCAGTTGCGTGTTCTGGTATCTATGGATTCCTCACATCTAGCGCCTTACTTCAGAACAGCTCGGGTGGTCAGCCGTGACGTAACAAAGAAAGACTTCACCTGCACATGCTCCAGCACACGCATCTTCCCTGGAACTTGTGGATGAGGATAATGACGACTCTCACAGCCTGTGGCCTCCTCTGCTCGTGGCTGCACTCAACACGCGCCATGCATGGCAATCCACGCGGGCCTTTCGAATGCAGCATCAGTCAATTTACCAGTAAGCACACGCTCACCACTCCTGAGAGGTACATTACAAAGTATCTTGTTGCGCAGGCCCTAGCAAACAACAAATAATTTTGAGGCTTACCAGAGCATATTCAAGGTGAATTCGTCCACAAAGCTCCCCTCTGCAGCAGGATAAATTTCATACAAATCCCTTTCCAGGTTGCCAGTTAAAACAAATATCCCTGCTGGTTCCTTTATTTCACATAATTTCAATGCAGCAAGTTCACTTGAATGTTGCTGATTCCTCTAAAATAAATGCTTCCGGTTGCTTCTAACTGCACACAACTGTTCCCCTTTAAATCAATGTAAGACGCTCAGAGCAGATCAAATGCCCAGGCCGAGGGTTGTCGGATTGAGAGGACACTGGTGCAGCACCCAGGCATTCAGTGTCTCCTTCGGGTTTCGTTTCCTTAATTTCCTTAAGTCTTGATTTAACTGGTATCTGATTAACTCTTAGGGGCCTATTACGATGGCGGTCGGAAAACCTCCCCGACCGCCATGGTAGCGGGAAAAGACCGCCCGCATGGACCGGGACATCACCGCCGGTCGAATTACGATGACCCGCGGTCGAAATCCGACCGCGGCGGTCGGATCGCGGGCCTTAACATTGCGGCAGTTGCTGCTGCCTTCAGCACCGCCGCGATGTCCAAAGGAGCATGTCCTGCATTTCCCTGCACTGCGTGGCAGGCACGGCACAGTGCCTGCCACCTGGTACAGGGAAATGTAGGGGTGGACCATGGGTACCCCCCAGTGTACCCACACCCCCCCAAAACATTGGGGGCCTGCAACGGGCCCCCGGAAGACAATCTCTACATGCCTTTCCATGGCGGTTTGACCGCTGAGGAAAGGCTGTCTACCGCCAGCATCATAATCCTGCCGACGGAGCCTGCTCTGCACCGCCACCATTATTCCTGTCCTGCTCCGTCCGCCAGGCAGGAGTGGGGATGGCAACCGGCGGAAAAGCGGCGGTCGGAAATTCCCACCGCCATCCTAATTTGACCGGCGGTTTTCTTGGTTGCGATCGCGGGCTAATGTCCACCGCCGGTCGCCACCGCCGGCTCGGCGGTGGACATCCGACCGCCATCGTAATAGACCCCTATGTTTCTTTAGAAGTTCACTCATCTTTTCACCTTGTACTTCACATGTGGTTTCTCTCCTGGATCGTCACCAGTGTTGTAAAGGTAGTCCAGTGGCTGTAGTGTAGAGTATAAGAAGGTTTATTAGATCTTAGGTATAAGTAGGTAAGAAGATAGCTAAGCCCACCAGGAGCAGCATCCTTGATGTTCAGCCCATATCTTCAACTGACACTCAATCCAATCAAAACACTTTCAGCATTCTACATGACCTCACACTGGCTGAGCAGCATGGACTTGGAACGCTGAGGTGGACACAACAGTATGTTGTTTGTGTGGCATGCAATATGTAACAAAAAGGGGTATAACATATTACCTACATATGTTTTTGAGGCAAACACAACATATATGTGTATTGATGTGAAAATAAATTGTACTTAGCAGTCTCTCGCTGCCAGTGACCCACTCTGTTAGAAATTCGCCACCAGTACAATGCCTGCGCAATGGGGACATCTAAATCGGCTTGGTGGAATACAACGGAGCTAGCAGAGCCTGCACACATCTAAATACGGCAGGTGGGACTCCGTCAACTCGACGGAGTACTTGACACCGCCACCATGGAGGGAGTCTTGGTAGCATAAGGCATACCAAAATGTCAGTTAAAGGAATACAAAAGATAAGAAATAAAATTTGAAGATCAGTACACGTTTCAATCCTCCTGTCTATGCATGAATAAATCTAAAGTCGCCTAAACTAGTCTTAAACTAAAGTTGAAAAACTAGGGAAACCTAGTTAAATCAAGGAAAGCAGAAAGGTGTCAGCATAGTGGAGACTTCTGTAAAAGCTCTCCAATCAGGACAATGTATAACATAAAGCCACACCATGGAAATATGAACAGAGAGGTCTAACTTTCTCAGAGTCCAAAGGGTATCTGCTCTAAAGACTTAGGGGCCGATTCCGATTCGGGCCGGAAATCTCTCCGACCGAGCCGGACCCGGAGAGATTTCCGACCGACTCGGACTCGTGCAGCCCGACCGAACGCAGTACGATGCACACGTATGCCATCGGACTCGAGTCGGTCGGACTCCATTGAAGTCAATGGGAGCCTGTCGTACAACGCGTACGCGGGCTCCCATTGACTCAATGGGTGCGATGCGGACAAGGCGCCCCCTACAGCGTGTACGCGGCAAAGCGACTCGCGCCGTACACGCACAGGTAGGGGGGGACCCATGGGTCCCCCCTGTGTGCGACTCGCGCGGCTACACCTACAGGGGGGTCCAACACGGACCCCCAAAGTACGACTCCGACTGCTCTTTCGAGCCGGACGGCGCGTGTCGGTCGGACTGCTCGCGGCACGCATCGTACTTACCCGGCCGGGGAACGTCTCCATTGCGCGGTGCGAGTCGAGTCCGAGCGAGTCGGTCGGTGCGGTTAGACCCAGGAACGAGTCGGTCGGAGCGGTTGGGACGCCCGGACGAGTCGGTCGGCGATTTTGCATCGTACTCGCTCGCCCGGACGCGCTTACGAATCGGTCGGGAAATAGGGCTCCGAATCGGATCCGGTTAAGCCGAATCCGATTCTAAAGCGTGAGCACCAATTAAATCCAGAGAACATTTGAGAATTCAACGTCATCAATTCCAGTAGTTTTCCACCTTCTCACAGTAGAAATTGGCAACTTCACTCGATTTTCCCATCCTACAGTTTGAACATCAAGACGACCTTGGATGTCTCCCTGCTCTTGATACGACATGAATAGGAGTCTTCTCTTAGTTTATTAGTGACTCCCAATCTTGCCAAAAGTTCTCCTCCTGGACCTCACTGTCTCTAATACACAATATGTCTTTCACTAACTATGAAATCATGTGAACGCACCTGCAAAAGAAAGAACATTGCATTGCAAGCAAAACTTTCACTTTGAGGGTTGAACATTAGGGACCAAATGCTTAAGGCCTTTGATTAAGTAAATGCATGATTATATATGCACCTATGAATACAGACTAAATTCAAACATTAATAGATGAGTACATGAATACATAAGAAATTGAATTTCAGTAAAAGCAGTATAGCTCAAAATGCACAAGTGTAAAGTGAACGAGAACTGCAATTTGTAACATTATGATGAAGATACTAGAACACACACTTATATAAAGGACTACTTTCTAAAGTGAATACACTCCAACAATATGTTTGGTGCTTCATTCTACATTAACAGGGTTAAGGCACACAGAATATATGGTGCTAAGTGCACATAAATTTTGCACTTCTGCGACATTTAAGGGTGAAATTAAAATTATGCTGCTCCACTGTGAAAACCCAAACAATTTGCAGTGAGTAAAGAGAAGGAATATATATATGTCATACTGCTGCAATGGCCATTGACAAAAAGGAGTAAAGCACATTTACATTTCTGTACTTCACAATAATCAGTAAAATATTATGTGTTTATTTAGAAAATTAGGGCAAATGGGACTACTGTGTCAAATGTAGAAGAGCGTTGCACCTGCCAAAAACAGGTATAATAAAGGAGTAATGTTGATTGGCAAGTATTTACGTGAGTTTGTGGTCACCCTGTCCCTCCTTCTATTGCTTGTTTTCATTGTGGTTTATCTTAGTGACATAAAGACAAATATGTCAAGCTAATGTTATAATGCTGCTTATGGACTGAGCGATATTTTGCCAAGTACTTTTAATTTTTCACGTGCAATCAAACATAGCTATTATTGGCTTTGATTGTTTTGTTCATGTTTATGAGGTAGAAGGGTTTGTTGGGTCTTTCAGTTATAAACGATTTCTGGAATCTCAGGTCAGGAGAAGCAAATTACTTTATTCACATAAAATGTGAGATTCACTAGATATTTTTTGTTCGTTTTTACTTTTCATTGGGACGGAATAAGGACAGCATAAGAGTACTTGGGCACTTCCATTTGTAAAAGGATCACTTCTATTGTCTTGAGAGGCACTCAAGAGACATAGGTGGGCCATGAAGCTGCATGCAGAGGAGGCATACAAAGAACAGCACATATTTTTGGGAGAGCAAATTTTGTGGAGCACCTTGAGAAAATATGCTCAATCTTTAGAATGTGTATGAAGAAAACGTTTCTCTATATTTCAAAAAGCTCTGCAATAGTCCTGCTCTATTTATGGCATGGTTGCCCCCACTGATTTTAGCTGGCCAGTCCTTCATGCAAGACATGGTGTATACGGAAAGACAGTGTTTAATTTGTAACAAAATGAGCACCAGTGCACAAATGACTGCTCAAAAGACAGTGGAGTGTGGTAGTAAATGCCCCTGAGCCAAATACTAAGGCTGCACAGTCCTGAATCCACCTCATGCCTCTTTAATCTACTGCCACAGCCAGACACACACTGCCCCTTTATCTCAATTTTGCAGGCTCCTCGTTGATGGTTTTTCCGTCGTCACTTCCTTTAGTACAGTCTGTTATACCGATAATTTAATAGGATGGGGACAGGTCGGACAAAAGTACCATATTTTTTCATGTGATCTCCATTGCTAACACTTTAGATTTTTGGTAGGACCCTCGTGATCGAGACAATGGATCATGAGTTATGACTTATATTCCACGTGAACGTGTCGGCAGACAGAGCATATAGTTGTCGGATAGTGCTGTATTACAAACAACAAGACCTGGATCACCACAGATATTATTTTGTTATTTAAGTGTTGTTTATGTGTTATTTAAGTAAAGTGCATAATGGGCGGGGTCAATTGGATATATATATATATATATATATATATATATATATATATATATATATATATATTAATAATTAAATATGAAGCAGAAGCAACAGTGACACACACACACACACATATATATATATATATATATATATATATATATAAATATATATATATATGTCACACACATATATATATATATATAAAAATATATATATATATGTGTGTGTGTCACTGTTGCTTCTGCTTCATATTTAATTTCAGTTGTTTTCAGAAAAAAAACTGATGTTACCTTTACATTCTGTATCTTTCAGGTTTGACCTTCTATAGATGAAGGCATGGACTGGCAAGCCTGCGTTATTTGCCAGCAAAAAACTACTGAAGGGGTGAAGTGTCCCTTGAATGCAGCAGGACCTGGAGATAAATCTCAACCGGATCACTGACAGAATATCGACGGCAGAAATATCGACCTACACAAATATCGTGTTCAAAATATCGATGTCAAGAATATCGACATCCTAGCTTTACAATGGCAAGTCCAAAAATATCGAAAACAAAAATATCGTTGTTAAAAATATCGTTGTTCAAAATATTGTTTTTTTAAAATCTCTAATAAATAATTTTAAATAAATTAAATAATACATATAATTAATAAAAACATAGGGGTCTATTACCATGGTGGTCGGATGTCCACCGCCGGGCCGGCGGTGGTGCCCGCCGGACCGAGGTGGACATCCGACCGCGATCGCAAGCCAGAAATCCGCCGGGCAAATTAGGATGGCGGTGGTGACCGCGGCGGTGGGAAATTCCGACCGCCGCTTTTCCGACGGTTGCCATCCGCGCTCCTGCCTGGTGGACAGAGCAGGACCGGGATAATGGTGGCGGTGCAGAGCAGGCTCCGCCGGCAGGATTATGATGCCGGCGGTAGCCAGCCTTTCCTCAGCGGTCAGACCGCCTTGGAAAGGCATGCGGAGATTGTCTTCCGGGGGCCCGTTGCGGGCACGCAATGTTTTTGGGGGGTGTGGGTGCAATGGTGGGTACCCATGGTCCCCCCCTACATTTCACTGTGCAGTGCCTGCCACGCAGTGCAGGGAAATGCAGGACATGCTCCTTTGCACATCGCGGCGGTGCTACGGGCAGCAGCAACCGCCGCAATGTTAAGGCCCGCGATCTGACCGCTGCGGTCGGATTTCGACCGCGGGTCATCGTAATTCGACCAGCGGTGATGTCGCAGTCCATGTGGGCGGTCTTTTCCCGCTTCCATGGCGGTCGGGTAGGTTTTCCGACCGCCATCGTAATAGGCCCCATAGTTAGAATTATTAAAAAAAATTAACAATTATAAATAATAAATGTAATGTAAAAATAAATTAAACATACATATATAAAAATTATTATATATATATTTACTTAATAATATTAATAAATAATTATTATAATACATTATAAATTGTTAGAAACATACTACAAATTATAAATACATATATATATACATACACCTGTAACATAAACATAAAAATAAAATATATATATAATAAATTAAAATAATAAAATCTTTTTTAATTTTAAAACAACATTTTACACTACATTAACTGAAACAGTAGGGAAAATGTTGGATAGCATAGGGGATACAATTACTATTCCCACTCCAGTAAATGCAAGAGTAGGGAAAGTGTTGGATAGCGGAGGGAATAAAAATACTATTCCCATTCCAGCGAGTGGAACAGTAGGGAAAGTGTTGGATAGCGAAGGGGTAACAATTACTATTTCCACTCCAGCAAGTGCAACAGTAGGGAAAGTGTTGGATAGCGTAGGGGAATAATTTACTATTCCCACTCCAGAGAGTGCAACAGTAGGGAAAGTGTTGGATAGCGTAGGGGATAAAATTACTATTCCCACTCCAACGAGTGCAACACTAGGGAAAGTGTTGGATAGCGGAGATGATAAAATTACTATTCCCACTCCAGATAGTGCAACAGTAGGGAAAGTATTGGATAGTGGAGGGAATAAAATTACTATTCCGACTCCAGCGAGTGCAACAATAAAGAAAGTGTTGGATAGCGGTGGGGTTCAAATTTTCTATACCCACTCCAGGTAGTGCAACAGTACGGATAGTGTTGGATAGCGGAGGAGATAAAATTACTATTCCCACTCCAGCTAGTGCAACAGTAGGAAAAGTGTTGGATAGCGGAGGGGTAAAAATTACTATTCGCACTCCAGCAAGTGCAACAGTATGAAAGTGTTGGATAGCGGAGGGGAATAATTTACTATTCCCACTCCAGCGAGTGCAACAGTAGGGAAAGTGTTGGATAGCGGAGGGGTTAAAATTACTAATCCCACTCCAGCAAGTGCAACAGTAGGAAAGTGTTTGATAGCGGAGGGGAATAATTTACTATTCCCACTCCACCAAGTGCAACAGTAGGGAAAGTGTTAGATAGCGTAGGGGAATAATTTACTATTCCCACACCAGGGAGTGCAACAGTAGGGAAAGTGTTGGATAGCGGAGGGGATAAAATTACTATTCCCACTCCAGCAAGTGCAACAATAGGGAAAGTGTTGGATAGCGGAGGGGAATAATTTACTATTCCCACTCCAGCAAAATAATGAACATTAATTAACAAATAATTAACTAATTAAAAATAATTTACCTCCCACCATATTCACCTATAAATAACCCCACCAATGTTGTAAAACATAACACAATTAACATAATAAATTAACAATTAATTAATTAACTAATAACAATTAACAAGCAAATTAAAAACAAACAGTAATAGATTAATTCACAAAATTAACACTATTAAATAAAATTAAATAAATAATATATAAAAATATTTAAAAAATATTTAAATGTAATTACTTCCCACCCTACTCCCTATCATCCCACAACATGCTCTTAAAAAAAAGACACAATTAACATAATTAATAATTAATTAATAATTATTAATGACCAATTTATAACTAATTATTAACAAATTAATAACCACATTTAACAATATAAAATATTAAATATATAAATATTAATTAATAAAAATTATTAATTAATTAATTATAATTGAATTACTTCCCACCCTACTCCCTATAAACCCACAACCCACTCCTAAAAAAATAACACAATTAACATATTTGCCAATTAATTATTAATAATTAACCAATTAATAACAAATTAATTACCACAATTAACAATATAAAATATTAAATACATAAATATTAATTAATTAAAAATATTAATTAGTTAATTATAATTAATTTACTTCCCACCCTATTCCCCTATAAACCCACTACCCGCTCCTAAAAAATGACATAATGAACAAATTAACCAATTAATAATTAATAATTAATAACCAATTCATAACTATTTAATAACAATTAAATTGTCACAATTAACAATATGAAGTATTAAATACATAAATATTAATTAATAAAAATATTAATTAATTAATAATAATTAAATTACTTCCCACCCTATTCCCCTATAAACCCACAACCTGCTACGGAACTAAAACGCAAAATGTAATTTAAAAAAAAATAATAACTTCTAAAAATTATTAATAAATGTATTCTAATTAAATTACTTCCCACCCTATTCCCCTATAAACCGACAACCCGCTACGGAACTAAAATACACAAAAATGTATTAACATAACATTAATTACATCACATACTTTAAACACACATAGTAAAATACAAAACACTAAAATAAATGTCGATATTATTAACAACGATATTTTTACTAACAATATTACTAACTTTGATATTAAAAAAACGATATTTCTTACCTTCATGTCGATATTCTGGTCAACGATATTCTTGCATGTCGATCTTGTGCCACCTCGATATTAAAAACTCGATATTCTGGCACATCGATATTCCAACATCGATATTCTGTCTGTGCACCATCTCAACCATATAATAACTTTCTTAACAGTCAGTGAAATTCACAAACTGAACAGACTCCCTGTGACGCTCTACTTTGAAGAAGCCACAACTGTTGAAGATTTAATTAAGCATCAAGCTAGTTGGCATACATCCTGTCACGGAAAATTCAACAAGTGCAAATTGGTAAGAGCTCAGAAAAAAAGAGACTTGGAAGAAACAGGACCATCCAACGATGGTGTAGAAGGAAAGCGCTGAAGCGATCGCCTGTCACAGACAAAGAAGTTCTGCATCGTCTGCACAGCAAGTGAGGGTAACCTTCTTGAGTTCATGACACTTGATGCTGATAAGAATATCAGACACATGGGCACTAACCTACAGGATACTGCTGTTGTAATGAGAATAGTTGCTGGAGATGTTGTAGCAACAGATGGCATGCACCGCCTGAATTGCCTCACTGTATTCCGGAATCGTCATTGATCACTCATGAGAAAAAGAAAAAATGCTGATGGAGGTCAGATGGAAGAAAAGAAGATAGAGGCACAGGCTTTCTTTGAACTTATGAACTTCATAGAAAACTAAGTAGAAGAAGATGTTTTCTACTTCAAGCTGTCTGAGTTGCGTTACAAGTATGCAGATCGTCTTGTGGCACTTGCAGTTCAGAAGGTGGTCAACAAAGTTCACTTAAAGGAAAAGGTTCTTGGCTACTTTCCACAGGGCCAAGTGCAGAGTGATGGAAAGCATGTAGTGCTTGTTTTCGACCAAGGCATGAAGCAAATGCTGAAACATGTTTTTCAGATTATGAAAGTGATGCAGCCATAAGGGCAAAAGCTGCCAACGTCAATCGAGAAGACATCTTGGGATCTGATGGATTTCACTTCAATGCCACCTTTCCACCAAACTTGGCAAAATAACTCAGTACCAACAACATTAAAAATGCTTATTTCAATGTTGTTGAATGGGTCTAGCATCAACAGCCAAGACTTGCACGAATCCCAGGAAACTATCCTTCAAACAATCATGTTCAACTGCAAGAAGACAACAAAATCTGTGGTACAATCTCACCATTCTTTGGCATTTGAACCACCACTTCCGTTGTACATTGGGCAGAATGTGCACACCTTGACATGGTCAAGAAAATTAATAACTCATTTGGGAATTTGCATCAATTACTACTGCGTTCTTCAGATGGAGAATCAGCTAGCAACTGCTGTTTCCCAGAAGGCAAAGAGAGAAGGAGCCATGTGCCCATCGGAGCTTTCAACTGGGCTTTCCAAAGTTGGCGCAATAGACTATCTTGATCAAAACCCTTCAAGCGCCACTGCCAAGGGTTCTTTCCAGGGGACAGGGATTAGCATCTTTTAGACACCATCAATCTCAATCCCAGGACAGTCCAGAGAAGCTATCACTCTTTCTGCAGAGGCTAGGAGAACGAACGTATCTTTGCCTGACAGCTTCACCAATGTACCAGCAGTATCTCTGAAAGAATCTACAGTTGAGGTGCCTACATTCAACATGACAAAGGTAGTTGAATCATCTCTCCAACTGATTGAGAAGGAGAAGCTAGAAAAGGGAGACAGTCTGACATGGTCAGCCTATCATGCTTCCCATCAGACAGATCCATCTTTGAATGAAGAGCCTGTTCTTTCACAGCTTCTGCCTCTCTTCTATGAGAAGGCAGCTTCAGCAGCCATGATCAAGCATGACATGGATGTTGTTCATCAATCAACAGAGTTCTTCAATCCCATGCAGATCCCAGTAGTTGCAATGGATGCTCCTCTGTTTGTGTTTGCAAAGTACATACAGTGGAAATGGCCCAAGACGCACGCAGAAGACAAGTTTGTGGTGATGTTCAGAGGCCTCCACGTAGAGTTAGCTGTATGGAAAACCATTGGCAACTACCTGGAAGGCTCTAGGTGGACAAACGCTCTGACACAAGCAGGACTTGCATCATCAGGAACAGCTGATTCTTTTCTAAGTTGATCACATATTAACAGGACGAGACATGCATGCCAGGTATGTGCAGTTGTTCTGAAGAAACTTCAGAGAGATGCATTTCTTACATCACAGTCCCCAGACAATGAGGAATCAGAAGAGGCATGGAGACAGGAAATGGTCAGAAAGAGCCCAACATTCCAGTACTGGCATACCATCTTCAGGCTTACACTCCTTGGCATCCTCCTTCTCAGAGCTCATTGAGAAGCTGTCTTTGTTTTGTATGTAGAGTCACTGAAAGCCCTGATCCCATGGTTCTTCACCTTGGGCCATCAGAATTATTCCAGCTGGATCCCTATCCATATCTTCAACATGGAGAACCTGCCACCGTCCATCTTGGAAGAATTTGTGAAACGTGGCCACTCCCTCCAACTGTTCAAGTTTACTAATTCGAAAATCAGCGGCAAACAAGCATACAAGATTGCAAGTCTGAAGACAGATGTCAACCTTTTCTCAAGACTGTACATCGTCGCTCAACACTTGTAGTGTGATATGAATACTTTCTTCAACCATGAAAACACCCATTTCCACTGACCCTGTCTAATTAAGGAAAGCTTTGTATTGGGATTAAGTCTGACCTAATGACATGTTTGGTAAAGACATCAAAGAAAGAATTACAAAACCTACTTGAATTCGATAACATTGATGATGCAACTGCATTGTTAATCCAACTTGGAAGAACTGGATGAAAAAGAGCCATCAACAGAGGTGAACATTTGGGATCTTGCTCCTGAGCTGGTGTCTTTGGAAGAAACAGCTGAGACAGATGTGCCAATTTCCTTTGATGTGAAGGTGTTCGATTGTGCTGCTGTGGTACACCTCCTTTCACCAACTGCAGGTGTCAGGACTTTTGAAGACTATACCATTGATGTTTTCATACCTGTTAGAACTGGGGGTCTCTAGTTGGCAATGGTTTGCACCTTTGTCCAAATAGAGACCCTTCTTCCTAGTCAAGGTAAGGAGGATATACTTCTAAAATAACCCCTGCTCACCCCTTTGGTAGCTTGGCACGAGCAGACAGGCTTATCGAAGAGGCGGTGTGTAAAGCATTTGTGCACACAAACAGTAATACAGTGAAAACACTACAAATGGACACCACACCAGTTTTGAAAAATAAGTTATCTTTATCTAAACCAAACAAGACCAAAAACGACAAAAATCCACAATACAGTAATCAAAATGAACTTCTTAGAATGTAAAAAGCAGTTCTGTCCATAGCAAACTATAGATGCGACACTTTCAAAACAAAGTCCCTTGGATGCGTCAAAATCATAAACAAGAACAGTCGCAGGGAACGTGGTGCGTCGGTTCCTTACACGCAGGGAAGTTGATGCGTCCGTTTCTTACTCCAGTGGAGGTGATGCGTCGGTTCCTTACTGCCATGCAAGGGAGGTGATGCGTCGGTTTCTTACTGCAGCCTCGGTGTCCTTGTAGACTTGGCACCCCGGTGTGAATCATGGGGATCTGGGATGCATCGGTTTTCGATGCAATGGCGGCAATGGCGCTGCGTTGGTTCTTGCAGCCACACAGCAGGGCCTGCATCGGAATCAAGGCCGTGATCTTGGACTCCGTAGATCGGTGCACTCGATGCGGTGTGCGGCGATTTCTCCTGCCGCCGACGGGCAATACGTCGGTTTCTTCAGCGGCACGATGATGATGCATGGAAATTCTTCCCGCACGGCGGCGATGCGTAGGAAACAGGTGTGGATGCGTCGCGCTTCTCCTAGTTGCGTCTCTTTTCCAGCTCCCAACACCAGGAACAACCTCCAGAGGCCCAGAACAGCAACAGGCACCTCTTGGCAGGTCAGAACTCCCAGCAAGGAAGTTCAGGGGAGCTGGGGGTAAAGTCTTTGTGTCCCTAAGACTTCAGAACAGGAGGCAAGCTCTACTTCAAGCCCTTGGAGATCTTCCTCAAGCAGGGGACACAGCACACAGCAAAGTCCTTGTCCTTTCCTTGGCAGAAACAGCCACTGAAGGCCAACCCCAGACAGCACACAGCAAAGGGGCAGTACTTCTCCTTCAGTTTCTCCAGCTCTTTTTCTTGACAAAGGTTCCTCTTGAATTCCAGAAATGATCTAAAAGTCCGGGTTCTGGGCCCCACTTTTTATAGCACAAATTCCTTTGTTCTCTGGTGGCAGAGAAGCTCTTTGCTCAGTCAAAACGATTTCTGTCCTCTCTGGTGCAGCTGCCTGGCAGGAGGTAAAGATAGCATTGTCCATGGCAGACCAGGCCCATTCAGGTCTGAAAGAAATCTCCTCCCCCTACTCTGCACGCAGCCCACGTCTATTCAGCCCAGCCCTGATTCACCCTGGAAAAGCAGTACACACCTCACCCCCCTAAGTGGCTGTCTGAACAGAATGCACATCCCCAGCCCCTGTCACTCCAAAGCCAGATAGTCAATAAACAAACCTAGCAGAGGCACACAGGATGGCTAAGCAAGACAATACCCACTTTCTAAAAGTGGTGTTTTCAAACACAGAATGTAAAAATCCTCCTTACTAAAAGATGCATCTTTATATTCTGAGTTCAGGCATACTAAACTTTATCTTCCTATCTTGTCCCCATGGGAAGTTATATTTATAAGATGCTATAAAAAACTCCCATTCTATCCTATGGGACAGATAGCCTTTCAATAGTGAAAAACGAAATTCACTGTAGTTCACTATCAGAACATGTTATACACATCACATCATGTCCTACCTTTCACATACACTGTACCCTGCCCACAGGGGTACCTTTGGCCTACCTTAAGGGTGACTCACATTGCCAGGTTGACATGGCAGTAGAGACTGCATGCAGACACTGCAGTGGCAGGTCTGAGACCTCTTTGAAAGGCTGCTTGTGTGGCTGGCACAATCAGTGCTGCAGGCCCACTAGCAGCATTTGACTTACAGGCCCTGGGCACACACAGTGCACTGTACTAGGGACTTAGGGGCCGATTCCGATCTCGGTCGGAGGCGCACCCAATACCATTCGGTCGGGAAAAAAGCCATGCGAAAGCCTGTTTCCCGACCGAACCGTACGCGGGTCCGGCCGAGCGAGTACGATGCGAGTCGCCGACCGACTCGTCCGGGCGACCCGACCGCTCCGACCGACTCGCACCCGGATCGTACCGCTCCGACCGACTCGCTCGGACCCGATTCGCACCGCGCAATGGAGACGTTTTCCGGCCGGGTAAGTACGATGCGCACCTCGACCGCTCCGACCGACTCGCGCCGTCCGACTCGAACTCGCTGTCGGAGCCGTACTTTGGGGGTCCGTGTCGGACCCCCTGTACGCGTACCCGTGCGAGGCGCACACAGGGGGACCCATGGGTCCCCCTACCTGTGCGTGTACGCCGCGGAGCGCTCCGCGGCGTACTCGCTGTAGGGGCGCCCTTGTCCGCCTCGCACCCATTGAGGCAATGGGAGCCCGCGTACGCGTTGTACGACCGGCTCCCATTGAGTTCAATGGGAGTCCGACCGACTCGTGTCCGATAACATACGGACGCATCGTACTCGTTCGGTCGGACTGCACGGGTCCGATTCGGTCGGAAATCTCTCCGGGTCCGGCTCGGTCGGAGAGATTTCCGGCCCGAATCGGAATCGACCCCTTAGTAGTAAGTCAAACAAGCCAATCATGGAAATACCAATCCAAAGTCACAATTTACAGGGAGAGCATATGCACCTTAGCACTGATCTGCAGTGGCAAAGTGCCCAGAGCCATACAACCAACAAAAACAGGGTCCAAAACAGGAGTCCAAAAAGCAAAAGGTCTGGGGATAAACCCGCTGGAAAAAGGAAAAAGAAAAAGGAAAGCAAAGAAATGCTGCAAATCAAAATAAGATTCCAGGACAGTGGCAAAGCATCTTGTGTGATGCAGACAACAAACAGGAATTGTTCACATTCCTGGCCGAGAAGATCGAGAGCATTGAATTCCCCCCCTGGCAAGGAAGTATTGACAACATATGGAGACACCATTCTGGTCAGAAGCAGTAACCTACCCATGCCAGCCTGTAACCACGAAGAGGCAAATACAAGACTGTTCTTACATGTACAGCATGCCCAGTAACAAGGTTCTGTGTCCTGTTTTGTCCGCAGTGTGGACACCGATGTCGAAGTGATTCTGACAAGAAAGTTTCACCAGCTACAAGACTTGTGTCCCAAGGCCAATATTTGGGTAGCATGTGGTACAGGGAGGAACTTTTCCTACATCTACATTAATGTTATTGCTCAGACTTTGGGAAAGGAGAATTCCACAGGCCTGCCGGTGTTTCACAGCTTCACTGGCTGTGACCCTGACTCGGTATTTCTTGGGAAAGGGAAGAAATCAGGATGGATGGATGGCTTGGAAATCTTATCAAGAAGTTACAGCAGCCTTCGCCAGCATTGTATGGAATCCATTCATAGCAGTAGACATTCAGAGTAACAGCTTCGGAATTCTTGAATGCTTCACCATAATCTTCTACCAGAGAACAAGCCAACTGGAGTCAGTGAATAAAGCCAGCAGAGAAATGTTTTGCCAGCAAAACAAGACAATGGAAGCCATCCTACCAACACAGTCTGCTCTTCTTAAACATACAAAGTGTGCTGTTTATCAAGAAGGGATCTGGTCCACATGTGACGTACCTCAGCAGGAGCTACCCACTCCAGAGGGATGGGACTGGAAAATAGACAGAGACAGTCAGTGCTGGACCCCATTGTGGACAGCACTACCAGTGCAATCTAAGGCAAGTGGCTTACTTGTCAAAAGTGGCTGCAAAGCTGCAGCAGGTTGCATAGGCAAGTGTGCTTGTAAGAAGGTGCTGTGGACCTGCAGTGAACTTTGCAAGTACAATTGCATTAGAAACTGAGCTCACAAAAGGATTTTTAGGAACAAAGAACATATCTGCAGAAAGGGAAAACAAACGATGGCTATGATGTACAATGAGAAAGCTCCCTGTCCAGTTGTAATTTAGATGATTTAATTTAAACCGATGTTGACATCTCAATGTGCTTCCCGCAAGCAACACTTTTGAGTGAGAAAAAAGTGAGAAAAAATATTCTATTGCACACTCAGAAAGTGCAGAAAGCTCCCTGTGCAGTTGTAGTAACAAAATGCCAGATTTTTCATTTAGAAGATTTAATTTTGACCAATGTTGTCATCTCACTGTGTTTACCGCTACAATTATTCTACTGCATAGTCAGAGTGCAGGGGGAGATGCACTGAAAGTGAAGGAAAAATCATTACGTGGTAAGCTTATTGTCGGTAAGTTCTGATTGGAGAGCTTAAGTTAACATCAGAGTCCAATATAATGGGGTCAAAAAATCAAAGTAACTGGCACTCTACAATGTACATGTGAATTTTCGCACAGGCAAACTACAAGAAAGAGACCATATAGAAAGTTTTAGGTACAATAATAATATCTTCATATTCTCCTACAGGTATAAATGATTGGAGGGTAATCATTATAATGGAAGTGGGGTTCTAATCCACGCTATCACATTTTGCAGTGCAGACCAATTTTGTAGTTTCTACAAATCGCTGTGCAAAGACATCACTGAAATCATACAAGATATGTAAAATTGAGACCGCAAACAAAGTAACTTGGCAGCCTTATTTATTAATTAAAATATATAAATGCACGGTGGCAGCTTGAAAAAAGTGTTTGGCTTAGAAGTGCTCCATGACAGGAAGTATGCTCTGATATGCAGTGGACGAATGATAAGATAGCATGAAACGACACATGTGTGACAAATTCACCTCTTCTGATTACAGGCATCTTTTGTAAGCTAAAATTCATGTTCATCCTTAGAATAAGTGCAGAAAAGGGGTAGGAGTTCTTCCATGGCCCATTTAAATGGAAACTCCATGGCAAACATGACAAATATACATAACTCAAATCTGGGGCTCCTAACAAAGGAGCAGGTTTTACAAAGATATTGGTTTCAAAAAGTTGTTGCAAACTTTTTGTGACCAGTATCTTATTTTGAAATGAAACCTATATACTAATAGGTCAGTTCACAAAATACCGAATTGGAGGGGGTGCAGATCGACCTGCCTAATTAATATTCATTAGGCATGTCACAAATTGAAATTCCATCTGATTGGCTGTAAAGACAGGGATGATGACTTGCAAGGAACAGCAGACCACAATCCCTGCCATTCCTTTTCAAAACTGATTTTTTTGTTAATCAGCCCAATTTCTTTAAAAGAAGTGGTGTTGCTCTTATAAAAGCAAGGTTTTCAGTTTTGAAAAACTTCAGTGAGAGTTGGCAGTGGTTGCCCGAACCAGTGCCTACTCCCTCGAAGATGCCTCCCTAATTCACAAAGGGAAAGGGTTTCAAAGGGAACTCCTTCCCTTTGGTGAATGAGTTACCACTCCAACGTGGGAGCCCACAACTCAGGCACATAGCCAAAGATATTTGTTTAGGGGGCATGGCCCCCAGTAGTGACATAAAGGAAATGGCATTGGCTGGGTGCATAGAGTAGTGGGCAGTGTGTGTATGGTACCAGAGTATCATGACCTAAATATAATTTGTTAAAAATATATTGTCCTAAATATTATTTATGATAATATCACACCCTCAGAGTTGATGATATAAACAAAACATTGTCAATTTAGTAGCAGCTAAATAGGAGTGCATAGAACATTGTGAACTGCAATAGACTGTCAGCATATGATCAAGGATACACCATACTCCATATTCCAAAGTTGATAGTTCAACATCATAAATGCAGCACACTAATGAAAGTAATAAGCTTCTTATTGTGGGCATATAAAATTTATAAAAAGAAATGTCCTTCCCAAAGCTGACTTCAGATCATAAGTGCAGGAACTGGTCCCCTCTCACTTATATGAAAGCAAAGCTTTGTTCATAAGAATCTCGTATTCCATACTGTCATGTCTGAAAGGCATCCTACATGCTTTGAACCTGATCAAATTAAAACACATCACATGAACACTGAAGGAACTTCGCGGATTCTCTATTCAGGCCTACATTATTTTCTTAAGACTTCACCTTTTTGATAAGTACAGCAATATGGAACACATATGCCAAAGACTGCCAGCGCTCTCTGCACTTGGAAACAGTAAGGGCTGTATTACAATTCCAAGGATGCACGTGGAAGGATCAGGACCGGCCTGTTGGCCAGTGAGCGACCACCTTCTCCCTAGAAAGCTACATTATCCTCAAGACCTACCAGAATCAAAAACCCTTAGTGTACTTAGCAGAGAAGCTAGCCATCTTGGAGGGTAATGCCACACCAAGAGCAAATATATTTTCACGCTTGAAACAAAGAAATGGAACAAAAACAGATGAGAAAGGACCAGAATGCAAGCGTTCTGAATCTATGCACTCATTTGGAACAGCATACACATGAGCATCCTAACCACTCTCACCCTCCTGTGATTCAGGAAGGCGCTGAAGATGCATCTCTTCTCAGAAATTTCACTAGGTATTCCACTTGCAACTCATCTCTTCATAGAATACTACCTCCTCACTGCACCTTACCCAACTTCTCTCTGCCTCCCTACAAGTATTCTCAGCAGTCTACCTTGACTGTTGCCCTTCCGTTGAGTGCTCCATGGTTTCTCAGCAGTTTGTGCTATATAATTAACTCCCCAAAACATTCACTGTTACAACAGGTGATCGTTTCAAAAGGAGAAATGATTAAATTGACATGGAAACAGATATATTCTATCATACAACATACATGTGTTATCTAAGGAAAGGCTAAGGATTGATTAGGCATTAACATGAATCTTTCCTCGACTTCAAATTTGATTTTATCAACAAAGGATCTAAGGATTAAACATATATCCACATATCTGTCCATTGTTTTTACGTCTGATCATTCCTTAGACCCCTTTGTATTCCTACTTGGGGCAGCTCCTTTCCCGGCTGCGCGGAGATGACCAGTGTTAGGCCGGTGCGGTTTGTGTGTCTGGGGAGGTCCGCCCCCACTCCTGCCTTCGCTCTCTTTGTTGACTCGTGCACCTCTTCCTTTTTGTTTTATCACCGCACTCCTCCTGCAGTGCCTATTTCTTGCACCCTTCTTTCTCTCCTCTACAAGAGGGAGACCTTGTTTGTTCTATTGATTATTTACTGTTATTGGTCTCTTGAGCTGGCCTTGTTTTTAGCTGCCATTGGTCTCATGATACATCGGAAGTTGTGAGTTGGAATATACTATATACTTGGGCTGAAAAAATGTTTAAGGCCAAAAGTAAAGACTTCCGGGGCTTGGGCCTGGGTATTCACTACTGCCACTTATCTGTTGTTCACTTTGCTATCTTCTGCTTTATCCCCATTTAAGGGATTACAGTCATCCTGTTATTGAGAGTATTGCGGTAGTAGAATTTAAATTACTATGGCACACAAAGGTTTGACTGAGAAAAAAGGAAGCGGCAGCAACATCATGCAAGCAAGTGGCATGCAAGTGGCAGCAAGTATTTAGCAAGAACCCAGCAGCTATGAGGGTGGTTCATTATCGATACATACTGACTTATACACTGAGTATCATGTGCGCTGGGGAGGCCTAGGCAGCAGCACATCTCCTCTGTGGTGCGGAAGCGGGCAGCTTTAAGTTGGTGCGGCTTCTACCTCTTTGGAGGGGGTTGCTCCCAGTTTAAATTTCTTTTATTGTAAGTTTCTTGCCCCTCACGACTTGCATGCCTCCGCTTTACTATTGAGGAGGTGGAATTGACTGATTGAGAAGGAAAGCATCACAGATTGAAGGGCAGAGAGCACCAGCAGCATCAGTGATACCTGTGTACAAAGGTTGTCACTCATGGTTGATCCATTTAGTTTTCGAAGGTGGAAGATTCCTTCCAGGTGCTTGTGATCTGGTCGTTTAAAGGCACCCTCAGGGTCAGCTCCAGGGTCAGCTTCAAGGTCAGCTGGACCTACACCCAGCCACTTCAGTCCCCCCAAATTACTAAAAACCATCAGGCGGCAGAAGACCCAAGCCCAGCTGTCCCATTGGTAATCCCATCCCACTGTATTGTCCATGTTCTCTAAGGGACTAAGGGGTAAAGTGCTAAGGAGTAAGGAACTGGGTGTGCCTCCAGTTGCGGTTAATGTAGATGAGCTGTGCACAGTTATACTCCTTTCTCAGTGGACAGTTCCGCATCAGCTTAAGTTCATCACACAGAACTAAGTGAAATCTATTCTTCCAACTCAACTGACTAACCAATATCCTTCAACTGTAGCGGTCGAAGAAATGGAAATGCACATGGAGGATGTTAAGGTTAATCCCAAAATAAACAGCATTGGCGCTAAGCTGTTGTCTGAGGCTGTGGTTACGCTGGAGCCAGGAAGCCCGGTGGTTATAACTGGCCCCTTAAATGTTGTGGAGTCATCATCAGGACTGTATTCTCTTAAAGAGCTCTCTCGAGTGCCTCAGAATGAGCAACGTGGGGATGAATGCAGTTTTGACCTTGGGCATTTAGAGGATTTTACACTGCCGGACATTGCTATACACATGGAAAAAAATGGAGGCCAATTTAAAATCACTGGTTGCCCAAGAATCAGCTATGAGATTCTCAGCGGACTGTCCTGTCAGTTGCCCTCGTATGCCAGCTCTGTCCCGCAGTACTCCTTCAAGTGCTTCTCGTTCACGTTCATTGGGACTATCGAAATTAGAGGCATCCCCAAATAAAGTGGCACAAGACATATGGCAACGAACGAACAAGGGTGTTAATAGGAATGGGGGGGAGGGCTAATTTTGATGTATTTTATGCTTTAGAGAGGAGGCTAATTTTGATGTATTTTATGCTTTAGAGAGGATTCTCTCGTCAATTTTAACTTTGTTAGAGAAATCAACTGCTAACTCTGATCATGTGTTGGATGCACTGTCCACCACGATTCTAATGGGGGTGCAGTACCTTACCTCTGCCAGGTCTTGTCTAAGAAAGGCAGAAATGGGCATTGATTTGAAATCTCAGGCAACCCAGAATAACATAGTGGCGCTGGAAATGGGAGTCCAAGCGGGAATTTGGGATGATCCAAGGGGCTTTTTCAACTGGGCTGCCCAGAGATATCCCTGTGTTAGATAACATGTCTCTTACCACCCCCCAAAATCAAGTGTTGGGGGATCTCCGCCTGTTGTTCTGGGGGAAAATGCAAATGCATTTGCACTTAAGAATTCTTCGTTGATTTATTCTATTTTTAAAAAAGGGATCACCTGTATGTCTGGTGATATAGCTCCATTAAATGACCCTCCATTTGTCAAACAGTCTAGGATTGACTCAGATGCTGTTCCCCCTGGGGAGGGTGCCTCTCATTCAGAATGTAATGGGTTGAAAACACAGAAGGAGAAGAATAAAAGGATTCAGCATATTACAAAATGTAAGCCAAACAAAATTGAGGTTTTCTAAGGCCCCTGAGGAACCTGATATTACCAGTTTGACCCAAAATGGAAATAGATCCAAGTCTGTTGTGTTCCATGTTGGTCAGGAATTGCGGCGCTCAGAAGAAACGCCTCTCCCTCCCTCTATTATGATAGAAGTACCCGCATTGGGAGGACTAGGGCAAGATGAAGGGTGGGGATTGGGCACTGAATGGGAGAACCATAAAACAAGGATAGACCTGGTTGATTTGGAGAGAATAGCAGCAAAAGCAAATGATGTTACGCCAGAGGTAGGGCATATTGCGGCCAGTTTTCCCCCAAATCTTTCTCATATGGATACTCTCCCTGTATGGATAGATCCTAATCAAGGGAGGTTTTTCGAAGGGGGGGGCTGGTTTTACTTCTCCTTTAGCAAAAATGTGGGAATTGGGGGCTGAGCAAAGGCAAAGTGATAGGGTATGCACAGGACGTGGGTTAGGACAAGTATCTAACACTCTGATCTTTCCTTCACTGTTTGACAGAGAACTGGGCCCACTTAATAGAATTTTTCTTTGCAGTTGTTATCCGAAATCGAGGAACTGAGATTGATAACAGGTAGAGATATTGAGCTAGTATTGCTGGACCCTTGAAGTGGACTCCCGAATTCCAGAGTAACTTTTAGCTCTAGGATAATCGCAATGCTAGTCGTGGCTAATGTTGATCATTTAGAAAAAATGGGATTGATGTTCTCCTGTTTGAGGAGCCAGTTGCTGCTCAGATTGAATTCCTTAGTAAAGACCGCCAGGGCCTAGGTAGAGTAATATACAATAGCAGGGGGACTGTAAGTATGAAAGATATTAAAATCTCGGTTGGCAGTATTACAGGGAAATGAGTGATTAATATTGCTGGATATGAGGACCAAAGCGTTACCAAACCCAGAGGGGAAGTTGAGATGGCCCAGCGAAGTTGGGTAGCTGGTTCACTGAATGCTTCCAAAGAAAATATAAATCTCCCTATGCTGCAGAGGTAGCCCCTTGGGAAAAATGTTGTCCTGAAACGTGGCAGGTGTAGTACACCCTAGCTCTAAGCTAAGCTCCCTAATGACACATGATCCAAAGATAATTTGCCTTCAGGAACCATGGAGTTGTGCAGATTTTAGTTTTGAGAAATTTTTGGTCTTTTGTTGTGCAGCAAAACCATCTGTAAAAGGTCATGCAAGTGGCGGTCTAGCTATCTTACTTAACGGCAGTATAAATTGGAATCCTCTGGTTTTTGTCCATCCGTCAAATCTTTGTATGTGCATAAAACTTACCTTGGGTAATGTTATACGAGGTCAGTATTCAACTCTTTTACTGGTAAACGTATATAACGAATATATTCCCCCTGGAAGGGCGTCTGACTTTCTTGTTGAAGCCATTTTCTCTTTTGTGCATAAAATTAGTCCCTCAGAAGAGTGCACATTGATAATTTTGGCGGGAGATTTGAATGCCAAAATCTCAAACTGTTCCTCTTTGGCCTTTTGTAATCGGGAGTTGGAAGATGTATGGCCATCCCTGAAACAGCGTTGCCTGGCCATATCAGATCAGATAGGCGTAGGTTGAGCTTTTTAGATTGTCTGAGAACTAATGATCATGTTATATTAAATAGGAGATTCCCAGAGGGCTCCCCAGTCTCCCTCACTTTTCACGCTTCTTGGGGGCAGTCACTAATTGACTACATGGTGGTCTCTTATCAACTCTTTGGAGCATGTACTCAGTTTATGGTACTGAGGACAAATTTGAGCGACCACAGTATTTTATCAGTGGACGTCAACTTAGAACTCAAGCTGCTTGAGCTCTGGAATCCTAGAGACGATAATATTGTGTACAATAAAACAAATGGGCGTACCTTTTCGTCTAATAAAAATTTGACATGCTTAGGGAGGTTTGTTAAAAATGTAAGCTCTGGTCACGTACAAGAAAATCCCATTATCTGGTTTGAGAAGAATTTGGCTTCATTCAGATCATGTGGAAGGAAGAAATTAGCTAATGGCGTTAACCACACGGTGGCTACCTCATGGGAGTTAAAAAAGTTAAACCAGGAGCTAAAGACTGATCATTGCATTGCATTCCTCAACTTGTACACAGGTCCTGATGGGAGGTAACCAGGGCCTGTTAAGTAGAGTAGAAACCCACAATGGGTTGAAGCAAAGGTGCTTATTAGCTCCTCTCCTTTTCTCTCTTTATATTAATGACTTGCCGAGTAGGGTGGGGCACTGTAAAGGGGATTCACCGAAATTAGGAACAATGAAATTGAGCTGCCTACTCTATGTGGATGATGCCATCCTGTTACATTTAACTCCAATAAGTTTACAAAGGCGTCTTAATGAGCTAGGTCATTACTCCGACAATAATTTCTTAAAAATGAATATCTCAAAAAGTAAAATCATGGATTTTAGGTCTCGGGATGCAGGGTTAGGAAAAATATGTACTGGTTTCTGGGGAAAGATAAACTTGATGTAGTGAATTTGTACCCGTATTTAGGAAGATTTTTTTCAAGTAAGTGGTCTAGCAGTGATCACTATGGCCAGAGCAGAAGTTAGGCAATATCTCAGGCCTCCGCAATTGATAGGCTATATAAATGCTGTGGGCAAAGACATTTTGCACATGTTTTATCAGTTTACAAAATTAAAATTTCGCCTGCACTGAGTTGCGCTTGTGAATCAGTGGATGAACAACAGTGGGACTTTTTTAAGAAGGTGCAAGGGCCATTTTGGGCCAAATTTGTAACCTGAATCGCGCAGCCCCCATAGCGGCCCTCCGGCTCAAATTCGGGCTCCTCTTGACTTACGTGTTTGCCATGGCAACATCTCTAAGGTGGGGTAATGTTTTACTGAATAGTGATGTGAGCTCTATACGGGCTGCGCTAATACAGGAATATTTTTCCTGAGTGAAGGGAAAAAGTGTTGTCTTTATGACAAAACCTTAGACTTATTTGAAATTGGGCGTAGTGGCACAAGCCCTCTCCCAAAACAAGTCTTGAAAACTCTAATCAAAAAAGCAATTCTGTGTTCAGGGTATTCTAGGAATGATACAATAGTAGGGAGTAGTATGTATAGACAACCCCAACCTTATGTCCTATGGAACCTTCCCCATGGAGTGCGTAGAACTATCCTGGTGCTAAGGTTGAATTTTCTCTCCTTACAAATTATAACAGGGGCATGGGAGGGATTAGCCAGGGAGGACAGACTCTGTAACCTGTGTGGAAACTGGGTGCAGGATCTAAATCATGTGTTATTTGTCTGTTTCCCACTACAGCCATTACAAAGTTGTTTATTAAGACCAGTGTTTCTAAAGTACAACATTACTATGGCTGAGGAGACCAGGAACTGCCTTTTGGCCCCTCCCTCTAAATCAGTATGTTTTAAATTTTTTGCTTTTTTAAACAATTTTTAATATTTTTTAGAGAATAATATTACGTTGTGTTTAGCTCTGGTATGTTGAACATGGTCCTCTTTGGGTAACATACACTGAACCTTATAAGTAACATTTTAGGGCACTTTAAACTGTACAGTTGAAGTTTTTAGAGTATTTAAATGGTATAAAGCCATTTGTACTGACTATGCACTGTATTATAATTGATTTGTACAATTGTTTCTATATATGTGCACTTGCACTTCATACATCACGTGTTTTTATTATATGTGGAGTTATTTTTAGTTTTGCCTGATGCTGCTATGAATTTTGTACTGTATAATGAAATTTATAATTGTTAGGTCCTCAAATGTATTTACTTCTCCTTGTACATTTTATGTGGAACTCGGAGGTCCAAATCATAATAAAATTAAATTGAAAAAATTGTATTCCTACTTGTGTACCGACTCACTTTTACCTATGTTGTGTGGGACAGTGTATGAGTGTCTGAATGTTTGTTGACTCTGTCTTAGCTTCAGTGTCTTGGTTAGTAGACATGGGTACCTGGCTTGCCTTGGCATCTTTCTAACAGTCTAGCAATCCTAAACATATGTTGATCCCTGATTCTTCACCTGGTTAGCCCTCTCTGCAGTGATTTACAACTCCAACGCTATCTTACTCCCTCTTTCTGCCTCCTACAGCCTATTTTTCCTTTCCTTCCACTTTGAAAAGCAGACGCATACTGTTTCTTATCAACTACTGCTCGTTTCCATTTTGGGAGAGATCATCCCATTCAATAGCCACCTTCCTCAGTCCCTCACTCTTGTTCCTTCCGCTCCCCTTGCCAGTCACATCTAGCACTTGTAAACGTCCTTCCCACAGCACTATACAAGAAACCAACATAACACGTCTTGTGGTCTGTGTGTATGAATGATTGCATGTCAAGTGGTTTATGTGTATCGTGCCTCTAGGCCTATATGCATGTGTGCATGTTTATCTGCTGATCTATGTGCAGAAATGTTTGTAGGTGTCTGTCATATCTTTATATTTGCATGCATGTGCTATCTATGACAATGAATGTGTGGCTTGTCTGTGTGTATGCACCACATAGAAGTTAAACTTGTGAAGGAAGTGGCCCGAAAAGGGCCACCCGGGTTTTCTACAACCTCCTAATCACCTTCCACCAAATGAAGAGTCGGTCAGACAGTAGAGAATACAAAACAGTTGTTTATTACCAATACTCTGCAGAGGAGTCCAATCTGACCTGCACCCTAAGATGTCTGCCGAGGGACTGACCCCCCCAACAGTCTGCCAGGCATAATCATTCCTCCCAAGGGCCTCCCAACCACGCCCACAATGGAAAGTTACTGGCTTAACGTAGAACAAGTGTATAGCGAGAATGGGATTTTCAAACCTACCAGACCCTCCTTTTAGCAGTGGAGGCTAAATGCTTTATTGACGCTATCAGGTACGGTCTTTACAATTCTAAGCAGGGAAAAGAGAACATGCATAGTCACTTTAATATCAAAGGAAAAGTAAGCAACACATGTATAGCAAGATATTTTTAGTACTCAAAAATACCCTCATCTATCTGCATCATATCCTGTATTTCTTGCATCATCATATTAGATACTTTATCATTACGGCCTGGCAATTTAGGGGCAGGGGTGAGTTTACTCACACAGTAGGTGCAACACGCTGGAAGGCAATTGACACATAGGCAGCACGTGAAAATGACACCTGCAATAGCTACTAGAAAAAGAAGTATCTTCCAACCCCAGGATGATATTAGACCCCAAAACCACCCTGTGAAGGACCATGAACCATTATCCTGATGAATATCGGATGCAAGCCTATGTAGCTTCTTGATAGCTGAGTATACGTTAGGGGCGTGGTCTGGGATGTAAACGCAACTGCTGCCTATGACGCGACAAGCTCCACCCCTATCTGCAAGGATAACGTCTAAAACCATCTGATTTTGAAGAGCAACGAGTCTGGTAGCCTGGAGCTCAGCCGTGATGTTAGTGAGTATGCCTGCTGTAGTGTTGATAACCCCTTCAACAACCCTGGTGAGACAACGAATGTTAACACTGTTGTACATAGGTCCCCAGAAAGGCACAATACCCTTCATGGCATCCTTGAATTGCTGTAGAGTAGTATCAGTTTGATCGATATCTGCTGTGTCAATAACTCTCCTTACCTGGGACAAGTATACGTTTCTCCGCTGCAGCCTATGGTCTTTGTGATAGTTGGACGGTGCAATGTAAACGGGAGGTAAAAGAAAAGAGACATAACACTGGCCAGACCATCCCCTAGGGAGCCATGTATAAGCCTGCTCCCCACAAACAAAGTATACATTTGGGGTGGTGAGCAAAGGTGGGCTACTAGTAGTGTTTAATCGATAGGTGTAATTGCAACTGCTCTGTCCCACTGGAATATTCCTAGAACCTTCGACACAGAAACTAGCTGCTGTATGAACCACAGGTACGGGAATGACTTTATCTTCAGTGATATTTCGTGCATGGAAACATTTAAAGTATTCAGTAACATTGAATCCCTGAAAATCCAACATTTCATTTTGCAGCCATGTGGCATTCTTGTTACCCTCGTAAACATTCATGCAAGCATGTGGATGTAAGGTACCCTCCTTTCCTCCTGTTCCAGGTGTATAACCCTGGTGTACCACTATATATTCCAACACTGCTTCATAATCAGACTCCGTCATATTCATAGCATCAGTATGGTAATGTATATACACCATGAAAAGCAACAGGAACCATGCCTCACAACTACTAAGGTACGACAGGGGTAAAGACACCAGTAAATCATTCTTACGCATAACTAAGGGGAGTAATCCACACACCCAGCAATTCATGGCGTTCGTCGTATTGTGTACTTGGTGAAGCATTTGCAGGAAAGCATTTTCAACATATGTCTGTCTATGTCTCTCTTTATGTGGGGCCAACGTAACGAACAGATGCTCAGGTGGAGACGGGGTAGTCCCTATCAAAGTGTGCACAGGACGCTGTTCTTCTAAATACCATACTACCCCAAACAGTATTATCATTACTATGAGAAGAAACACTACCACCACTATCTTACTCCTAATAGGCCAACTAGACCACACAGGACTACTATGCTCTGGTGGTGGTGCCGCTAGGGGCTGTTCCTCTTCCATGACAGCACGGCCAAACGGGTACATGTGAAGAGCCTTATGAACTGGAGCCACAAGAATACAACCGACCAGAGGGGCACTGTTTACCCAGCGTCCGTCTAGAGCCTCGCTGGCAGGCTCCTATCGTTCATCAACGATGGTGCTCTGAAGCACTCCCTCGAGGGGGCTGTGCGATCGCGGCCCTTGCTGGAAACAAATCCTTCTTCTTTCAGGATAGGGCACCCTCCCTCCTGGGCAAGTACCCTCAACGATCCTGTCCAGTGTCTCAGGCAGTGCACCAGTGTGGTTCACCCTAATCTGACGCAGGCACTGCAGACATAGTACCTGCACCCTAATCTCAGGTCCTTCCCTAACTCCTGGACTGTCCCTCTGGCACACTGTCCTTCTTTCGGGGGCGCAAGTTATACCTGTCAACTCTGGCTCAGAAAGGCATGGGGACTCAGGTGCCAGTGGATCAGATGGGGCATAAACCGGGGCTGCCCTTATCTCCAGAGGGACCGCCTCAAGCAGGGCGGCGTCACTCTCTGCTTCCGTCGGCACCCACCTTAGCCGGGGGTCTGAGAAGGGAACAAAGCGGGGCACCCTTTCCCCTTCTTGGTCAGCAATGCCGTTGAGCACCCACTTGTTGTAGGGAAGTGGGAGAGGAACCCTCTTGCAATGGGTACCATGCACCCAGTTTTTCCGGCCATCGAGTTTCACCGCCGTTCTAGTGGCAAGGAGGACCAACAGTGGGCCCTTCCAACGAGGCTCCAGGCAGCTCTTCCTCTGGAAGTTCTTGACAAGGACGTAGTCTCCGGGCTGTAGCTGATACCCGGGCCCCTCTGGTACCGGCCGCAGTGTCTCCTGAATCTGTTGATGACGAGAACGAAGATCTTTAGTTAACTCATACAGATAGTCTATAAGCAAAGGGTACTCTATCTCAGAGAAGCGCTTTGGCCTTGGAACGCCCCAGATATTGGCAGGGCGACCAAACACTACCTCAAAATGGTGACAACTCTGTCCTAGAGTGTGCCGTCGCCCTGGTGGATAACAAGGCCAAGGGCAACGCATCTGGCCATCGCAATCCTGTGCTTTCTTGTATCTTTGCTAACTTCAGCTTGAGAGTACCATTATATTTCTCAACCAGACCTGCTGACTGGGGGTGGTTAGCTGCATGAAACTTCTGCTTGATGTGCAAACCTTCGCACACCAGTTGGATGACCTTGGAATTGAAGTGACTTCCGTTGTCCCTCCAGATCACACGCGGCAACCCGAAGCGCGCGAAGAACTCTTTTATGAGTGCCTTCACCGTCGCCATAGCCGTATTCTCTTTAGTGGGGTAAGCTTCAATACATTTACTGAATGCACAAATCACTACCAGCACATACTTCAAATTGTTGACTCGTTCCATTTCGATGAAATCCATCTGGAAAACCTCGAAAGGGAAGGAAGGCGGTGCAAAGTTACCAGATGGTGTAGGAGTACCTTTCCCAGGATTATGTGTCATACAAATCATACAGTGTTTCACTAAATGAGTGGCTGCTTTGGAAATATTGTCGTTCTGCCACACTGGGTCCAACATCTTACATATGCCCTTGGCGCTAATGTGGGCTGGGCCATGGGCCATGGTAACCACAGGAAGTACATAGGCATTAGGTAACATCCATCGCTGTTTCTCTGACTTATCAGTCCAGCACCCATCCTCATCCAGACGCCCTGTACTCTCCTGCCATATTGCCAATTTGTCTAGGGTCGCCTCGCTTTGTATCTCCTTGACATTTTCTAGTGTGTCCTCGAACATTCTATTGTCCGGGAACCACCTAGCAGGACCTGCCACAAACATCTTTTTCATCTTTGATCTTGCTGTCTCTTTAGCTGTTTGATCTGCAAACGCATTTCCTCTCCCAACATCATCTGTTATTGCTTTGTGGGCACTACATTTTATTATTGCTAACCTTTTGGGAAGTGTTAGAGCTGAAAAGAGTCTATGTATCAATAGGCCATTCTGTATTCGTAATCCATGTGATGTTAAGAACCCTCTCTCCGCCCAGAGGCGTTCAAAATTGTGGGCGACCCCGAAGGCGTACTGGCTGTCAGTATAAATATTGACAGTCAGTCCCTCACTCAACTCACAAGCCCGAAGAAGGGCAACCAGCTCTGCAGCTTGGACTGATTGGTATGGGACACGGGATGCCTCAACTATAGTGTGTAACGTTGTAATTGCATATGCTGCAGTGGTGGTGCCATCTGGTAGTTTGAAACAAGAGCCATCGACATATAGTTCCCCTTGGGGTTCAGATAGGGGAACATCAGTCAGGTCTACCCGTCCTTTCGTCTCCTCTTCCGTTCTGTAACACAATCATGTACATCTGTGTCATTACTCATCGAAGGGAGTGGTAGTAATGTGGCTGGGTTCAGAGTGGCACATCTTTTGATGGTAATGTGCGGAGCAAACAAAGTTAGTTCATATCCAGTAAGACGTGCACTAGTAAGGTGCTGTGTCTTTGTCTTATTCATATTGAAACTTGGAAAGGGACACCTTATGGCCATGGCGCGCCAAATGCAACAGCAATTTAACAGTGACATCTTTAAAGCCATCCTCATTATCAGAGGCCACAAGGAGGTTGTCTACGTACTGCAATAGCACTTTACCAGTGGGAAATACCAAAGAAACCAATTGAGTTTTTAAATCTTGGCTATAGATACTAGGACTTTCTGTATAGCCTTGAGGAGCCCGACAGAATCTAAAGCTCCAGCCGGCTAGGGCGAATCCAAACAGATATCTGCTATCTGTATGAATAGGAATGCTAAAGAAATCATTCTTCAGATCAATCACGGAAAATAATTTTGCTGATGGAGGAATCATTGTCAATATCGTGGTGATGTCTGGGACTACAGGATATTGGGGTACTACTATTTTATTGACCTCTCTGAGGTCAATTACAAAGCGATAAACATCAGGATGAGCATCAGAAGAGTCCAAGGGTGTCTTCTTGAGAATCGGGAGGATAGGGCTATTACACACATTCGCCACTGTCTCCTCAACCACGCCAGACTTAATCAAATCCTGTATTATTTTCAACAAGGCCTTTTATCCTGTTTGTGAAATCTTATACTGGGGAATACGTGGCAATACAGCATTGTCTTTGATCTGAATAGAGACGGGCGGGATCTGGAGTAACCCACATCCGTGTCTCCTGCTGCCCATAAGCTACGGGGCACCTCTTTAAATTCAGCGGGGAGGGGTGCGTCTTTTGCAAAGCATTGTTTTGCACGAGCTACTTGTGGCCCAACGGTCATATAAACACCATCTGGAGAACAAAAGGTGGTGGCATGTAATCTCTTCAACAAATCCAATCCCATCAAATTCTCCCCACAATTTGTCGTTAACAGGAATGGCGAATCCACCATAAAGGGACCAATAGTCAGAGCAAGAGGTTTGGAAATGGGGCTTACAATCGGCATGCCTGAGAAACCTACCGAAACATTGTTTTGGCCAGACAGAGCTGCCCCTGGGACCAGCGAACGAGAAAAAGAGCTATTCATAAGGTCCCCGCTGATCTACAGGCACCGGAACCGGTCCCTTACCCTGTCCCTGGCTGTCCTAGCTGTGGGACATCCCCGTCACTTCGTCCATGTCATAGTCGTCATGATAGTACTGCCTTCCCCGGGGTTTGTCGAAATAGTTCTTGCTCTGCTGAGCATACGATGTATCCTCAGACTGTCCCTCTCTTCGGCCCCCTCCCCCTCTACCACGTCCTCTAAAGCCCCTACCTCACGGGGCCTCAACTTTCTGCAGCAACCCCGGACACTCACTTAGCCAATGCCCCTCCTTTTTACTGTACACACATTGGTTGTACCCCACGGGCACACCTGGTGTACTGTTCCGGTCAGACCGGGACCCCCGCTGGGCCGGACCTGAACCCCTTCCTCTTCTATTCCCCCTCGCCACTTGCTGCATCAACACCCTTGTCTTCAACTCCTTTGACTTTTTCTCCACCTTCTCTTTGTCCTCATTCTCTCTATGCTCATAGTACTGTGCCATACTCAAGATTACTGACGGGGATGAGGTGGTCCAAGTACTTTCCAAAGCCTGCAACCTAGTCGCAATCTCGGGAAGCAAATTAGTGACAAACCTGTTGACAAACAAACGAACACCACCCTCCAGCGACAGATCCTGGCCACTAAAATCCAGAAACACCCCTTCAAACCTAGTAAAGAAATCGGACACACTTTCATCCTTCTTCTGACGGCACGCAGTCAACTTGTCCCAATCCACCCGTAAGTGATAATACGCCCCGGCAAGGCTAATAACTCCGCCTTCGGTTTCTCGCCGGGCTTGCGCTCCTTATCCCATGTCCTGATCTCATCCCATGTTCCACCCAATTCCACCACATGATCCTGCGTAAGCACCTGTCTCCATATATCTACCGGTACCAACAGACCGAAAAACAACTCTATATCAGCTAATGTCATTACTGTGGAGGAGGCCACCTCCGTCAATTCTTTATAGTACGCAGTTGGATTTTTCTGAGGGTCCGGCAACTGTCCTTTTAGGGATATTACCTCACTCCTCTTCCAAGGAGTGTAGATCCACTGTTCCTGGAAATGGGCCGCCACTCGTGGGCGAGTAACAATATTATTCCCATCTTGCAACTCCGGTATTTCGGGGAGGTAAATGGGATGAACTTCCCTCATGGGGAACTGTGACGCTGTCGTCGGGACCTTCTGGAGCAATCTACCCCGATAATCCACCAATGTCGTCACATTACTGAAAACCTCATTGGGGGCCATATCTGTAGTATATACCCTATCCCGAATGTCATAAATTATCTGCAGTGCAATACCCTTGAAACACTGTTCCCACAATCCTATCAGCGTAGCCGACATATGCTTAAGAGCATGTTGCTGTATAAACGGCTCATAATCTTTCATCACACTCCACACATCTTCCACACTATAAATCGGATTCCGGGCCCACTGTGCAGCCTGCTCAGCCACCATTCTCTTTTCCTCATCACCCACAGCAGAGCGCACCAGCACTTTATCCATGCGTTCACGTGCCGCTGCCCAATTCACTTCATGCACTCCATGCACAGGCGTCTCGGCATTTCGCAATGCCTGAGGTAACACACTCAAAGGGGAAAGGGCAGATGAAGAAACAGGTACCATCGCGCACAAAGACTGTGTTGCAGGAGTAAGAGGAGGCGTGACCACAGGTACGGAGTCAGGAGACAGAATAGGGGAACTGACTGCTCCCGCCCCTGTAACTTGTGCAAGTGGGGAAGAAGCAGGTGGGGCCGGGGCCGAGGCAGTAGAGCCAGAAACAGGAAGAGTAGGAATAGCAGAACCAGAGGCCAAAGACTGAGGTGTTGGGATTATAGGATATATCCGTTCCGGGGCATAAGGAGGTGGGGGTCGAGAATCCAGTAACTCCTCAACGAAAACATCACCTTCCTCTCTAGCAACATAACATTTATCACTCTGCAATCGAAACTTCCTTTCTGCACACTCTATGCCTTTCTCGATCTTTTCTCTTTTATAGGCTACTGCTTTCTGCGTTATCGTTTGCGTCTGTCCCCTCCGGGCTGCCTTGTCTGCCCTCATACGTTGTTGCTTCGCTTCCTTCTGCCATGTCCTCAGAGAATCAAACATCGACTGCCTGCTCTTTTTGGTGAACAATTTGTCCTGCAAGTAATTCAACTTTTGTTCATCAAATGTGCCAGTAAGCAGCCACTGTAACTCAACATTGTCCCTAGTATATTTATTCCACAACGTGCTAAACATAATAGGGCCAATGCCATGCTTGACGTATACATCAAAATTTGGGGTACCCTCTGGAGGCGCAGGCTGCCTCTCTTCCAATCGAGCTTCAGTGGAACAACACCGACATCCAAAACACCCTAACTTGCATAGACAAGGCATCTTAATATAAGACACATATACTGTCCCCAATGGACACCCTAAGATGTCTGCCGAGGGACTGACCCCCCAACAGTCTGCCACGCATAATCTGTCCTCCCAAGGGCCTCCCAACCACGCCCACAAGTTACCGGCTTAGGCCGAACATGAACAAAGGAGGCACAGAAGGATGGGCTACCACCTGCTAGATGGGTACATGCTATCACTATCTCAAGGTTGCCGTGCTGGGTTCGGCGTCTCCTAACGTGGGAGCAGAGCTACACACGAGGATAGGTATGTGAGGGCAGAATGGCCTATTCATTAGCAAGTCAGAAGGCAACCTTGAACAGAAAAGACAATAATAACTAAATACAGTGTTCTGCTGAGGCAAGCAATACGACTAATGAGGCCTAGTACAAGCACAGCCTAATAGGGATTACGAAATTCAAAATGGAGTCACACTCGCTAACTGAAACTCGCACATTGCAGGGATAACTCAGTGGGTTGAATAACATGAATACGAATGGTGTCTAATTTAGCCGCACACTGCTAACCTAATATAACGTAGAACAAGTGTATAGCGAGAATGGGGTTTTCAAACCTAACACCTGTTGGTTTTCTCACTGCTTACTCCATATAATACCTTTTTTGCATGATCACCTCATTTTTTAGTGCACTGGGATGCTCAGCCATGGCCAGTCCATTGGGGCTGTGAGGCCATGCCCCCACCCCCACCTTTTGCCTCTCACAAACAGTGTCTGTCAGGCTGAACAAAGGTCAGCCTGACAGACACTGTTCATTTTCAGGTCAGGCAGCCAGGAGCCAGAGATGAGCTAAATGCTCAGGATCCTGGCTGCCTGAGCTGAAATTTGCTGGGCTGAGGAAGTCACAGCTCCTGTGGGCGTGACCTCCTCAGCTCATCAAAGGTCCCTGAGGCCCTCCCCTCAGTGATGAGGGGTAGCGTCACTGATTGTCTTGCACCTGGGTGCTTCAGTTGTAAGCCCTGAAGTGCCCAGGGTCGAGTGTCAATCAGTGACACTTCATCACAGAGTGGAGTTGGGTCAGCAGTCTCACTGACCCCATCCCACTCTGTGATGACATTGGGACTGTTGCCTTCCCTCATTGGATGACCTTAGGTCATCCAATGAGGGAAGTTAGCAGTCCCAAGCCGTCAGGGGCCTCTGAGGCAGAGCTGCAGGTAAGTGTGTTTTTTATTTTTAAAATTAATGTTTGGTGTGTGCGTGCGTGTATGTGTGAATGTTTGGTAATGAGTGTTGTGAACGGATGTGTTTGTGTGTGTGTGTGAATGAGTGAATGCATGGCTGTGAGTGTGTATGTGTGTGTGTGCCCCCGTCCGTCCGCCCACCTCCCTCTTAAAATTACCCGCCGCCACTAGGGACTCTGCTAGCCAGGCCCCAGTGTATGTGGTTTGACCCTTAAAACATGTCAAATTTGGATATTACCTATAAGTTGCTAGTATTGGTTTAAAGTGTACCCAGGGTATGTAAGTTAAATGTCACTAGTTGATTGTGGCACACATTGAGCCACCACTAGAATAACAGTGCAAAATATGGCTGCAGGCCTAACACTGTACCCTGTCTGTGCCGTTTTAAAACTGCAAATTAATTATTTTTTTTAAACATCTTTTTTTAAATTAAATAAACACACCTGGCAGTACATCTGACAGTAAGTACATTCTGGGAAAATGCTTCACTAACAATTCCACTTGTCAACATTTGTTACATACCGCACAAAATCCCTATGACAAGGCATGATCCAGTATATATTTATACATTGCAGTATTCTATCTCCCTCAATTCCCACACACAGTTGCATAATCCATGATTAAAGTCCCCTATACTGTACCCAGCTTCCCCATATCTTATCCCACTTCTTTGGACACCCCCTAAAACTGCAAATTCAATTTGCCAAAACAAACCCCTTTTAACAAGCCTAAACTCTCCTTTTAATTATTATTAAGCCACCCCTAAGTAGGCCTTCAATGCCCGTAAGGCATGGAGCAAGGTATTTAAAAGTAGGACATGTAAACGTTGAATGTTAAACATGCCCCTATAGTGGCAAGGCACTAGAGGCTATTTTCACTGTAGCGCGGTTAGCTGTTCCATAGGAAAGCATTAGGTTACATTATTCAAGTTAATAAAGTTATCTCCACGTAGGAACCAGCTAAAAGGTTAATTCTTTGACTTTTTAAAATATTTATTACAAGGCCAATTCATTGGTAAAGTCGGAATTGCACTAAATATTGTGCAAAAGGTACTTATATAAAGTCACCTTTTACCTGTCTAAAGCTTCTGGAAGTCCGTTTGCTTGAGCTTCCAAATGCCACCCAGGAGCTGAATAGTCCCATGAGGTGTGGAATTGCTCCCAGAACTGAGACAAAGGCCTTGGCTTTGGGGGTGTTCCGTTCCTCTGACATGATGACCATCTGGACAATGCCTAAGAACTTAATTAACCTCAAAGAGGTCTACCCTGCCATAGGGAGATGTAGATAATACCTGGGTCTGCCCCTTCTTTTGTTCTTCTAGTCAGCCATTCAGTAATCCCAGTGGGAAAGGAGCTGCCCCAGAACCAGTTTTGAGGGACCACAGTGGGGAAATTTCTCATTTGCCCCACATCTCTAGTGTGGGAATACGAGCTCTGCACAGGGTGAAAGAAGGTACCTCCATGTTTAGTTTAGGTAGTGAGGGGCACTGTGGGATTGTTTGCAGAAATGCGCACAAAAACTGAGGTAAAAGTGAGTGGGGTTACCCATGAGAACTTTTCCCTATTGGTTAGGCAGGAGCCAGGAGTCACCACCTCCCACAGGCTAGTGCCAGACACAAATGTAGCACCCCTGAGCACCACTCTTCAGAGCACTACTGGACCTGTGCGAGACAGAAGGAAGCCAGCACCCGATGTTGAGACCTATGAGGGGAACTCTAAGGGTTGGGCTTGCTCCCACTCGTACCCAGGAAAAACAAGTGGATTCCAAGGGTCAGTTAGCTGTCCACCTGTTAAGCTGCAGGGACACAAAAGCTGTAAGAATCCAACTTTCCTGGAAGAGCCCAGCTGACTATTGTCAAATGGACTACCCTGGACCCTGCTGGTGGCTCCTTGGAGTAAGTCCTGATCCCCAAGTGCTGTTCCTGAGGTGTGTCAAAGTGTATTCCTCCTGCTTAACAATAAAACGTGGGGACTTAAAAACGTCTTACTAACTTTTTGCCTGGGCCAACCTGCCAGCCGATCCACCAAGGGTGCATCCCAGTGGATCTGGCTTCTCCACAGCTCTCGCTATGTTCTCCTGTTGATGCCAGAATCCGTTGACCCCAACTTCATCTGCACTGCTGATGAAGGAGACCCGATCGAAGGCGAAGACCTTCGGTGAGCGAAACTTTTAACTTCTCCTGCCAGAGGTTTTCCTGCATAAACCAACTGTTTTGCCGAGGCTCCATCTCAATGCCGGAATCCGTTGAGGTTTGAGCCTCTTCTCTCTGTACCAGTCCACGCCTGCATTCACTGAAGGCCGTCGACGTCTGGAGGCAACTGTTCCACAAAGACAAACTAGGTCATTGTATCAGACCAGCACACTATCATAGATGACCTGAAAACGTACCCTTGTCTCTGTCTAGAACGACCAGTTGCTCACTGTTGGAGTTTTGCACTTTTTGGAGTTAATTAAATTGAAAACTTAAAAAAATTCATATCTCCGCTTTCCCTTATTAGACGTTTGTCATTTTGCTGTCGTTTTGCTCATTAAAATATTCTTCAAGTTTATAAATTGGAGTGGGATTTTTATTGAGTCGTGTTTTTAACTGTTTTGGTACTTCTACATGCTATAAACATTTTTCTTACGTAAAGCCTGTCTGTCTGCTCTGTGACATAGCTAGCAGGGGCTGAGCTCAGGTTTAAGCTACTCAAACCTTTTCTGGGCCTAAGAAAAATAGTGACAATGAGTATTGAAAGCACTATATACATAATGAATACGACACCTCAATTTAAAAAAACGTGGTAAACATCTAACCTTTTCCAATGCTGTAAATCTTAAAGTTATGCTACTAAAAGAAAAATTGTATTGGCATCTCATCTTGCATACAGCATTAATGTAAGCCTGGTTGGAGTCAGGACTAGAGATAGGCAAGACTGCAAACTGACACCATGTACTGCTGACTTTGGTTTGTTACTGAAAATAAAAACAGATTTTCAAAAAAAAAAGACTGCAAACTGACAGGGACAGGTGAGTGAAGCTAAGCCCAAGAGTTTTGCTTTCACATCAGTGCTAACACACTTTTGGTGTGTACTTTGTTATGTAAATTATACAACAAATGTGTAAAAACATGATAAAGTCTTAAAATTTTAAACATGGTTTTCTTAACCCCTTAGAAGGGTATCAATGTAGCAATTAGATAACATCACTGCATAAAGTGACATTTATTAAAAATAAAGTGTTCTAAATATGTATGTAGAAACATCGATGAACCACTTCCTCTGCCCATCATCTGTTACCACTATAAGATGATGTCACAACCAAGTTAAGAGACAACTCAAATGTTTTGCACTCCCCTATATAGGGCCTAAATTGTTATGATAGATGAGCAACGTTATAGTGATTAAACCACACACAAGAGCAAGAGAGAATTTTGTATAAGTCACATACCAAACTGAATTACTTCAAGATGCTCTCCAATGTGATGTTGAAGGACAATGATAAATGGTGAAGTAACTATGATCACACAACTTATTATATGCAAGATGCAGGGAATTGGACCATAGATTTCATGGTTACACAATGTGCTATGTGGTGTTTGGATTGATATCTTCTTTCATTTTGCCTTCCACATCAAAAGACAGTGATTTTGTTTAATCCTACTAAGAGGTAAGTAGTGAACTGCGTTAAATAAATACACTGATCACATAGTAAATTAATCATACGGAAGAATTTTTGCTTTAAAAAAAAAAGATACAAATTACTGCGCAGGTGATGTTGGCGGTCAGAGGAGTGCTGAAGGATCTGAAATGTGACGGATGGAAGGCACATGCACTTTCTGATGGCAAAAGCTAGCGAGACAGGCAACTGCACATGCTGCAAATGTGAGGCCTAGATCGGTGCATTAGAAGCAGGACTATTGGCATGACCATTCTGTGTTTTGACACTTTTGGATCTGGTTAGTAATTTGACTAAGATCACACTATTTAGTCAAGGCTGAAACCGGAACTTGAACCTTATGTTTTCTGGTTACAGATTGTTCAATTCAGTCACTTCTCAGAGGAGCTAAATAGAACATCGTGTTAAATAAATACTGTGGTCACAAACTTAAGCAAGGGAATTCAGGAGTCGATACCAGTTTCAGTGTCCTTGCACTGGTAATGCTAACAGCCTGGCACAGCTTTGAAGGAAGGTGTCTGCATGAGCTACAAACCAAATGAGGGGCCCAGCTGCTTGCATTTGAAACAACACCATGACCATTCTGCATGGTGACGATGCTGTGGGCACACAGAAACGAAAGCTGTTGCCTTGCGCAGCAGGAGGACTTGAACAGACTACCTATGTATTGTGGGCCCCGTGGCTATGGCCCGGCCACAATACATAGGATAAAGATTCAGAATTTGGAGAGGATACCCATAACACACTTCTTCCAAATTGCAAATCAGTATCCATTTTCAAACCTCTTAAACAATTCAGAATTTTTTTCCTGAATCGTTAAATGGATTTAGTACTTTACAAAAATGTTTTTAGCAGTGTCAAACCCTCTGATTTTAGCAGATCGGAGGGCTTGCGACTGTTAAAATATTAATACATCAGGCCTCATAGTTTGCAATGACATCTGTATCATGAAGAAAACTAGGAAATGTATTAAACTGTTTACAAGGGTCTAGGTGTATGCATCATGTCCTACTTGACTTGATTATATAGTCCAAGAATTAACAATGAATGAAAATGTTGAAAATATCTTTTCCCATAATATACTTCCATGGCAAATTCGGGCGGCATTTTTTAAAATTTATTTTACAGAAAATGTCCACTGTACGTCATAGGAAAATACTATGATATTACCGGAAAATATTTGACAGTACAAAATATGACACGTATTTGACTCCGACTGATGCAAAGAAAAGTTACTATTTGCTTTGAATTAATATACCCTAAAGATATAGTTTGAAAATGCAAAATAAATAAGTAATGTAAAGAAAAGAATGCACCGCAAAAGTATTGGCCCATCAGCCGTGGCACTGAAGTGCACTTTTTTTTGGGGTGGACATACACATATGATTAGGATAAATGCTGTCAGTGCAAGGCAACCTGTGATTGAGGGGAGGGAAGGTTTAGGGGGTTGGGCTGACCCATTTCCTCATGCAGTGTGCAGTGGTAGGTGGCAGCAAAATTTGAATAGCAGCTCAACAGACCTGTGTATTGAAATGATGAAATGAGCCAAATCTCCTCTAATTGTGTATGTGTGCATATGTATAGATAGATAGATAGATAGATAGATAGATAGATAGATAGATAGATAGATATATTGTTTTTCCTTTTTACAATGTGAGTGTGGCGAAATAGAGAAACAGCTCAAGCTGTCTCTAAGATCAGCCCTAAATGGTGTGAGGCACTAGCTTTGCTAATGCTTGTTTGCCTAAGGAAGAACCGTAGAAAGGGCCATGATAGAGAGATGTAAAAGAGATAAGGTGGTTCCTCAATGTTCCTTGCTGTATTTTATTGAATGCAACCTAGGAGAAACAGTTTGTGAACTTCATTACTGTCCATGTTAAAGAGAAGAAAGAATTCACAATCCGAGCGCTATACACAGAACTTGTTTAAAGACATGCACAATGATGCTGCATGACTAACCGTGAGCAGAAACACCGCAACATGACTCTGTATTGAAAAATCAAATTTTTGTAACTATTATTGCTGCAGGAAAGCCTTAAAGCATGCAGAGCATCTTTTTTGTTAGCACAGGTGTTGCAGAGACCCTGAAAATAAAAGAGGATTTGACTTTAGAAAAAACAGCAAGGGCCCTATTACGAGTTTGGCGGTCCGAGGACTGCCAGCTTTACCGTGGCGTGGAGGTGGTGGATCCAGCCACTGCTGCACCGGCGGTCCGACTGCCTGATTACGACTCGGGCAGTCGGACTGCCCTGGGACAGCGGGCTCCGCCAGGGAACCGCCGCTCCCTGGCATAGGAGCGGCAGTCACAGGCCGCAATATGCTTGGCATATTCCGAGTTTCCTCTCAGCCAGGCTTTTTATGGTGGTTCCACTGCCATGAAAACCCTGGCAGAGGGAGGAAACAAAGGGGGGCCTACAGGGCCCCCCTGTGACTCAAACATATGTAGATGCACACATGGGGGCAACATGTGCCCCCCTGTGTGCATGCACATAGTTTCCTGCACAGCATGGACTTTCAAGTCCTTGATGTACAAGAACCTTGTAGTGCGGTCCCATTGCGGTGCCTTTTTGAATGGCACACCTGCTTTAAAAGAGGCACCGCCATGGGACCGCCACGCTGCCCACCAGCCAGACTACTAAAAAGTTGTAATCTGGCGGGCGGGCAGCGCGAGCTTTGGTGGAGTGGTGGCACGGCGGTTTGCACTGCTGCGCCACCGCTCCGCTAAAAGCCCGTAAAGAGGCCCTAAGGGCCTTGTTATGAGGTTGGTGGTCCATGAACCGCCGTATCCACAGTCGCTGTCCGAACAAAATATGCTTGGTGTTCCAACTGCTGTATTACGAGACGGGCAGATTGCTATTGCCGACACCGCCAGCACACCGCAGACCTCCAAGGTCACGGTTGGGTAAAGCAGCTGCCATAGGACGGTACAGGGGAGTTTCACTGCGTCTGTATTACGAGTTAGCTTTTCAATGAGCTGACCGAAGTGGTACGACCGCCAGCTTCAAGTCAGTGGTAATGAAGGATTTGGGGTGCATACTCACCCCTTTCTTGTTCTTTCGGTCAGAGTTCGACGTGGATACCTTTCTCCAGGTCTCCTCTTCACAGCAGGATCTTCACCCAGAGGATTATGATCCTGTTTGTGGCGATGTACATTCGAGTCCTTTTTGTATCATATACCCATTGTCGGGACTGCCCACATATGGGCCAGACTCCAGCAATGGGTACGTGGTATTTTTGCACATGTATCATGCAAATGTGTGCATCTGACACATATCCAGACAAAATGCTTACACAGGCATCGATACATATGGAAAAGTAATCACCACCACTGCAAAAGTTCTGGAGGCACAGCTTGGGCACCACATTAAACTCATAATACGGTGGTGTGAAGACCGCTGGCACTGCGTGCTCCTGACAGCAGCGTTGTGCGGACTACCAAACTCATAATAAGGCCCTAACCCCACTTAAGCTCAAAGGACACCTTAATTGCTGGCTGGGCAGCACTATTGATCGTTATGTCCCTATCCTTGGAGTTTGATAAAACATATTAATCTGTACCCAACCTAGGGTTATGAGCAATATTCTTCCTAGTGATTCAATTCATTTTGAAAACAGTAATAGAGAAGTACGTTTGCAATTATATTTGGTTACTTTACCTTAGAAATCCGCCGTGGATGTAATTTGGAGGTAGTAAGGGGTCGCAGCTGTGACCTCTAGGTCTCTCCCTGCTACTCCTGGCACTTCCTTTGTGACCCCTGTCCTCAGACAAGGAAAATGTTTTGCCCCCTCTGAGGCCAGGAGTCACAAAGGAAGCTCAGGACTAGCAAGGAGCAATCTAGAGGTCATGTCTGCGACCCCTGACAACCTCCAAACGACGTCCATGAAATCTGCCATTTTTAAACTGTAAGAAATTGGATTATTTGTTGTGCAAGATGTGTTGCCAGCTCAGGCAATAGGTCCACAATTTTTCTATACTGGGAATCAACCACCCCATTGTAGCACTTGACTCTTTCGGGTAGTGAAGTAGAGTAGTCCAAGCCCTACTCAAGGGGGGTGGTGTGGGCTAGTAATCACCATCCACCAGCAAGCAATAACAACAGTCAATAAATGATTGTCCAGTCAGTGCTTTTTCTGTGTAAAAGGAAAATTCAATTATTACACACACACATACTATTAAATACTGCACATTTACAAATATATACATCAGGCAGATAGAAATAATGTTGGTGACATTCTGAATTCACATTTGACCCGATGGGTCATGATCCCAAAAATCACAGTACTCCCACACGTATACCAAACACAACATCATAATATAGAGGGTTATCACTTTAAAAAGTATTGGCTTTGCCAAGGGGTTCACTGCAACAACATACAAGGCAAGCCTCCTGGTTTTGTCCAGTAGTCCTAAGTTCCAGCCTTAGGAGTGTTTGAAAATGAAAGTCTCCCCAGGTCAGGTTTTCCTAAAACCTGGGAGACCTAGGGTTAATTTTAAAAGGTTACAGGGGGGGTATTGGGGCTCCTGTTGCCCCCAACTAAACTTTTAACCTTGTTGGTGATGCCCCTGCCATCCTGGGGCACCCCAACGCAAGGAAAACACATGCAAAATCCTCTCGCGAGGCATTGTGGGGTGCTCCCTCTGAGGAGCTGTGAATATTTCATGAGCATCTCTCCCGCTGAGTTTGGGAGAGCTGCTTTTTGTTTTTTCTTCTCAAAATGGGGTGCCCGGTCCCACCCGGGACACCCCAAGGCACGTTTTGCTGTGGGACCCTAAGGGTGGAGCCCCAAGGCCCCTGCGACCACAGCTGGCTCCATTTGAGTCCGGCCTTTTCTAGCGTCCGGTTCTGGAGCCAGCCCGTATTCTTTCTCCCACCTGCCTACATGTGGGCATGGTGCAGACTTCTTGTGCCTTCCTCGCCCATAGGCACGGGGTAGTAAGGCGCTCTTGGGATGGAGTCTCAGCATCTGGAATTTATCTTCGGGACAGGAGATGGGGTCCCAGTCCCCATGTAAGCACGCTGGTATGGGGGATGGAGCCCCTGGGCCCAAATTAAGACTTAGGTGGGGCCCCGCAAACGGCTCCTCCCTGGAGAATTAAATTAACCTTCTGCCAAACCTATGTATTAGTGCACCCTGGGGGGAGGTTTAGGAACAGCAGCAGAGCCCCACATGCTCCATTCCAGAGATCAAAGGCCAAATCCTTCCAGTGGGTTTAACTCGGGCCCCCATCAGCCAATTTCAGAGATCTCATTTTGCTCCTGGTGGCCAGCCCTAGCTACCTGGAGCATTTCCAGCAGGCCTTCTGGCCTCAAAGGAATTGCACTCTGCAGGGATGTAGTTTCACTGATTCCCTGTTACAGCCTTGTCCTCTGCTGTGCCCTCCACAAACTCCTTGGCCACCGTCCATCTTGCAGGGCATCTGAGGGGGCAGTGGAGTCTAAGTCTTCCCCAACCAGTCCTTAGGGGTGTAAAGGAGCCTGCGTAGCCTGCCCTGGAGAGACCCACTAGTGTTGGGATCTGCTTTGAGCAGAGTCCTTAGTCCTTACGGCATCAAAGGGCTAGCCCTTCCAGCCTTCCATGGTGTTGCTGTTGTCATCGTCCAGGTCCTACTATCTTTCTTTTCCTTGTGCATGAATTTTTAATGGGGTGGGGAGCTCTAGATGCCAGGCACTCCTGGGTGCCACATCTCTCCATCATCCCTGTCCTAACCCTCCTGAGCAGCATGCTGGGACAATCCAAGATGGCGCCTTCAAGAAGTTTTGGGGTCCTTAGCTCCACCCATAGCTGGCATCACTACCAAGGACTTTCCCACCAAAACTTCAAAAGGGAGTCCATTCCTATGTTGGCTCCTGATATCTAGGCTAACTCCTTTGTTCAGTGGGCCTGTGCTGTCCCAAGCCTGGTACGGTGTGACAGCTAATTAACAGATGCAGATTCTCTTCCCCATCCTTCCTCCTCAGGAGCTGAGTGAAGCACTGATAATTACTCCTTTTGTTTGGTGAGACCTTTGTTCGCTCTTCTGGGGAGCAGAACAATTAACTAGGACCAGCAGGGTGACAAAAGACATGGAATCAGATCCTGAGCTGAGCCAGTGAAAAGTAGCAATTTTGAACAACCCATAAGTGTACATGTAGTTTCTTGGGACCTGTGTATTCAAACTTGGTGCACATGTTTCACCCCTGTTTGATACCTTATTGGACTTTATAGGCCTAAGGGATCACTGCACTTTAAGTTTAAGACACCTTTTCCCCATGTGTATATTACAGTGACACTGCAGATAAACCAGTAAACCCTACTAGCCTTAACTATGCATGCCCACTAATTGTATCGGGCCTATCATAGGTCAACATCTAACCTTGCTCAGTTCCCTCTGAGCCAGATTACCTGTGTGCAGTACCTGGCTGCGCACAATGGAAGTCTCACATGCACAAACCACACACATTTGTTCACATGTAACCAGCCAAGATCCCCTTACCGTAACTGCATCACAGAGTCCTTGTCCTAAAAGGCGGACTCTGGTGTTAAACACACTGTCCATTTGCCATATGATTAGTTAAGTTGTAAGCTACATTTACTACCAGGATTGTTTGGCTAACAGTGCAGATGTAAAGCATGAGGACACAGCAAACAAACAGAAGTGCAAAGGGGGGGGACTCTCGCTGTTGACCTTGCAGGTCAGACCCTTGTTTACACAATAAACTGTGTGTCTATATGACCCTATATGTCCACCTCAGCAGACATTTTGCATATAGGGAATTTAACTTCCATGTTGCCTGTAGTGTTCCACTGAACAAAAGTGCCATCACTCAAGATGGAATTTAAACTATAACATGCCTTTGGGGGATCTGTTATGGGCATAAAGAGCAGAGAGTGCCCAAGGAGGGAGTGAGCACAAAGGTTGAGCAGGAGATGTAGTAACGTGCAGATCGACACAGACGTTTCACTGCTTACCATAAGTATGTTGTTGAATGTAAACTTAACTCAAGTATTGACATTATTAAAAGGCAGGTTTGGCTGGCGGTCTCAGATTACACTGCGTCTGTGCTGACCTATGTTTTATGGGTTGTGAGCTTCGATTGTGTTCACTGGACTTCTATTATTAAAACCCAGTAACTTGTTACTATGCACTTCACAACTAGCCCCACTGGTTTATCACTTTACCTAACACTCAAACTGAGTATCAGGTCTCATGGAAGCCCCAGAGAGTAAAGCTTCTCCGTTCCCATCTGCTGGTGCATCAGCAAGCCGGTAATTAAGTCACTTTATCCACTATCCCTGCAAGCTTTTATACCACATCCAAACCTGCTCATATCACCCAAGATCCCCAACAGTCCCACCAATAAAAACACTTTAGCCGAAATCAATTTTCATTTTAGTCTTGTAAGTCCATAATTGTAAGAAAAGTAGATATTGCTGTTGGATGTGGCCCTCTTTGCAGGGTCACCTCCAAACATTTTGCCTTCAGCCCTCCTGGTTTCTGAATTTGATTTTTTTGGCATTAGAACTCTGTGCACTTTACCACTGTTAACCACTGCTAAAGTGTCTGTGTTCGCTTCTTTAAACATGGAAACATTGCCTCACACCCAATTGGAACATTTACTTTACTCATAAGTTCCTATAAAGGCAGTACTACATGTACCCAGGGCTTGTAAATTAACTACTACTGGTGGGCCTGCATCACTTATTGTGCCACTCACTTAAGTAGCCCTTTGAAACATGTATCAGGTCTGCCATTGCAGCCTTTGTGCAGTTTTAAACTGCACATTGCACCCGGCAAAATAATCCTTATGCCAGACCTAAACATGTCTTTTTAATACATAAAAGGCTCCCCTATGCCTGGCTCTTAACAGCCCATAGGGCAGGATGCATTGTATTCAAAAGGTAGGATGTGTTTTTACGTTTTACATGTCCTGGTAGTGAAAAACTCCTAAATTAATGTTTCACTACTATAAGGGCTACATCTCTCATAAGATAACATTGGGTTACTTTTTCACATTTCACAGGAAACAGGTAGAAATGTCATGTTTGTTCTCAAAAGTTTTGTAATTTAAAAATCATCTTTAATGGTAAATTTCGGATTTTAAGTCACCATTCTGAAAATGCCACTTTTGGAAAGGTGACATTTTCTTGTCCTAACCGTTTGTTGCATGCTGCCTACGTCCTGGGTCACATGACTGTGAATACTTGACAGTTGGCCTATGTGTATTACTCCCAGACAATAGGGCAAAGGGGGACTAGGTGTTGGCAGGATGGGCCATCCTGCCAGGATGGGCGGGTGGAGCTGTTCACTGCACCACTTACATTTCAAAGGACGTTTTCCAGCACACTCACAAGGAACTTGACACCAGCCTTTTGTCACTCCATCCTGGGCAGGAGAAGGAAGGAAATGTCCAGAGTCAGCCTAGACGTTTCACCCACTTCAAAGGATAGCACCTGGTATAAATATTGGACTTCCTGTACCACCTTTCCAGTATACTCCTGTATCTGTGGAGATTACAAAAGAAGGACTGCGCTGTTCCCCAGAGGACCGCCCTGCTCCGTGAGGCCTACCTGTTCCCCAGAAGACTGCCCTGCTGCTTGAGGTCTACCTTGTTCCTCTGAGGATGGCTCTACTACTACCAGAAAACTATTCTGCAGCTTGAGGGCTGTCTTTTTCCCCAAAGCCCTGCCCTGCTGCTTGAGGCCTGCCCTGCTCTGTGAAAAGGAAGACTGGACCTGCTCCCTTCATCCCACGCGAACCTGGGTAACTGCAAGGGTCAGTTGGTTGACCTCCTGTTCCAAGCTCCAGAAGCCTCCCTGCAACTGCCCAGCTCACAGCTGCACTGGACCTGCAATTGTACCTGCCTGAGACCTGCTGGCCTCGGCTGGGGTGAGTCCCTGATTCCCCAAGTGGTGCCTCCCCAGGTCCTGGATCCTTAGCTGGCATCAGGGACCACTCTTCCTTGTTGAACTGAAGGTTCCATCAAATCAGGCACAAAGCGATGTGAAGCCCAGCAAAGCCTCGCTGCGCAGGTAAAAGCTTCATCGGAACCAACACCGAGCAACACAAAGCTCCGCAAAGTCTCACAAATCAACGCTGTGCAGAACTCGCACCAAGGTTATAAAGTACAATTCGCAGCGGGCCAAACCTGGTCCTGTGCCCTGCTTGCGCTCCATCATGGTCAGACTAAACTTGTGACTTTTTCCAGGTCCAGCACAACCAGATACCCTCAGTTGTTGCTTTCTGCCTTGAGTTGCTATATCTACCTAAAACTTTAAAATTGAATATCTATAGTTCTACTGATTGGATTTCTTTGTCGATTTGATATCATTTTATTTATTAAAATGTTCTCTGTTTTAAACGTATTACTGTTTGAGTGCTGCATATACACCAAACACAGTGCCTCTAAGTTAGGCCTGACTGCTTTTGTGCCAAGCTACAAGAGGATTAAGCATAGGTTTATTTAGTCTGGTTCACCCTGACAAGGAGTGTGGTTGTTGCTTGAGAAGGATTTTCATACCCCTCAATTAATAACCGAATTATTTACAATTTGCAACTCCAAACACTTAGTTCAACTTGGTGAGCTTCACTATGCTTCTCTGTATCTGTCCCAGAACTGTCTATTGAAGAGCAGCATAGGTGTAACATATTTAGTAGGAGAAAATGGAGGAGCAAGGGAAAGAAGATTATGGGACTGATTACGATGTCGGTTGGAAAGCCTCCTGACCGCTGGTTGGAGGCTTTCTGACCGACATGGTGGGTTTAAAGTCCGACTGCCGTATTATGATAATGGCGGTCAGAGTTTAAACCAGCGGGGGAATCCGACAGGGTTCCGACGGGCTCAGGGAGCCCGTCGGCCAGTCGAAAAGCACTCATAATCCCTTAAGGACGGCGTTTCCACCATCGGGATTATGATGTCGGTTTCCACCAGCCAATCCATGTCGGTCTTTCCAACATGGATTGGCTGTCAGAAACTGACTTTGGGGGCCCCTAGCAGGACCCCCTTCCCCCCTGGCCCTGATCATTTGGGCCTGGGGGGCACCTATGGTGCCCCCCTAAACATTGCACAGTGCCTGCCACACGGTGCAGGGATGTTTACGAACTTCCATTTTTTAATGGGAGCTGGTGCTGTGGGTGGTTTTGGCCCACCCCATAAGCTTCCATTGAAAAATGGATGTATGTGACCGTACCATGTGCGGTCACATCCAATGGGGTTGTCAAAACCCCCAACCTATGGTCAGGCAGCTCCTTCCCCGAAACAGTGTTGGTCGGAGGCAACTCCGACCGAGATCGTAATTAGGCCTTATATGTTTAGGGCAAGGGTGCTTTGGAGTTTTGACATGTTTTAAATGATTTTCAACCTGTTTCACGCAAAATTTCAAATAGCGTGTACATGCATCAATAGAATTCTTTATTTTCACTTTTAGCATTTTTAATTCTGTCTGAATAGTATCTTTTTTAAGATTTTTTGATTGCTGACTTGTATAATTTGTTAAGTTTCTGTAGGTGAAGTTTGTCTTGATTTGTTTTTGTTTTTAGCCCGGTGCTTTGTAGCTTTCTAATTTGCTGTTTTATCTCTTTTAGCTCTGTGCCTGTTTTTGTTTGTCCTGTTTTGTTGTTCTTAGTGGTATTAGGATATAAAAAGCTTCCTGTAGCCTCTCATAGTTTTTTAACAGAATGTATTGTGCCTAGATCTGTACTGGATGTTAGTTGTGTTTCTAAATGTTCAAAATTGAGTTTGTTCCACGGTCGATAGGTGGATGCATTAAGGTGGTTTTAGGTGTGTTGCTTATGCTGTTTTATGTTGGAAAGCAAGCAAATAGTGGTCTGACCATATTACTTAAGTAATCGTTTGAAAAGTAACTAGTTTTGTATTTGCAGAAATGACATCTAGGATGTGTTAGTGATGTGTGTGGGTTTGTGGACGATCTGATGCAGATTCAGTGCGTCTAGTCCAGTGATGATAGTTTTCAGATGGGGCATATTGGGTTTGTCAAACCAAATGTTAGGTCACCAAGAATGCAGAGGTTGGAGTGTAGCGTTATCAGGTTTGAAACTGTGTCTAGAAGTGTGTCTGGGAATGTTTCATTGCTAGGTGGAGGTCGGTAAAGGAGTAGAAAGTTTAGAAAGTAATTTGTTTCCAACCTAATAGGTTTTATACCTCCCTTATTACGAACTTTATTATAGTAGGTAGCATTGGTTCTATACAGAATCAAAGTAAGTAGTGTCCATTATGAAGCACGCCGAACCATCGGGTAACGGTGATTGTTTTTCCGCCACAGTGTTTTACAAGCAGCAGTGTGCACATCTTAAGCACTGTTACGGTGACGGTGTGATCAGGCAGTGACTCGGCAGACATGTTATCATGTGGTTATGTTTGACCAGACTTTACTTCCTTATGTGATCGCGTGAAGAGGCATTGTGACTGATCAAAGACATGAAGGATTGGATTTCTGCCAACGGATATGCGTTATTTTGTGAGTAAGGGCACTATAGGGGGAGTATTTGGAAAGAGCGGGGTTTACAGCCTTTAAAATCACCTAAAGGTAATATTTAATTTGTGAACTAACTGTTGCTGTAACACCAGTCAGCTATTTTCTCATTTTCACGAACGTTGCGTTTACTGTGAGGAGTATGCAGGGTGTTAGTGTGCCCACTCTTTTTTTTACCTATGCTTGGAACTCCAAGAGTAGGGTGGAAGCAATGGCACAGAAGTTTTGAAAGATACCTTATTACGGTTGATGGAAAGAAATTGACAATGAAAACAAGTTTGCAATATTATACAGTAGTTTGGGGGTAAAGGCCAGAGCATATTTGATCATCTCCTGGAGACAGAAGCTAGCTCGGGTCCATTTAGTACCTTGGATGAGTTTTCTGAGGCAGTGAAAGGCTTAGTAAACTTTTTAGTCAAAAGCCCAGTATTGTGGTAGAAAGAAGCACATTTTTCATGTGTAATCAACACAGTGACGAATCCATTGATAGCTACATGGCGGAAATACGTATTCCGGCATAATCTTGTGAGTTCGAATGATCAATTGAGCAGTGTTTTTGGGATCAAATTGTTGTGGCATATTACATCAAGAAAGCGCACAAGCAGCTTGTGTTGTCATTGCAATACAACATTGTGGGAGACATTTGAGATCAATAAAGGAATTGAGAGATCTCTTGTAGCTTCAAAGGAATAGAACAAATGTGAAGCTGATAATGCATCGAATTCTGTTGGATTTGTCATAAATTCGTCAAAGCCAACATTAAACAAAAAAAAATACTGTGGGATGGGAAAATTATGGGTCTGAACATAATTTGTGCTTCAGGTGTGGTCACCATCTTGCCAATGCAAGTAATTGTTGTGAGGAAAGTAATACATGTAACAAATGCAAACAATCTGGCCATTTCGCTAACACCATGATAAAAATGTACAAGTTAATAGTGTGCATGAAAGTATATCTTGGAACAGGGAGATGATTACTTGAATTGTGACCATTAAAGAAGGAAATATGAACAAAGGTGATCCAGTTTGTGAGATTATTGAGGGTAAAATATCTATTAGTCTCATAGAAGATTTGGGCTCATCCTTTACTATAATTTCTGGCATATTTTCTGAAAAATGGCCAGATGTAATGATAATTCCACCTGACATTAATATTAACCCTGTTGCTTATGGGTGTACTAACATTGACATGCTAGGCTACTTTTGGAAGAACATTGCATACAAATATAGATGCATTTATACAAAATGTTTATATGGCAAAAAAGGATATAAAATAGTTGGGTGGAAGGATCACAGCTGTTTTGGTATGGTTTTGAGACCTGGAACTTTATTTCCTACTTCAATAGTGTATTTAGAATACAGAGTTGAAAGATATATTGCAAGCTTTTATGAATGTTTTCGAAGAAAGATTGGGGTGTGTGAAAGGTTTTTAACATAAATGTATTTGATAGATACAGCAATTCCTGTCAAGCACAAAGTGCAATATATTCTGAGTGTCACGAGCGTTTGAGCATTCGAAACAACTTGAAATGGATCATAGGTCTGAGTCTATGGATTCTTCAGAGAGGGTTCTCCTATTGTTATGGCAAAAAAAAGAAATCAGAAGAAATTTTTTCATGTGCTGACATCAGGTCTTTGAATAAGAATATCCTTAAAGATTATCACTCTTTTCCTAAGATTCTTGAGATTTTCGCTCAATTGGGGGATGCCAAGATATTTTTGGCAGTCAATGTAAAGTCAGCATATTATCAAATTAAGTTAACAGAGGATTGCAGATTGCTTACCACGTTTATAATACCGTTTGGAGCCTATAGATTTTTAAGAATGCCATTTGGGTTAGCATCAACAGCTTCCATCTTTCAGAAACTTAGGTTCAATATGTTTCATGGAATACAAGGTGTGCATGCGTTCCAAGACAATATTCTAGTCCATGGTAGATCTAAGGAGGAACATTATAGGATTGTTGGTGAAGTTTTGAAAGTGTTTGAGGCACATGGTATTACTGTGACTTTGCAGACTTTTTTCAATGAGTAGGTTGAGTACTTGGGTAATTTTTCTGAATGCACATGGTATTAAAGCCAATGGTGATCTTTCATTAGCTATTAGTGAGCCGCATGTGCCCTAGAATGTTGAACAATTGAAGCCCTTTTTTGGGCTATGTGAATATTATTGAAGATTTGTAGAAGGATTTGCAAAAGTGGGTGAACCTCTTAAAAAATTGCTACAAAAAGGGGTCAAGTTTGTGTGGGGATTGGAAAAGAATGATTCATTTGAAAAACCTATAAAAAATGATAATAGATGTGCCATCTCTTAAACCCTTTCAGGAAGGTCACCCATGTATCATATGTGTGAATGCTAGTTCAATTGGCATAGGTGTTGTGTTAGGTTAAGCAATTGGCACAAAAAACAGTATAGCTTTTGCATCTAGATGTTTGCAAGGAGCAGAATTGAAGTACAGCAAGACTAAGTGAGAGGTTTTATCCTGTGTGTTGGCTACTCAACATAATGCCACATATGTTTGAGGTTATCAGTTTGTACTATCTACCGATCATAAACCTTTACAGCATTTACTGGGTGAAAAGGGAATGGGTAGTGCTTCTCCAAGGCTTGTACGACTTTTATTAAGGTTGCAGTAATTTAGTTTTGAAGTGATTCGTTTATCAGGTTAGGAGAGTACCAGAACAGGTTTTTTTGTCCATATTTCCACGTGGTTATGATGAGGTTGTTATGTCAGTTAAGAATGAGGTGGAGTGTGTGGCTGGTATGATTGATGGTCTAATGGTGGCCACATGAGTAATTCTTAAGGAGGAGTGCTTGCGACAATCTGAACATATCAAGGAGTTGATGAACGTGAAATGTATGCTGTAAATGGATAGCATAAGGAACAAGTTTTGTGTAAAGATATACACAACCTTTGAAAGATTCAGGATGAGTTGAGTGTTGAAGGTGTTTTGCTAATGAGAGGTGATGCACGTGTGCCTCCCAGTATTTTATGGAGTAAACTAATTACATTAGCTCATGAGGGTCATCAGGGCATAACATCTGCTAAAAAGATTGAGAGAACATTACTGGTGGCTATCCATGGATTGTTATGTTGAGATTTTTGCTGGTTCTTGTTATCAATACAGAAAGGCTGGTAAAAGTCTAGTTGTTTGTGATTCTCCAATTATTTCTACAGAAACATCCATTGAAAGTGAGGGAGAAGTTTTGCCACTGATTTTGGTGGTCCGTTTACTTGTGTGCTGGGAGGTAAAAATGTTATAATTGATTTTGTGGATTACAGCTCCAAATAGGTATATCAATCATGGATCTGGATACCTAACACTAAATCTATAATTGCTTTTTACAGCATATTTTCGCTAGAGAGATACCCCAAGTTTCTAGTTTCAGATAATGGGGTTCAATATATCTCCAAAAAGATGCACGAGTATCTTGCAGTCACAGGAATTAAACATCTCACTGTTGTCTTATATAGTCCACAAATTAATAGAATGGCCGAGAGAGTGAAAAGGATTGTTAGGGATACTATACAGTTGGCTAGTAGTGTAAATTTGAATGTGAAGGTGGCTTTAAGACAGTGATAGTCAAAGTACGGCCCGGGGGCCACTTGCGGCCCTCGTGACCTTTACATGTGGCCCCCCTGGTGAACAGCAACACGAGCTGCTGTTTAGTTGCTGAGCACTACTATTCAGAAACAAAATGTTAAATAAACGAGCAAGCATTTATTAACATGCAAATAAATTCTTGCCCGTTTATTTAACATTTTTTAAACCTCTTTACACAATCCCTGACCCACCCAGACCCCCTACATCCACCCTGCTGGCATCAGTGTGGCCCTCGGTCACACCACAGACCGTACTTTGCGGCCCCTGGGCAAATGTTTGCGAGTACACATGCTTTAAGAGAATGTTTTTGGAATTATCATATTACACCTCACTCCACCACTGGAGTTAGTCCTTACGAACTTCTTAAACTTAAGGATCTTGTGTCAAAACGGTATACTTTGTATGTTTAGGATTGAACAAACAAGGAGAGTAATGCTGCTACTGAAATTCCGGTAGTGTGTAGTAGGGTTAAGAAAAATCAAGAGAAAAGTAAAGTCATTATGATATTGCACATCAAGTTAAATTTCATGACTTTCAAACTGGAGATCTGGCTAAGGTGTGTAGACCTGGTATCATTGGAAAAACACAATTTAAAGTTTCTAAGAATACATGTCATTACAGTGAGTAAAGGTTCAGTTCAGGTTGAGAATCGGATATGGTGGAGTAAGAGAAAAGTGGTAAAATCTAAAGCAGGGGTGAGTGATTCCATTGAGAAAACGTGTATGAGACTAAATTAAAAAAAAATTATTCTAATTCGAGAATGAATCTAGCTGTTGGTGCTGGTTCAAATTTAAATGTGAATTCTAAAGTAAGGATGAATCTAGCTCTTGGTGCAGGGTCAAATCTAAATAATGATTCTAGTTTTAGGACGAATCTGCATGTGCGTTCTAATTCCAATATAGATCTGATTCAAGATGAAACTAGTACCAAAGTTAATGCATTTATGAATTAAAATGCAGAATCCTATATATAGTGTGTCAGTGTATCCAACTGAGATGGTGTGCCTAGAAGTTTTGAAATTAACAACTCAATTAATAATGTTAGAAACAATCTAGAAGAATTGTCTAGTTAAGTTAGGAGATCTGATAGAAACAAGATGTTGTTTGTAAATAAATAAGTGTGTTTTTTAGGGGGAGGAGATGTATTACATCTTATATTTAGTATTGCTTATATTAAGTATAGTCAAATATTATTATTTATATCTTGTTATTAGCCTTGTGCATTATATTAATGTATTTACATTCTTTGTAGTGGTTATGTAAATGGAGTGAAGATTCAAGGGTAATGTTGGACCTGGCCCTTTTGCAGGATTATCCCCAAAAGTTTTGCCTCCTTCCTCCTATTTTTCTGACCTTCTTTTAGTTGGCTTTAGGACTCTGGGCACTTTACCACCTCTAATCTGTGCTAAAGTGCATGTCCTCTCTCCTTTAAACATGGTATGATTGGTTTACACCTGTTTGACATATTTAATTTACATGCAAGTCACTTGTACAGTGGTATCCCATATACCCAGGGCCTGTAAATTAAATGCTACTAGTGGCCCTGCAGCGCTGCTTGCTCCACCCACAGAAGTAGCATTTCAAACCTGCCTCAGGCCTCTGCCACTGCAGGGCTTGTGCGCGCAGTTTACTGCTACATTGATTTGGCATTTCAAATTACATGCCAAGATTGAAACTCTCCTTTTTCTACATGTAGATCACCCCTAAGGTAGGCCCTAGATAGCCCTATGGGCAGGGTGCTGTGTAGATAAAAGGTAGGAAATGTGCCTTCATTATGTGGCATGTCCTGGTAGTGACAAACAGTCTATTTGGTTTCTCATTGCTATGAGGCCTGCTCCTCTCAATTGTTTGCATTGGGAATTCCCGATATGTTCAAGTGGTAATTCCTGATCTGAAAGGAGTAGTGCTGCCATGTTTGGTATGTTTAGAATGGTAGTGAAAAATCAATATTAATGGTCTAGATCGATTATTCATTAATATTTTAGAAAGTGCTATGTGCTTGTGACTCTTTGTGCTTTGCAGCCTGACTCCAATTCACGTCTAGAGTAGAGTGACAGCTGAACTTGTGCATGCTTTCCAGACAGCCATCACACAGAAAAGGCTTGGTGTGACAAGAGAGGTATCTGCATACTGATAGTCTTCCTGGGCTAGGAGAGAGAGAGGTGGGGTGCACTTACATTTATATAGACTGTGACTTGCCCTCAGACCAAGGGCTTGTTTACCCTCTACTGATGTCTGGAGCCAGATTTGCTTAAAAGGGGCTGTGTTACACTTGAAAGGGTTTCTTTAAGTTGCCCCTTGAAACAAAGACATTTTGAAGTATGAGTACAGGGGCTCTGACCCCACATTGGTAGATCACTTCTGGACCTGGAATAACCTGTGCTGGAGTAAAGGCTGCTGCGCTGAAAGTATTGTCCCATTGCTATGACTGACTGTTCCCAGGAACAGCTGCCCTGTTTTGCTGTGCTGCCCTGATGCCTGCTGACCTTGCCCTGCCAAGAAGGGCTACAGATTGCACCCTAGTGTTCTCCAAGGGCTTACCAGCTGGCCCCTGCTCCCTCAGAGTCCCTGTACCAGCAGGATTGTTGTGGGGTTCTGAGGCTGACAGAACTGAACTCTTCAAAATAGCGCATCGAGATCGCTTTATGGCCTCCTCTCAGCGCATGAGGAGCGTTTTTCATTAGTGCGTAATTAGGTGCTTCCTCCTTGGCTGCACAAGCGTGTGTTGAGCACTTTTCTTTTTGAAGGCAGCCTGTGGCCCAAACTAGCATGTGTTGAGTGCTTTGGCTTTCATTAGATTTTACTCCTGGAAGTTAGCGCATGGAGGAGCGCTCGCTGAGGACCAACCACTTTGAAAGTGAGTCACGCTTCCTTGCACCCCGAATGCGCTTCCAGGAGGCTCCCTCACCCAGGATTGAACACTGGAGTGGTGAGCCTCACTCCTAGTGCAGGGAACAGCTCGGGGGAGCCCCTGCACCAACAAAGAACTCTCATGACACTGCAGCAGCCCTCATCCTGGAGTCCTGTTCTGGGCTGCCGCCACCAGATGCCTCAGAAGCCAGCAGGTGTCCGTTTCCCCAACTTCTTTGCTACGACGTGCGCCTCCACTCAGGCACCCATCGCAAGGCAGAGCACCGGGGAGGCTTAAGCAGCACTGCCTCAGGACAGAGACGGCCATCATAGCTGCCAAGGTTTCAGATTGCTTGTGTGTGACATTTACATTATTTCAGTGCAATTATGAGTGACATTCAACAACTAGGAGTGACACTTTCTTGCTGTCAAAAATCAAGCAATGACGGCAATAAGGACACATATAAATATGAGACATTACACCCTCATTGGGGTGCCAAACTATACATAGGTATGGCATAACGGCCAGACATGTGACAGGCACCAGGGTGCATTCATACAGTTACCATATCAGTAATTCTAAAATATTTTCTGACTAATGTATAAGTTATTTATGATTACAACTGTGCTCAAGGCCGCCCTTCTGTATAATATACAATAATATACAATAAGAACCTTATGATGGCCACTGCAACTTGTCTTAAGGACTAGCCTCCCATTGATTTAAAAAATAAAGAGCCAAAAATCAGAATAATAGCTGATTTACTAAATGTACTTATTATAATACTGCTATTTTATTAAAGTACTGAGGATCGAAAATCTGATGTCAGTGAATAATTCAAAGTACGCAAACCAATTAATAATTCGATGATGCAGAATAGAGGGCTACAGAGTTTCTACTTCAACACCCAAAAGTACTAGAAACTTCAGGTATCGTTGAGTACTTGAAAATGAAAAAGTGGGCTATTTGAAAACTAACTGAAAGGAAATATCACACATGATCAACTCAAGAGTTCCTGTTTCCAATGCACTTCAAGCACAGACTTTGCAACTCCATTTAAAAGTGATGCTCGCTCTGAGGCTGCAGGCACGGGTGGGAGCATAGGAGCTACAAGACGACCCCGGGCAGTAAACTCCGATCCGCTCGCGGAGGGAAGCAGAATTCCTACAATTCTTACGCGAAGCGGAGGTTTTTTTTCCATTCACTCTCTCGAGCACCAAGACTCTCAGGCCGCTTGCGAGTTCACGCGAAGCTTCTCACTCCGCTAGAGAGCTCCCGCGAGACTTCACGCTCACTCGCATGACTTCCGGCCGTGACTGAACCAATCTAGCATTCTTAGAGCCGATCGCAATCACAAACGGAGCGGTCGAGCAGCTTTTCTGCTTGAGAATGCAGCTGAGAGGCATTTGGAGTGGATTTTCTTCTCGAACTGGCCGTTGGAGTTGTTTTTTTTATGCGCAAAGCCATTTTTTAAAACTTTTTTTTTCAAACCAGAAGGAAGTGCCACAGAGACTCCAACTCCCTGTTCCTGTCCAGGAGGCCCCTCCCAGTGCTTTGTCCATCTACTGGTCACTTTTCATTGGGATTTGAAGCTGGAAGGCTCACTCTCCTTGTCCGCTGCATATATACCATTGAATTTGAGGACTTTGTTTTTGAGATAACAAGTAAGTTGAAAAACTGGTGCATAAGGGTGTTGTTTGTTTAATTGTGCTCACTACACCACTGGAGTCAAGCTATCCTGGCTGATGAAGGCTGATAGCCTGAAACCGGTCTTAGGATGCTTGATTCCGGTCCAGGAAGACATGGCTTGGCAGTTCGGTCTGGACTGTTCCCATGAGGCACAGGGTCAAGACTGATTTGCATATGGCTATGTCTGAACTGGGAGTGGCGTGGTGAAGCAAAATAACGATGGATTAAACCCAGATCTGTGACTGAGGGTGAATGTTTGCCAATGTGCAGCATTCCGTCCATCATCTTGTGTGTTTTGCATTTCGCCCTAAGTGGGAAGGGTATGCCCAGACGTGGGTCCCGTGCTCACTACGCCACTGGAGTCAAGCTATCCTGGCTGATGAAGGCTGATAGCCTGAAACCGGTCCTAGGATGCTTGATTCCGGTCCAGGGAAGACATGGCTTGGCAGTTCGGTCTGGACTGTTCCCATGAGGCACAGGGTCAAGACTGATTTGCATATGGCTATGTCTGAACTGGGGTGGCGTGGTGAAGCAAAATAACGATGGATTAAACCCAGATCTGTGACTGGGGGTGAATGTTTGCCAATGTGCAGCATTCCGTCCATCATCTTGTGTGTTTTGCATTTCGCCCTAAGTGGGAAGGGTATGCCCAGACGTGGGTCCCGTGCTCACTACGCCAATGGAGTCAAGCTATCCTGGCTGATGAAGGCTGATAGCCTGAAACCGGTCCTAGGATGCTTGATTCCGGTCCAGGGAAGACATGGCTTGGCAGTTCGGTCTGGACTGTTCCCATGAGGCACAGGGTCAAGACTGATTTGCATATGGCTATGTCTGAACTGGGGTGGCGTGGTGAAGCAAAATAACGATGGATTAAACCCAGATCTGTGACTGGGGGTGAATGTTTGCCAATGTGCAGCATTCCGTCCATCATCTTGTGTGTTTTGCGTTTGTTTAATTGGGGGCATACACCTGGATTTATTTGTACTTTTTATTTGATTTTTTAAATTTATTGTGGTGGGTGGCCTGCAGTTTTAGTAGGGACCTAGTTTTTTTGTGCATTACATTTATCTTCTTTTGTAAAGGAAAAATGTTGCACAGTTCCGTAAATTTTCTTCTCCATGTTTTTTATTAAGTTTGCAATATTACTTGATTTAATTAATTCACTATGTGGCCTAGTTTGCCAATGAGCCTTCCAACTGTTTCTGTGGTATCTGTAGAATTGAAATATCATTTATGCCAAGGCTGGCATTGGATTACAATACAAAATGTGGATTTTTTGTGGTTTTTCGCATTTTTTTCTACGCAAACAGTGTTTAGGTGGGGTAATGCCTTTGGAGGATGTGTGTTTTGTGAACATTTTTAGCCCTGTTAATTTTCATTTTTGGCATTGCTGAATTAATGCAGTGTCCTCTGTGTTACCATGCGTCTTTTGTCTGGCCACTGTGTGCATATGTGTGTTTGGCATATGCCACTATTTGCCTTTGTTGTTCAAGAATCAGTATTTCATTTGGCCAGGGGCCATTTTGTATAGTCCGTGTCCACCCTAGGCCTGCATGTATTCTTTGTTTTTTAGGCCTCCTGCTGGTTGTTGTTGTTGTGACCATGTGGCTGGCGGCCATTTTGTGTAGCCAGCCAGTCTGCTTTCCCCATAGGCCTGCATTTCTCATTTGTTTGTGGCCATGCCCCCTTGCTGGTTGTTGTGACCATGTGGCTGGTGGCCATTTTGTGTAGCCAGCCAGGTGTGCTTTCCCCATAGTCCTGCATTTCTTCTTTGTTTGTGGCCATGCCCCTTGCTTGTTGTTGTTGCCTGACAATGTGGCTGGCACCCATTTTGTGTAGCCAGTCAGTGTGCTTACCCCATAGGCCTGCATGTCTTCTTCATTTGTGGCCATGCCTTCTTGCTGGTTGTTGTTGTTTCACCACGTGGCTGGTGGCCATTTTGTGTAGCCAGCCAGTGTAATTTTTCCATAGGCTTGCATGTGTTGTTCTTCTATCATTATGTTGCAGCCATGCCTCTTTAATTGCTGGTTCACCATGTGGTTGGTCGGTGGCCATTTTGTGTAGGTAGGCAGTGTGCTTTTGCCATAGGCCTGCATGTATTCTCTTTGTTCCTATGCCTTTTGCTCTGTGTTGTTGTTGTTGTTGATGACCATGTGGCACAGGCAGGCAGCCATTTTGTGTTTCCCGCCAATGTGGCCCTGTGACATATGCTTGCATGGATGGTTGAGCAATGAGATAGCAGTGTAATAAATAAAAACAAATGATATGTTTGACGATAATGTCACTTATTTATAATTTTTATTTCTGTATTTTTAATTCTTTTATTAATTTTTAATGTTGTAAAAAAAAATAAAGTTTAGTAAAAAATAATCTTATTTTTTTTATTTAAATTTGATTTTTTTCAATTTTAGTTAATTTGTTTATTTACATTTTTCAAAATGTTTGTTATTTTTATTTTTACAATTATTTTTTAGTTTTTAATTTTAATTTTTTTGGGGGGGAGATATGTTTTTTTTAACCATTTTCATAACATCTAGCATTAATGAATCAGCCCCATGTCTGCTACAGGTGCACAACAGCAATCATTGTTTAAGGATTATTTGATTGTCAATGCATTTGTCAGCTGCACCTCCGTGCGTACCACATCCCATGTGATGCATTGCACATAAACCAAACAGTTGCAGCAGTATTGTTTTGTTGTTGTTGTTGCTCTTTCTAATCCTTCCTGAGTTTACAGTCACCATGAAAGTTTATGTTGGTGTAGTTTGGTTTTCCGTTTTACGAATTAACACTGATTACTATTGTTAATTATTGATAATAACTTAAGTAACCACACTAAATGATATTGTTTGTACTACTACTTGAACTGCAACAATGCCATATTTAACTGAGGTTTTTCTTACTTGTTTACTTTTAGGTTCACAAGAGAAGAGACATCACCGACATTACTGCCAGACAGAAGGCCTCTGCACAACGTTACGTGTGACTGACTCTGCAACACAGTCATCTATTCAACTTGTTGTGAAGCTAAGTGCCACTGTCAACTGACAGCTTCAAGACAGCCCCAAAGAAAGGTCCTGCCAAGAAAGTGGCTGGTGGGGAGCAGAAGAAGCAGATTTCCACCACTGGTGTGCCGACCGCAACCTTTTTCAGGAAAGTTGTGCCTGCCGCACCGGCCTCCGGCGAGCAAGCTGAGAACAGCACTCCTCCATCAACAGCACAACCTCCCGAACCTAAGCTCAGGACCAGTGCAATCATGTCGACGCCGATGAGTAGTGATGTTGAATTGGATTTGTCCCTTTCTCAAAGTATTACACAATCTTTTCAGGAAACACAGCAAAGTGGACAGCAGCCGCTACCAGCAATGGATTTGTCTGATGTTGGAGTAGAACAGGAGGTTGAGCTTCCTTCAGAGCAAGAAGTTTAACCTCCTCTTTTAGAATCATTGGCTTCCACATCTCCAGCAAGGAAGGGTACTACAGCACCATCTTCTCCAAGCACCACTTCTCATGATGATGATAGGGACATGATGTGGATCCCGACAGAGACCAGCAGAAGACAACAGAAGAGGCAAGGGAAAAGAAAAGTTCCAGAAAGATTTAGACTTATGGAAGGGGATAAAGAGGAGGATGACGTTGCTGAGGTAGTCATGGTGGAAGGTGACACAGAGGGAAACTGACATTGCTATTCAACCAGCTCCGAGGGATGTTGCACAGGTAGCACCATCACCAGCTCCCATCTCAGAGTGAGATGATGAAGACACCGCAGCATACAGTGACTACCCAACCACCACAACGCACATTGAGTCTACCACTAGCATCTACTTCTCGTAAGACGCCTGTGTCAGTGCCCCAAAAGAAAAATCCAGACTACTATTACGGGCATGTTTAGGCAGGAGGGGCCCTACGAGCTAAACCACCCAACCGCACGTTTGTACAATGGGAAGGTGGCAAAAATGTTAGCACTGGACCTCCTCCCTTTTTCAATTGTGGAAGAAGTGGGATTTTTAGAACTTGTGGCAGCCATCTGCCCAAAATGGAAAGTACCAAATAGGACCTATTTAGCCAGAGTCGCTGTTCCAGCGCTGCATCATGATGTGCTACAGTTGGTTGGACAAGCTTTGCAGCAAAGTGATGTTCACACCATCCATCTGATGACAGACATGTGGACCAGTTGTCAGGCGACTGATTACATGTGCCTCACTGCACACTGGATCTCTTTTGGGGAAAGCAAAAGATATCTTCAGGTATTGGCCCTGAAGAAAGTTTGGCAGCATGCAACAGTGGCCATGTTCGCCATGGAAAAATCACATACAGCTGTAAACATCTTGGAGGAATTTAACAGCAAGGTGTATAAATGGCTGTGACCCAAAGGTCTTAGAATTGGTTTTGCTGCCAAGGACAATGGCAGTAACATAGTCAGATGGAGGCTATTTCAGGGTCCAGTGTTTGGCCAGTGTTTGGCCCATTGCATCAACCTGGTGGTGCAAGTCTTGCTTAAAAAGGAAGACATAGTCGGCAACATACTGACCACCTGCAGAAGAATCTACACCCATTTCAGCCATTCTTGTAAAGCCCAGAAGCAGCTGCGGATTATTCAGCGTAATAATAGAGCACCAGTTAAAGCCCTATTACAGGAGGTGCCAACATGTTTGAACTCCACTTTTTACATGCTGCAACGTCTGTTTGAGCAGTACAAACTGATCAAACAGATCAATGACTATGTCATTCAAAGAGGAGGGGATACAGTTGGGAAATGTAGGACCATGGATGCAGACAAATGGGGCCTAATCAGATGCCTGACTCAGATGCTTCTCCCTTTTGAAGTTTTCATGCGGGAAGTTAGCAAGGAGGACAGTACGATGGGCCAACCTATCCCATTGCTGCATCTCCTACAAGGCCAGGTAATGAAGGCGTCTGAAAGGTGTGCCCCTGCAGGTGTGAATGAAAATACAGAAGCTCATGCCTTGGTTGAGAGCTTGGTCCTGTGCTTGGCTTCTAATATGAGGCTGCAAGGTGACATCATTGAGTCCAAAGAGTACATATGTGCCACACTACTAGATCCATGGTAGAAAAAAATTCCTGCCCACTTTCATCCTTTTTTCTGAAGGGGATGTTTTAAAATACAAGAGGTGGATTATAGAGCAAGCTGAAGACTTGGAAGAAGAACAGCTGGAACTTTGAGTACCACCCCGCAGTCCTGGTGTGCCGCCTTCAACTTCCAGAGAGGTCAGTCTTGCCTCACAGCAACTAACAACACCATCAACCAGAACACCGGCAACAACAGCAAAAGAAGGACCAGACTCAACCTCTGAATTGTATTGGTTTCAATTGGCAGGGCTCAAGTCCAGTGCAGAGGCGATGGCAAAACAGTTAGAGCAAGTGACAGCACCAATGACCATCCACAGGATGCTCCAGGAGTATATGCATGATCCAAAAGAGGTCTATGTGGACAAAATTCATTGATGTATTGGTATGGGAAGATGTACCAATGGCCAGAGCTCAGCTGGCTGGCAATAAAGTATCTGACTTGTCCTATTGCCAGTGTGTCTGCTGATCGTGTGTTCAGTGCAGCTGTTGAGGTAGTCACAGTGAGAAGGACCAGTCTCTCACCTTAAAATGTGGAGAGATTGACTATGATCAAAATGGACCAACATTTTATACCGCACAATACACCGTTCCTGAAACAGCAGCACAGGAGGAGGAACAGGGTGATTAGTCTGAAATAGAATCAAATGTGTTAGCTGACCACCTTCTGGGTGAACCACCTGAGTTTGAGGATGAACTCTACTTCCCAGACTAAGTATGCCAGTGCCCCATTTAACTTCTAAAATTTTCTTTTTGAGCTAACCTTTTTCTTTGCAACAAAGATTTTTTAAAAATTAGCTACAGGAACATTATTATTTTTGTGTCAGATTTATGCTGTCCTACATTTTTTTAACGAGTCACATATATATTGCCGGATTGAAGTTGGACCAGTGTACATTGAAGAAGCTTCCACAATTCCTTTATGACATTGGGGACAATGTCTGCCCCCCTCGCATGCCTATTGCCTAATGCCTATCCCTTTTTTCATCACTTAGTACTAGAACGGCTGCCCCATAAAATCATTTATTATGTACAAGACTGCCTGCCAATACCTAATTCCAATGTGATGCCTGCATCAAAGACCCAATACCTGAACTACCTGCGCTTGCCTTGGATTGGATGAGGTAACTTCAACTACTGCAAGGGTGAGTGACTGATTGCATGAGGGATAATTTAAGTTGATTGATGATTCATGTGGTGGCAGACACTCAGGGAGGGTGTGTGTTATTGTAATATGGGACATTTCTTGATATGATTATTGATTTGCATTGTGTAGGGCTTGAGTGATGGGCGCCTATTATATTTTCCCTGTAGGTGATGATTAGCCCTTTCACACTTAGCCAGATTTAATTAATTGCAGGGGTGTTCTCCTTTTTTTCTGGTTCTTCAGATGCCAGAATAGTAACTTTATTTATCAAACAAACACCCATGCAAAATACTGCAATTCTGTTTCATTCTCTACTTGTTCTTCAACAGCAGTGCGCTGCCCTCCACGTCTATCTTGCTCGGGTCCCCGCGATTCATGGTGATGACGATGACTGGTCTGGTACGGGGTTACTCAGAGTCACTCAGGACTGGAATAGTATCATGGAAGAACTCAGGGCGGGACTGGGAGCTGCAGGACTACCTCATCAACAGCAAGGAGCAAGAAGTTATCAAGTTTCGGCTTCAGTTCAAAGGTAAACCAAGAGCCTGAGGCCTAGTACTGCTCAGCTATTTGGAATAGAGTGTGTTTGTGAAATGCTGCTCTATGTGTGTGTGTGTGTGTGTGTGTATGTATGGGTGTGTGTGTTGTACTTGTGGCAAATGTGAAACTCTGAGTCCCTCCCTCTTGTTTTTGTTGCTCTGCCTCTCAGTCTTCTTATCTTGATATGCTCCTCATGAAACTTACCTTCCTTCTGTCCTTCTCCTCGACTCTAAAATACAGTTTCTCTTCAATCCACAGGCCTTCTTCTAGTCTCTTTCACGAAGAAAAGGCGAAAGCTAGCTGAGCTCAACAACAGTCCTGCTTGCCTACTGAACCAGTGCAGAAAGGCCACAAAGTGTGGACATTCCGGAGGAGAATGCAGACGCACCACCCAATTTTGCAATACAGTATCATGTTTCTTTTAACAATCATTTTAACTAAGAGAAGTGGGTGGGTGGGTTCACTCCCTAAACTAGAAGACAGAACCTTTGGATATATGGTAAATTGGGTCTCTGCCCGGGGCAGAAGGACTATTTGCAATGCATGTATCTGTACTCTGTCATAATCATTCCTTTGTTTCCTTCTAACAACAGATGGATGGCAAATGATTTGCTGCTGCTTATTGCCCAGATTAATGTTGGCCTTGTGTTGTAGTGTTTGCCTTTGTCAAACATTTCCCCAAATCCCATTACCCATCCATTCATCAAACCCCTAACCCTCTTCCCCCGAGCTGTGTGATTTATTGAGCTGTGGCTTAAATTATACCATCAATGGATCACACACTTGATGAGGCGATGTGGTGAAAGCAACACCAACTTACTGTAGAATCTTCGAAGCAGTAGCCCACACCAGCCCATTACCAACCCGCACATTAAAAATGATCCATGGTTTTTTAGATATAGAATCAAGAACCTCAGTCGTCAGCATCATCATAATTAAGGCCTTGTGTTGTCTAACCGTAAACGCCTAACCTAAGCTTGTCGACTCCAGACTTTTAGTCCGTTTTTGATAACTTGTGGATTTCACAAATAATACTGCTAGCTCCACATTAGCCAAAACTTACTAGTTTTGCTATTTTTTCTATTTTAGCACAATCAGGCATTCTCATTGTGTCATCTTCATCATCACGTACTACTCAGGTGGTGTCAATTGTTTGTAAATCTTTGATAGATACATACCCACTTATTCAGTCTTTCTACTTCCATTTAGCAAACTTGTAAAAAACTTGAAAGAGCCTGGAGGAAGGACTTTTCCCCTAATAAGAAATTAGAATACAGGGAAGCCATCAAACTGTATAAGATAGAAATTAAATCTGCTCAATCGGCCTATTACGAAGAAAAAATATGCTCTGCTGGGAATTCCCCACGCGAGATGTTTCGCATAGCAAAAACCCTGCTCAGAGTCCCCTCGCCCCCCGTGACCTCGGATAGCCCAGGTTCACGTGTGATAAATTAGCAGACTTTTTCTTCAATAAAATAAAAGACATCTGCACGTCTTTTCCATTGATGGATGGTCAAACATGGGATCCCAGTTCCCACAGTTTAGATTCCCTTCTGGAGGCAATTCCCCTGATGAATCTCGAGATGCTTGAAAGCATTTCCTCAAAGGTAAAGAGTGGCTCGCCCAGAGACCCAGCACCTCTTCACATCCCGAAACAAGCAGCCACAACCATCTCCCCTACTATATTGGAACTGATCAACGCCTTACTTGCCACTGGAGTGGTCCCCTCTCCTTGGAAGAAAGTGATGGTGAAGGCACTCCTACAAAAGCCTAACCTCGACCCTGACTCCCTGGGAAACTATCGCCCCATTTCACTTCTCCCAGGGATCAGTAAAATAGCTGAAAAATATGTCAATTCTGTGCTGTCTGCCTTCTTAGAGACCCATAACCTCCTCCATCCATCACAGACTGGCTTCCGACCACTTCAAGGAACTGAAACGGCCCTACTATCTGTAGTCGAAGAGTCTGGGCAAATCCTGGACACTGGAGGTACCACTGTCATCATTCTATTAGACCTCAGTGCCACCTTGGTCACGGTCAACCATCAAATCTTGGCCCACAGACTCACAAGATTGGGGGTGACCGGGGTCGCGTTGACTTGGCTGCAGTCCTTCCTGGATGATAGATTCTTCCAGGTTTTCAAAGCAGATGTGACCTCAAAACAGATGCCTGTCCACTGCGGAGTGCCTCAGGGATCATCCCTGAGTCCAACCCTATTTAACATTTACCTGAGTCCTTTAGCGGATATCGTACTGCCTTTTGGGGTACGCATAGTGACATATGCACTATGCAGACGACACACAACTCGTGGTGGGACTCAACCAAACAGACAATTCCTCCCTGTAGGAGAGTAGGATCTGCCTCTTATGTTGCCCCCACTTTTTTTCTGATGTTTACACTGGTTTCTGGCTATAGTCGGGCTGGGTCCCTGCTAATCAGGGCCCCAGCCTCTCTGTTCTCTCTAAACGACTTGGAGTGCACTCTAGGTGCACTAGTGATTGGATACTGTGGTGCCTTATGAGTCCCTAGTATATGGTACCTTAGGTGCCAAGGGCATAGGTACTTCACAGGCCTACCAGGGGCTGAAGCATGTCTTATGCCACCCCTGGGAAGCAGACTAAATCTGACACCACAGGTCTGCTACTGCAGCCTGGGTAAGGTGGTGCATGCACCCCTTACTGTGGTATGGGCTACCTATACCACTACATACATACACACATACAAACCTATAAGTCACTCCTATGGCAGGCCTTATCACTCCTGAAGGCAGAGTGCTTGGTTCTTATGTGGGAGGGTGTCTCTGCATGAGCTGAGCCCCTCTGCAGCGTTCAGAGACCCTTCTCTGATGCTGTTTGTAGTGCAGCCTGACCATATACTCTTAAGCGCATTATAACCTCGCGTTAAATGCTAACTTTGGGATGGCTGCACGGAAACATGTCGTGTTTGGTGTCAAACATCTTGGAATACTACCCCCTGCCAGTTCTGGCGGCGGGGGTAGCATTCCACCCTTCTAGAGGGAGAGACATGTATACACCGGCCTAACCGGTAACTTCTTTCCAGAGCCCTGGCATCACAAGATGGATGCCACCAGTCACAGACACTGGGCTGCCCTCCTGCTGATGACCGAAACTCACAGTGGAGGAAGCCCAACAATAGATATCCTGTCACAAGGGGTGTGACCACCTCCCAGACAGGGTTTAGTGTATTGGGGCTGGGTGGGTGCACTCTTAGAGTGCTTTGAAGTCCTGCACTGGGGGAGCAGAAGGCTCCTCTGTGCATACCCCAGTTCAAACCGGCTCAGGGGCTACCTGCCCCTGCTCTGGCGCGAAACTGGACAAAGGGAAGTGGGTGTAGCCACCCACTCCCCTGACCCTCCCATAGGTGGGGTCATAGAGCTAGTCCCTCCCTTCTTTTTAGGATAAGAGGGGAACCTGTGCATTGCAACCCAGATCTCCCTGGACGATGCTCTACAGAAGAATCCTGGACCTTCGACGTTCCACTACCTTTGGAAGACTGAAGAATCTCCCTTGGAGTCAAGGAGTGACTCCCCTGCTTGGCAGGCACCAAAAACTACAACGACGGTCGCAAACTACGCCGCTCCCGCCAGAGCCCGAAGTCCCTGCAGCCCAGGAAGAAGATTTCCTGACTTCTCCAAGGCCATCGTGAGTCCCCAGCGAAGCTGAGGCAAGTGGACCCCCCGAGCGACGAGGAACCACAGAACCTGGGTACCGTGCACTATTGTCAAGTGCAACCCTTTCCCGACGTTCTATGAACTTGTGCTTTGGACCACGTGTGGCCCTAGCCTCTAGCAGAGATCCCTCCCGAATTCAGAGGCCTATACCGTCCTGAGTGACCGTGGGTCCCTGTTGAGTGGATCCTCCTGAGGTGTCTTCGCGATCCCTTGCCAGCCGGCTTGTGGGTCCCCAGAAGACTTTCAAACAAAACCAAAGGGCTCCCCTGGTTGCTCCAGGCCTGCCCTGACGTACCCTTGCTGGGTAAGTCCCCCAGACCTTGCGGGTCTGCACCTTTGACTTTTCCTCATCACTACAAGACTTGCTGCTACCAAGGCTTGTTGGCTCCAATCGAGTCCCCGACACCTCAGTAAGCTGCAAACATCGTGGTACACACCGAATCCAGCTCCTGGTCATCATCGACGCTGCCTGGACCACGTGGTCGAAGAGTCAAGACACCCGTGAACGACCTGAAGCTGTCGATGACGGTGGGCATTCATCTTCCTTGCCCAGAGTCACTGTCAAGTGACTGTGAACACTGTCCCCTCTGCTTTCAGGTCTTCCTTCTTCCAAATCCAGGCTTGGATTCCAACGGACACTTCTTCTGTCGTCGCAAGCAGCAAGTCTTCACTGGCTCCCATTGAAAACGACGCTGCGACCCGACACCAAAGGACACCTATGCACCCGGCTCCCCTGGGTGAGGTAACTTCAGCACTATGGTGCTCCTGTGGGTGTGGGCCCTAGAACTACTTACCCTGTAAGTGGCTTGCTTGTAGCTACCCTAGAAGTGCCCTAAAACTCCTATTTTCCCTGTGCGATTATCGCACTGGCTCGTACAGGGCTCGCGTCTGTGTTAGACACATCGCGTCCAACTCCCTTGTAACTCTATCAGTATCCGCGTCCTTCGACTCGTACTGACCGATCGGTGTGTTCGCCTCGAACACGCCAGGGACCTGTAACATTGATAACTCAATCGCGTTCTCTCGCATAGACTCGTACAGGACTCGCACCAGTGTCTAAACACCGCGTCCGTCCCCTGTGGGTCCCCTACAACTACCTGGGGTGGTTCTTTGGGGTCCCTTGATTCTAAATGCTCTAGACCACGGTCTAGCCAAGATAAGATTGTGATATTTACTTGTGCTAACTTCGAATCTCATAAAGAGATTAGTAGAGAGTTGTTTATTAATAAATACATATATATTTGATATATATACCTGTGTGGTGTCTTTTCATTTGGTGATTCAAGAGATTGTGTGGTAAAACAAGCTGCTTTACATTCCTCCAAGACTTAGCCTGAAGGCTGCTCTCCACAGCTACCACTAGGATAGCTTTCTATAAAGGTTGTCTTAAACCTACCTACCATAAGAGTCGAATTGGACTGGTGCAAGGTGTCCACTTTAATTAGTGAACAGCATATACCAGGCCAACTTCTCACATTGGTGGCAGCGGTGGGATTCCAGCTTGCTATTGTTTTACCAGAAAATCTCTATTTGAATTACTAACTGAAAACCACTATAGGTACTCAAGGTACATATAAAGTCAAGCTTAGTATCAATTAGTTCTACTGAACTTAGAGCTGTGTGCCAAGGGATAGCACACCCTTTCTACAGCTCAAGCTAGGATCAGTAGGCCACAAACTAGTGTAGGTAGTACAACACTGCACAACACTAGAATGTCCTTAAGGGATGGACCCAGTGGATCCACCCAGCTTCAGTATAAGGACATGACTTTCTTTGACTTGAAAGCCATGTGTGCTGAGAGGCACCTGAAGATAGGACAGAGTCCCTCCACACTACACCTGATAGATCTGCTGACAGCAGATGATCTTAGATTAGCTCTAGGAGCTAATGGGTCTGAATCAGGGGGTGGGTCAATTACAGTGTCTGGGTCAGATGATGAACATCAAGTTGACCAAGACTCTGTGATTGTAGGGCCAGGCCCCAAGGGGTCTGAAAAGGACAGAGGAATTCTCCCTAAGAGAACTGACACAGTGGAGGAGAGGCACAGGTCCCTTTCTAGGGACTCTGACCGCTCCTATCACTCTGGCAGAGAATTTTTCCAGCAGTGGAACTCCTACTTTCCCAGAAGAGAGACCTCCTCTGAAAGACTGTGCAAACTGCTGCAGTATGAGGAAGCAAGATTTGCCCTCAAAACCAAGCAGTTGGCATTAGATAGAGAAGCCTTTGAGCTCCAGAGAGCTTCTAGAAAAGAGGGGTTAGAACCCCCTGGTGGCAGCAACAGTGTCCCTAGAGGCAGAGAATATATTCCAGACCATAGGAACCTGAGCAAGGTTGTTCCTCCCTACCAGAGTGGGGATGATATCCATAAGTGGATAACTGCTATGGAGAGGGCCTGTAGAGTACAACAGGTCCCCCAAAAGCAGTGGGCAGCAATCTTGTGGCTCTCCTTTTCAGATAAAGGTAGAGACAAGCTCCTCACTGTTAGAGAAGAGGATGCTGATGACTATGAAGTCCTGAAGAGTGCACTGATAGATGGGTTTGGCTTAACCACTGAGCAGTACAGGTTGAAGTTCAGAGACACCCAGAAGGCACAGACTCAGGACTGGACTGACTTTGTAGATTGTGCAACCAAGGCTCTGGAGGGTTGGCTGGTTGGCAGTAGGGTTACTGATTTCAAGGGATTGTATAATCTAATGATGAGAGAACAGATCCTTAATAATTGCCAGAACCAGTTGTTGCATCAATACCTGGTGGACTCCGATCTGACCTCTCCCCAAGAATTGGGAAAGAAGGCAGACAAGTGGGTCAGAACCAAGGTGAGGCAGAAAACCCAGAACCAAGGGGGTGACACCAAGAAGCAGGATTCTAAGGGCTCTGAGAAAGGTGGGGATAAGTCAACAGACCAGAAGTCTTCACAAGGGCCCCAAAAATCTGCATCTGGTGGGGAGTCACAATCCAATAAGGGAAAAGGCCAAAAGAAGCCCTGGTGCAAATTCTGTAAACAGAAAGGGCACTGGACTTCTGACTGTAACAAGTCCAAAGACCAAACCACCACCACTCCTGCCCCTAAGGCAACTGTTCACCCTAGTCCAGCTACTGGTGGAGGTGGTACTCAGAAGAAGGGTGTAGTAGGGTTGACCCTGGGTTCTGAAGTGGATCTGACCTAGTCAGAGTAACCACTCAGGCATTGCTGATTTGTGATGGAGACATTGACATGTCCTTCCTAGTAAGCCCCAGTAATCTGGGCAAATACAAACAGCAGCCTGTAATAAATGGCAAACAGGCTTTGGCATTTAGGGACGCAGGTGCTAGTGTCACCATGGTGGCAGAGGATCTTGTGGACCCTGGACAGATCATCCTGGGCGAAATGTACCAGGTGACCAATGCAAGCAATGTCAGGACCAACCATAGTCTGGCAGTTGTGAATTTCTCCTGGGGAGGGGTAACTGGCCTCAAGAAGGTTGTAGTCAGTGCAGACCTCCCTGTAGAATGTCTATTGGGCAATGATCTAGAAACTTCAGCCTGGTCTGAAGTAGAGTTATGGACTCATGCTGAGATATTGGGCATCCCTGCAGAGGTATTTGCTGTGACCAGGTCCCAAGCCAAAATGCATGACACTGAATCAGCTCTGGATCCTGAAATTATGGACCAGATGCTTCACAAGAGGAGGAGCAGTAGGGTTAAGGCAGTGCCTTCCCCTCTGTCTCAGATCACTGATTCCCCTCCCCAGGGAGGAGGAGCAGACCCTGAAGAAGGAACTGCCCCAGAGGAACTTGAGCCTGATCAGGTTGAGTTCTTGGGGGCAGGGGGCCCTTCTAGGGAAGATCTGAGTAAGGAGCAACAGTGCTGCCCCTCTCTTGAACCCCTCAGACAGCAGGCTGCTGCTGAGGCTGCTGGGAGTGCTAGTGGGTCCCATAAAGTTTATTGGGATGAGGGACTCCTATATTCTGAAGGTAGAGATCCAGCCCCTGGAGCCACCAGGAGGTTGGTCATACCTCAGAAGTTTAGGGGGTTCCTCTTGACCCTAGCCCATGATATCCCTTTGGCAGGTCACTTGGGCCAAAACAAGACCTGGGACAGGCTTGTTCCACATTTTCATTGGCCACATATCTCAGAGGACACAAAGGAGTTTTGTCGCTCCTGTGTCACATGCCAAGCCAGTGGCAAGGCAGGTGGCACAACAAAGGCCCCCCTGATACCACTACCTGTGGTGGGGGTACCCTTTGAAAGGGTAGGGATTGACATTGTTGGTCCCCTTGACCCTCAAACTGCATCTGGGCACAGATTTATCCTGGTGGTAGTGGATCATGCCACCAGGTACCCAGAGGCAATTCCCCTGAGGACCACCACAGCCCCTGTGGTGGCAAGAGCCCTCATTGGAGTCTTCTCCAGAGTGGGTTTCCCAAAGGAGGTCATCTCTGACAGAGGTACTAACTTCATGTCAGGATATTTGAAAGCAATGTGGAAGGAGTGTGGTGTGACTTATAAGTTCACTACCACCTATCACCCACAATGCAATGGTTTGGTTGAACGCTTCAACAAAACCCTTAAGGGAATGATTAAAGGACTCCCAGAGAAGCTTAGGCGGAAATGGGACCTTCTTCTTCCCTGCCTGTTGTTTGCCTACAGAGAGGTTCCACAGAAGGGGGTTGGTTACAGCCCATTTGAGCTTCTGTTTGGGCATCCTGTAAGAGGTCCCTTGTGTTTGGTCAAAGAGGGTTGGGAGTTACCTCTCAAGCCCCCCAAACAGGATGTGATGGACTATGTACTTGGTCTCCGCTCCCGGATGGCTGAATACATGAAAAAGGCAACCAAAAACGTTGAGGCCAGCCAAGAATTACAAAAAGCTTGGCATGACCAAAAGGCTGTGCTGACTGTGTACCAGCCAGGACAGAAAGTGTGGGTGTTGGAGCCTGTGGCCCCAGCAGCCCTCCAAGACAAGTGGAGTGGCCCCCATACAATAGTTGAACAAAAGGGAGAAGTCACCTATCTGGTGAATCTTGGAACTCCCAGGAGCCCCCTGAGGGTGCTCCATGTCAACAGATTAAAGCCATATGTTGACAGGGCTGACATGGGCTTGCTCATGGCAACTGATGAGGACCAGGAGGAGGAGAGTGACCCTCTCCCTGACCTTCTCTCACAGAACCCTGATGATGGGTCAGTAGATGGTGTTGCTTTGGCAAGCAGCCTCACTGACCATCAGCAAACTGAGTGCAGACAGGTTCTGCAACAGTACAGACATATGTTTAGCCTGACCCCCAGTCAGACTACCTGGTGCACCCAGGAGGTGGACACTGGGGACAGTCTGCCTGTCAAGAGTAAAATCTACAGGCAACCTGACCATGTCAGGGACTGTATCAGGACTGAAGTCCAGAAAATGTTGGAGTTAGGTGTGATTGAGCCTTCAGATAGCCCTTGGGCTAGCCCAGTAGTCCTAGTACCCAAGCCTCATACCCAGGGTGGTAAGAAAGAAATGAGGTTTTGTGTAGACTACAGAGGCCTCAATGCAGTCACTAGGACTGATGCCTATCCCATACCAAGGGCAGATGAGCTGATTGATACTTTGGCCTCAGCCAAGTATCTAAGTACATTTGACCTAACAGCTGGCTACTGGCAGATCAGGTTAGCTGATGATGCAAAAGCCAAAACAGCATTTTCGACCCCTGGTGGGCACTACCACTTTGTGGTGATGCCCTTTGGATTGAAAAATGCACCTGCCACTTTTCAGAGGTTGGTGAATAAAGTTCTGGCAGGGATGGAAACTAATTGCTCAGCTTATCTAGATGATATTGCTGTCTTTAGTTCCTCCTGGCAGGATCATCTGGTCCACCTCAGGAATGTTTTGGAGGCTCTGCAGAAAGCAGGCCTCACTATCAAGGCCACTAAGTGCCAGATAGGGAAGAGTCAGGTTGTGTACCTGGGCCACCTTGTAGGTGGAGGCCAGGTTCAGCCTTTACAGAGCAAAATCTAAACCATAATGGAATGGGTTGCTCCAACCACCCAGACACAGGTGAGAGCCTTCTTAAGCCTGACTGGGTACTGTAGGAGGTTTGTAAAGGGATATGGATCTATAGTGACCCCCTTGAATGATCTAACCTCAAAGAAAATGCCAAAAAAGGTTCAGTGGACAGCTAGCTGTCAGAAGGCATTTGAAGACCTAAAGCAGGCAATGTGCACTGCCCCCATCTTACAGAGTCCAGACTACACCAAAAAGTTCATTGTCCAAACAGATGCTTCTGAGCTGGGTGTGGGAGCTGTACTGTCTCAACTGAATGATGAAGGTCAAGATCAGCCAGTAGCTTTCATTAGCAGAAGGCTGACCCCTAGAGAGAAACGTTGGTCAGCTATAGAGAGGGAGGCCTTTGCTGTGGTGTGGGCCCTGAAGAAGCTGAGGCCATACTTGTTTGGCACTCACTTCATAGTTCAGACCGACCACAAGCCCCTCCTATGGCTTAAACAAATGAAAGGAGAAAACCCAAAACTTTTGAGGTGGTCCATTTCCCTACAGGGGATGGACTATACAGTGGAGCATAGACCTGGGACCCAACATGCCAATGCAGATGGACTCTCAAGGTATTTCCACTTAGAGCACGAAGACTTAACTGGTCAAGGTTAGTTTAGTGTCCCTGCGTTTTGGGGGGGTTGTGTAGGAGAGTAGGATCTGCCTCTTATGTTGCCCCCACTTTTTTTCTGATGTTTACACTGGTTTCTGGCTATAGACGGGCTGGGTCCCTGCTAATCAGGGCCCCAGCCTCTCTGTTCTCTCTAAACGACTTGGAGTGCACTCTAGGTGCACTAGTGATTGGATACTGTGGTGCCTTATGAGTCCCTAGTATATGGTACCTTAGGTGCCAAGGGCATAGGTACTTCACAGGCCTACCAGGGGCTGAAGCATGTCTTATGCCACCCCTGGGAAGCAGACTAAATCTGACACCACAGGTCTGCTACTGCAGCCTGGGTAAGGTGGTGCATGCACCCCTTACTGTGGTATGGGCTACCTATACCACTACATACATACACACATACAAACCTATAAGTCACTCCTATGGCAGGCCTTAATAATCCTGAAGGCAGAGTGCTTGGTTCTTATGTGGGAGGGTGTCCCTGCATGAGCAGAGCCCCTCTGCAGCGTTCAGAGACCCTTCTCTGATGCTGTTTGTAGTGCAGCCTGACCATATACTCTTAAGCGCATTATAACCTCGCGTTAAATGCTAACTTTGGGATGGCTGCACGGAAACATGTCGTGGTTGGTGTCAAACATCTTGGAATACTACCCCCCGCCAGTTCTGGCGGTGGGGGTAGCATTCCACCCTTCTAGAGGGAGAGACATGTACACACCGGCCTAACCGGTAACTTCTTTCAAGAGCCCTGGCATCACAAGATGGATGCCACCAGTCACAGACACTGGGCTGCCCTCCTGCTGATGACCGAAACTCACAGTGGAGGAAGCCCAACAATAGATATCCTGTCACAAGGGGGTGTGACCACCTCCCAGACAGGGTTTAGTGTATTGGGGCTGGGTGGGTGCACTCTTAGAGTGCTTTGAAGTCCTGCACTGGGGGAGCAGAAGGCTCCTCTGTGCATACCCCAGTTCAAACCGGCTCAGGGGCTACCTGCCCCTGCTCTGGCGCGAAACTGGACAAAGGGAAGTGGGTGTAGCCACCCACTCCCCTGACCCTCCCATAGGTGGGGTCATAGAGCTAGTCCCTCCCTTCTTTTTAGGATAAGAGGGGGAACCTGTGCATTGCAACCCAGATCTCCCTGGATGACGCTCTACAGAAGAATCCTGGACCTTCGATGTTCCACTACCTTTGGAAGACTGAAGAATCTCCCTTGGAGTCAAGGAGTGACTCCCCTGCTTGGCAGGCACCAAAAACTACAACGACGGTCGCAAACTACGCTGCTCCCGCCAGAGCCCGAAGTCCCTGCAGCCCAGGAAGAGGATTTCCTGACTTCTCCAAGGCCATCGTGAGTCCCCAGCGAAGCTGAGGCAAGTGGACCCCCGAGCGACGAGGAACCGCAGCCCCTGGGTACCGTGCACTATTGTCGAGTGCAACCCCTTCACGACGTTCTACGAACTTGTGCTTTGGACCACTTGTGGTCCCAGCCTCTAGCAGAGACCCCTCCCGAATTCAGAGACCTACACCGTCCCGAGTGACCGTGGGCCCCTGTTGAGTGGATCCTCCTGAGGTGTCTTTGCGATCCCTTGCCAGCCGGCTTGTGGGTCCCCAGAAGACTTTCAAACAAAACCAAAGGGCTCCCCTGGTTGCTCCAGGCCTTCCCTGACCTACCTTTGCTGGGTAAGTCCCCCAGACCTTGCGGGTCTGCACCTTTGACTTTTCCTCATCACCACAAGACTTGCTGCTACCAAGGCTTGTTGGCTCCAATCGAGTCGCCGACACCTCAGTAAGCTGCAGACATTGTGGGACACACCGAATCCAGCTCCTGGTCATCATCGACACTGCCTGGACCACGTGGTCGAAGAGTCAAGACACCCGTGAACGACCTGAAGCTGTCGACGACGGTGGGCATTCATCTTCCTTGCCCAGAGTCACTGCCAAGTGACTGTGAACACTGTCCCCTCTGCTTTCAGGTCTTCCTCTTTCCGAATCCAGGCTTCGATTCCAACGGACACTTCTTCTGTCGTCGCAAGCAGCAAGTCTTCACTGGCTCCCATTGACAAACGACGCCGCGCCCCGACACCAATGACACCTATGCACCCGGCTCCCCTGGGTGAGGTAACTTCAGCACTACGGTGCTCCTGTGGGTGTGGGCCCTAGAACTACTTACCCTGTAAGTGGCTTGCTTGTAGCTACCCTAGAAGTGCCCTAAAACTCCTATTTTCCCCGTGCGATTATCGCCCTGGCTCGTACAGGGCTCGCGTCTGTGTTAGACACATCGCGTCCAACTCCTTTGCAACTCTATCAGTATCCGCGTCCTTCGACTCGTACTGACCGATCGGTGTGTTCGCCTCGAACACGCCAGGGACCTGTAACATTGATAACTCAATCGCGTTCTCTCGCATTGACTCGTACAGGACTCGCACCAGTGTCTAAACACCGCGTCCGTCCCCTGTGGGTCCCCTACAACTACCTGGGGTGGTTCTTTGGGGTCCCTCGATTCTAAATGCTCTAGACCACGGTCTAGCCAAGATAAGATTGTGATATTTACTTGTGCTAACTTATTTTGATAAAACATTGACTTGTACATATGTTCCTGGCTTCTAATCTCATAAAGAGATTAGTAGAGAGTTGTTTATTAATAAATACATATATATTTGATATATATACCTGTGTGGTGTCTTTTCATTTGGTGATTCAAGAGATTGTGTGGTAAAACAAGCTGCTTTACATTCCTCCAAGACTTAGCCTGAAGGCTGCTCTCCACAGCTACCACTAGGATAGCTTTCTATAAAGGTTGTCTTAAACCTACCTACCATAAGAGTCGAATTGGACTGGTGCAAGGTGTCCACTTTAATTAGTGAACAGCATATACCAGGCCAACTTCTCACATTGGTGGCAGCGGTGGGATTCCAGCTTGCTATTGTTTTACCAGAAAATCTCTATTTTGAATTACTAACTGAAAACCACTATAGGTACTCAAGGTACATATAAAGGCAAGCTTAGTATCAATAAGTTCTACTGAACTTAGAGCTGTGTGCCAAGGGATAGCACACCCTTTCTACAGCTCAAGCTAGGATCAGTAGGCCACAAACTAGTGTAGGTAGTACAACACTGCACAACACTAGAATGTCCTTAAGGGATGGACCCAGTGGATCCACCCAGCTTCAGTATAAGGACATGACTTTCTTTGACTTGAAAGCCATGTGTGCTGAGAGGCACCTGAAGATAGGACAGAGTCCCTCCACACTACACCTGATAGATCTGCTGACAGCAGATGATCTTAGATTAGCTCTAGGAGCTAATGGGTCTGAATAAGGGGGTGGGTCAATTACAGTGTCTGGGTCAGATGATGAACATCAAGTTGACCAAGACTCTGTGATTGTAGGGCCAGGCCCCAAGGGGTCTGAAAAGGACAGAGGAATTCTCCCTAAGAGAACTGAAACAGTGGAGGAGAGGCACAGGTCCCTTTCTAGGGACTCTGACCGCTCCTATCACTCTGGCAGAGAATTTGTCCAGCAGAGGAACTCCTACTTTCCCAGAAGAGAGACCTCCTCTGAAAGACTGTGCAAACTGCTGCAGTATGAGGAAGCAAGATTTGCCCTCAAAACCAAGCAGTTGGCATTAGATAGAGAAGCCTTTGAGCTCCAGAGAGCTTCTAGAAAAGAGGGGTTAGAACCCCCTGGTGGCAGCAACAGTGTCCCTAGAGGCAGAGAATATATTCCAGACCATAGGAACCTGAGTAAGGTTGTTCCTCTCTACCAGAGTGGGGATGATATCCATAAGTGGATAACTGCTATGGAGAGGGCCTCTAGAGTACAACAGGTCCCCCAAAAGCAGTGGGCAGCAATCTTGTGGCTCTCCTTTTCAGATAAAGGTAGAGACAAGCTCCTCACTGTTAGAGAAGAGGATGCTGATGACTATGAAGTCCTGAAGAGTGCACTGATAGATGGGTTTGGCTTAACCACTGAGCAGTACAGGTTGAAGTTCAGAGACACCCAGAAGGCAGACTCAGGACTGGACTGACTTTGTAGATTGTGCAACCAAGGCTCTGGAGGGTTGGCTGGTTGGCAGTAGGGTTACTGATTTCAAGGGATTGTATAATCTAATGATGGAGAACATATCCTTAATAATTGCCAGAACCAGTTGTTGCGTCAATACCTGGTGGACTCCGATCTGACCTCTCCCCAAGAATTGGGAAAGAAGGCAGACAAGTGGGTCAGAACCAGGGTGAGGCAGAAAACCCAGAACCAAGGGGGTGACACCAAGAAGCAGGATTCTAAGGGCTCTGAGAAAGGTGGGGATAAGTCAACAGACCAGAAGTCTTCACAAGGGCCCCAAAAATCTGCATCTGGTGGGGAGTCACAATCCAACAAGGAAAAAGGCCAAAAGAAGCCCTGGTGCAAATTCTGTAAACAGAAAGGGCACTGGACTTCTGACTGTAACAAGTCCAAAGACCAAACCACCACCACTCCTGCCCCTAAGGCAACTGTTCCCCCTAGTCCAGCTACTGGTGGAGGTGGTACTCAGAAGAACGGTGTAGTAGGGTTGACCCTGGGTTCTGAAGTGGACTCTGACCTAGTCAGAGTAACCACTTAGGCATTGCTGATTTGTGATGGAGACATTGACATGTCCTTCCTAGTAAGCCCCAGTAATCTGGGCAAATACAAACAGCAGCCTGTAATAAATGGCAAACAGGCTTTGGCATTTAGGGACACAGGTGCTAGTGTCACCATGGTGGCAGAGGATCTTGTGGACCCTGGAAAGATCATCCTGGGCGAAATGTACCAGGTGACCAATGCAAGCAATGTCAGGACCAACCATAGTCTGGCAGTTGTGAATTTCTCCTGGGGAGGGGTAACTGGCCTCAAGAAGGTTGTAGTCAGTGCAGACCTCCCTGTAGAATGTCTATTGGGCAATGATCTAGAAACTTCAGCCTGGTCTGAAGTAGAGTTATGGACTCATGCTGAGATGTTGGGCATCCCTGCAGAGGTATTTGCTGTGACCAGGTCCCAAGCCAAAATGCATGACACTGAATCAGCTCTGGATCCTGAAATTATGGACCAGATGCTTCCCAAGAGGAGGAGCAGTAGGGTTAAGGCAGTGCCTTCCCCTCTGTCTCAGATCACTGACTCCCCTCCCCAGGGAGGAGGAGCAGACCCTGAAGAAGGAACTGCCCCAGAGGAACTTGAGCCTGATCAGGTTGAGTTCTTGGGGGCAGGGGGCCCTTCTAGGGAAGATCTGAGTAAGGAGCAACAGTGCTGCCCCTCTCTTGAACCCCTCAGACAGCAGGCTGCTGCTGAGGCTGCTGGGAGTGCTAGTGGGTCCCATAAAGTTTATTGGGATGAGGGACTCCTATATTCTGAAGGTAGAGATCCAGCCCCTGGAGCCACCAGGAGGTTGGTCATACCTCAGAAGTTTAGGGGTTCCTCTTGACCCTAGCCCATGATATCCCTTTGGCAGGTCACTTGGGCCAAAACAAGACCTGGGACAGGCTTGTTCCACATTTTCATTGGCCACATATGTCAGAGGACACAAAGGAGTTTTGTCGCTCCTGTGTCACATGCCAAGCCAGTGGCAAGGCAGGTGGCACAACAAAGACCCCCCTGATACCACTACCTGTGGTGGGGGTACCCTTTGAAAGGGTAGGGATTGACATTGTTGGTCCCCTTGACCCTCAAACTGCACCTGGGCACAGATTTATCCTGGTGGTAGTGGATCATGCCACCAGGTACCCAGAGGCAATTCCCCTGAGGACCACCACAGCCCCTGTGGTGGCAAGAGCCCTCATTGGAGTCTTCTCCAGAGTGGGTTTCCCAAAGGAGGTCATCTCTGACAGAGGTACTAACTTCATGTCAGGATATTTGAAAACAATGTGGAAGGAGTGTGGTGTGACTTATAAGTTCACTACCCCCTATCACCAACAATGCAATGGTTTGGTTGAACGCTTCAACAAAACCCTTAAGGGAATGATTAAAGGACTCCCAGAGAAGCTTAGGCGGAAATGGGACCTTCTTCTTCCCTGCCTGTTGTTTGCCTACAGAGAGGTTCCACAGAAGGGGGTTGGTTACAGCCCATTTGAGCTTCTGTTTGGGCATCTTGTAAGAGGTCCCTTGTGTTTGGTCAAAGAGGGCTGGGAGTTACCTCTCAAGCCCCCCAAACAGGATGTGATGGACTATGTACTTGGTCTCTGCTCCCGGATGGCTGAATACATGAAAAAGGCAACCAAAAACCTTGAGGCCAGCCAAGAATTACAAAAAGCTTGGCATGACCAAAAGGCTGTGCTGACTGTGTACCAGCCAGGACAGAAAGTGTGGGTGTTGGAGCCTGTGGCCCCAGCAGCCCTCCAAGACAAGTGGAGTGGCCCCCATACAATAGTTGAACAAAAGGGAGAAGTCACCTATCTGGTGAATCTTGGAACTCCCAGGAGCCCCCTGAGGGTGCTCCATGTCAACAGATTAAAGCCATATGTTGACAGGGCTGACATGGGCTTGCTCATGGCAACTGATGAGGACCAGGAGGAGGAGAGTGACCCTCTCCCTGACCTTCTCTCACAGAACCCTGATGATGGGTCAGTAGATGGTGTTGCTTTGGCAAGCAGCCTCACTGACCATCAGCAAACTGAGTGCAGACAGGTTCTGCAACAGTACAGACATATGTTTAGCCTGACCCCCAGTCAGACTACATGGTGCACCCATGAGGTGGACACTGGGGACAGTCTGCCTGTCAAGAGTAAAATCTACAGGCAACCTGACCATGTCAGGGACTGTATCAGGACTAAAGTCCAGAAAATGTTGGAGTTAGGTGTGATTGAGCCTTCAGATAGCCCTTGGGCTAGCCCAGTAGTCCTAGTACCCAAGCCTCATACCCAGGGTGGTAAGAAAGAAATGAGGTTTTGTGTAGACTACAGAGGCCTCAATGCAGTCACTAGGACTGATGCCTATCCCATACAAAGGGCAGATGAGCTGATTGATACTTTGGCCTCAGCCAAGTGTCTAAGTACATTTGACCTAACAGCTGGCTACTGGCAGATCAGGGTAGCTGATGATGCAAAAGCCAAAACAGCATTTTCGACCCCTGGTGGGCACTACCACTTTGTGGTGATGCCCTTTGGATTGAAAAATGCACCTGCCACTTTTCAGAGGTTGGTGAATAAAGTTCTGGCAGGGATGGAAACTTATTGCCCAGCTTATCTAGATGATATTGCTGTCTTTAGTTCCTCCTGGCAGGATCACCTGGTCCACCTCAGGAATGTTTTGGAGGCTCTGCAGAAAGCAGGCCTCACTATCAAGGCCACTAAGTGCCAGATAGGGCAGAGTCAGGTTGTGTACCTGGGCCACCTTGTAGGTGGAGGCCAGGTTCAGCCTTTACAGAGCAAAATCCAAACCATAATGGAATGGGTTGCTCCAACCACCCAGACACAGGTGAGAGCCTTCTTAGGCCTGACTGGGTACTATAGGAGGTTTGTAAAGGGATATGGATCTATAGTGACCCCTTGAATGATCTAACCTCAAAGAAAATGCCAAAAAAGGTTCAGTGGACAGCTAGCTGTCAGAAGGCATTTGAAGACCTAAAGCAGGCCATGTGCACTGCCCCCATCTTACAGAGTCCAGACTACACCAAAAAGTTCATTGTCCAAACAGATGCTTCTGAGCTGGGTGTGGGAGCTGTACTGTCTCAACTGAATGATGAAGGTCAAGATCAGCCAGTAGCTTTCATTAGCAGAAGGCTGACCCCTAGAGAGAAACGTTGGTCAGCTATAGAGAGGGAGGCCTTTGCTGTGGTGTGGGCCCTGAAGAAGCTGAGGCCATACTTGTTTGGCACTCACTTCATAGTTGAGACCGACCACAAGCCCCTCCTATGGCTTAAACAAATGAAAGGAGAAAACACAAAACTTTTGAGGTGGTCCATTTCCCTACAGGGGATGGACTATACAGTGGCGCATAGACCTGGGACCCAACATGCCAATGCAGATGGACTCTCAAGGTATTTCCACTTAGAGCACGAAGACTTAACTGGTCAAGGTTAGTTTAGTGTCCCTGCGTTTGGGGGGGTTGTGTAGGAGAGTAGGATCTGCCTCTTATGTTGCCCCCACTTTTTTTCTGATGTTTACACTGGTTTCTGGCTATAGTCGGGCTGGGTCCCTGCTAATCAGGGCCCCAGCCTCTCTGTTCTCTCTAAACGACTTGGAGTGCACTCTAGGTGCACTAGTGATTGGATACTGTGGTGCCTTATGAGTCCCTAGTATATGGTACCTTAGGTGCCAAGGGCATAGGTACTTCACAGGCCTACCAGGGGCTGAAGCATGTCTTATGCCACCCCTGGGAAGCAGACTAAATCTGACACCACAGGTCTGCTACTGCAGCCTGGGTAAGGTGGTGCATGCACCCCTTACTGTGGTATGGGCTACCTATACCACTACATACATACACACATACAAACCTATAAGTCACTCCTATGGCAGGCCTTATCAATCCTGAAGGCAGAGTGCTTGGTTCTTATGTGGGAGGGTGTCCCTGCATGAGCAGAGCCCCTCTGCAGCGTTCAGAGACCCTTCTCTGATGCTGTTTGTAGTGCAGCCTGACCATATACTCTTAAGCGCATTATAACCTCGCGTTAAATGCTAACTTTGGGATGGCTGCACGGAAACATGTCGTGTTTGGTGTCAAACATCTTGGAATACTACCCCCCGCCAGTTCTGGCGGCGGGGGTAGCATTCCACCCTTCTAGAGGGAGAGACATGTACACACCGGCCTAACCGGTAACTTCTTTCCAGAGCCCTGACATCACAAGATGGATGCCACCAGTCACAGACACTGGGCTGCCCTCCTGCTGATGACCGAAACTCACAGTGGAGGAAGCCCAACAATAGATATCCTGTCACAAGGGGGTGTGACCACCTCCCAGACAGGGTTTAGTGTATTGGGGCTGGGTGGGTGCACTCTTAGAGTGCTTTGAAGTCCTGCACTGGGGGAGCAGAAGGCTCCTCTGTGCATACCCCAGTTCAAACCGGCTCAGGGGCTACCTGCCCCTGCTCTGGCGCGAAACTGGACAAAGGGAAGTGGGTGTAGCCACCCACTCCCCTGACCCTCCCATAGGTGGGGTCATAGAGCTAGTCCCTCCCTCTCTTTTTAGGATAAGAGGGGGAACCTGTGCATTGCAACCCAGATCTCCCTGGACGACGCTCTACAGAAGAATCCTGGACCTTCAACGTTCCACTACCTTTGGAAGACTGAAGAATCTCCCTTGGAGTCAAGGAGTGACTCCCCTGCTTGGCAGGCACCAAAAACTACAACAACGGTTGCAAACTACGCCGCTCCCGCCGGAGCCCGAAGTCCCTGCAGCCCAGGAAGAGGATTTCCTGACTTCTCCAAGGCCATCGTGAGTCCCCAGTGAAGCTGAGGCAAGTGGACCCCCCGAGTGACGAGGAACCACAGCCCCTGGGTACCGTGCACTATTGTCGAGTGCAACCCCTTCACGACGTTCTATAAACTTGTGCTTTGGACCACTTGTGGTCCCATCCTCTAGCAGAGATCCCTCCCGAATTCAGAGGCCTACACCGTCCCGAGTGACCGTGGGCCCCTGTTGAGTGGATCCTCCCAAGGTGTCTTCGCGATCCCTTGCTAGCCGGCTTGTGGGTCCCCAGAAGACTTTCAAAGAAAACCAAAGGGCTCCCCTGGTTGCTCCAGGCCTGCCCTGACCTACCCTTGCTGGGTAAGTCCCCCAGACCTTGCGGGTTTGCACCTTTAACTTTTCTTCATCACCACGAGACTTGCTGCTACCAAGGCTTGTTGGCTCCAATCGAGTCGCCAACACCTCAGTAAGCTGCAGACATCATGGGACACACCGAATCCAGCTCCTGGTCATCATCGACGCTGCCTGGACCACGTGGTCGAAGAGTCAAGACACCCGTGAATGACCCGAAGCTGTCGACGACGGTGGGCATTCATCTTCCTTGCCCAGAGTCACTGCCAAGTGACTGTGAACACTGTCCCCTCTGCTTTCAGGTCTTCCTCCTTCCGAATCCAGGCTTGGATTCCAACGGACACTTCTTCTGTCGTCGCAAGCAGCAAGTCTTCACTGGCTCCCATTGAAAACGACGCCGCGACCCGACATCAAAGGACACCTATGCACCCGGCTCCCCTGGGTGAGGTAACTTCAGCATTACGGTGCTCCTGTGGGTGTGGGCCCTAGAACTACTTACCCTGTAAGTGGCTTGCTTGTAGCTACCCTAGAAGTGCCCTAAAACTCCTATTTTCCCCGTGCGATTATCGCACTGGCTCGTACAGGGCTCGCGTCTGTGTTAGACACATCGCGTCCAACTCCCTTGTAACTCTATCAGTATCCGCGTCCTTCGACTCGTACTGACCGATCGGTGTGTTCACCTCGAACACGCCAGGGACCTGTAACATTGATAACTCAATCGCGTTCTCTCGCATAGACTCGTACAGGACTCGCACCAGTGTCTAAACACCGCGTCCGTCCCCTGTGGGTCCCCTACAACTACCTGGGGTGGTTCTTTGGGGTCCCTCGATTCTAAATGCTCTAGACCACGGTCTAGCCAAGATAAGATTGTGATATTTACTTGTGCTAACTTATTTTGATAAAACATTGACTTGTACATATGTTCCTGGCTTCTAATCTCATAAAGAGATTAGTAGAGAGTTGTTTATTAATAAATACATATATATTTTATATATATACCTGTGTGGTGTCTTTTCATTTGGTGATTCAAGAGATTGTGTGGTAAAACAAGCTGCTTTACATTCCTCCAAGACTTAGCCTGAAGGCTGCTCTCCACAGCTACCACTAGGATAGCTTTCTATAAAGGTTTTCTTAAACCTACCTACCATAAGAGTCGAATTGGACTGGTGCAAGGTGTCCACTTTAATTAGTGAACAGCATATACCAGGCCAACTTCTCACACTCCCCCAGCCTCTCTCCCTGCTTGAAAGAGGTAGCCAAATGGATGAATGCCTCTTTCCTGAAATTGAATGGAGAAAAAACTGAGAGGTTGATTTTGGGGAATCCGTCTCTATTTGATCCCAATATAATGTGGCCAGCTGACCTGGGCCCTGTTCCTGCCCCCAAGACCCAAATAAAAAGCCTGGGTGTCTGGCTGGATCGCGATCTGGCTTTCAAGGTCCAGGCACGTAATGTGGCGGCCTCATGTTATGGCATCTTAAAGATGCTCCGCAAAGTACTCCCACTCCTCCCCTTCCAGGCAAGGAAGATCATGGTTCAGGCACTTATTCTATCACGTCTGGACTATGGGAACGCCCTTTATCTTGGTGCCCCATGCACTACCCTCACAAAACTTCAGACAGCTCAAAATTGGGCAGCCAGAATCCTTCTGGATATTCCGTAGTGCCAATCGGCAAAATCCGCCCTGAAATCTCTCCACTGGTTACCTATTAGGGAGAGAGTTCATTTCAAGGCTATGTGCATTGTATATAGGTCCTTAGGCCCTCCTATCAATCATTCTATTGTCTGGCCCTTTCGTGCGAACAGACGCCTCCGATCAGATGATCTACATCTTGCTGTAGTTCCTAGGATTCGGAAAGCTAGAAGCGGGGGATGTCTGTTCTCATACAATGCCGCTAAATGCTGGAACACCCTGCTTCTTCGCTTGTGCAAGGAACCCAATTACCTTGCCTTTCGAAAGTCGTTAAAAACATGGCTCTTCCCGTAGTTTGGATGGTTCTCTGTTGCCTGCCGCTATCAGCGCTGGGATGCCCTCGGGTAGCCATGTGCTCAATAAATGTATTTTTTCATTTTCATTTCATTTAGTTGCCTACGATAATCCTCAATCAATCATTCAGAACAATCCTACAGTTGGATCTCACCTGGTTGGAACTGGACGTGGGAACTCGCTTGTGCAGTTGTGATGCCTCCCCTGTTATTGATAGATGTATATTCAGGTAAGACAACTAGTATGGATGCAATTTAACTTAGTAAGAAGTAAATTAACTGCTACAGTTTTTTATCTAGATAGTTCAGACCCTCAACACAATATAGCCTAGGTCATCTCATCATGGCAGCATTCATCATAATGGTCAAGATAGTTAGAGAAGTATAAGCCTAGACTCTATAACTAAGTGCTACGATATCTCTAGTCTTAAGTTACAAGCACATAAACAGGGTGCGTAAAACTACTTGAAGGCAGAAGTGCAAAGTAAAAGTAAAATAAACTGCTTCAAGCATAAATTTAGATTATAAAAAATATTTTCCCCCTTTATTTTTTTACAAAGCAACCCAACCTCTCCACCCAAAGAACATGCCCACCCCTCCCAAACAAAACTGACCCACGCTCCAAAACTCAAAATGTTCATCAAAGTCTCTAGAGTCTCACGCCCAACTCCCTTCCCACCCTCTCCACCCAGCCCCAAAAAACAACAAATCCCTCCCACTAAAACAAACTATTTAAAAAAGGGTTAGAATACGGCATTATGGATGTCGGTCTGGAGCTGGTCCATGCTCTGCTCCATCGAGGTGAGCGGGCCCTTGATAGTGTTCAGCTGCTACAGGATGCGGCGCAGCAATGGCCTGTTGCCATTCTGGTGGGGGGTGGCAGCAGTTGGCTGGTGGCGGCACCGGCAACGGGATGGCTGGTAGGCTGGAGGCTAAGGGGGACCAGCTGCACTGGGCCATGGGAGCTGAGCACTTATGTCCTCCTCCTCCTCTTCCAGGACCACCAGCCAATGGTATTCAAGCTGGATACGCTCCAGCCTCTGCTGCTGCAAATGGGCCGCTCTTTCCTGCCTGTCGGGTGGCCGGGTGGACCAGCAGGAGCAGCTATATTGAGAAAAACAAAAAAGAAAAATTGTAAATAATGCGCTTTGCAAACAATTGTTTTAAATAACAGCGTGGCACAGTCGCAGTACATTGCTGGTCCCCTATGGCCTTTGGAATTTACTTTATGTGATGGTTATAATTAGGAGGATCACAATGCCAATGTTATGTTTTCTTTTACCCACACATGTTGCCAAACATAAAAAAGCAGTGACTTTGTGTGTATGAAAAGTAACAGGCAGACTGGCAGAGAATAACTTCGGTGGATTACGGTGATTGTATTTGTATTATTTTTTTCTTCTAAAGGCTTTTTAAGTAACTATAATAAACAGAGTCAGACACTTTGAGTTGAAAAATAAATGACTTCTCATTGATGAGTATGGCATTATGCACTATTATGGAGTACAAGTTGTGTGTGGTGCTAAAATAATGAAGCCATGCTCATTACTAGCCAGTACCTCTGCTAGTTTGCTACTGGCTGCAGCTGTAGTTGACAATTATCTAATTCCAATAACGCTCAATGAAAAACCTTTGGGGTTGGTGGCAAATGCAATGCGAGTAGGACCCCATACTTTTTTTTCCAGCCTTGCAGCACTGTCATTGGAAACTGGTGGTGTACCATAACAATAAATGAACGGGTCTGCAGCAGACTACACTGAGGTTGGGTGTGGTCCATGATGACGATGGCCACTGTCTCATGAACTGAACTGTGTTAGAGCTAGGCATAAGCAGGAAAAGGAAAGCCTTCTGAACGTACATGGTGATTTTTTTAATTTAAAAATACTAGCTTACTTGGGCCTGCTATCTGAACCTTCACGAATCACGATAGATAGCACCAGCATCCTAATTGATAATATATACCCCAAGATTCTACAGTCCATTCTACCCTAAGAAGTCCACAACAATCATAAAAGGACTTACTGGGATCTGCAGAGCCCTCAGCAGCTGCGCTGGTGGTCGGCGCCGGCTAACCAGCTTGCTCCGGTCCCTCCGAATCAGCCCCCTTCTTTCCCTTGGGTGCTGATGAACGAAATTAAGATAAATAAAAATAGATTAGTGATTTTGATAATAATCTCCACAAAATGTTTTATGAAAAGCAAACTGCAAAATCTCCTTAACAAAAAGTACATATTGCAGTTAATGATCTCTGATTTTATTCTATTGCCATTTCTCAACACCCTCGATGAGCCAACTCACTCACCTTTTTTTGCAATGCATAGATGCATACTTCACATCATCACTGTGAATTCAATTAAATAAATAACCTGGAACTGTATGAGCTACATAAACAAAGTCACAGAGAGAACGCACTACTCATTGATTCACTATAGTGACAGAAGAAACAGTCTGCAATGGCTTCTTTATTAATCAGTCAAAGCGAGTGCCTGATGAATGCGATTAGGTAGTAGCACCTGCCTAGCAGAAACTAGAAACTGGATCACACAATAATAATAATATACCAGCGTAAACTTTACTAAACACATAACGTACCTCTGAGTGTGAGCAGCATGCTATTCAGATTTTTTTTAGCATTGTAGAACAAAAACACAACAAATAATTAATGCTCACCGAGCCCCGGAATCTCGACATGTAGATGGTCGAGCAGGTCCTGCTCCCTGTCAAGAATGTCAGCCCAGGGGTGCCTCATCTGCTGGGTGGTGCGCCGAACCTCGCTGTGGAGCCGCATGCACCGGCGCACCGTCCCCCAGCACCATCAGCGCTCCCGCAGGGAGTAGGCACTACCGGGCCTTTCGCCTGCTGCCATCATAGAGGGGAGATGGTGCTGAACAAAACAAACTAGTGCTGCCACCTCTTCCTCACCAAAGATCGCCCGGGCTGCACACCTGGGCGGCGGCACCGCCGGCATGGAAGCAGCCCCTCTGCCATGGTTGCTGGGCTGGGGAATTTATTAAACTTGGACGGGAAAGGAAGGGAAAGTAAAGAAGAAAGAAATAAGGAAAAAAGTAGGGGGAAATAATAAACTAAGTCAAAAAGTCACAAAAACACACAAAAATGTAAGCAAAAACAGAAAATATACAAACACAAAGACGCACAATATTGTAAAAAGTCAAAATAAGGGGTAGAAAAGGAACAAAGGAGGAGGATGACAAAGATTGACTAGAGATAAAAAATTAGGCCCAGCACCATAACAAAGAGCAGAAAAACAAGATGGCCGCGCCCATACAGACAGCGTGGTGCTGTTCGTGCCTGATTTAGAATGTGTGCATACTTCAGGACCGTTTCGTTCGTTTATTATATTTTTATTTGGCATATATAGCCTTAAAAAAAAAAGTACCACAATACATACAATTAAAATATGAATTATACAAACACTGTAACCATAAAACAGTATAAAACACAATAAAATCCGGATAAAATAAACAAAGGGAACTCTACCAAACCATAGGGAGTACCTAATTCATCATCAACAAGGGGAAGAGATCACTTATACGTTGGGTATACATTTGTACATCCACCATAAATAACAAGAGCCGGGGGTATTCCCAAGCATGGGTACTTCAGGACCGCATGGCGACATTCCAGCGCGATTTTGTAGCACGTGGACACATTCTGCGTTCGCAACGCAAACGGGCACGCCGGCAAACTCCACCCGTATGCGGGACAACGCGTAGCGCAGCAGAGTTTTTTTGCAACTCTGCAGAATTCCGCCCACCCCTAATTTTTAATTACAAAAACACTTATGGCCAATGTGGTCGGAGACAGACACCGTCTTTCCAACCGTCAGGCTCCAACTTACATCCCATCCTTGCCGTCTGCAGGTGGTCTCAGTGATGGTACTGTTAATGGTCTCGGCCATGGTGAGGAGTCACTTGCATCGCTGAGCACAGCAGCTCCAATCCTTCAGGAGAAAGAAGATATACAGCAACAAACAAGCTGCCCAAGTGCAATGCTTCGGTTCAGCCATGTATCCCTTCCCTTGTCTCCTATAGCCAGCCGCGGCCCGTGCAGGTAAGAGCGGTGGGGCGGTGAGGCTGGGTGGGGGGGATTTTGACAGATGACGAGAAAAAATTATTATTTATTTAATTTTCCTTTGTGATCATCTGTCGAATCCCCCCCCCCAACCCCGCCCCACCGCTCTTACCTGCCTATAGCACTACTGTGCATAATAATAATAATAAATCTTTATTGCGTGATTAATTAAAACCATTGCAATCAAAACATATTTACATTACGCAATATCTAAGAATTGTACCACAAATATTATTAAAAAATTACCAATACAATCAAAATTATGTCACAAAACCGGACCAATTCACCATACATTGTGTATATAGAGATAGGATATAAAATCAATCAAACATGGGCTTCAATCATGCATAGCTAATTACATATGTAGCACATATAAAAATACATCAATAATTACTATAACAGGATATTGCATATATTGCATTTTAAAGTGCCAACGTGCAATAGTTACTAATAACAACATATAAAGACAAGAATAAAATGCAATAAAAATACATCAATAGTTGCTATAACAAAATATTGCACATATTGCATTTTAAAGTGCCAACGTGCAATAATGAATAATTCCATTGTATAAAAGCAATAATAAAGTGCATCAATAATTACTTTAACAGGGCTTATATTGTTACAATTCTAATTATCACCCTAGCAGCAAACGAAGTAGCAAAATATATATAAAATAGCTCATACGTTCCAGGGACATAAATACGATACATCTCAAACTTGTTATATAAAAAAAAAATTCGGCTGCATTTAAAATTTTTATCAGTTGGGAGAACAACAGGATCGATTTACCAGATAGTGACCTAATTAGTGCCTGGCAAGCTGATCTAACGCCGATCCTCAAGTATAGTGGTTAATGTTAATCAATTTAGGACACATGGACACTATGGGGCCGATTCCGATCTCAGCCGGTAGGGCTCCGAATCGGACTCGGCATTACCGGATCCGATTCGGAGCCCTGTTTCCCGACCGAGTCGGACGTGCGTCCGGGCGAGCGAGTACGATGCAAACGTACGCGAAATCGCCGACCGACTCGTTCGCGGGACCCAACCGCTCTGACCGACTCGCACGGACACGACTCGCACCGCGCAATGGAGACGTTCCCCGGCCGGGTAAGTACGATGCGCGCCGCGAGCAGTCCGACCGACTCGCGCCGTCCGGCTCGAAAGAGCAGTCGGAGCCGCACTTTGGGGGTCCGTGTCGGACCCCCCTGTATGCCTAGCCGCGCGAGTTGCACACAGGGGGGACCCATGGGTCCCTCCTACCTGTGCATGTATGGCGCGACCCGCTTCGACACGTACTCGCTGTAGGGGGCGCCCTTGTTCGCCTCGCACCCATTGAGTCAATGGGAGCCCGCGTACGCGTTGTACGACCGGCTCCCATTGACTTCAATGGGAGTCCGACCGAATCGAGTCCGATAGCATGCGAACGCATCGTACTCGTTAGGTCGGACTGCTAGGGTCCGATTCGGTCGGAAATCTCTCCGGGTCTGGCTCAGTCGGAGAGATTTCCGGCCTGAATCGGAATTGGCCCCTATATGTACAAAAGTCTCTTGTGGCCAACCGCATAGTCTACAATTAGAATCTGGCAACTGCTGAATCCATGACTGTGTGCCCTCTTTTGTAGGATTTATTCCCATTTGTAATTTAAAAAAAGTATTTTTTTGTTTTTGCTGAAAAATAAGCAGTCAAATATGGCTGGGTGCGTAAAAATTGGTATGAGTTCATCACATACCATGCATAATTTTTCCCTGCTAGTGCATTTTTATCCAACTTGAGGGATTCAGCTTTGATCAGTTTTTTTACAATTAACTTATATTTGGGCATTTTCAAGTCTTGGAGAGCTACTTGCAGACCAATATCCCTTAGGGAGGTTAAGATATGGGATCTCCATTTACAGCATAGGCAGACTTATCTATTTATAGCCAGCAAATGTTCCCTAGGGATGCAGGGGCTGATGAAAACATAGAGTACATACATTTCAAAAATGCTCCTGCTGATGCAAAGCACTGTCTCTGGAGACCAAATTCTAGTCTTAGTCCTGCTTGGCCGACTGATCTGGGAATCCCAAAGGTTGCTTTGAAGGCCTTAACTACCAATAGATCTAGGAGCTTTGAATCCTTCCCTCTGGTAATAGGTGAGCCATATTGGAGGGTTGGCTGTAACTTGGCTTTCATAACTTTAAGAATATAGTTATATGATTGACAATTCAACGACTTTTTAAGCATTTAAAAGCATGAATTAAAATCACTGTTTTTGCCCTTAGGTCTTTAAAATGGTATTTAAAAGAAACTCTATCACCAAACACCACCACCAAATATCTATAAGTTTTTTACAACTTCAATTGGGCCTACTCTGGCCCTCCATATATTGAACGTCTGCTTTACAGATCCAATTTTCATAATTTTGTTTTTTTTTAAATTCAGTTCAAGTCCATTTATTTGTATGTAATCTTCAAAAGCATTTATAAGTCTTTGGAGGCCAATTGGAGTGTGGCTCAGTAGGATGGCATATTGAAGGTAGCTGATTTGCACTCCTCCCAACTTTGAGGCATGAGTGTTGTAACTTGTTTGTTGCTTCTCCTTTCTCTCATTTACTTCTTTCCTACTGCTCAGCCAGGATGAGTGTTGGAATGTGTGGTGATGTCGTGGAATACTTGGTTGCCTGGGTTATGTATTGAATGTCAGTTGGTGGATGCAGGCTGAGCAGTAGGGAGGCTGCTCCTGGTGGGGTTACTTTACATCTTACTTACCATCTTATCCACCAACTTCATCTTCTGTAACTGGAACAATAAACTACCTTGTGGATATTTACCTTTTGGCTACATTTGGACTTCTTTTACCTACGACATTTTGGCGACGATTTGAATCAAGAACCTGCGTGTGTTTGAAGTACATTTAAAATGCTGTGGAAACCTGGACCTTACTACAAAGAAAACTGATAATGGACTGTACTACTGGAAACTACTAAAGAGATATGTGCTAAAGAAGCTTGAAACTTGGAGGTAAAGAACGCTCTTACCAACCCCACCAGTGTCCTTACTATCTGGACAGCCTGTTTAGAGCGTTTGACCTTCTTTACTTTGATGTATAGTTCTACATGTATCATACACGTATTTGCACCATCGTTTGTATGTCTTTTGGAGTGCTGGCAGTCTCTCGCAAAAAGGATGTGAACTCTTTTACTTGATTTAAAGGATCAGCAGCACCCAATTTACTCTACTTGGCACCTTACGTTTTGAAGCAACTAGCTGCAAGTGTGTTTCTGGCAGTGGAGTATGGATATGAGCGTAATACTTTCAACGATTTAACTGGGAAGCAGAGGGGCACGAGTCACGTCTCACAATTGGACTCTGTTTTTGCGGTGCACTGAAGTGTGTTCTGTGGAGTACTGTAGCATTAATCATCAAAATGGTGAGTCTGCTAAGAAAACGCTGCCATTATACCGGCCAATTTAGTGGGTTTTCAAGCACTAAGCATCTTTGGCGGTTCAACTGCTGCGCATTTCTTCAAAACAGTGGCAAGACTCTAGTGTTGCACACGTGCGCCATTACCTTCTCTTTGGGAGTCGCGCCGAGTCTCTGTCTTCTCCTGTTACGGAACAGCCTTTTACTGTGTCACAGTTGCTATGCAGCAAACCTGTGCTGCTTTCAGATGTTTTGTGCACCAACGTGCCGTGAGCCATCCGGCGGGACGTATGAAAACGTCCCGCAATCTTGAATGCCTTACTCTGTTTCTCATCATCCTGTCAGCGGGAGCACTTGCGTCTGCACGAAGTATCTTCTAGTAGTTTTCTCGCGTACAGCGTGCATCACCGTTGTTAAGCACAACTGTTCTACGCTCGTGCACAACGTTACGCCATGTGGAGAAATATTCAGCCATCGGGTGGAGGACACTGTGCAGCTTCAACTTACTCATCACGCTATGTGAGACGTCAACTGTGTGGATGTCACAGTCATGAAGATTCTATTTGTATTGAACTATGTGCACCACAGTGTATTGGACTAGTATTCGCTATGAGTGAGGACTTCGGGTGAGAGACCGCTCACTGGAGTAAAAGACTTTCTGTCTGCTATTGATTGTAATACTTGTGTGCTGCATGCAGTGTAGTTGTTTCTCTATGCTATTTGTTTGGGGGGGGGGTTCCTATTGCAGTGTTGTGGGGTTGTGAGTACCCCAGTACAGTTTTTGTGGGTGGCGTGTACCCTTTACAGTGTTGTGGGGTGTTGTGTACCCCGGTACAGTCTTGTTGGGTGGTGTGTACCCATTACAGTGTTGTGGTGTGGTGAGTACCCTAGTACAGTCTGTTTTGGTGGTGTGTACCCATTGTAGTGTTGTGGGGTGGTGAGTACCCCAGCACATTTTTTGTGGGTGGTGTGTACCCATTACAGTGTTGTGGGGTGGTGAGTACCTCAGTACAACCTTGTGGGTGGCGTGTACAGCGCAGTTTTTTTTGCGTTATATGGTTGATTGCTTTACGTACGGTTGTTTTGCCTAGACATTTTGCCTTGTCAGGTGTACAGCTAATTTTCTTGCGCTATTGGGTTGATTACTTTACTGTCTATGATGTAGTATATGCATTGCCTGAGACGGGAGGTCACATCAGGTGCTTAGTATGCGTGTTTGCCTGAGTTTGATTTACAGTATAGTGAATACGTTATGTGTTTGCCCGCCTTACAGTTTACCGGGTAGTGCGTTTTACCTGAATCTCCATTCTTTTCAAGTTCACAGGAGTGCGTATGTGTGTTGCCTCCAACGGTATTTCATGGCATACGCACAGTTTAGTGTGTGATGTGCTTGTATCCTTTCCTTTGTGAGAAAAGGGGATGGGTGAGAGTGTTTTCAAGGTAACTCTTTTCATGATTTAGTGCTGTTTCATAATTTACTGTTTTATGACTTCAGTTTTGTTCTTCCAATTCTTTTCATGTTTTATTGCATTTATGACTTTTGTATGACTTCAGCATTGTTCTATCGATTTTTTTAATGTTTTATTGCATTTAGTACATTTTTGAATGTGAAGTTTATCATTTGGTGATGTCAACGTATTTATTAATTCTTGCTTCCTTTTATCTTGCTGCAAGTTTCGTTTTTAGAATTCACATTTGCATCTTTCTGCATTTAATGTTCTTTGCTTTCTTGCTTCTGTTTTTTTATCTAGGTTGTAAGTTTCATCTTCGTTCTTAGCTTTCTGTCTTTCGTCTGTTTTGGTAAAGAAAGGGGATATATTGTAACTTGTTTGTTGCTTCTCCTTTCTCTCATTTACTTCTTTCCTACTGCTCAGCCAGGATGAGTGTTAGAATGGGTGGTGATGTCATGGAATGCTTGGTTGCCTGGGTTATGTATTGAATGTCAGTTGGTGTATGCAGGCTGAGCAGTAGGGAGGCTGCTCCTGGTGGGGTTACTTTACATCTTACTTACCATCTTATCCACCAACTTCATCTTCTGTAACCGGAACAATAAACTACCTTGTGGATATTTACCTTTTGGCTACATTTGGACTTCTTTTACCTACGACAATGAGCATTAATAGAAACAAGATGCCGAGCAAGATCTGATCAAAATAAATTAAAAGGGCAAGGGGCAAGACCACAACCTTGCTTTAGGCCATTTTATGTTCTGATTTTCCTTGAAAAGGAACTACCATCACCCAACATGACTTGAACCCAGGTATCCATATATAAACGGATGATAGCCTCCAACAGTTTCCCTGGGATGCCCCAGCCAAGCAATTTTTTCCATAGCAGATTTCGAGGCACTGAGTCAAAGGCTGCCTTTAAATCCATATAAGCAATGTATAAGTTTTGTGTTTTTCAAGACAGCCCGCTCAGCAATTAAAGTGAGTGCAAGCAGGTTGGTGGTGGTAGACTGGCCCTTCCGAAAACCAGTTTGGTTAAGTGGACTGATGCTTTCCTGCGTCTCCCACTTTTCTAATTCTTTCAACAAAATGGAGGCAAAGACTTTTGCATCAACATCAGTCAATCAAATTAGATGATAATTAGCAGGATTATCTACCGAACCACTTTTATATATAGGCTGCAATATGCTACCTTGCCATGATGCTGGCACAATTTCCAATTTCATTACTTCAATGAACAATTTATACAAAATTCCACCCCACATATCAATGTTGGCACGGAACAGGGCATTAGGTAGCCCATTAGGTCCAGGAACACCTTTTGAGCGAAGCCCACGTAACAAAGTCAATATTTGATTACAACTTATGCATTTTAAATTAAAGTTCAAGTCAAGACTAGAGTTGCTAAGATTGGCTATGGTATTCATCCCCTGGCACTCACCACTCTCCATATCGATAGTTGGTATACTATTTTCCCCATAACCAAAGCAAATATTTGTTTGATTTACTTCCTGATCCGCTGTACCATACAAATTGGTAATAAAAGTTACCCAACTGGTTTCCGATATATTTACACAAAATGCCCTGCAGCCTCCCCTGTTAATTACTGTCCAGAATATTTTTGCATTGTTTTGTTTGGAAGCAGATAATAAACTATTCCAAAGGCCTATTTGATAGTTAAATTTAGCCTTCCAGACTTCTTGTTTATAAACCTTTCTAAGTTCCTTCAAATGTTATTTATACGCTGAATAGGACTGATGGAATCTATGAGCATACGCCTCCCGAATAGCTCTATTAAGTGATTTTTTTATCTTAAATAACTTTGAAGTAAACCATATGTTCGAAGATTTTAATGGCTTGTTTACTTTTCTAACCTGTTGGGCTGCAAATTTCCCCACCAGAGACGTTGTAATAAGGTTCCATTTATTAATCATATTGACATCCCCCAGTTCACACTGGTCACCTTCCATTATTAATGTTTTAGCAGCTTGTGTGATTTCCTCTTCTTTAGCAATGTGCCAGACTAGCCTCTTCAGATTATATGATGAATGGGCCATGTTGGGAAGTTCGTTCGGTCTGGGGTAGCACATCACTAAAAGGTTAAATGTAACGATCTGGGGGTTATGATCACTTTCGAGCCGAGGGATACCCGTATATTCAGACAGTTTTGACCTTAAATTATCTGAAATAAACGTGTAGTCAATAATTGATCCTTGTTTAGAATTTTTAAACGTGGGGATAAACCTAGATTTTTCTTTTAGCTGAGTAAGCCTGACCTCGAACATAATATCACAACACTCTTTTGCATTTCCATTAATCTTGCAATTTACTGAGGAAAACGGAATCAGATGGAAATTAAAATCTCCAGAGACTATAAAGCCTGCTTCAGGGTGCTGGATTGTTAATGTACTAAGGATATCTCGCAAGATATACAGCTGTGTCAACTTATTTTTTCTGGCACTTAGATACACATTGAGTATAATTAGACTAGATTCAGTGTTATTTAACACAAGACATTGTAACCAACCCAGATCAAAATCCACCACTTCCACTACAAGATTTAGGTCGGCTGCAATGTAGCACGACAGACCACACTTTGCACGGCCTGGTTTATTAGCGCAGACTGCCAGGAGACTATATTCATTAAACCCCAGCAAGGGAGACATTTGTTCGCTCCATGTTTCTTGACATAATAAAATTGAAAAATAATTAAAAAATAATATTGTATCGGGGTCAGACAATAGATGGTTCAGCCCATGAACATTCCAGGAGCATAGTCGTATTTGCATAGCATTAAGATCTGTTGCTACGGACATTCAATTTCTATCTCCTCGGGGTACCTTCGCCAGAGTAGCTGGAAGCCAGGACCAATCCTCCATTTGTACATTATTTTTAGGTAGCCACTCACAAAATCGACCCCCTGTTTGTGAATTGGTAATCAACAGGCCAGAACTGCAAGATTATTTAGCTGATGGACCTGGTGCGCCCCTAAGTACTGGATTTGGCTTCTTACTATCAGCCGTTATTCTTCCCTTATCCACCTTAAGAACCAATACCTCCAGGATCGGGGGATAATGTAGACGGGTCCAGTTCTCAACCTTAATGCCACATTCCATAAAATACAGACTTGATTCTAATATTTTGGTCACGATATCATTTGAGGACCAGGTTGTAATAGTGGACTCTCAAAGAGTGTTTGGCTGTATTTGTTTAAACTGGACTGACACCAAGTCAGTGGTTTTAATAAATGATAATTCAGGAATGGTTGAGGTTATTTTCAGTATTAGGCTCCGGTTAAGACTGTCATGGGACCCCTGAGATTCATTCAGGGGATGCATTGCTAGTTTATTATCCTGATTATTAGTACTATTATCTTGTCTGCAACATAGGGAGTTTGATGGTCTTGGTTTACTAACTTTAACTAGAGCGATATTTGAAAATATTTTTGGTGAAGTTAGACTCTGGGTGACAATGGGCTCTAACATTTCTGCGGGGTACGAATTGCTTGATCTTGGGACGGGAGCCTAATCTTTTGGGGCTTACTGTTATACCTAGTCTCCTCTCCATTACTAATGCCTACTATATCCGGCTTCATTATACCACTAGACGTGAAAACTTCATTTTTTCTACCATAAGCAGGCGCATTGGCCTTACACTTCGAAAGCATCAATAAATCTGGGGCAGATTCCTCCCCTTTTTGGATACCGTCCTGAATTGGACATTTCCTATTAAATTGTTTAAAAATGGGATAACAATCCTTAGGTTCAGGCTCTGTGACTACTAAAGCCATTGATTTCTTAGCCTTATTTTGAGCTTTCCACAGCCTTTTTCTTGCCCTTTTAGATAGTGGGGGGCAATCATTGAAACTATTAAAACTATCCCCAGAGCTTAAGCAAGGGGATTTGGCAGTCAGCGCTGACTTGGTTTTCTTGATTCCCTGGGGATCATGACCGTCATCAAGTTGTGTATCTAAACCCAGACTAACCTCAGCCTCCCCACTGGGCTCCTCTGGTACCCTAGAATTATCATGACACACATTTGCCTGGAGTTGTTGCTGCTTCGTGTTCACACTAGGTACACTGACTCCCAATTTCTTATGACAAACTGGAGATCCATACAGGAGTGGATTCCCAGCAGTTTTTTGACTTCCTCAACAAGTGATCCTACTATTTTAGGGAGATCGGACATCTTATCCAAAATATGAGAACATGTGCATCTTATTAATTGATCATTAACCTCAGTCTGAGCCTTAACCACCAATCCTGTCAAATTTTGTAATTTGTCAATACCGGCCACATAGACTGCTAGTGTATTTAGCAGTTTCACCTGTATTTCAAGCTTATTTGAATGAAAATCAAGTGCAGTAGTTATAGCATTCATTGTATTTAGCTGACTTTTCCTCACACCAATATTATCAGTGCTTTTATACATTGTAGAGCGCTCATCAGGAATTGGTGAAACATCATATTTATCTAAAAATGAGAGGTCTGCAGAAGTCAGCAAATTATCTACTTGGCCAATAGTCTGGACACCATGTTGACTATTTATGGTTTTACTTTTTGACAGGATTCAAATTGAATGATCATCCAATATCTGATCATCACCACTTATCCCTGGACCAAATGGACTTAAAGTACTTTTATTGTTTGATATCTCCAGAACCGGCAATCCTAGACTCTCTCGTATCTTCTCAGCCCCAAGCTTAGGAGACCGAGGTATAAAAGAATTTCGATTCACTTGATTCACATCCAGTTCCCCCAAACAGATAACAGAAGCATCACTATCATTTGGGGGCTTATTACACTTAGAAATGTCCCAAAGAGTATCTTCCGCCTGGTGTACACAGTTCAGTCCAGGCTGCGTCGTCGTTTGGGTAGACGTCACGTTTACCTGCTCAGTAGTAGGAACATTATGAACTAGAGCTTTAACTACTACTTTATTAAGGGGATTTGTTGCCACAGGGGCATTTAAGTTTAAAGGTGTGACATCTGCCGACTGTTTTCCACTATCTCTCAGCTCATCCCTGAGAGGTATTGCGTCCTCGCAAACTGCCTGGGCTGTAGATAAACACATATTATTCAGAACAGGGGATGTCAGAGGCAATTCAGCATCACAATTAGCTTCACATTGGGCACCACCTTTCAGTTTGAAGAAGTCCTTTATACTTGGCTGGGAAGAGTGGGCCCCCCCGACAGAGGATTGATTGTGGGTTTGCCCCACCACACTCAATGAGCCCCACGGATTTGAAGTTGGACCAAATATGGATGGCAAGTCCTCAAGTGCTGTTTCATTTGCCTGCGAGGTATCCTTTTAAGAGCGGGTTGGAGTTTTCCTTGCAGCTTTGTGCCTTTTTTGTAGTTGTTCTTGAAATGAAAGTTGTACTTGGCCCTGTATACGACCTGACCTCATAATGTGGGCCTAATTGCACCAAGGGTGGCGCAGGGGTAGCACAAGGATAGCACTGAGAGGCTTATATCAGAGAAGCAAGCAGATGCAAATGAGTCTTTGATCCATTGTGCTTTCGCAAATCTTTTCTCCTGCGGCCCCCCGCGGCTTCGGGGTGCGGCTTCCTGTTACAATCTCCCTGCAGGGCCTCCACGGATCCTTAAAGGGTACTCCAAGATTCCACCCATTAGTAGAGTGGCATGGGAACTGATGCAACTAGAGCACAAGCGAGTGGGGCTCAACCGGTTAGGCAGCAGGCTGCACCCGGGCCTAGCCGGGCCGCCTTCGCTGCTTACTGGGGCCCACTCTGTGCTAGAGCCGAGTACGGCTCTTGCACTCGCACTGCAGTGCTCTTAGACCTGGAAGCACGTAGTCTAGGAGCGCCTGGAGGCACTCTGTAGCAGTTACCCTAGCCGTCTAGGAGTAATTGGTAGCAAGCAGCAGGGCAATACAGAACAGGAACAGCAAAAAAAAAAAACTAGATAAGGACTAGGAGGGGGCACAGGCCAGGCAAACAGAACGTAACAGGCCTACCTTGCCCTGGTTCTTAGGAGATTGATTCCCCAATAGGCCCTGAGCACAGCACGGCGGGGAGAGGGTTAATCTAACCTCAATGCCGCTCCTGACAGCTCCTGGTCGCTTCTGTTCCGTTGACGCATGCTCCTCCGTGCTCCTCAATACTCCTCAGTGCACCTCAGCAGCGACTCCTCGGAGGCCACATCACACCGGTATCGGAGCTGACACTAACATCAATGCCACACCAAATCCACACCAATTCTGTGGCCCGCACCGTTGACCACAAAAGACAGTGGGTCTGCTGGGTCTGCCTGCTCTGTCCGCCCCGCACGTCGGAGCCGCCGGTCTCAGCCTCGGAGCACACCAGTCTCAGAGCACAGAGCAACGCTCTACACTCTGCAGCCTTGCAGACTCACTTCACGCTCTGACGCTCGTTACACGATCCAGTAGCTGTGGACTGTACTACTGTTCATACATGAGCTCCGCAGTTCAGCTCCCTGGTATCTGTTGTAAATGCACATGTTTTTGTATTTAAAGGTAAACTTTTACACGTCTGTATTTTCCTCAGCATTTTTGTGCATGTGGGAGCACTTGCATTTGTCTATTAAAGTGGAAAACTACTTTCCCAGGTTACCTGTTAGAGCGGCCGCTGGTGCATGGCCTCTGTGCGTGAGCCGGGCCCTCCCCTTTTCTCACGCTGGACCTGGGATCTGTGGGGAGCATGCAAGAACGCACGCACACCTGTCAGTGACCGAAGCCAGACAGGGCAACCCAGGCCTCTCTCTCGAATCACGTGCTTTCAGCTGTGAGCTCGTGCAACGTTCACCATGTACCCTTTCTGAGGCAGACATGCTTTGTGGCATAAGAGCTGCGTAATGAGAGAGCAAGTAAAATGCTTACTTGAAGCCAAGTCACAAGTAGAAAGTCCCTCCTTCGATTCTCCAGTGACCCACCTACAGCACTGTCAGCTCAGCACTTGCCCCGCTGCTGTAAATTCAGCTCCGATAGTCACGGTCACTGACTCCCAGCACACATGCATTGTCAAGGCGCTACAAGTGCATGATTAATGCATTTTAGTGTGTGATGTGGACCACCACACTAAATTGCGCTAGTCTAGTGCCTGATGCATGGTACATGGCAGGGCTGGGCCACGGTGGGACACCCCAGAGCCGTACCGTAACTCCTGTGGAGGGAGCACCCGGAGTACTGACTTCACTTCACCTGCCAGGGGACCGCATCTCTTGTTCTTCCCCAGGATACTTCCCGACGGGTTGGTGCTGCTAGCCCAGATTACAAGGCCGATTTGGAGGATCCAATCTGAGGTACTTTTTCCACAGACCTGAGCGGTCCCAGCGTTACCCACAGCGCTTTCCCTGCACACGGTGGGAACCCAGCGAGGTCTCCCCACTAAAGTCTGTAGGGTGTGCCCCCTTCCCTGACACACCTGGGGGGGAAGTTGCTGTTGGTGGCATCACTGGGGAAGTCTTAAGTGGAGGCCCATTCGCCCCTGGGAAATGTTTGGTGTTTAGAAACTATAAATGACCGTAGTACTAGGAGTAGGTGCGTCCTAACTTTCTTTTTACTGTCCTCATGTTAGTCAGATGGTGATATTGTAACCCAGCTAATAGGAGCGTAGGGGCTCTGGTGTCCATGTGAGCTAATTAGTACTAAGGTGCTATCGGTGATATTCTGTCATTCATGAACTTTGCCTCTAAACCAAGTTACAATACTTAGACTCATGTCCTGATTCATGTGCTTTGTACTTCATATTCTGCTGCATTCCATGCTTTACGTATTCACTCATGTTATGATGAACGTCGTTTGGATTCTTCCGCTGTCAGGATAACGAGTACTATTTCAGGATTGACATAATATGCACAGTATTTCTGATTCATGTAATTTTGGTCTATGTGTTATGTACAATATACTATATATATTTTTTATATAACCCCATGTGGAGTCTCTTTCGTGGTGTATTTATTGTGTCACTGGTGTGCATGTGTGGCTGAAACGCTTTACACATTGGCTCTGGGGATAAGACTGACTGCTCTGTGTCAAGCTACCAAGGGGGTGAGCACAGGTTATCTTTGGTGTGTAACTTACTTGCCCTGACTAGAGTGGTGGGTTCTGCCTGGCTTAGGTGCAAACCCTAGCCAACCAGAAACCCTATTTCTAACAGGCAGCGATTGTGTTTGGACTGAGACGGGAGCAGCGTGACTGATGTTTCTGGCTGGTGACCTATGGAATAAATACTTCTATACCTTTAGCCGTCTCTCCATTTCTACAAAACACTTTTGCAACGCGATCCTCTGTAAAGTGCTCATTCATCCACTCTGCTAAAAAATGTATGGATTTATACAAAAACCACCAGCAAATAGCTGCATGATTTACGTACAACTATCTGTGACATCGGCTAATGTGACACGAGAACATTTTATGCTGTTACAGTGACTAGTTATACACTTCTTAACTTGTTTATGATTAAACGATTAAATCCAAACAACTCATTAGTTGCAATATTTTTTAAATTATGCAAAAAAAATGACATTCCAGGCAGACTGAGCTGCAGTACCTGAGCCCCATCCGATAGCAGCAGTTCCCTGGCACAGTTAGAGTGCTATGCTGGGGCATCCTGGGCAGCACTTTTATTGTTGTCAGCATAGTATTAGTTAGGCATCGTCCAGATAAAGATTGCACCGCCTTCATGTATAAATGCACAGGGGTTTTGGTGGGGAGGGGTGCTAATTGGCACACTGTTGTACATTTCATCTTCTGCATCACAAGGGCACAACTTTTCTAAGGACACATACATGTATCTCCTGCTCGTGAGAAGTCAGCCCTTAATCCATTAATTACTTCATGACTTCTAAACTCTCCTTCAGAAAAGTCTCCAAAAACATGTTTTTGCTCAGAAACATACATGGAAGTGTGACGATTGGCTCAATTTAAGAAACTAACTTGGGACAAACCTCATTTTGCAACAAGCTAGGTTGAGCCCTTTGTGACTCTGGGGCTTTTCACATCTGTAGATTTCCTTCAAGGGATGGAATTGCACAAATCGACATAGCATTTATCAACTTACACACCACCAAACACTCTAATTACAAGTACTTTACCTCGATTGCTGAGTGTCAGTAAAAGGGCCAACTTCAACCATGCTTTGAGGGTCAATTCCTAAGAAACATGCAACCTTACGTAGAAGTGTCAGAAAACGGTTCTCCAAGATGTGGCACGCTCCATGGAACACCCTACCTCAAAAAGGCAAATCTTAGCTTAAGCCCATCTCCCCTTAACTGAAGCTACACCTCAATTCCCTACGGAATATCTTCTGGAGAGGGTGGAAGGTACAGTTAGCATGGATCAGCCGAGACATGATGCAGCTCTGGCTCACAAACTTTGGCGAGGCGATCGCATCGCTGGAGGAAGGGGTCTGGTGTGGACTGGCTTACCGCTCTTCCTTGCTGTACGACTGACTATCGCAGAGATGGTGGTCCTACCCAAGCTCCTATACCTATTCATCAATATATCTATTCTACTCACCATGGACTTCTTTATCAGACTCTGATCCCTTCTGACCTGCTTGCCATAGTGTTAGACCTGGCACCATTGGCGTGGGTCTCCCTTCCATTGTTTTGCTGTTGCCTCTTATGTTTTTGCTGGTTTTAGAGGCTTTTGGGCACTGTGCCACTGCTGTTCAGTGCCACAGTGCAAGTGCTCCCTATGGTAAAATGATGTATGGATTAGTGACTCCATGATTGGCTTGTTTGGTTTACTTTTCAGACCCTAGTACAGTGCACTGCGTGTGCCCAGGGCTTGTAAATCAAATGCTGCTGGTGGGCTTGCAGCACTGATTGTGCCACCCACCGGAGCAGCTTGTAAAGTGTGTCTCAGGTCTGCCATTGCAGAGCCTGTGTGCAGTCTGGTACTGCCATGTTGACTGGGCAAGTGCACCCACTTGCCAGTCCCTGAACCTTCCCTTTTATACATATTAGTCACCCCTAAGGTAGGCCCAAGGGCAGGGTGCTTTGTAGGTAAAAGGTAGGACATGCCCTGATGTGTGTGGCATGTCCTAATAGTGAATTACAGCCATTTTCGTTTTTCACTATTGCAAGGCTACCTGCTCCCCATAGGCCAGAATGGGCAGTTAGATTATAACATCTTATAATCCTAACTGACTCAGGGAACTAGGTAGAAATTCGAGTTTAGTATGCCTGAACTCAGAATGATAAAATACATCTTTTAGTGAAGTTGGTTTTAACATTCTGTGTTTGAAAATACCACTTTTAGAAAGTAGGTATTTTCTTGCCTAACTATCCAAGCCTGCCTCTGCTAGGTTGTGTATTCCTTGTCTGGAGTTTGAGTGACAGGGGCTGGGGGATTCCAGGAGAAAGGGTGAGTCAGCACAGGGCTGAATAGAGAGATCTGAATGCAGATGGGAGGGAGGAGTTGCACCTGGGACCTGAATAGGGCTGTGCCTTCCCTCCACAATGCTGGCTCCACCTCCTGTGGTGTGTCTGATGTCCCTGGCCTACACTGTGAAAGGAAAGAAGGAGTCTTGTCAACAAAGTGCTCCATGACTGACCAGAACTGGTTTGGACTAGGCAAAGGCCTCCCTGCCTTCAGAGAACAAAGGGAAAAGGAGTATAAATATTGGGACCCAGACCCAAGAACTTTAGATCACTTCTGGGAATCAAGACGAACCTTTGCTGAGGAGAAGAACCAGGAAGCTGAAGGAGGAGACTACCCCTGTGCTGTGTGTTTGGGGGTTGGCCTGCCGTGGTTGCTTCATTGCCAAAGAAAGGAGAAAAGGACCGAGTGTGCTTTCTATCAACTTGAAGAAGAATCTCCAAGGGCTTGAACTAGAGCTTGCCTCCTGCCTGAAGTCTCAGGGATACAAGACTTCACCAACCAGCTCCCCCCTGAATTCCCTTGCTGGGAATTGAAGTGCCTGCTGTTGTGCTGGGCCTTCTGAGAGACTGCGTGTCGCTGGGAGCTGGAAGAGCGACGCAACGACGAGAAGCGTGTCGCCGCCGCAGCAGCTGTCGTCGCATCGCCGAAGAAGCGAGCCGCCGCTGCCGCTGTCATCATCGCATCGCCGAAGCGTGGCGCCTCACCGGAGGAGCGTGCCGCCGCCACAGAGGTCGCTGTCGCATCACCGGAGAAGCGCGTCGCAGGGCCTGTCGCGGCTCCAAAGATCATCGAGTCGCCGCACGGCCGTCGGGCGTGCACGCATCGCATCAACGTTGTCGCACCATAACCGAGACGCCATTTTGTCGCATTGCACCGGAGAAGAGTATCGCATCAAGGTGCCATCTTGTCACATCGCACCGGAGAGCAATAAGAAACTGACGCATCACCTCCCCACACAGTAAGGAAGCGAGCATCAACTCCCCTGCACAGCAGTAAGGAACCGACGCATCCACTCCCCTGAGTGTAAGGAACCAACGCATCACCTTCCCTGCGACCCTTTTGTTTTCTTTGCGTAACGCATTCAAGGTACATTGAGAGTAAAGTGTCGCATCTACAACTTGAGAGAACTGAGCTATTTTATAACATTTTAAAGTCTATTTTTGAGTACAGTATTGTGGATTTTTGTCGTTTGGTCTTGTATTAAGTCTATATAAAAATATTTATTTTTATAAATACAACCTGTGTGGTGTCCATCTGTAGTGTTGTCACTGTATTACTGTATGTGTTCACAAATGCTTTACACACTGCCTCTGAGATAAGCCTGCCTGCTCGTGCCAAGCTACCAAGGGGGTGAGCAGGGGTTATTTTAGGAGTATACCCCCTTACCCTCACTAGACGCAAGGGTCCCTATTTGGTCAAAGGTACCTACCTCTGCCAACTAGAGACCCCCAAATCTAACACATAGGCTGGCAAATGGCCACAACTGGCCTGGAAAACCCTAACCTTACCCTTCGGACCGGGCGGGCTGTGTGCTCCTGATATGGAGCCTACTACTACTGTGCATAAGCTCAATATGCTATTCACTGGTTCCACTTTACACCATACTTACCTCAGGTATCTATAGAGAGGACAACGCCTACCCATGCCTCCTCGCAACAGTGATCTGTGGAGAGCCTGCTTGCCCAGGAGCCTCTACCGACTCAATCCACTGGTCATTCTGGACATGAGACAGTTTGCGCCATAGAGCTGGGTTGGGCTATCTTTGCTCCACTGCTTCCCAAAAACCCGGTGCTGCCCCCGACCGTAGAGAAGAAAGAACGCCAGCAGCTGACAACGCATGGGTTGCGGAGACTGGGATACTTATACCCAGAGGGTGAACTCCTCTCTCTCCAAAAAGCACAGGCCAATGAGGCTAGCATGCCGCTAGAGGTTTTCCTCTACTACGGACTACACAGCGAATGCAGGGCAGTGCATGGTTCCTTCCCACAGGAACCAACCCCAGTTCATGCACTTGAATGAATACTTGGCTGCCCTTCGCCCAGAAAACTAATTACACTACTGTATACCTAAGGCATTGGTGTAGTGGCGGATTGACCTTTCCGAGGCACTAGCAGAGGAGATATGGAAGTATTGCTGCTCGATGATGGCCCTGCTCTCGCCCAACTACAGGCTGCGACACAAACGTTAAATTCCTTCATCAGGTATATTATACCTCCCTTGGCCTTTTCAAAATGGGCCTACGCTCTGACTCTTGCTTCTCCAGATGCTCTCACATAAATGCTGATTTCCTACACGTAGCCTGGAGTTGCGCAGGGTTGCTAATTTTTGGGATGGGGTCCTAGATTGGTTTACACATGTAACTAACTACCCGGTGCTGAGATCACAGCTCATGGCGCTGCTGGGATATGTAAAGGGCATTCCGACTGCTGCCCTTAGATTGACGGCCATGATGATGCTGCTGACTAAAAGGAGAGTGGCGATACACTGGGGTCCTTGCACGTGTCGTACTGCCAAGAGCAGCTCAAGGACTATTGGGATCTAATGCCAGAAAAGTCCTGCCAAAGAGATATTTGGGGGCCTGTAGTGTATATATGACATCACAAACTGCCCAAGCACACTGCCATGATTGAGTGGAGCCATGTACCCAGAATGGACAGGTCAAGTGCGAAGTGAGATCATCATATTAAACTGTGTCAAAAACTTGGTGCCTGTGAGCTGTCTAGGCTGTACTGAAATGTCAATGTAAATCTGAGAAATGTCAATTGTGAATACTGAAACTTAACCATATTGTATTAAGTCGTGTTTCTGCTGTACATGGGACTTGAACCATCTGTACTGTATTTTGTTTTCGTTACATTTATAAAAGCTTCAATAAAAGCCACTTTAAAAAAAGCCTGTGAAGACATCTGCATTTGCGAGTGTATGGTTGACCTCTTGGGCGTGAAGAGGCTACCTGAGGGCTATAGATCAGTGAAGATGAGGCGTACTCTGCCAAACTAGCCTCAGACTGGCGTACTATCGGCCACTCAGTCAGTGCCAGAAGGGCTGGTAGAAATGGTCAGTGTGGGCGGCCGACTTCTGGCTGTTTGTGGGCCTGGTTTATGGTCTAGTGGGCAGGTGTTTACTGTTGATTTCCTGGATATTACCACAAACATTGCATGCTGCAAGCACAAATGCATTCCGCCTCCCATGTTGTGCAAAACATCTATCTTTACTGATTCAAAACTGCGGCGATTCGCAAATGTGAGCTACTTTTTTAGGTGACCCTGGTTATTATTTTGGTGTTCCGGCCTATTTTCTGTTCCAGTCCGACCCTGTTTCAAACCCTAGCCAGGTGCAAAACCTCAACAGAAGCAACAGCAGTACTGCTAAAACACAGAGGCAACCGCTGGAAATTCAAGGGAACAAACACTGCAAAAACAGAGACTCTGGATTAACAAAACGAGCCGAGTGGCTCACGAGGCGAGAATCCCGATGAGACGGAGGCGAGTGCGGGATTATTTCACTCGTACCAGATGCCCAGCTCCGGCCAAGGCCCGAGAGGGATCCGTCTCTGCGCTGAAGATTCATGACATGGCAAATTCATGACATACAAACAACCAAGACGTGGTTTGTGACAACAGTTGATTCTTGAGAGCTACAATAATCCAATACGTTGTACGTAAGAATACTTAGATGTCTTCTCAGATTAGATTCTACTTAGTATTGAGTTGTTTTTAATTTCCCTATACTTTACCATAGGAAGACTACTTTCGGGATGGAGATTTCCATATGATAAAGTATAGGGAAAAATAAAAATGTTTATTTATCTAAAAAAAAAAATATTAGAATATTTGTATGTTAAATATTAATGTAAATTTATTTTATACATTTATATTAGAATATTTGCATGTTAAATATTGATGTAAATTAATTTTATACATTTATTTTAAATGTAGAACAGAATAAAAAATGCTATAGCATTAACTTAATTTTGAAACAAACATTAAATTAGCTTTAATATATTACATTAAATTAAAATTAAATTTCTGAAGTTTGAATTAAAAAATAAATTTCCACCCAAAGAAAACAAATACTTTTTTATTATGCATTAATAATTATTAAAATGGATTTCTAGAATTAAGTTATATTTATTCATATTTGTAACTATTTTAAGTAAGTTAGTTTAATTTGATATTATTTCCTATTGGGTTTTATTTTAATTCTGTACTTACATTACTTTCTATGGGAGGTTGTTGCAGAGCCAGTGGTTGGCTCCGTGGGGTGATGAATTTACTACTGTTTCTTTAGTAGTAGCTTACACTCAGATTTTGTAAATAAGCAAAAAGTAGTAAACTAACTTTCAATTGCAAATTACTTAAAAGTGCAAGTTACCTTTCTGAATAAGGCTCTCAAAGCTAGACAGGATTCCCAAATACTTTGCTTTGGCAGTGGATGATGGTGGTATATGTAGATTGGGGCGAGGTAAACTGTTGATTGTTTGTTTTTGTTTCTCCTAATGTAATGATCACAGTCATGCATTGGAAGTTCTTCAGACCTTCAGATTACACAAGCTTTTAGAATATTTTTGCTTTAAAATGCAAGTGGAAAACTTATTGCCTTCAGTTTTGCACCATTTGAACTCTATACAACTCTGCAAAACAATTGACTTATGTTGGATAATGGCTCTCTCTGAAGTGTCACCCCCAAAGCTTTTGCCTTACTCCCCATCCTTTTGGCTGACTTCGTTTTTGCTGGTCTAAGCATTCTGAGCACTTACCACTACAAACCAGTGCTAAAGTGCATGTGCTATCTCCTCTAAACATGGTAACATTGGCTCATACCCATTTGGCATATTTAATTTACCTATAGGTCCCTAGCAAAGTGCACCACATGAGCACAGGCTCTGTAAATGTAATGCTACTAGTGGGCAGTTTGGGCTGGACTGTTCCCATTGGGAGCAGGGTCAAGACTGATTTGCATATGGCTGGGTTCAAACTGGAATGGCATGGAGAGCAAAAAAACAAGGGATTTAGGCCCAGATCTCTGTACTGGGGTGAATGTATGACATTGTTCAGCATTCTGTCCATCAATTGTTCATTTGCATTTGTCACCCCGAGTGGGACGGGTATGCCCAAACGTGGGTGCCATGCTCTCCATGCCACTGGAGTCAAGCTATCCTGGCTGATGAGCGGTGAAACTCCGAAACCGGTCCTAGGATGCTTGTTTCCAGTCCAGGAGGGACCTGGCCTGGCAGTTCGGGCTGGACTGTTCCCATTGGGAGCAGGGTCAAGACTGATTTGCATATGGCTGGGTTCAAACTGGAATGGCATGGGAGGAAAAAAACGATGTATTTAGGCCCAGATATCTGTACTGGGGGAAATGTATGACATTGTTGTGCATTCTGTCCATCAATTGTTCTTTTTGCATTTGTCACCGTGAGTGGGACAGGTATGCCCAGACGTGGCCCCGTGCTCTCCATGCCACTGGAGTCAAGCTATCCTGGCTGATGAGTGGTGAAACCCCGAAACTGGTCCTAGGATGCTTGTTTCCAGTGCAGGGAGGACCTGGCCTGGCAGTTCAGGCTGGACTGTTCCCATTGGGAGCAGGGTCAAGACTGATTTGCATATGGCTGGGTTCACACTGGAATTGCATTGGGAGCAAAAAAATGATGTATTTAGGCCCAGATCTCAGTACTGGGGTGAATGTATGACATTGTTCTGCATTCTGTCCATCAATTGTTCTTTTTGCATTTGTCACCCCGAGTGGGACGGGTATGCCCAGACGTGGGTCCCATGCTCTCCATGCCACTGGAGTGAAGCTATCCTGGCTGATGAGGGGTGAAACTCCGAAACCGGTCTTAGGATGCTTGTTTCCAGTCCAGGAGGGGCCTGGCCTGGTAGTTCGAGCTGGACTGTTCCCACTGGGAGCAGGGTCAACACTGATTTGCATATGGCTGGGTTCAAACTGGAATGGCATGGACAGGAAATAAACGATGTATTTAGGCCCAGATATCTGTACTGGGGTGAATGTATGACATTGTTCTGCATTCCGTCCATCAATTGTTCTTTTTGCATTTGTCACCGCGAGTTGGACGGGTATGCCCAGACGTGGCCCCATTCTCTCCATGCCACTGGAGTCAAGGTATCCTGGCTGATGAGGGGTGAAACTGTCAGGAATTGAGCCAAGCGGCACCTACAGTGCCGAATTCCAGAACTACATATCCCACAATGCCGGGATCTGGGAGAGGATACAAGTAGGAATGACGCACGTAGGACGACGTGCGTAATTCGGAGTTCCTGCTTTCTCTCGGCTGAGGGGAAGACTGTGGCGGGTATTAGCCACTCTCCGGTTCATGGATAGATTGGGAGAAGACTTCCTAAAGTTAAGGAGTCCGGCGGCGGCTGTATAGAGAGGTAAACGGTGTACTGTACGGTGAGGATTCCCGCGTACACACCGTCTTCAGTGATAGACTATGCTCATATCTTTGTGCGATATTTGACACTCCCTTGTTTTCACGAGCGGAATGCGGTGGTGGGTTAACCACGCAATTGCCGTTTCAAGAGTGCACTCTTTCTGGAAAATACCAGAGCGGAGAACGGTGGTAGAATCCACGTTTTGCCGTGTCAAGGAGTTTTCTGTTGATTTGTTTATCGACTCAATACCAGGGCGGAAAGCGGTGGTGAAGGAACCACGCTTTGCCGTGTCTGGGAGTTTCTGTTGTTTACAGCTTCACCTGAATACCAGAGCGGAAGGCGGTGGAGAAGTAACCACGCTTTGCCGTGTCTGGGTTACCTACAAGTCTGGAAGTGATCTCCCAGCCAGAGCGGAAAGAAGTGGTGGGGTTAAACCACTTCTGGCCATAAACATGAGTATTTTATTTTGCCAATCTAATTAGTGGGTTTCTTCCTAACAGTCGGTTGGGCATGAACATTTCAAAAACAAAAAGGATTATACATGGGAACAGCGTTGACTATTTTTTCTTGTTGGTCTCCCAGAGTGGACTCCAGAACATGAGAATTGAGCTTCTCGTCTTTTCTTACTTTCGGAACATTTTATGTCTTACAAACTTGGCGTGAAAAGTCCTAGGTGTGTATGGGTATGACTGAAGAATAAATGCATGGTTGGCCACAACATACCTAGGTATTCTAACAGTGTACATTCTGTGTTATAGATACTGTGATCGCCCTGGTGGATGCCTTGGTTGGTTCGGTTCCAGGAAATCATGATTGTTTGTTCAAGGTACTGACAGGGACATAGTGAGACCTTATAAGAGTAGCCATTCACATGCATTGTTTACACTCTTGTTGTTTTTTCTTACAGGTTCTTTTCCCCGCTGTTCCTTCCCTATCCTTTCCCTCGCCTGATCACTCGAATACTCTGTGGCATAAATAGCGTGTTGGTGAGATCAGGAGGTGGACCCTCTCTTGCTGCAACTGGATTCCGCGGAGCGTAACCTGACAGAATTACGCACCCAAGTATATATCGCTCCGCCCGATCCAGGTGTATCAAGTTATGGCGACCCTGGAAGATGTACTTCAGGCCTTGGTCCTGGTCCAACAGGAATTGGCATCCTCTAAGGCGGAAACCGCTGCTTTAAGAGAGAAGGTAGAAAAGATGTCTAGGAATCCCTTTGATGCTTCCTCTGCAGCTTCACAGATACAAGTTACAGTGCCACCTCCCATACCGTTGGCTAGCCCAGAGAGATACGCGGGGGACCCGCAAAAGGTTCAAGTGTTCCTGACACAGATCATGCTGCACTTCTCATGTAAACCTGCCTCTTTCCCCAATAATCACTCTAGGGTGGCGTTTGCCATTTCGTACTTGGTGGGTGACGCTGCGAACTGGGCCGTCCCTTTAGTTAGGAATAATGACGTGGTGTTGTCTGATTGGTCGGCTTTTAGGGCAGAATTTGAAAGAGTTTTCGATCGCAGGGCTACTACCTTTAGCCCTGACAGGGAACTACTAGACTTGAAACAAGGGAAGACTGATTTGGAACCTACTTGACTACGTTTAATAGGTTAGTGGCGGAAACCGCCTGGCCGGAAGAAAAAAGGATGTCGCTGTTTTATCAAGGGTTGCGAGATGAAATGAAAGACGTGCTGGCACAGATTGATCCCCAACCCACTACATGCATAGACATGATAAATCTAACCCTGCGATTGGACGGTAGGATGTCTGAGAGAGGAGGAGAGAGAAAAAGGTGGGAGAGAGGATATTATAGGTTTGATAGACCTCCTTGCAGACCAGCGGGTAATGCAGAGGCCAAGACTGAACCTATGGAGATAGGTGCCGTCAGAGCACCTCTTACGAGGGAAGAAAGGGAGAGCCGCAGAGTGCAGGGTTTGTGCATGTACTGCGGTAAAAAGGGTCACTATGTTAGGAATTGTCCTTCTAAACCTAAAACTCCCAGTTTCTGGTTGAGGAATAAAAGGGTGGCGGTGTCTACCACTAGTTCTGAGACAGGAAAAACGGGGTGCTCCGGCACAGAGGGGGAAGACAGACAGGGTTGGAAACTCCCCTCCTTATCAACCAGAGTCCTGCAGGAGTCTGAGTCGCACATTGTGCTCCCCATGGGTCTTGAGAGTAATCAGCAGTTCCATCAGGTTCTGGTTATGTTGGATTCGGGGGCGACAGGTAATTTCATAGACAGCGGGTTGGTAACCAGTCTTGATTTATCAAGAATACCTAGGGAGACACCAGAAGAAGTCTTGGCCGTGGATGGCAAACCCCTGAAGTCAGGGCTTATTGTTGAACAAACAGAGGTGGTTGTGTTGTCTATAGCGGTTGCGAAAGGAAGACATGTAGAAGAGCTGACGTTAAATATCATAGAGGCCCCTCAGTATGAGGTGATTTTAGGGATGCCGTTGTTGTGTCATCATAACCCCACCATAGACTGGGGAACTAAATCGGTTCAATTCTTATCAGAGGAATGCCGTAGTCACTTGGTTCCGTACCCTCCTTCACAGGCTGTTGCTTTGACGTATCCCTTTGTCGTGGCTACCGCGGCTGAGAAGGAAACGGCATTACCGTTAGAGTACAGTCAGTACGTGGATGTATTTAGTGAATCCAAGGCAGAACAGTTGCCACCTCACCGAGAGTATGACTGCCGCATAGACTTGGTGGAAGGGGCTAATATCCCGGCATGTAGAGTGTATGCGTTGTCTGTGCCCGAAACTAAACATCTGCGGGAATATCTGGACCACTACCTGGAGATAGGGTTTATCAGGCCATCTCGTTCACCAGCGGCCTCTCCACTATTTTTTATTGCTAAAGCCAACGGTGATTTGAGGGCCTGTGTAGACTATCGGATGTTGAATAAAAACACCATACGCAACCGATACCCTTTACCCCTCATATCAGTTTTACTGGATCGGGTGAGGGAGGCTAAGATCTATACTAGGTTGGACTTGAGAGGGGCTTACCACTTGGTGCGTATCCGTGAGGGGGATGAGTGGAAGACTGCCTTTAAGACTCGTTACGGGTTGTATGAGTACTTGGTTATGCCGTTCGGCCTTTGCAACGCCCCGGCGGCATTCCAGTACTTCCTTAACGATGTCTTAAAGGAGTATGTGGATCACTTTGTAGTGGTCTATATTGACGACATCTTGATTTACTCAGACAACAGTAAAAGCCATAAGGACCAGGTTGTAATGGTGCTAGATAAGTTGCGTGAGCACAGCCTGTTTTGCAAATTGAGCAAGTGTGAGTTTGGTGTGAGGGAAGTAGAGTTTCTAGGGGTAATGCTTTGCCCGGAAGGTTTGCACATGGCAGAGCATAAGGTGTAGGCAGTGCACGAATGGCCGACTCCAAAGAACATGAGAGACGTGCAATGCTTCCTTGGGTTTGCGAATTATTATCGAAGGTTTATCCTCCATTTCTCCCAGATAGCAGTTCCCATCACACGGTTACTCAGAAAAGGAGTGCCTTTTGTTTGGTCAAGGGAGGCAGAGGACGCGTTTACCTACCTGAAGAGAGCTTTTACAACCGCTCCTGTGCTTTCCCATCCTAAACTAGAACATCCTTTCGTGGTAGAGGCGGATGCCTCGGATGAGGCCATCGGTGCCATCCTTTCACAATGAAACCAGAGTACAGGACAATTACATCCCGTAGCCTACTTGTCTAAGAAATTAAATTCGGCAGAAAAGAACTATACTATTGCCGAGAAGGAACTCTTGGCTATTAAAAAGGCTTTTCAGGAGTGGAGGCAATATCTGTGGGGGGCTTGTTATCCCGTTACCGTCTATACAGACCACCGCAATCTACAGTATATGAAGTCGGCACGGCACCTCTCACAAAGACAGATGAGGTGGATGCTGTTTTTTGCCGAATACGATTTTGTGGTTACTTTTAGGCCTGGTGTAGAGAACCGTAAGGCAGACGCGCTGTCTAGACAGGAATCGTTAGAAATCTCTAGTGACGAGAACTTCGAGGCAATCATCAAGCCCTCAAAGATGATCTGCGCTATTAGAGTGGAAAACTTTTTGGATGAGGTAAGGAGTCACAAACACCGCTCAGTGTGGGAGGCATGGGCGGAACAAGATGACGAACGCACAGTGAAGCAGGCTTTACCATTCTACAGAAACAAACTGTATCTGCCCACGCCGGTGTTGCAGAAGAAAGCCTTTACTTGGTGCCACGTAGCTCCATTGGCTGGACATCCGGGTATCCGTAAAACCCTACAGTTGATACAACGGCACTTCTGGTGGGAGACTATAGGCAAAGATGTTTCGGCTTGGGTGGCTCATTGTGAGAATTGTGCAAGAGCCAAAGGCGAAAACACCAGGAAGAAAGGAAAGCTTCTACCCATGCCTACTCCTCAGCGACCCTGGCAAAACATTAGCTTAGATTTCGTAACTGGTTTGCCTCTAGACCAGGGAAGTTCAGCTATCATGGTGGTGGTGGACAGCCTCACAAAAATGGGACATTTCATCCCTTGTAAGAACCTTCCTACAGCAGGACAGACAGCGCAGTTACTAGCCAGTAACATCATCCGCATTCATGGGGTGCCGGAAGTGATAGTGTCAGACAGAGGTCCGCAATTTATAGCCAGATTCTGGAAAATGTGGTGCCGAGCCTTGCGTATCGATGTAACGCTCTCTACAAGCTTCCACCCACAGACTGATGGGCAGACGGAAAGGTTAAACCAGACCTTGAAAAAATACTTGAGATGTTATGCAAAAGAGGCCCAGGACTCGTGGGTGGCATTACTGTGGATGGCGGAATTGGCGTATAACAATGCTTGGCATTGCTCAATAGGAGTATCCCCCTTTCGAGCGAACTTTGGCTATGACGCCAAAACCCTGCCTATCAACCTGCCGGAGGACCTAATGAACCAACCCACAGTTCAGGAACAGGTGAAAAAGCTTCACATGATCCATCGTTGTGTAAGAAAGCATTTGTTGCGAGCCAAGCAGGTGTACAAGCAGTGGGAGGACCATCACAGAATAAACGGGCCCCAATATCAGGTGGGTGACAGGGTTTGGTTGTCCACCAAGAACATCTGATTTAAACTCCGTAGTGTGTTCCACCCTAGGTTTATTGGCCCGTACCAGATAATCAAACGAATTAATCCAGTGGCCTATAAACTGAAGTGCCGGCTTCTCTTCGGATTCACCCTGTGTTCCACAGCAATCTTTTGAAACCTGCTCTGACCACTCGGCGGCGTAGCACTCCGCCAGTGGTGTGTGATGGTGGGCTCGAATATGAAGTCAAGTGCATTCGGGACTCAAAACTGCGGAGGGGGGTTCTGTGGTATCTGGTCTCTTGGAAGGGTTATTCGGTGGAAGACGATTCCTGGGAGCCCTGGCAGAATGTGCATGCACCGGTGGCGGTCCGCTCCTTCCATAGGAAGTTCCCGGCCAAACCTGGACCTAGGAGGCGCTTGGCGGGTGGGTCTACTGTCAGGAATTGAGCCAAGCGGCGCCTACAGTGCCGAATTCCAGAACTACATATCCCAGAATGCCGGGATCTGGGAGAGGATACAAGTAGGAATGACGCACGTAGGACGACGTGCGTAATTCGGAGTTCCTGCTTTCTCTCGGCTGAGGGGAAGACTGTGGCGGGTATTAGCCACTCTCCGGTTCATGGATAGATTGGGAGAAGACTTCCTAAAGTTAAGGAGTCCGGCGGCGGCTGTATAGAGAGGTAAACGGTGGACTGTACGGTGAGGAATCCCGCGTACACACCGTCTTCAGTGATATACTATGCTCATATCTTTGTGCGATATTTGACACTCCCTTGTTTTCACGAGCGGAATGCGGTGGTGGGTTAACCACGCATTGCCGTTTCAAGAGTGCACTCTTTCTGGAAAATACCAGAGCGGAGAACGGTGGTAGAATCCACGTTTTGCCGTGTCAAGGAGTTTTCTGTTGATTTGTTTATCGACTCAATACCAGGGCGGAAAGCGGTGGTGAAGGAACCACGCTTTGCCGTGTCTGGGAGTTTCTGTTGTTTACAGCTTCACCTGAATACCAGAGCGGAAGGCGGTGGAGAAGTAACCACGCTTTGCCGTGTCTGGGTTACCTACAAGTCTGGAAGTGATCTCCCAGCCAGAGCGGAAAGAAGTGGTGGGGTTAAACCACTTCTGGCCATAAACATGAGTATTTTATTTTGCCAATTTAACTTAGTGGGTTTCTTCCTAACAGTAGGTTGGGCATGAACATTTCAAAAACAAAAAGGATTATACATGGGAACAGCGTTGACTATTTTTTCTTGTTGGTCTCCCAGAGTGGACTCCAGAACATGAGAATTGAGCTTCTCGTCTTTTCTTACTTTCGGATCATTTTATGTCTTACAAACTTGGCGTGAAAAGTCCTAGGTGTGTATGGGTATGACTGAAGAATAAATGCATGGTTGGCCACAACATACCTAGGTATTCTAACAGTGTACATTCTGTGTTATAGATACTGTGATCGCCCTGGTGGATGCCTTGGTTGGTTCGGTTCCAGGAAATCATGATTGTTTGTTCAAGGTACTGACAGGGAAATAGTGAGACCTTATAAGAGTAGCCATTCACATGCATTGTTTACACTCTTGTTGTTTTTTCTTACAGGTTCTTTTCCCCGCTGTTCCTTCCCTATCCTTTCCCTCGCCTGATCACTCGAATACTCTGTGGCATAAATAGCGTGTTGGTGAGATCAGGAGGTGGACCCTCTCTTGCTGCAACTGGATTCCGCGGAGCGTAACCTGACAGAAACCCCAAAGCCGGTCCTAGGATGCTTTTTTCAAGTCCAAGGAGGACCTCTCCTGGCAGTTCAGGCTGGACTGTTCCCATTGGGAGCAGGGTCAAAACTGATTTGCATACGGCTGGGTTCAAACCGGAATGGCATGTGGAGGAAAAAAACTATGTATTTTGGCCCAGATATCTGTACTGGGGTGAATGTATGACATTGTTCTGCATTCTGTCCATCAATTGTTCTTTTTGCATTTGTTACCCCGAGTGGGACGGGTATGCCCAGATGTGGGTCCAGTGCTCTCCATGCAACTGGAGTCAAGCTATCCTGGCTGATGAGGGGTTAAACCCCGAAACCGGTCAGGATGCTTGTTTCCAGTCCAGGGAGAACCTGGCCTGGCAGTCCGGGCTGGACTGTTCCCAATGGGAGCAGGGTCAAAACTGATGTGCATATGGGTGGGTTCAAACTGAAATGGCATGGGGAGTGCTAAAGTGCATGTTCTATCTCCTCTAAACATGGTAACATTGGCTCATACCCATTTGGCATATTTAATTTACCTATAGGTCCCTAGCAAAGTGCACCACATGAGCACAGGCTCTGTAAATGTAATGCTACTAGTGGGCAGTTTGGGCTGGACTGTTCCCATTGGGAGCAGGGTCAAGACTGATTTGCATATGGGTGGGTTCAAACTGAAATGGCATGGGGAGCAAAAAAACAATGGATTTATGCCCAGATCTCTGTACTGGGGTGAATGTATGACATTGTTCTGCATTCTGTCCATCAATTGTTCTTTTTGCATTTGTCACCCCATGTGGGACGGGTATGCCCAGACGTGGATCCAGTGCTCTCCATGCCACTGGAGTCAAGCTATCCTGGCTGATGAGGGGTGAAACCCCGAAACGCGTCCTAGGATGCTCGTTTCCAGTCCAGGGAGGACCTGGCCAGGCAGTTTGGGCTGGACTGTTCCCACTGGGAGCAGGGTCAAGCCTGATTTGCATATGGCTGGATTCAAACTGGAATGGCATGGGGAGCAAAAAAACGATGGATTTAGGCCCAGTTCTCTGTACTGGGATGAATGTATGACATTGTTGTGCAGTCTGTCCATCAATTGTTCTTTTTGCATTTGTCACCGCGAGTGGGACGGGTATGCGCAGACGTAGGTCCCGTGCACTCCATGCCACTGGAGTCAAGCTATCATGGCTGATGAGGGGCGAAACCCCAAAACCAGTCCTAGGATGCTTGTTTCCAGTCCAGGGAGGACCTGGCCTGGCAGTTCGGGGTGGACTGTTCCCATTGGGCGCAGGGTCAAGACTGATTTGCATATGGCTGGGTTCAAAGTGGAATTGCATGGGGAGCAAAAATACGATCGACTTAGGCCCAGATCTCTGTAATGGGGTGAATGTGTGACATTGTTATGTATTCTGTCCATCAATTGTTCTTTTTGCATTTGTCACCCCGAGTGGGATGGGTATGCCCAGACATGGGTCCCGTGCTCTCCATGCTACTTGAGTCAAGCTATCCTGGCTGATGAGGGGTGAAACCCCGAAACCGGTCCTAGCATGCCTGTTCCCAGTCCAGGGAGAACCTGGCCTGGCAGTTCGGGCTAGACTGTCGACATTGTTCTGCATTCTGTCCATCAATTGTTCTTTTTGCAGTGGCCCTGCAGCACTGCTTGTGCCACCCACTTAAGTAGCCCTCTAACCATGTCTCAAGCCTGCTATTGCAGAGCCTGTGTGTGTAGTTGCATGCTATTTCGACCTGGCAAGATAAGCTTCTTGCCTGGCCTAAACCTTCCTTTGTGTGTTCCCTCCAGACAGCCACACAAAAAAAGATCTCACGTGTGTCTTGATGGGCCATCCTGGGAGATGGAAGGGAGGAGTTGGGCAGAGCCTCACATTTACACCTGAATAGGCTGTGCCCTGTCCACACACAAAGGGCAGCATACGCCCCTGTAGTGAGTCTGGAGCCAGGGCAGGAAGGGAGGATGTCTGTGCACCTGAAAGCTTTCTTTGGAGTCTCCTCCACTTCAAAGGCACAACTGGTTATAAGCACTGCACCTCTGACCCCATGACTTTAGCTCACTTCTGGATCTGTGGCCACTCTGTCAGGAAGAAGAACTGCTGCGCTGCTGGAAGGACTGTCACTCTGCTGGACTGCTGCTTTGCTCGACTCTTGCCTTGCTGTGCTCTTGCCTTCCTGAGCTGCTCTGCTGCTCTCCTGCCTGGGTGAGAAGGACTGGCCCTGCATCCCTTGAACCCAAAGTGACTCCAAGGGCCTTCTGGTTTGCCTCCTGTTCTAAGTCTCAGGGACACCAAAGACTTCAACTCATCCTGCTACGGCACCTGGACTTTACTTGCTGCAAGTCTTGCCCTGCCAAGTGGTGCCAACCCAGTCCTGGACCCTTCTAAGTGGGTGTAAAGTGCTGCTTCAACCAGAACCCACGCATCCTCATCGGACCCAGTGCATCTTCGCCTTTGATTGAGTTGAAACCAGTGAATCCTTGTTGTTGCGTGGAGTGGACCCAGAGCATCGTTTCGGGACCAGCGCATTGCCTTCAGAATCAATGCATCGCCTACTGCGGGCGCAGCAGCCGTGGATCACATTCAGAACTAGTGTGTCGCACTCAGAACCAACGCATCACTGCAGTTGCTTGTAGAAAATCAACCACGTGGCTCAACACCGATGCATCACTTCGGCTGCACCTCGCATCTCCGTTGAGGGCGATGTATTCGGGATCAAGGTACCTTGGTTCAGTGAGCCCAAGTGGGTCCCTGTATCTAGTCCATGCACCATTGTGGTCAGCCTAAACGTTTGACTTTGCCCCGGGCCAGCACGACCAGCGATCTCATTTAAGCGCATATTGCTTCTTAGAGCTATTTTACATTTATTCTTTAAAAATTCATATCTTGGCTTCTACTTGTTGTATTTTTGTCATCTTGGTCATGTTTTATTTATAAAATTAATCTTTATTTTTCTAAACTGGTGTGGAGTCTTTTTGTGTTGTTTTCACTGTGTTACTGTTTGGAGTGTTGCACAAATACTTTACACATTGCCTCTTAGGTTAAGCCTGACTGCTCTGTGCCAAGCTATCAGAGGGTGAGCACAGGATAATTTAGTGTGTGTTGTGACTTACCCTGACTATGATTGTGGTTCCTGCGTGGACAGGGTGCATACATCTGCCAACCAGAAACCCAAATTTCTCTCAACTTACAAAGTGTCAAAAATGACACCTGTTAAGCAAAATTAGTTTTTCATTTTTAGGACGAAGCACATATTGCAGTGGCTGTACAACAGATCTCAGCTACACCATAGAACAGATTCTAGTGATCCACATTATAATAAATAAAGAATATGGCAAACAGATGGAGGTTATCACAAAATTGCTTTGCAGAATGATGGTGCTAAACTGCATGCAAGATAATCAGGTAATGGTGCATACAAGGAATGTATTTGGAAATGTATTTTAGTTAGAATTCTGACTTCTTGTGAGATGTCTAATTATGACATCAAATGACCAAATCACATAGCATTAGTCTGTGTTATTAAAAAGAGTCAATCAACACAATTGGGTGTATTTTTTGTTCATTATATTTCTTACAAAAAAAATATTAGAATCTCAATAGGGGTTCAATGCAAACAATGCTTCAGTACATTGATAACAGAACTAAGAAATCCTTCCGAGTTAGAATTTGCTAGTCATCAATGCACAAAAACCCCTTTCTAATTGTATACAGAATGGAGACTGTCCTTGACATAGGAACAAAATCTCCCCAATTGAAATTTAACAAAAACTAAAGAGAAAATGGGTTAGGTTGTCGTGTTTTGGTCTCTTCTGTAACAAAACTGCGAGACCATCCTCAGGACAGGACACTTGATATGAAGATATCAGACCCCTTTAGCAATGAGTCAGGGGCTCAACGAAAGTGGGTGCTCACAGTTCAAAGGCAGAATTTTAAATGTCTAGAGTATGTGGCATCATCCATCTTAAAAAGTTGAAATCGCGTTATTTGAAAACATATATATATGAAACCGCAGCAGCGGTCCTACTCAGCATTCCACATGGAGTCAGCACCTGTCCTGGGGATTTGGTAGAGTTCCTGCTGGAGTTGCTGACATGTTCATGAGCAGATGCAGTGGAGGAGGCAGGTGCAGCGGAGGAGGCGGGGGAAGTCGGCATCTCGGCCCTGGCACCCAGCTCCCAGCTCGTAACCAGCTTCGGCCCTCAGTCCCGGACAGCCCGACTCTCGCTCCCCTAAACTTCTGGTCCTGTGACCGCCATCGTCTGGACAAAGTGGAGGGGCGGGAAACGTGTTGGGCCGCGAATTGCTGCCTGGAAACTCGGTAGTATGGGGACTGGCTCTAACTGACTGGTTGTCATGGCAGGTTGGTGGGATCGCCGTAAGTGCTCCGGAATTGGCGACAGTATTGAGAAGCCAGAGGAGATCAGAGTGGTTGTTTTCAGCCAGGAGCACTCGATTCCCTGGGGTGGCAAAGGAAGAGGTGAACCAGAGGCGCAACGAGTTGGAGGGGCCATGGGACAATTCCAACAAGGAACGAGCGCAGCGGCTGTAGTCAGCCGCAACAGAGTGTTTGCCCCAGGTTGCCCACTGAAGTGGGCCAGCTAGGACTGGGTGTGGTTTGTGGGCATACCCGGTGAGCCCCACTCGAATCCAAAGTCCCCGTTCTCCCTCCAGCCACCAGTAAAAATTTAAAAGAGCCTACAACAAACAAGTGAACGAGTAGAAACGTCAGATCCATTTCAAGAGAAACCTCAAGAGAAATGAGATTGGGTAAAATCAGGCAGCTGCCAGGGTAGAAGAACCCTAATCAGAGTATGCATTTACAAAATGAAATATGAACAAGACAACGAAGACAATTAAAACAAGCAAGTTGAGTGACATCCAAAGGAGGCCTCTCATATCACTGATACTTACCCTGTTTGGTAAAACGAATGAAAGCTCCAAGTTTACTTTCCCAATTTATTCAATGCCCGGAAATGTAACAGGTCTTTTGCCACCACTAGCCCCTCAGAAAGTAACACCACAAGTGAATCAAATTGACACATTGTACAAAAGTAGGATCTGCTTTCACGGTTACCCCCATGTTTTGCCTGGTGTTAGCATGTGTTTGACTTAGTCTGCTTGGTTCCTGTTAATCAGGACCCCAGCATCAGTAAGTATTGCTCTGGTAAGTCCTTTGGTACCTCCACAATTGGCTACTGGTGCACCCTTATAAGTCCCTAGTATATGGTACTGAGATACCCAGGGCATAGGTACACCAAAGGTCTCCCATGGGCTGCAGCATGTATTGTGCCATCCATGGGAATCCACTTAAACTGTGACTACAGGCCTGCCATTACAGCTTGTGTGAATTGGTGCTTGCACCCCTCACAACAGATATAAGTTTCCTTGTATCAGAGGTCACTGCACTTAAAAGCTATAAGACACCCCTATGGTAGGCTCTTCAGTCCTGAGGGCAGGGTGCTTGTTTAAAAGTGTGAGGCTGTCCTTGCATGAACAGGACACCCCATACAAACTCCGGAGTCGATTCTCCAGGCTGTCTAAGTGTGGCCAGCCATTTTAAGGTATAAAGTGGACATCAGTCATTACGAGATGTCTAAATATGTCATGGCCGCACCGAACCTCGTCATGTTTGGTATCAAACATGTTGGAATCATACCCCAACACCGATTCCGGTGCTGGAAGTATGATCCCATGTACTGGGTGGCTCCTTAGTGGACCCACCTGTACTCCTGGTGACAGACTTTCAGGGTCTGCCAGCAAGCTTGTGCTACTGCCGAACATAGACACGATTCTGCCCTCCTGCTGCTGAGCTGAGTTCGAGCAGAGGAAGGTATAACAATAGGTTTCCTGTCACAGGGAGGTGTGACCACCTCCCAGATAAGACTTGGTGTATTGGGCTGAGGTGGGGATGCTTGCCAGCACCACCAGACTGCTTTGAAGGGCACATTTGGTGCCCTTCTTGCATACTCCGGTTTGAGCCAGTTCAGGAACCCTTGGTTCCTGCTCTGGCACAAAACTGGACAAAGGACGGGGTAGTATCCTCCCCTCTGTCCAGCCCCTCCTCTAGGATGGACCCCTGAGTCATTCCAACCTTTTCCCTAGGGTACTTAAGGGCTCCCCTGTGGGTTGGTCCCTAGATTTGTCATAGAACAAGACTCACCTCTAAAACCAAGACACTGTTCGAACCTCTGGACACTTGGACTTCGTTGGATTTCGACGGGATCAAGGAAGACTTCTGCTGCTCCTGGTCTCGATGTTCTTCAAGTCTTCTTTATCATCTGTGTCTGTGCTTCATCCAGGTTCTCCGGAAGGCCTATGGGCATCAAGGACATCCGAAGTAATCTCCGATGGAGTAAAGGAGTCACTCCCCTGCGTCTGCAGGCACTACAACGAAGCTGACTAGTCTGCTGCTCCTGATGTCCCACGGACTTCCAGGGGCCCAGCAACACAAGGGGTGGTTCGACAGCTTCCTAGAAGCCTGACCTGTCTTCTCAGCAATTTTGAGGACAAAATCCCTTGTCGAAGCTGCTGGGACCAAACCCCTGTGCACAGCGTTGACTTGCTATTGCCAATGCTTACTGGCTCTGCACTCCAGAGATCTTCAGGCTACAAAAACCTCCAGCACCTCATCTTCTGAAGATCAGCATTCTCACTGCATCCTCTGCACCATGGGCCTCCATCTTTGGTGAGCTGCCTGAGCTCCTCTTGCGACTCATGTGCCTTTGGACTGTGGGTACTCCTGAAGGTCTTCTCTTGCTCCAGTGGGCTTCCCAGCTTGCTCAGGGCCTGCTATGACTCTCCTGCACTTGGTGAGTCCTTTGGAACTTGCTAGTCCCAATGTCAGCATCTTTTTGCTTTCCACACCAGTTGCAGCTACAAAGGCCTTTTGGTGCTCCCACCAGACACTGACCACCTAGACAGCGACATCCAACGTGGGACAGCTCGTGCACAGTTCCTGGTCTTCCTCAGCATTGCCTGGTCCACAGAGCTGCAGCAACAAGGTCACGGTTGTCTATTCTGAACCTCCTGACATCGATGGACACTGTGCTTCCATGCCTCCTGCTCACCTCAGAGCGGCATAGACTCTGTCCCATTTGCTTGCAGTTTCCTCACTTCACGGATCCCCCCTTGGATTCTACCGAACTCCTTCACAGTCTTCTCCAGAGGCATCTTATTCGAAGTCTAACATTGTCGCCTACGGCAGGTTCCAACGTCACTTCACCCCAATGCACCCGGCTTCCCTGGTGCCAGTAACCTGGTTCCTGGGGCATCCCCAGGTAGGGTGGCTCTCCAAACTTCCGCCCTCCAAAGGGTTTCTTTGGGGTTCTCTGGGAAGGTCCTTCTTCTTTCAAACTGCAATCGCCACTTCTCTATTGACTTCCATTGGGCAAGCGGCTGTGGTTCCACTCTGCACACAGCCTCCGTGGGGTTCTTGAGTACTTACCTTGGATGGTTTCTTGTGTCCCCAGCTCCTCTGAGTCTCTTGGTCCAAGTCCCATTCTCCTTTGTAGTTTGCATTCCAGTTTCTTAATATATGGTTTGGTCTTCCCCTGGAGACCAGTGTATTTTTGTGCTACTTAGCTGATTATTTTGAAGTATTCTTGTGTATTGTGTTGATATCGCCGGATAGGAGATATACCAATGTGTTAGTGATTGTTTTTTGTGATAAATAGACTTATTTTTATAAAACACTCTGTGGTTCTTTTTCATCTAATCTGCACAGTCAATTAAATATGGTAAAACAAGCTGCTTTACACTCCTTGAAGATAAGCCTGACTGATGCTCTCCACAGCTTCCACTTTGAGACCTTTCTATGATTATCAAAGACCACTTAAAATCACCATAAGGATTGTCTGGATTAGTGCAAGGTTCATCACTTGAATAAGTGTGCACAATATACTAAGCTAGCCTCCTACACACATCATATGACCAAGAGCTTAAAGGACTCAATTATGAAGCAGACGAGTCAGAGGGATCAGACACTTTACCAACAAAGAAAGGGGTCATCAAAACAGACAATGATAAACCAAAACTATAACTGCAGAGGCACAGATTGACGCCGCAAAATTTCCTCTCGCAATAAGTGATAGAATCGCCATTGAGGAGAGCAAGACAGTCACCCCTTCATAACATATACTACATGAAAATCATGAAGATAAAGAAATCAACACAAAAACTGTAAAAACAAATATCCAAACCGATGAGATAAAACCTTTGCACTCCATGCCTAGAGTTACCTCAAAACAGGAAATCATTCTAGGGGACAAACGCCACCAACCAGGCACTTCAGGACGACCTGGAAAATTCCTGGTTGAGATAAATCTCCCTAAAGGAGTTGAGGAAAAAATGTCCCTATGACAATAATAAAGGATGATATGATGACACAGGATAAGTGTTCTAATTACTGCAAGCTCGCCCAAACATTTCTGGATACCTCTTTGGATACCCCTCAACCATTTACTGAAGTAGTAGTATGAAATATTTTGCATAGTATCAACGTAAGTGGTCCAACAAGCACTGATCAAAAAACACAAAATGGGCAGCCACATGGTGATCTGGGCAGCCAGCCAACCCTCTATTTTTCACTACTTCATACTCTACAAGCCTCAACAGATGCACTTACAATGCAGTCTGACAAACTGGATATTCAAATAGATTTAATGAACATAGTGGCCACTTACATCTCGTGTATTAATTCCAAATTAGAAAAAAGGACTGACCTAATAATAAGAGTCAAAACGATTCATACACTTTTACAAGCAACTTGCGTATGTGGCCCAATCGTCGACAAATTTAGTACCTTACCTGCGATTCTGGAAGAGATAATAAGTATCAAAAAAGCCAATCTGGCTAAAAACCTCCCTAATGGCATTCGATAGCAAGAAAACACCAAACACCACACAAATCAGGAGGGGAAATCACATATATCTCGCCAGCCCGTAGAGAAAGTGAGCGAACACCCAAATAAGCAGGAATCAAGAAGGGCGTCACAGGAAGAGGTCCAGCAGCCTCTAACAGAAGGCGCAAGTACAGATGAGCCCAAAACAGGCAGGCAAACAAAGAGGCAAAAGAAATGTAAAAGAAAAGCAGGAAAAAAAACACAATTGGTAAACTAACAAGTACCCAGAATATACCGAATATTTAGAATAACTCATGACAATAAGGCTGAATCCGGCTTACCTAAAAACTCCTCAAGTACCAGTAGAGCGGTCAGAGCGAACCAAACTAAGTGGGAAGTGTAGGAAGTAAACGCATTTGAAGAGTCAAGCTCAAGTAAAGTATCAGGACCAAAATCCCTGTCTTGGAAGAATTGGATAGTACGACAATAGCTGGCACAGCCAAAGGCAACGTTAAAAAGGCAGTGAAAGACACAAGAACTACACTAGTCAGAGGGGAAATCAGCAGCGGAATACATAATATCAAAAACCCAACACAAACGGCAAAAGAACCACATAAACGTAAAAGGAACAATTCAGTAAAGTCTACCACCTACAGACAAAGATGCCTATGGACCATGGCATGGGTCTAGTGGTCAAGAAGATATAGTACCAAGTAACAACCAAGCCACCAATTCATACCAGACTAGAAGAAACCGATTAAAAAATACAACGGACGTCAGATCCAGCCAGCAAGCTTTGTCAACTACAGTCCTAAAGACCAGTGCACCGGAGATAGTGCTTAGTGGTCAGGCACTGAAAGTAACACACGACCAGTATGAGAGTCAGCAGGCGAGTCTCCCTCAAACTGATCCAGGAGAGGGTATCTAAAATTCAATGCATTAATGGACGGTACCACGCCTCAATCAGGTCACAGGATTATTGTACAAACCCTCAAAAAGTGAAGCTTGTCAGAACGTAACTGGCGTCTCCATTCGAACCGGATCAACTCTCCCCTGAACAAAAAGGTAACGCAACAAATAAGTTTCACACTAGAATATGATTTGCAGGTTCGACACAACATTCTTAGTAGGGGGAGCATATTAAAACTGACTCTTATCAGTGGAAATTATTCCAACTGAAGATACCAAACGCATGGAACAAACCCTTACCACATGGCAGTTGGAAGAAACAGCGCTCCTCATTTGGAATTTCACACAACAATTTGAAGCAAGGGGAATATAGTTATCTTAACAAACCAAGTCACGTTACCCCCAACTGTTGATATCAAAACCACTTCAACAATCAAAGCAATGGTCAAGAAAAGCTCCAGAAAAGACCTCGGTATACTCGGTGCTGCAGAATGCCCGAGGAAGAAGCCTAAGTATGCTTATGAGGAGCAACGACCTGAATATGAATACAGATACAAGCCAAAAGCAGTTGCGTTTGCTCCCAGCAGCCACCCTAAATGCACACAAGGGAGAATGACCTAGGGAGCATTCATCAAGGAAGTCCAGGAGGAAGGACTTACACCTTCTCTCATGGAACGTAGCAGGGGTCAAAAAACTACTTGAAGCAGGTATACCACCTCAGGACTGGGATATGTATGACACCATAGCGCTCCCTGAGACATGGGCACGGGATAACTTACCCCTGGAGGGTTTTATCCACTACTGTGTGAGGGCAGAATAAAACCAGCGTTATGGGCGTTCAAAAGAGGGAATAGCAGTTTATGTGTCTACAGCATTAAATATCAAATCCAAAAAGTTAAAATTCCTTGATGCAGGTCTGTAACTAATCAAATTTACTCATTGGAGTACTCACAAACTAAACTCAGTTCTGCTGATTAGCATCTACGTTCATCCAAACTCAAACAAGAAGAAATAACTTAACTCCTTAATAATCTCAACGGTTTCAGACAAAAGACTCGCTCATCCATCCTGGGACGTAATCCTGACAGGAGACTTTAAAGCCAATGTAATTATTACATCAGACGACGACGACAAAAAACTAACAATAGAAAATATACATAGGAATGTGCAACCGCATGACCAACTATCAACAAATAGTCCAGACTGCAACAGGTCAAACGTTAGTAACTGCTCTAGAGTATCTGGGAATGAGGGTAATCAATGGTAGAACAAAGGAGGATACCCCCCAAAACTCACCTATCATGGAGCTAATGCACAATCCATACTAGGCTACACAATTGCTTCTCTTTCATTGATGCTGTTTTTATTACATTTCTCAATCGAATTTACCACCTTGAGTGATCACTCTTAACAACATACACATTTTAGTATAAGCCCTCCAAAGCACAGAATCACCCCAGCAGTGGTCGGGCATATACATTTGATAAGCCTAAAGTGATTGAGGTGGACAAACGCTACACTACGGGACTTGCACAGCACAGTAAAGGAAGTAGCAGTGGCCAGTTACAACGTAAAAACGAATCTAATAGATTCCTGGACAGATTTCAAAACAAAACTGACATCACTTATGCCGGGTTGTCCCAGACAAGTATCAGGAAAGGCCCACAACATTTCTTTGTGTAAAATGCAATGTCTGAAAAGAGAATTAAGAAAAACAGTTAAGAATTCTAAAATAACAAACATCGACTAAGCCGCATGGGAAAATGTACGTCGCTTGAGGCAAGAATACAAAAGGTTGTCATGGAAAGAAAAAAGAAAAGGAACGGGATGTTCTGGACAAAATTAGTGTTTAGTGCAAAGCAAACCAACTCAAGTACCTTTTTGGAAATAGTAAACAGCCTGAGTAGGCAAGTGAAAGCCATAAACAATTTGAATGTCCAGGAGCAAGACTGGGTCGAATTCCTGACCAGGAGCTTCGATGGGGACATAATGCCAGATTCACTGATAACTCGACAACTAGAACGAACCAACAATCAAGAAAACGGTGAGGGAAATGAAACAACGGTAAAAACCAGCACAACAGACGTAAGAGCACCTCTCTCGCAGACAAAATAACCCTGTTGACCTATACAGTAGAAGAAGTCGCAAACGCAATATGCAAAGGCAGAAGAGACGGTGTGCCGGGACCAAATGATAGTCCCCAGTCCATTTTCAAAAGGAATTTGGCATTTTGGGGTAATCGTCTATCCATTTTTTTTAAAGAAGTGGAACTATTAGGTTGTAAGCCATCCAGCTGGCAAGCCTCAATTGTCAATCCAATTTATAAAGGCGGAGACCGATTGAACCCGGCAACCTACAGGCTTATAGCGTTCCTTGACCTAGAAGCAAAGTACTACACATTATTGATCTTAGCGAACCTCATCGAGTGTTCTGATAAGCACTGATCCCGGCCAATCAGACTGGGACCAGGACCAGAACAACCACAAACATCTTAGCAGTCTTGCTAATAGGTGAAAAAAGCAAAAACTACATCTCTGCTTCACAGACTTAAAAGCCGCATTTAATTGTGAAGACCGTTGCATCCTGTGGAAGAAATTAAAAGATTGGAATATTCCTGAAAGAAAGTTGCAAGGAATAATGCAACTTTACATCCGAACCTGGATAAGAGTCAAGTTGGGCTACGGCACCAGGATCTCAAGAAAGGCCATCACAAACAAGGGCTTGAAGCAGGGGTGTGCACCATGGCTTGATCAGACCAAGTCTGATCCACCATGCCTGAGTAAATGAACCCTGCCTCACCTCTCATACGCAGACGACGTGGTATTAATGAGTTTAAAACTAAAGTCGGCCTCCAGAGGTCATTGGCTGAAATGCATGACTATGTCATTGCCAATAAGTTGGAAATCAATAAACTAAAAACCAAAACCATGTTGCTTCAAAACCGCCCCGGCCCTTCACAAAAAATCTGGTTGGACGGAAAACAGCTGGAAGAAATAACCAGTTACAAGTATTTGGGAGTCTTCATAGATAACAGATTCAATCACCAGGAACAGAAGAACTACATGTCAAAAAGGGCTAACAATCTAGTATTCGCTTTTAGTACATTTGCAAAAAAATTGAAAGGCCCTTCCTTTAAATCACTGTTATCTGTAATAGCTGCAAAACTGCTCCCAACAATATCCTACTTAGCTTCATCTTACACAGAAAAGACTCTACATTTATGAATAGGTTGCAGGTCACAACTTACAAATGGGTCTTTTGACTATCTCAAAATGTATCACCAGCGCAGGTGAGCTTGGAATTTGGGCTAATAAACGAAACAGTAGGGAGAATGTACACAGCCATAAAAAGCTGGCACAAAATGAAACTAAATTCAGAACATTCACCACTGAATAGACAGAAATGACATAAAATCCACATGCAATCAATATCTTTTTAAAGCCTTAACTTCCACCAGTACAGTTGAGCTATGGAATAAGAACTTATCTTTTACAACTTTTAAGCAAATCATTAATAAAGCAGCAAACAGCAAAACTCCACTCCCTGTTACTAGATAAAAATAGCCTCAGCCAACGATAGCATGCCTGGATGGTGCTCAAAAACAACGAGAACCTAAAACCGGCACCTTACTTAAGTCTCACTTTTCGGGCAAACCTAAAGAAATGATTGATGGTACTTCATTTTGGTCAGCTACCGGCAGTAGCGGTTCAACCGATTTGGAAGCAAAATGGTGCCACAGCATGTTGACTTTGTGGTAGTGAAAGAGAGGATTCTATTCACCTGATTTGTATATGTCCTTATTTATACACAGCACGTGTCACTTTACTAAAGAGAGATTTTATTGCCAGAGGGGTCAGTACATGCAGGGCAGCAATTATACAAAGTCTTGATTCGTCAGATCCCTGAATGAACTGCAAACTGTTAAAGTACCTCAAGCTTCACAAACTGGTTCTTAATAATCATTGTCTGGTATGAAAGTTCACTTTTTCTGCAATTGATAATTTTAATTTGATAATTTTAAAAGGGAATCAGAATATTTGATTACACTGAGAAGATGTAAAGAAGTATTGTATGGTATTATGTTATGAGGAACTATAATTTATATAATGAATTACAGGATTTATGGAAACTTAATCAATGAACGTATACATGTAACATGTTACGGTTTTAACTAACCAAACAGTAAAGATATTGACTTGACTTGTGTCTTCCTGGTGATGACAGGCGAAGATGTGCCCGCCCCTGGTCTGGGTACAGTCCACGCACGTCCCACGCAACAGGTGAAGACAATGTGCTTTGTAGCGCCAGCAGCATTCAGGGCCCTCCTCCTTCTCAGCCCCCTCTTGTGCGTGATGAATTCTGGGACCAGTAGTCTCTACAGATCCTAAATTGAAAGAGCGATTACACACATATTGGCCAGGTTTGACAAAGATGGCAGGAACAAGTGAGGCCCTGCTGTGCTTGCTTTCCAAGGATGATGCAGCTGAACTACTCAAAGCTAATTGAATTTGTGGTATTGAGTTAAATAACATATTTGTGGTCCAACTCCATCTAGTCATTCACTTTGGTACTAACCGCAACGTCAGTAACTTTGAAAAAGTGCCTGGGAATATATAGAGATGTTGGTCTGAACATTTAACACAGGGCGAACGGATGGTTTTGTCCTGTTTAATGTAATTGCATGTTCCAAACAATAGTCACTTATGTCACACCTTTGTGTTCAAAGTAACCCTGGGCGGTGATCTACGCTACGCTCGCGGAGTTTGCGTAGTTTCGGTAATTTCGCGATTCGCGTAGAGCGCGAAGTTGCCGAGCACTACGCAATTTGCGGCGCAGCGTAGCTGTTTTTCTTCTTCGCGCGCTCAATATGTGTTCTCGCGCGCGCGGTAACGACCTACCGTGATTCTGCGTTCGCCGACGCGATTTCCTATCCGTTCGCGGGCGCCACGAGATTTGGAATCCGGCCGCACGATCCCGCGAGAGTGTGCGAACGCGAACACGTCATTCGGACGCGCGATCTGACTTCCGGCGGCAGTGTTGGTAAGATCGCGATCCCGAACACGAAGAAACTACAATCTGGCGAAGAATATCTCTCGAGCATCATAAAACCTTCTTGAAAATGATTATTTTGCTCGAAAAAACTCCTCAGATTGTGATTTGGCTGTAGTTTTTTGTGCAAGGAGTCCTTTTTCTTTTTTTACTTTTTTTCCAAGAGGAAGGAAGTGCCCCTGAGTCTCAAACTTCCTGTTCCTGTCCAGCAGGCTCCTCCCAGTGCTTTGTCCATGTGCTGTTCACTTTCATTTGGATTTGGAGCTGGAAGGATCACTTTTTGTGTCTGTCTGCTGCATCATATCATTGGATTGGATTTGAGGACTTTTGGATTTGAGATTTTACAAGTAAGTTGGAGAATTGGTGTACTTGTTTGTTTGATTGGGGCTTGTTTGTACCTACATTTTTTGGGGATTTTCATCGTTTTTAAAATTTATTGTTGTGGCCTGTAGTTTCAGTAGGGGCCTAGTTGTTTGTCTTTGATTGGAATTTCAGCCAGTAGGCCCAGAGCCAGAGGTACCCATGGGTGCATGTTTCTGTGGTGTCTGTTGAATTTAAACATCATGTAGGCATGGATGGCATTGGATTGAATTGGTAAATGTGGTTTTTGGGGTGTATTTCACTTTTTGGGTGTGTGTTAATAAATAAATACCTTTGTTGGATGTGTGTGTGTGCTTGTTGTGTAACTTTCCAACCTTTCGTAGCCCTGTGGATTTTCGTTTTTGCATTTTTGTATTAAAGCTGTGTTGTTTAGCAGGCCTCCTTTGTCTGGTCATATTATAGGCCTGCTTGAGTTCATTGTTTTCCATGGCCTGTTGTGACTGTGAGTGACCACGTGGCTTGGGGCCATTTTGTGGTGGTAGTTTAGTAGTGTGCTGCTTTTTCCATATAGGCCTGCATGTCTTTTCTTTGTTCCCCTTGGCTTATGCTTGTTGTTGTGGGTGGCCTGCCATGTGGTGGCGGCCATTTTGTGGGACCAGCCACTGTGCTTTTGCCATAGGCCTCCAAGCTTGCGGCCTAGTCTGCCAGTAGGCCCAGAGGTAGTCATCCTGGGTGCATAAAAACTGTTTCTGTGTTGTCTGTTGAATTTTAACATCATTTAGGGCCATGGATGGCATTGGATTGAATTGCAAAATGTGGTTTTTGGGGTGGTATTTCAGTTTTTTGGTGTGTGTTAAATAAATAGGCCTTTTCAGCCAGTAGGTAACCCTGGGCATTCAGCTCGCGGACTTTGGGCAACTCCGCACTGCGCGACAACGCAGACTTACACTTTTTATCTTCTTCGCGCGCTCAGTATACGTTTTCGCGCACGCGATAACGACTTTTTGTCGATGCCGAACACGCAGAATTTACAATCTGGCGAAGAATATCTCTCGAGCAGCATAAAACCTTTCTCGAAAATGATGATTTTGTTCATTTTGCTCAAAAAACTCCTCAGGTTGTCATTTAGATGTTGTTTTGTGAGCAAGGAGTCATTTTTTTTTTTTTTTACAATGTTTTTAAAGAGGAAGGAAGTTGTCCAGAGTCTGCAACTTCCTGGTCCTGTCCTTTGTCTTCACTTTCTTGTTATTGTGGGTGGCCTGGCCATGTGGGTGGCGGCCATTTTGTAAAGCCAGGCATTGTGCTTTTGCCATAGGCCTGCATTGTCTGTCTTGTCTTCCTCTTCTTGTTGTTGTGGGTGGCCTGGCCATGTGGTGGTGGCCATTTTGTGGGACCAGCCACTGTGCTTTTGCCATAGGCCTCCAAGCTTGCGGCCTAGTCTGCCAGTAGGCCCAGAGGTAGTCATCATGGGTGCATAAAAACTGTTTCTGTGTTGTCTGTTGAATTTTAACATCATTTAGGGCCATGGATGGCATTGGATTGAATTGCAAAATGTGGGTTTTTGGGGGGTCTATTTCACTTTTTGGGTGTGTTAAATAAATGCCTTTTTGCGTGTGTATGTGTTGTTGTTGTGTTTGTTGTCTAACTTTCCAAACTGTTTTTAGCCATGTGGATTTTAGTTTTTGCATTAAAGCTGTGTGTGTTTTATCAGGCATCCTTTGTCTGGCCATATATAGGCCTGCTTGAGTTCATTGTTTGCCGTGCCTTGTGCCTGTGAGTGACCATGTTGCTGGGGGCCATTTTGTGGTGGTAGTTAGTAGTGTGCTGTTTTTGACACATAGGCCTGCGTGTCTTTCCATTGTTCCTCTTGTCTTACTGCTTCCAAATCCATCCCCATTGCCAGCTGCAGCTCCCTGATGCTGCATCCATCCCACGTGATGCACAAATTTAGGCCAAACATGCTCCACTACATTTTAGTTTTTGTTCTTTGCTATTCTTATTCTTCCTGAGTGTACACACTACACAGTACACCAGGAAAGCCCTGGCCTTGTTGTCAAAGTCTCATAAATGGCTACACTGTTGTTGTTCACTGAGTTTCTAAAATTTAATAATTGAGACAACCACACACTAAGTTATATATTATATTAGTTTGATTTGTGCTATCGTTTGACTGATGTTCTTCTGGCTTTTTTGCTTTTAGGTGCACAAAAGACTGAGGAGGAGGTGTCATCATTGCCCTTTGTACTGCCAGACAGACATCCTGCTGCTGTACACAATGTGACGTGTGACCTGACCAGACATCTCTGCAACTTGTGCAACTGAGTGCTGCTGACATCTGAAGAAGATGGGCCCAAAGAAAGCAGGAACCAGGTCCTCCAGTACAAAGAAAGTTGCTATTAAGAAGAAGGAACAGAAGAAGGAAGTGACACTTAAGTCTGGTGTGCCGCCCAATACCTTTTTTGGGAAAAAAAAAATTACGCCTGCAGCAGCGGTGTCCGGGGGGCAAGCTGGGGGCAGCATCTCCGCATCAGTGGGCCCAACTCACCAACCCAGGCCCAAGAACATGAGTGTGGAAGAGGTAGCCAGCCTAATGGTGGAAAGCAGTGATGCTGAGCCTGAGATAAACTTATCGCTATCTCAAAGTAGTACCCAATCAACGCAGGAGGAAACACAGCTGATAAGTGGTCAACAACAACAACAGCCGCAACCACCGCCCACAATAGTAGTTGTTGTTCCTCCCGAAGTAGGGGCAGTTCAGGAAATTGAGCCTCATGCAGAGGTAGAAGAAGAAGCCACTCATTCAGAAGATCCATTGTCTTCCAAATCTCCAGCAAGGAAAAGGAGGGGTAGTCCATCAAGTTCTTCGCCAAGCCCCCTTCTGATGATCTAGATGCCACTTGGAAGCCACAAACTGAGTCTGAGAGGGAGACACGTCCCAAGACCAAGCTAGGGAAAAGGAAGGTTCCAGAAAGTCTTACACTTATGGAGGTCGATGTAGAACAGCAGGATGATGATGATGAGCCAGTCATCACGAACATCACTCCCGGCCCAGAGGAGATGGAGGCCAACATTATTACCCTATCCAAAATCGCTGCGAGGGATGTAGCACGCATACCTCCACAGGTAACACCAACACGACCTACAGCTTCCATATTTGCATTAGCAAAGGCCCGGCAGCGACCTACATCCAGCACAACCACCACCTCAGTAGAAGTAGGTAGTGGTACAGCACAGAGTCAAATTCAACACACACCCTCCAGTTCATTCGGCATTGGAAGTGGCACCTCCAGCAGGAGGCAAAAGTTAAGCTCCCCAGTTTGGGACTTCTTTACGGTTAGCGAAAAGGAGGAGAACATTGCTATATGCTCCATTTGTAATACCTCTGTTAGTCGTGGTAAGCTTGGTACAAACTATGGTACCGGAGGCCAAATAACCCATCTGAAAAAACACCACTTGATCAGCTGGGAGGACCACCTTCGCGGCATAAAAACTGCAACCATTGGTGTTGGTGGGGATAAAGGAGTAGAAGATCCGATCACGGTGGAAGAGGAAGGACAGGGAGACATTCTCTCTGGTAGTGGTACACAAAGTCTCCCTGTCCCCAGCAGTGCAGTGTTAACATCGCCCACATCTTCAGCAACATCTCAGTGGCACAAGAGTAAGAGTCAGCCTGAGACACCAATGAGTACCGCAATGAAAAAAAGTGCGTTGTTGAGCCTAAGAGAAAGGAAAACCATGCAGCCTACCATTATTAGCATATTTGGGGGAGGGGCAGTACTGAACGCAACCACCCAATAGCACGTTTGTACAATGCGAAGCTGGCTAAAATGTTAGCACTGGACCTTCTCCCTTTTTCTTTTGTTGAAGGGGTGGGTTTTCTGGAATTTGTGACAACCATCTGCCCAAAATGGCATATTCCCAGCCGCTACTATTTTGCCAGAGTTGCTGTTCCAGCACTACATCACGATGTGCTGGAATTGTTTGGAAAAGCCTTGAAGCAGAGTGCTGTTCACAGTATCCACCTGACAACAGACATGTGGACCAGTTGCCAAGCCACAGATTACATGTGCATCACTGCACACTGGATCTCTTTTGCGGGGGTTAGAGAACAGATATCTGCTAGTGTTTACGCTGCTGAGATTTTTCATGCCACTCGCAAACATGCAACTGTAGCCATGTTTGCCATGGAGAAATCTCATACTGCTGCAAACATTTTGGAAGAGTTTAACACCAAGGTCTTTGAGTGGCTGCGCCCAAGAGGGCTTAAGATTGGTTTTGTTGCCACGGACAATGGCAGTAATGTAGTTAAGGCCATGGGCGATGGTGGCTATTTCAGGGTCCCGTGTTTGGCACACTGCATTAACATTGTTGTTCAAGACTTTTTGAAAAATGAATCCAAAGTCAGCAACTTACTGGCCACCTGCAGAAGAATATGCACACATTTCAGCCATTCTTTTAAAGCCCGGAAGCAGCTGAGGGTCATTCAACGTGAGCATAAAATGCCAGTCAAAGCACTCATCCAGGAGGTGCCAACACGTTGGAACTCAACTTATTACATGCTTGATCGTCTGTTTGACCTGTACATACCACTCAATGCTTATGTCATGCAAAGATTAGGGGAACCTACTGTGAGAGGCATGACCGTTGAGATGGGTCAATGGGACCTCATTAAATGCCTGACTGAGATGCTACTTCCTTTTGAGATCTTCACACGTGAAGTCAGCAGGGAGGACTGTACTATGGGCCAAGCTATCCCATTGTTGCACATGCTAGAGCAGGGGTCTCCAACCGGTCGATCGCGAGCTACCAGTAGCTCGCCGACCCTCTGAGAGTAGCTCGCGCTGCTATTTAATTATTGAGACGTCATTAAGAATTTTATTTTGTATCCCGTCATTTTCTTTCACAACTATCAGCCCTTGCCCGCCCTCACACAAACCAGCTGCTCTGATTGGCTGAAGTGAGCTTAGCTGGGGCGGGGTGGGCTGAAGAACGTGACGTTTTCCTCCTAGTCACGCGCCACCTGCATTTTCCAGACTGGCACCGCGCTTCGCATCATCTTCCATTTGGGCCCCTATGAGCAGCTGTGAGGTAAGAGGGCCCCTGACCGTGAATGAGCCGAGTCGCTAAATAGCACTCAGTGCTTGCAAGGCCTTTGATTTTAGCGTTGTCTGCCACTGCACTTTAGATCTGCCTTCAGTAATAAAGCGCAGTGGCAGGCAACGTTAAAATTAAAAGTCCTTTCAGGCACTGGGCCGATATCGCGGTGGCAATCGATGTTAAAATGTTAGGTTCTTGTCTGCACTAATCCGCTTTCACTGACTTTACCACGCTTTCATTTACCTTCGCGTAGTAGTCAGTGAAAGCAGATTAGTCCGTGAAAGTGCATGCAAGTACCTTTGATTTTAACAGCGGCTGCCACCGTGCTTTACATATGCATTAGGAATAAAGTGCGGTGGCAGCCAACGTTAACATGAAAGGTCCTTACAGGCACTGACCGCTACCACGGTGGCAACCAACGTTAAGTGCTTGCCTGCACTGCACAGCTTCAAATTCATGCAAAGGCAATATATGGCGCGGTGTAGTAATCGGTGAAAGCCTTTCACTGATTACTACACCGCGCATATATTTGCCTTTATGACTGTGACAGCTGTTAGCAGGCCTCGTTTTGACTAGCATGCACGGACCTTTGATTTAACATCGGCTGCCACCGTGTTTTACATTTGCCTTAACTGACAGTAATAAGGCACAGTGGCACCCGACGCTCAAATTAAAAGTCCTTGCATGCTGCTACCGCGCTTTAAACCTTCAGTGGCAGCCAACACAAAAATCCAATGTGCTTGCCTGCACTGAACTGCTCACAGTCATGCAAAGGCAAATATATAGCGCAGTGAAGTAATCAGTGAAAGGATTTCACTGATTTCTACACTGCGCATATATTTGTCTTTGCATGACTGTGAAAGCAGTTCAGACTCGGAGCATGCAAGGACCTTTGATTTTAACATCGGCTGCCACCGTGCCTTAACAGTAATAAAGCACAGCGGCAGCTGACGTTTAAATTAAAAGTCCATGCATGTACTGTGCTGCTAGGGGGGCGCGACCTATGCCACCGGGTGCTGACTTCATGTGGGGGCGCCAATATTATATAAAAGCACCTGCTACTGCGTTCCTGGCCTCCAACAAATTCCAGCCAATAATACAAATGTCAAACTGGGTGATGAATGTTATTCCTGGAAACCGAGAGAGAGAGAGATCGTTTGTGTAATAATCTGTAAACTTGCAAAGGAAGTTTTTACTCACCGTAAGGTAGCACAGAGGGTTAATATGCCTGCTGCAAAGAAGGTGCAGATCACAAAGTGCATATATAACGTAATGTAAATAGGTCAGTGGGTTACTACTTTTGTCAGAGAGACCATATTGTTGCAAGCTCTTTAGGAGTTAAAATCCTAATGTAGAACAGTGAGCAAGTAACTTATCAAAGAGCTGCATGAAAACTGCAAGGTATAGGCTGGCTGCTGGGCCGTTATGATTTCCCCAGCTGTTGCAAAATAGGTTCATTTGGGTAGAAATCAATTCCTATTAGAATCCCCCAACCATGGTGTTAGGTTTTAAATTCTATGTTTCTGCCTCTCCTGACCAAGCACTCTTAAACAATCCTGCCTACCAGTATGGATGACCTGTGACTCCTATACCTTCTTGTCCTCTGTCTTATGTAACATTTCACTGATTGATTGTCTCTGTGTAATCTGTGTGATGTAAAGTGTTCTGACACCTTACACTGGTTGGTAGGAGTGGCGCTATAAAACTATTTAAAATAAATGCATCTGAGAGAGAGTGGTTATGGAGGCTTGAGGAGCACTGTTAAAGGATGGTTATGAAGGAATCCGTAGCGGAGGTGGTCACTGGGGGGGTCACAAGCATTGTTGCACTGGGCGCCACCAGCGCTAAAGCCGGCCCTGGCTATTGTGTTTTACATCTTCCTGCCTTCAATAAAGCACGGTGGCAGCCAGCACAAAAATCCAAGGTGCTTGCCTGCACTGAACTGCTTTCACAGTCATGCAAAGGCAAATATATAGCGCAGTGAAGTAATCAATGAAAGCCTTTCACTGATTACTACACTATATATTTGCCTTTGTGTAGTAGAGTGAAAGCAGTTCAGAGGATGCAAGGATCTTGGAATCTAACGTCGCCTGCCACCGCGCTTTACATCCTCATTCAATAGTAAAGCGCGGTGGCAGCCGAGGTTGAAATCAAAGGGCCTCACATGCACTGCGCCGCATTTTTGTATTTAAAATGAGGTGCACTTTGAAAATGAAGGTCAGACTGGGGCCAACTAGAACAGTACTCGCACCTTCAGCATTACTAAAAGTACATGTTTTTGAAAAAGGTAGGTCTGTGCCTCTTCCTTTGCAAAATTTCCTTCTGCTACACGTGTCAACAGGCAGAAGCAGGGCATTGTCACAATTCAAAGAACGAGTCCCTTTGATGGGTTTTGTCTTGTTCTTCTCTGCGTTTTCAATCCCAGACTGCAAAATTGCAAAATTCATGCCACAGAAAGGGAGAATGTCAGAAGGGAAAATACATTTTTACTTCCCAATCTCCTACATTTGCAGTAAGGCACCAGCTCTCTGGAATAAGTTTATGTAGGTAGGAGACCCATCAAACATTTTGTTAGAGGTGGGCTAACCAAAAAATTAACAGGTAGAGCAGAAGAGTTTTTGAGATGATGATGACAAGTAAAATACATTCAAATATGCACTGGCGGCCCTTGACATTTTAAGCAGGTGCAGCACCATGTCTAGGATTGTGCACAGAGTCACAGACAGATTTATGCACGCACATTCAAATAAACTTTTTGAAGAAGTTGACACCTGTGTGCCTTAAGGGTATGTAGCGATTGCGCACAGTGGGCAGCTGTACTGTTAGTGAATTACTTTTGAGAAAATGGGTATGTGCTTAGTGTAGGACAGGACGGTGCAGAGAGAATGCTGCCATCTGAAATCTGTGCAGTGCAGCACGAAGTGTGAGAACATAATTGAGTTAAACGAAAACTACACTGCAAAGTAAACCATTGTAAAGTAGACTACATTTTGATTAAATAAAAAGCTGCCAAGAGAGTGGAGTTGGATTACTGGAAGTAGAAGGCAGGGCAGAGAGTGCAAGGCCTAGCAGACAGTGAAGAACTATGCATTTTCTGAAAATGGACTATGCAGAGTTGAAGCATGTGTTATAATTGAGTGAAGTGCTTTATATATCAGGGGTCAGAAAAAATGTGCGAGTTGCTTGGGGTTTAGTAGCTCACGACGATTTTCACTGACCAGAAGTAGCTCTCACTACACTACACAAAAGGTTGGAGACCCCTATGCTAGAGCAACAGCTGAAGGAGGTGTCTGAAACGTACGCAGGTGTGGATGACAAACAAGACGCACATCATTTGGCGGAGTCCTTAGCCGCTCGCTTATCTGAAAATACAAGGATTAAAAATAACATTGTGTCACAACAACATTACATTACTGCCACAATTTTGGATCCACGGTACAAAGTATTTCTGAACAGTAAGGCAGTAATTCCTTTTTCGGAAGTGGATGTTGCCAACTACAAAACTTTGATAGCTGAGGAAGCCACTAACTTCGAAAACGAACGGCTGGTAATTACAGGCCCCCCACCCCAGGCCATAACAAGTACTACAGGGCATCCAGAGTCAAGTTCTACTTCGGAGCCTGAGGGCAGTACGTTTGCCTCCCAGCAGTCACCGACACCAACACTACCAATAACATCAACAACAGCAAGAACAGGATCATCCACAGTACAATCGGCAACTGATTGGTTTCTACGGCAGTGGTATGGTAAGTCCAGTGCTGATGCAAAGGCAAAACAGGCCAAGCACATCGGAGCACCCCTGAACATTGAGCGGACGGTCCAGGCCTATCTGGATGACCCAACAGAGGTCTTCATGGATCAAAACCCATTGGTGTATTGGTATGGGAAAAGAAGCCAATGGACAGTGCTCAGCAGGCTGGCGATAAAGTATCTGGCTTCCCTGTCGCAAGTGTCTCTTCTGAGCGTGTTTTCAGTGCTGCTGGTGCCATTGTAACTTTGAAAAGGACCAGTCTCTCGCCCAAAAGCGTGGAGAGGTTAACCATGATCAAAATGAATCAGCACTTTATACCACCGGATTACAAAATACGTGAATCACAGCAGGAAGAGGAGAGCGACTTGGATGACGTAAGTAGTGGGTTACAGGACCTACTTCTGTCCGAACCACCAGAGTTTGAGGACGAGCTCCTCTTCCCTGACAACTAGGCTTTCAAATTGTTACTTTCTTCCTTCCTTTATTTGCCTGTGTATCTGTCTTTCTGGTTCAAATCAAATCACAACAAATCCATCACCACCGTCTTCTCTTTTTATTTCCCTATTGGAGTTGCACGTCTGTGCATTTAACTGTCCACTCTTCAGAGTCCTGCTTCATCTTCCTGACTCGCCCTAATTACATTTCCATCAAGCCAGACATTGGAGTACAAGAAATGTTGCATTTAACAGTCCCTCCATAAGAAGTGAAACGTGACTATAGCTATCCTCCGTTTTGTTTCCGAGCCGAAACTCATCACTGTCCGAAGGCTACCGCCTCTGCAGGCATCCAGAACTCTTCACTGTCAGAACTTGGGCAGGCATCCAAAAGTAAACTCATCACTGTCCGAAGGCTACAGCCTCGGCAGGCATCCAAAGCTCATCACTGTCAGGACAGAAGGTACTTGGCAGAGAAAGACAAGACTCTCTGAAGAAACTTGCTGACATTTGTGCAAACTCAATTGACCAGCAATGACCGCTACCCAGGCCGTGGCCCATCACAGCGCTGACCATGTGAAGCAACTTAAACTGTGACAAAGTGCCACAGATGAATAAGACGAAAACCGAAACAGCGACTAACACTCAAAATGAATGTGGAGTAATAATGAGGCCACTGCCTCATTAAAAATAAACACACACCTGTCAGAACTAGGCATCTGATGATCTGACAGCCAAAGAGAAGAGCAAGACAGGTAATGATGGCATGCATTGGATGCTTGCTGACTCTGAGCGATTGCTGTTGTTTGTTGTGTTGATGTTGTGCATGAAGTCGAACTCTACTCTACTAGTTAATCTACAAAGTGAAAGTGACTCAAGTGACAGTCAATGTTTCCCTTCTTGTTGTTTAATAACCAAATTGTACTCCTACTACTGCAGGTGCAGGCCAATATCTGTTGCAATTTTTTAATATAGAATATGGACTTAATCGGAGTCACTACAGATTGAGTTGGAGTTGGACAACACGTACCACACCTTGATGATGACCATACTATCTTTGCACGCAGTCAGTCAGTTGGATCGGAGATGATTGAAGGAATAACTGCGTTTCATGAAGTGGCATAAAAGGTAAACATAAACACAACAATTCAACAAGAAAGTAAACACAGCAGACCTTCGTGTCCATGTAGTGGTGGAGTCGAGTGTAGTCGTATGACTGACAGCGGCGCATTGATTTAGTCACTTAATTTTGAAAATGCTAGGTTGCTGTATATGCCTTTTGTCTGGCTCTGTCAAAATTTAAGGTAAATGGAGGTTGGGTCACGGGCTGGTGCTTTGGTGGGCCTGTTCTTTCTGTCCTGTTGTTGTTGTAGCTTAATGCAGTAAACAGAATATACACGATATATCCAAGCCGCCTCAGTCTGAAAGTGTTCTCTCTTCTCTTCTTGGACTCCACCGTAATTGATGCTTTTTTTTATTCATTGATTTTTCAATACCCCTTTTGTTTTTCCATCTACACTTACAGGCCGGCCTTTACCCTGTGCTATACTGGGAGACACAACTCACACTTACCTTACCAATCCGCATCAGGCAGGCAGTGGCACCCAAGATTGATGTGCGGAGCGTCCATGGAAGATAGGACCAAGAGGAATGACGAGATTCAACTCCACAATTTGACCAGGATAATACAGTAACTTTAGTATCATTCATCATTCGTCTTTTAATTAACCCCTTCGATGATTATGACGAGCTGGACTCGTCATTGCACACAGTGGTCGTGTGCTCATGACGAGTCCAGCTCGTCATAAGACCACCCACGGGGAAGCGCTGGCGCTCCCCGTGGGAATCCGATCGTTGGTTTTTGGGGGGAGGCAGGGGAAGGCTTCCTGCCTCCCCCGCCCTCCCTCATTGACGCCAGCGCGCGAGGCGCGCTGACGTCATTGGGGGTTTCCCTTTGTTCCCCGATGCGCTGGAAGCCATTTGCTTCAAGCGCGTCGGGGAATAAGGTGAGTTTTAGCTCCGGGGAGGGGGGCTTTCAAACAAAAGAGGCATCGAGGGAAAGGAAAGGGTTCTCCTTTCCCCCAATGCCTCTTTTGTGCATTCCTGCTGCACGATCATGCGATCGTGCAGCAGGAATGCCCACTAGACACCAGGGATTTTTTTTTTTTAAGTGAAAATACTGTTTTGGGAGCGGCCCCTTGGCCAAGGGTCGCTCCCCTTTGGGGGCCATATGTTTTAGTGGTCTGCCCCCTGGGGGGGCAGTTTTTTATTATAGCGCAGGCTTTACCCAAAGGTGTCAGAGCGCTTCACAATAGGAACAGTAACAAGGAAAGGGTTTTCCTTTCCCCCATGCCTCTTTTGTGCATTCCTGCTGCACGATCAACCGATCGTGCAGCAGAAATGCCCACTAGACACCAGGATTTTTTTTTTTTTTTTTAAAGTGAAAATACTGTTTTGGGGAGCGGCCCCTTGGGCAAGGGTCGCTCCCCTTTTGGGGGCCATATGTTTTTAGTGGTCTGCCTCTCTGGGGGGCAGTTTTTAATATAGCGCAGGCTTTACCCGAAGGTGTCAGAGCGCTTCACAATAGGAACAGTAACATTACATGAGGAGAAGGTTACAAGTGAGCATAATACAAAAGCAAGCGTTACATTACATGAGAAAAAAGTGACAATTGTGCAAATAAAACAAACAAAATACAAAAAGAGGTATGCGTTACAAGATACATGAGATACAAAATACAAATAGAGGTATAATACTGCAATAAGTGGCAGTCACTCAGAACACACTGGGAAGGCACTTCTATAGGCATGGAGTACAGAGTTTCCTATAGTGGAAGAACTTCCTTGAGGGAGTAGAGAGGGCGTGAATTAAACAGGAGACTTAAAATGAAGGGTACACAAATGCAGCACAGCACGCAAGGGTGAGGAATGTACAGGAAAAAGTACAAATTTACAATGAAGAGCGAACTTCCTAGAGGGGGCTGAGAGTGAAAGTATTAGTTCTGAAAGTGTCTTTGGAAGAGAAGAGATTTGAGGTCAGCTTTGAAGATCCGGGTAGAGGAGGTGGCACGGAGCAATGGGGGAAGCGAGTTCCAGATTCTCACCGCATTGCCTGAGAAGGATTGCGCCATCGATCTTTCCCTTTTGAAGATGGGGGGGGGCTCAAGCAGAAGTTTTTCCACATTGCGAGAAGGGCGAGAGCCACCGGACAATTTCAATTTATTCGCCAGGTAACGAGGGGAGGACGTGTGTAAGGCTTTGTGTGTGATGCAGGCAGTTTTGTAAATAGATCTTGCCTCGATCGGAAGCCATCGAAGAGAGGACAGGATAGGAGTGACGTGGTCGCTTCGTTTAGACCCTGAAATGAAGCGAGCTGCTGAATGGAGGATGGATTTGAGAGGGGAGAGGTGGGATTTGGGTAGGCCCGTCAGAAGAGAATTGCAATAATCCAGTCTTGAGAGAACCAGAGATTGTACCAAGGTTTTTAAGTCTTTCTCCGGGAAGAACCGACGGATCCCCCATAGAAGGCGCAACTGGTAACATGCGTTCTTAGCAATAGAGTTGATGTGGGAGATTAGGTTGAGTCTTTTGTCAAGAATGACACCTAGGGATTTAGCGCTGTCGACAATGATGGGTTTGTTGTTGAGTAGGTTCAGCTGATCCATCCAAGATTGAACAGAAGGAGGTGAGAGAGAGGTAGAGAGGAGGAGGAATTCAGTTTTGGCGGGATTCAGAATGAGTTGGTGAGCTAACATCCAGTTGTGAATAGAGTTGAGAGTAGAGTTGAGTAGGGAGAGATCGTGTGCAGAAGATAAAGGTATCTTCCCACTAGTCCACCAGGCATTTATTTGTGGAGAGTGACCCCTTGGGCAAGGGTCACTCTCCTTTGGGGCAATATTTGTGGCTGTGTCTGCCCCCCAGGAGGGCAGATCGCCATGTTTTTTTAAAAAATTGGGCCCACTAGACCACCAGGGATTTGTTTGAGGGGAGTGGCCCCTTGGGCAAGGGTCGCTCCCCTATGGGGAGCATTAATTTGGCCGCTTATGCCCCCTGGGTGGGCAGATCGGCTGACTTTTTTTGTATGGCCACTAGGCCACCAGGGATTTTTTGTGGGGAGTGGCCCCTTGGGCAAGGGTCGCTCCCCCTTGGGGGCATTGTTTGTGGCTGTCTGCTCCCATGGGGGGGCAGATGTCGCCATTTTTTTATAGTTGGCCCACTAGACCACCAGGGATTTGTTTTTGGGGAGTGGCCCCTTGGGCAAGGGTTGCTCCCTTTGGGAGCATTAATTTGGCCGTTTCTGCCATCCTGAGGGGCAGATCGGCTGATTTGTTTTTTTGTAGGTCCACTAGGCCACCAGGGGTTTTTATGTTGGGGAGCGGCCCCTTGGGCAAGGGTCGCTCCCTTTATGGGAGGATGATTGTGGCCATTTCTGCCCTCTTTGGGTGGCAGAATAGCAGTATGTTTTTAGGCCCATCTGCCCCCAAGGAGGGCAGAAGCCACTAGACACCAGGGTTTTTTTAATCTTGTGTTGGGGAGTGGCCAAAAGGGCAAGGGTTTCTCCCCTTTACGGGGGTAAATATTTTATTTATACTCTTTGGCCCACCTACCCCTTAGCTTGGCTGGTGGATTGTGTGTGGACTGGTGCATTATTTGCATATGTGATTGTAATGTTTTTTTCTCCTTTTTATTCTAGTGTAAAGCTTTTGATTCCTGTTTGCGGTTTCGGCAGTGGTTGTTCTGCAGTTTTGCGTAATTGCATTTATTTGGTAAGAAAAATATTTTTGTTGTGTGTACTCCAAATGAGTATTATTGTCATGCATGAATGCATTTTTTTGTAAGTGGTGTCATAATGGCAGCATATTTGTTAGTGTTCAGAGCATGAAATTCTTTGCGATGTTTTGCATTGTCTTATGTGTAATTTTTTTTCTTCTTTTTTAGTGGGATATTGTTGATCCTTACTGTGTCTGTGCAGAGTAGGTGGTGGTGAGTTTAGCTGCTTCTGTCACGTGAGTGGTATAGTGTTGGAGTATATAGGTCTTTGTGATAAAGCTACATTTTGTTTATTTCTTTTTTTACAAAGGGTTTGTTGTTGTTGACTTGTTTGACAAGTAACCTTTATTAGTAAGCAGTATGGCTAGCCGTAGAATGACTGCTCAGCAGGTGGTTGGTTTGCTTCTTGAATCTTCCTCTGAGCAGGATTATGAGACTGACAGTGCGTCTGAGGGAGAGGAGGGAGGGGAAGATTCAGGCAGTGAGTTTCTCTCCACATGGAATCATCGGATGATGAAGGTACTCTCAGTGCAGATGAAGTGCCTGTTTTAGAGGAGGATACTACTGTGCCGATGGTGCAAGAGGCATCTGGATTGCAGCCTGGGGCTGCTAGGCTTCCTACTGGAAGTGCTGGACTCTGGGTTGATCCAAACATGTTGCAGCCGGTGTTGCCTGCCTTTAGTGGTTATGCAGGGTGTAGAGTGGATTGTGAACATTATTTGCCTATACAGTATTTTCAGTTGTTTATGGATGATGTATTTTTGGGTGAGATTGTTGAGCAGACTAATTTGTATGCTGAACAGTTTTTGAGGGACAACAGTGCCAGACTTAGGCCACATTCTAGAGCTACCAGGTGGAGTCCCACAAATCTGGAAGAGATGAAGAAGTTTTTGGGTTTGACTTTTTTGATGGGTTTGATAGGGAAGCCGTCCATGGGTTCATATTGGTCTACCAGTCCCTTGATGGCAACGGCCATATTTCCTGCAGTTATGACTCGTGATCGGTATTTACTTTTGCTTCGGATGCTGCATTTTGTTGATAATGGTTTGGCGTTGCCACGAGATCACCCTGAATGTGACCGTCTTTTTAAGATTTGGCCTGTTCTTGATCACTTTGTAGATCGATTTTCAGAGATCTATACTCCAGGGAAAGAAATATCTATTGATGAGTCTTTGGTCCTGTTCAAGGGCCGTTTGGTTTTTAGGCAGTACATTCCTAGCAAGAGGGCACGCTATGGAATTAAGCTGTATATGTTGTCTGAGAGTAGGACAGGATATGTTTTTAATTTGCGTGTGTACACTGGCAGGGATTCCACTATTGACCCCCCTGGTTGTCCGTCCACGTTTGGAGTTTCAGAGAAAATTGTGTGGATCTTGCTAGAGGACTGTTTAACAGAGGCCACCATTTGTACCTTGATAACTTCTACACTGCTGTGCAATTGTTTAAGGAATTGTTCAAAGTGGACACTTTTGCTTGTGGCACAATCCGCTCTAACCGTAAAGATTATCCAAAAGAGCTTGTTTGCAAAAAACTTCAGAGGGGACAGTGCAGTTCCTTGCGTAGTGATGAACTACTAGCTGTGAAATTTGTGGACAGGAGGGATGTGTACATGCTGACTACCATCCATGATGAGAGTACTTCACCTGTGGCTGTTTGGGGTCAGATTGCTGAAGTGCGCAAACCTGTGTGCATTTTAGACTACAATAAGCACATGGGTGGTGTTGATAGAGTAGATCAGAGGTTGGAACCTTACACTGCTATTCGTAAGGCTTACATTTGGTATAAGAAGTTGGCCATCCATCTCTTCAATTTAGCAACTTTCAATGCTTTTGTTGTGTTCAAGGAGTGTTCTCCTGCGTCAAAGTTGACTTTTTGTTCAGGTTCAGCAGTCTGTCATAGGCAGCCTTGTTGTTGTGTAACAGGCAAGTGTTCCTAGAGTTGGAGTGGTGGAGGATGTGGCTCGATTGAAAGATCGCCACTTTCCTGATCACATTCCTCCTACACCCTCAAAAGACTTTCCCACTAGGAGATGTAGAGTCTGTTGGCAAAGAGGTGCGCGGAAGGAGACTCGGTATGTACTGCCCTGAGTGTCCTTCTAACCCTGGGCTGTGTGTGCCTACTTGTTATAGAGCGTACCACAAGCAAAAGAATTATTGGGAGCAACCATGAGTGGTAAAGTGAACTGCCTGCTCTGTAATGTTTAAGAATTGTTGTTCTGTTTCAAGGTTGGCATTAGTGCAATGTATTTAGTTTCTGATTTTGTGTTAGTAGATTTGTATCTATTTGCAATTTGTTTGTGTTTTCTTTTTGTATAAAAATCCTAAATGTGATGGTGGTGTGTGTAGGCTGGTGCTTGGCTGGCGGTGTGCGTGAGTGGCGCTTGGCTGGCGGTGTGCGTGGAGTGGCTCTTGGCTGGCGGTGTGCGTGGAGTGGTGCTTGGCTGGCGGTGTGCGTGGAGTGGCGCTTGGCTGGCGGTGTGCGTGGAGTGGCGCTTGGCTGGCGGTGTGCGTGGAGTGGCGCTGGCTGGCGGTGTGCGCGGAGTGGCGCTGGCTGGCGGTGTGCGTGGAGTGGTGCTTGGCTGGCGGTGTGCGTGGAGTGGCGCTTGGCTGGCGGTGTGCGTGTAGTGGTGCTTGGCTGGCGGTGTGCGTGGACTGGCACTTGGCTGGTGGTGTGCATGGAGTGGCGCTTGGCTGGTGGTGTGCGTGGAGTGGCGCTTGGCTGGCGGTGTGCGTGTAGTGGCGCTTGGCTGGCGGTGTGCGTGGACTGGCACTTGGCTGGCGGTGTGCGTGGAGTGGCGCTTGGCTGGTGGAGTGCGTGGACTGGCGCTTGGCTGGCGGTGTGCGTGTAGTGGCGCTTGGCTGGCGGTGTGCGTGGACTGGCGCTCGGCTGGCGGTGTGTGAGTAGTGACTTGCTGCTGGTCACTACACACACTGCTAGTCGAGCGACACTCACGCAATCCATCAGCTTGTGTGGTTGCTGTGTTAGGAATGTGGGCGTGTGAAAGTGATGGGCCCTTGAATGGCGCTGTCTGCTGGTGTGAGTGTTGTAATGTGATGGGCCCGCGGCTGGTGGTGTGAATGGTTTTGTATGTGTCACACGTATGAAAGGTGTATGAATGGCCTGTAAAGAGATTGGTGCCTTGTCGTGGCTTTACAGCTCACGAGCTGTGAGTCAATGGTTCAGTTTCTCGTCCTTTCAATTATTAACAGTGCATTTCATTTTTGTGAAATCACTTGTTAATACAATTTTATATACTGAACCATCACTCACCCTCGTGCCAAATCCAACCAGTATGTGTGTGTGCTTGAGGATTAGATGGCTGTGCAGTAAATTTTTTTTTTGTCTTTCTCAAGCAGGGTGTACCTTGTCCCTTTTGTGAATGTAGTAATGTGTTTATTTCGTGCCTGGTGGTGTGAATGGTCTTGTGTGTATCACGTATGAAAGGTGTGTGTGAATGGCCTGTAAAGCGGTTAGGGCCTTGACGTGGCTTTACAGCTCACGAGCTGCGAGTCACTGGTTCAGTTTTTTGTCCTTTCAATTATTGACAGTGCATTTCATTTTTGTGAAATCTCTTGTTAATAAAATTGTATATACTGAACCATCACTTGCCCTCGTGCCAAATCCAACGAGTATGTGTGTGTGCTTGAGGAATAGATGGCTGTGCAGTAATCTTTGTCTTTTTAGTCTGCCTGCCAAGGTGTACATTCCGTCTAAGAATAACCTACCAACTGTAGATCTTGTCAGTAAACGAAACACCCATGGGAGTACATGGTGATATCTCTCTGTGGATCCCAACAAGTTATGTTACCCACAATGTCCTGCAAACCTCAAAATGTCTGTCACATTTTCCTTGCAATATTGTGCCGAAATATTCACGCTGCAGAAATAAACAACACATTATCTCAAAATGACCTGGTTTTGCCAGGGGTCACCTGGGCTTTTGGCCTGGTCGGTGGTCACCTAGGAAACCCACAAACCCACATATTTCTGAAACTGAGACACCGGGATTCCGGGAGGTATGGCTTGCGTGATCCCCCAACGCTTCTTACCCAGAATCCCCTGCAAACGTGACATTTTGCTGAAAAATCCCTTTTTCACACATTTTTGTGTGGTAGAGTTATGGCATCACTCGGGCTGACACAAATTTCTACCATCCAGCGTTCTTCCAGGTCTCCTCGATAGAAATGGTGCCTCACTCGGGTGGGAGGCCCATGCACGTGATAGGCAAGGGCCCACAACGTATTGAGGCAACCTCTAAATGGCCTATCACAAACGCACCTGGTCTTGCAAGGGGGTCCCATGACGCTTTGCCCGGGCTCGGTGGCCACCTAGGGAAATCCTACCAAACCCACACATTTCTGAAAAGTAGACACCGGGAATTCAGGGAGGTATGTTGCGTGGATCCCCAAAGTTTACATTCAGAATCCCTGCAAACCTGACATTTTGCTGAAAAATCCTTTTTACACACATTTTGTGTGGTAAGCTGTGGCATCACCGGGCTGACACTAACTTCCCACACCCAGCGTCCCCCAGGTCTCCCAATAAAATGGTGCCTCACTTGTGGGAGGCCTATGTCACGACTAGGCAAGGGCCCAAAACGTAGTGAGGCGACATCAAATTGCCTATCTCAAAACCACCTGGTTTTACAGGGAGTCACCTGGGTTTTGGCCCGTGCGCGGCCATCTAGGAAATCTACCAAACCCACACATTTCTGAACAGTACAGAGCTCCAGGAGGTATGGCATGTGGATCCCCCAACGTTTCATCCAGAATCCCTGCAAACCTCAATTTTAGCTGAAAAATCACTTTTTCAGAAATGTTTGTGTGGGGAAAGTGTGGCATCATCGAGCTCACACAAATTTCCTACCACCCAGCGATCCCAGATCTCGATAAATGATGCCTCACTGCATGGGAGGCCCAAGTAACCGCAACAGGCAAGGGCCCAAAACATTTTTTGATAGGCAATGTTGATGTTGCCTCAAAACGTTTTGTGTCCTTGCATGTCACTGGTACTTGGGCCTCCCACACAAGTGAGGCACCATTTTTATCGGGAGACCTCGGGAACGCTGGGTGGTAGGAAATTTGTGTGAGGCCAGTGATGCCACACTTTCCCACACAAAAATGTGTGAAAAAAGTGATTTTTTTCAGCTAAAATAGAGGTTTGCAGGGGATTCTGGGTAAGAAACGTTGGGGGATCCACGCAAGCCATACCTCCCTGGAAGCCCCTGGGTGTCTACTTTTCAGAAATGTGTGGGTTTGCAGGTTTCCCTAGATGGCCGCCAAGCACGGGCCAAAAACCCAGGTGACCTCTTGCAAAACTAGGTGGTTTTGAGATAGGCAATTTTGATGTCGCCTCACTACGTTTTGGGCCCTTGCCTGTCGCGGTACTTGGGCCTCCCACACAAGTGAGGCACCATTTTTATCGGGAGACCTGGGGGAACACTGGGTGGTAGGAAATTTGTGTGAGGCCAGTGATGCCACACTTTCCCACACAAAAATGTGTGAAAAAGTGATTTTTCAGCTAAAATTGAGGTTTGCAGGGATTCTGGTAAGGAAACGTTGGAGGATCCACGCAAGCCATACCTCCCTGGAAGCCCCCAGGTGTCTACTTTTCAGAAATGTGTGGGTTTGGTAGGTTTCCCTAGATGGCCGCCGAGCACGAGGCCAAAACCCAGGTGACTCCCTTGCAAAACCAGGTGGTTTTGAGATAGTCAATTTTGATGTCGCCTCACTACGTTTTGGGCCCTTGCCTGTCGGGGGTACTTGGGCCTCCCACACAAGTGAGGCACCATTTTTATAGGGAGACCTGGGGGAACGCTGGGTGGTAGGAAATTTGTGTGAGGCCAGTGATGCCACACTTTCCACACACAAATGTGTGAAAAAGTGCTTTTTTCAGCTAAAATTGAGGTTTGCAGGGGATTCTGGGTAGGAAACGTTGGGGGATCCACGCAAGCCATACCTCCCTGGAAGCCCCCGGGTGTCTACTTTTCAGAAATATGTGGGTTTGGTAGGTTTCCCTAGATGGCCGCCGAGCACAGGGCCAAAACCCAGGTGACTCCCTTGCAAAACCAGGTGGTTTTGAGATAGGCAATTTTGATGTCGCCTCACTAAGTTTTGGGCCCTTGCCTGTCGCGGGTACTTGGGCCTCCCACACAAGTGAGGCACCATTTTTATCGGGAGACCTGGGGGAACGCTGGGTGGTAGGAAATTTGTGTGAGGCCAGTGATGCCACACTTTCCCACACAAAAATGTGTGAAAAAAGTGCTTTTTTCAGCTAAAATTGAGGTTTGCAGGGGAGTCTGGGTAAGGAAACGTTGGGGGATCCACGCAAGCCATACCTCCCTGGAAGCCCCCGGGTGTCTACTTTTCATAAATGTGTGGGTTTGGTAGGTTGCCCTAGATGGCCGCCGAGCACGGGGCCAAAAATCCAGGTGACCCCCCTTGCAAAACCAGGTGGTTTTGAGATACGCAATTTTGATGTCGCCTCACTATGTTTTGGGCCCTTGCCTGTCGCGGGTACTTGGGCCTCCCACACAAGTGAGGCACCATTTTTATCGGGAGACCTGGGGGAACGCTGGGTGGTAGGAAATTTGTGTGAGGCCAGTGATGCCACACTGTCCCACACAAAAATGTGTGAAAAAAGTGATTTTTTCAGCCAAAATTGAGGTTTGCTGGGGATTCTGGGTAAGGAAACGTTGGGGGATCCACGCAAGCCATACCTCCCTGGAAGCCCCCGGGTATCTACTTTTCAGAAATGTGTGGGTTTGGTAGGTTTCCCTAGATGGCCGCCGAGCACGGGGCCAAAAACCCAGGTGACCCCCCTTGCAAGACCAGGTGGTTTTGAGATGGGCAATTTTGATGTCGCCTCACTCTGTTTTGGGCCCTTGCCTGTCGCGGGTACTTGGGCCTCCCACACAAGTGAGGCACCATTTTTATAGGGAGACCTGGCGAACGCTGGGTGGTAGGAAATTTGTGTGAGGCCAGTGATGCCACACTTTCCCACACAAAAATGTGTGAAAAAAGTGATTTTTTTCAGCTAAAATTGAGGTTTGCAGGGGATTCTGGGTAAGGAAACGTTGGGGGATCCACGCAAGCCATACCTCCCTGGAAGCCCCTGGGTGTCTACTTTTCAGAAATGTGTGTGTTTGGTAGGTTTCCCTAGGTGCCGGCAGAGCTAGGGTTCACAAACTACAGCTAGGCACTTTGCCAAAAAAGGGTCCTTTTTCTCTGCGAAATTGAGGTGTGACCACGTTGCGTTTTGTGCCGTTTCCTGTCGCGGGCACTAGGCCGACCCACACAAGTGAGGTACCATTTTTCTCGTAAGACTTTGGGGAACGCGGGGTGGGTGGAAATTTGTGGATCCACGCAGATTCCAGAACTTTCCACCACAGAAATGTGGGAAAATGTGGTTTTTTTGACAATTGTTTAGGTTTGCAAGGGATTCTGGGTAACAGAACCTGGTGGGAGGCAGTCAAGTCACCCCATCCTGGATTCCCCTGGGTGTCTAGTTTTCAAAAATGTATAGGTTTGCTAGGTTTCCCTAGGTGCCGGCAGAGGTAGGGTTCAAAAACTACAGCTAGGCACTTTGCCAAAAAAGGGTCATTTTTCACTGCGAAATTGAGGTGTGACCACGTTGCGTTTTGTGCCGTTTCCTGTCGCAGGCACTAGGCCGACCCACACAAGTGAGGTACCATTTTTCTTGTAAGACTTTGGGGAACGCGGGTTGGGTGGAAATTTGTGGATCCACGCAGATTCCAGAACTTTCCACCACAAAAATATGTGGGGAAAATGTGGTTTTTTTGACAATTATTTAGGTTTGCAAGGGATTCTGGGTAACAGAACCTGGTGGGAGGCAGTCAAGTCACCCCATCCTGGATTCTCCTGGGTGTCTAGTTTTCAAAAATGTATAGGTTTGCTAGGTTTCCCTAGGTGCCGGCAGAGCTAGGGTTCAAAAACTACACCTAGGCACTTTGCCAAAAAAGGGTCATTTTTCACTGCGAAATTGAAGTGTGACCACGTTGCGTTTTGCGTCGTTTCCTGTCGCAGGCACTAGGCCAACCCACACAAGTGAGGTACCATTTTTCTCATAAGACTTTGGGGAACACGGGGTGGGTGGAAATTTGTGGATCCACGCAGATTCCAGAACCTTCCACCACAGAAATGTGGGGAAAATGTGTTTATTTTACCATTTATTAGGTTTGCAAGGGATTCTGGGTAACAGAACCTGGTGAGAGCCAGTCAAGTCATCCCGTCCTGAATTCCCCTGGGTGTCTAGTTTTCAAAAATGTATAGGTTTGCTAGGTTTCCCTCGGTGACGGCAGAGGTAGGGTTAAAAAACTACAGCTAGGCACTTTGCAAAAAAAGGGTCATTTTTCACTGCGAAATTGAGGTGTGACCACGTTGCGTTTTGCGCCGTTTCCTGTCGCGGGCACTAGGCCGACCCACACAAGTGAGGTACCATTTTTCTCGGAAGACTTTGGGGAACGCGGGGTGGGTGGAAATTTGTGGATCCACGCAGATTCCAGAACTTTCCACCACAGAAATGTGGGGAAAATGTGTTTTTTTTGACAATTGTTTAGGTTTGCAAGGGACTCTGGGTAACAGAACCTGGTGGGAGACAGTCAAGTCACCCCATCCTGGATTCCCCTGGGTGTCTAGTTTTCAAAAATGTATAGGTTTGCTAGGTTTCCCTAGGTGCCGGCAGAGCTAGGGTTCAAAAACTACACCTAGGCACTTTGCCAAAAAAGGGTCATTTTTCACAGCGAAATTGAGGTGTGACCACGTTGCGTTTTGCGCCATTTCCTGTCGCAGGCACTAGGCCGACCCACAAAAGTGAGGTACCATTTTTCTCGTAAGACTTTGGGGAACGCGGGTTGAGTGGAAAATTGTGGATCCACGCAGATTCCAGAACTTTCCCCCACAGAAATGTGGGGAAAATCTGGGTTTTTTGACAATTTTTTAGGTTTGCAAGGGATTCTGGGTAACAGAACCTGGTGGGAGGCAGTCAAGTCACCCCATCCTGGATTCCCCTGGATGTCTAGTTTTCAAAAATGTATAGGTTTGCTAGGTTTTCCTAGGTGCCGGCAGAGCTAGGGTTAAAAAACTACAGCTAGGCCCTTTGCCAAAAAAGTGTCATTTTTTACTGCGAAATTGAGGTGTGACCACGTTGCGTTTTGCGCCGTTTCCTGTCGCAGGCACTAGGCCGACCCACACAAGTGAGGTACCATTTTTCTCGCAAGACTTTGGGGAACGCGGGGTGGGTGGAAATTTGTGGATCCACGCAGATTCCAGAACTTTCCACCACAGAAATGTGGGGAAAATGTGGTTTTTTTGATACTTTTTTAGGTTTGCGAGGGATTCTGGGTAACAGACCATGGTGGGAGGCAGTCAAGTCACCCCATCCTGGATTCCCCTGGGTGTCTAGTTTTAAAAAATGTATAGGTTTGCTACGTTTCCCTAGGTGCCGGCAGAGCTAGGGTTCAAAAACTACAGCTAGGCACTTTGCCAAAAAAGGGTCATTTTTCACTGCGAAATTGAGGTGTGACCACGTTGCGTTTTGCGCCGTTTCCTGTCGCAGGCACTAGGCCGACCCACACAAGTGAGGTACCATTGTTTTTGGAAGACCTTGGGGAACGCGGGGTGGGTAGAATTTTGTGGATCCGCGCAGATTCCAGAACTTTCCACCACAGAACAGTGAGGAACATGTGTTTTTTTTACCAATTTTTTAGGTTTGCAAGGGATTCTGGGTAACAGAACCTGGTGAGAGCCAGTCAAGTCACCCCGTCCTGAATTCCCTGGGTGTGTAGTTTTCAAAAATGTATAGGTTTGCTAGGTTTCCTAAGTGCCTGCAGAGCTAGGGTTCAAAAACTACAGCTAGGCACTTTGCAAAAAAGGGTAATTTTTCATTGTGAAAATGTGGTACGTCCACGTTGCATTTTGAGCCATTTCCTGTTGTGGGCACAAGGCCTACCCACACAAGTGAGGTACCATTTTTATCGGGAGACTTAGGGTAACACAGAATTGTAGAGCAACTGTTATTACCTATTGACTTTCGATGCATTTCTGCCTTCCAAATGAAAGACAATGTGTAAAAATAAGTCATTTTGGAAAATGACCTATAATTCTCATGCTAGTATGGGTACTCCCAATTTCGAAATGTGCAAATATCTACTGTTTCTAAAATCTACATTTTGTTCCCATTTCAGAAATACATAGGTGTCTTTCATAACAATTTTTCCATGTATACATTTTCCCAAAATAATTGCTATATACCCGGTACATAATAAAAAACCATTGCAAGATGCTGCTCAGTTATTGGCTCTGGGTTCGTCGGGTTCTTGGTGAACCTACAAGTCCTATATATCCCCACAACCAGAAAGGTCCAGCGGATATAACGGTATATTGCTTTCAAATAGCTGTCATAATTAGAAGAAGTTACAGGTGAAAACGTTGACACAAATGGCTGTTTTTTTCAACTAATTTTCAATTTTTCCTTCATTTAACTGTTAGTTTCTATAAGGAAAACTTTAAGGATCTACACAAATGACCCCTTGCTGAATTCATAATTTTGTCTACTTTTCAGAAATGTATGGATTTTCAGGATCCATTATTGGTTTCATACCCATTTCTACCATTAACTGGAAGGAGGTTGAAAGCACAAAAAATAGCAAAAATAGGCTATGTCCCAGAAAATGCCAAAACTGTGTAAAAAAGTTGGTTTTCTGACAAAAGTCTGCTTGCCCCTGAAATCTGGGAAGATGGTGATTTCAGCACCACAACCCCTTTTTTGATGCCATTTGCAGGGAAAAAACAAGACGCTTTCATCTGTAGCCCTTTTTTCGCATTTTTCCCAAAAAACAAAATAATTTGCTGTATTTTGGCTAATTTCTGGGTCCCCTCCAGGAGAATCCACAAACCCTGGGTACCTTTACAATCCCCATGATGTTAGAAAAAAAGGACGCACATTTGGAGTGGATACCTTATGTGGTCAAAAAGTTACAGGGGCCTAAGCGCGCACTACCCCAAATAGCCAAAAAAAAGGCTTAGCACAGGGGGGGAAAAGGCCTAGCAGCGAAGGGGTTAATTTGATTCCTTTTTTCTCTTCAATCATTACGACTGTGTGTTGTGTTGTTGTTTGTTTGCTAATTGATCCCTACAACTATTTTTTAATTTTCTTTGCTATCTTTAAAAGTAAGCCCGGTACAACATGGAATTTGGGTCTCTGAGGGCATATTACAGGCAAGGCAAATTGCATAGAATATACTGCTGCCCTGTACTGTCTAATTGTCTAGTAGTAGTTAGTAAGTACTACTCATTAACCATCAAGTTATCTTCATCATCATGCATGCATTTCCTTTTTCTCTCTTTATAGATTTATTGGATAAGATCATGGTCGTCTGCCAAGATTGCGCTTTGCTTTTGTTGTGTCCATGCGTACTGTTTTTCTTTGTCAAACCTTTCCCCAAACCCCCTTCCCATCCATTCATCAAACCCTAACCCTCTTCCCCCGGGCTGTGATTTATATTGAGGTGTGATGTGACTACATTAAATGTACACCAATTGATCACACGCTTGCTGGGGCAGATGTGGTGAAAGCAACACTAATTCAATTTCAAGGCAGGGCGAGGATCTTCTTCTGCTTGCCCACCCATGCTCAGTCTATGTGCAAGCCAATTTTTTTTCCAAAGGGACCGTCACCTAATACATCATAATTAATTGCCGGCATTGATTGGATTCATCATCAACATCCTACCACACAGCAGTAAAGGTTACGAATTACGATTGTGTTAAGTTAAGTGACTCACTCGACACAACTACAGTTTGTAACTTCTTGTACTAGACTGTCCCCGCCACCATTATGTTTTATTTTACTTTAGCAGTTGCAATATTGTTTGTTTGGCAGTCTTCTTCTGTACTGTACTTTACTTCGTTCTACTACTCCTCCCACAGTCGCTCTCAGGCAAGTGACTGTCTCTTTTTATTTTTTTTGCAAATGCTACTGCCAGTGTCTACTACTACCACCACAACCATGGCATCTTCTCCATTCTCTTGGGAAACCATGCAGCCATCGCTGTGCCGAACTTAATCATCATCAATCACAGGTAAGATAAGTTTGGTGGGAGGTATAATGGACTAGGAGGAGAGACTGACAGTACTAGTAGGACAAATAACTCAGTGAGGGGTACCGCATCTATCTGTTTGTGTTACATCATCGGCAGATTATTTAAATCAAACACTGGCTGCGGCCCTGCAGCAGCAAGGAAACCATGTGACGTAAATTCGTAAAACAGTAACCCCCCACAAAACATTAACATTGTATGTTTAAATATAAATATAATTTATTACCCTAACAAAAATAAACTATCCCACACCTGACCCACCCCTCTCCCTAACCCCCAACCAATGTCCAAAACGAAAAAAGTCCAAACAATGTCCAGTAACCCCAACGCCCAATTCCCACCCACCAACAAAAGGAATAAAAAAGGGGCAATCCAACAGTGTCCTATAGTTCTTATATTCGGTGGGCTTCCAGGTGTTTGTCCACCAGGATCTTGACACGCTCCTCTAGTTTCTCCTCTAGGCATGAAATCCGGAGGAGCATCTGGCGGCGAAATGCCCTGCAGTGGCATCCAGGGTGGGGGACAGCAGTGCTGGCTGATAAAGAATTGCGGCGGCGGGTGGCTGCCAGACCGCGGCGCCGTACCACTGGAGGTGGGGCCTGGCTGGGGCCCGGGGCATCGGAGGAGGCTGCAGCTGCTGCCGCTCCTCCTCCTCCTCCGCCTGAGCCACCAGCCGCCGGTACTCTTCACAGATGGCCTCCAGTTTCCGGCGCCGGGCCCTGGCTGCCAACTCCTTCCGGGATGGTTTTTCTTGGGAAGGAGTATCTATATCAAGAAAGAAAAAGAATATTGTTGTAACCAATACTCTTAGCAAAACAGTAACACAAAATTAATTCAACACATAGTGGCACAGTAGCACTAGCAAGAAGCACAGTACATAACATTTGTGGTAATAATCTATCTATCCTCCCACTTCCTCGGCCTCTAACATTTGTGGGAGTTTCAGGCATTATACTAGCACTATGGACTCCAGTACACAGTACACCAGTCTTCTTCTTATCTCTAGTTTAGCGAAATTACATAACCTGGTTGTAGCCGGCATGCCAGCTCAGTCAGCTATGCTTGCACCCAAGACAAACATACGAGTCATGACGCAGACTCACGTTAGTTTTATTTACTACTGTCTGCAGGTGGGGAAGCTCGTATTTTTCTATTACGGGTGGCACTGGCCATACTCTCTCTGTTACATGAAGGGCAATTGCTCAATTTCACTTTCACAGTGCCCTGGCTACTACAAAAAGGCAGATTATATATCTGATCCAATGATCATTGCTTATATATGGGACGATGACATAAGGTCAGTAGCGGTCGGTGGTGGGAGTGCTGCCAGGCGGTGACGTGGGGAGGGGCAGGGTGGGGGTAGTAAACTATGGATTACGGCCAATTACAGGTAAGTAAACATATAAATAAATAAAACTAATTTCGTTGCGCGCACTGCATCGCATTTGGCGGTGCAGTGCGCACAATGAAATTTGCTTTATTTATTTTTATGTTTACAGTAAAGTTACCTGTATTTGGCCGCGTAATCCATTGTTTACTACCCCCCACCCTGCCCCTCCCCACATCAGCGCCCGGCAGCACTCCCACCACCGACCGCTACTGCATAAGGTACTTTGTTTTGATTGACTGTGTAACCAACAGATAGGCCACCCTTTGCAGGCTGGCTGACACATTCGAAAATAAATTAACATAGGTAGGGAGTGGTCCTCGGAGTCGAAGGAAGGCGCTTGATAACTAACTATACACAATATATATGATGTGCTTGCAAACTATTGTGAGTCAACTGTATTCTGAAAATACAACTTGTATTCCCTCGGCTTTGCTACTCTGGCGCGGTTTCTTTTACATTCCCTTCAAACTAAGACTCTGCATCCCGTGACAGTCTCCACCTATGCTGTCTATGATGAATACATACAGGCATCCATCCATTCTAAGTAAATGTCTATCATTCTTCTTAATCTCTCCACAAACCTTACTTTGTTTCACCAACAACCACCCATGCGTCCACTCCTTCCTTGCTTGCCTTGGCTTTGAGATTCCCCCAAACACCGCTGATGATTCTTGCTATCCACAGTATCCACCCATACTGTGTCGCCCACCCAGGCAGGCATCCATTCTTCTTTCACCTTCCACCCATCCTTCAACAACACATGCATCTGATTCCTATCAGCCACCTATCCATGCTTCCAACGTATCCTTCTCTGCCAGTCATATTAAATCTCGCCCGTCCTTCCTCCTTCCACCCTTCTTTCCCTTTTTGTTCAACACATCCATCAAGGTCATCTGATCTGACTTTTAGTCTTCTCCATAAAACTTTCACAGCTGAGTTGGAGTCAGATAGAAGAGGCCATTGGTTACTCAACTCACGCTGCTAATGCTATTGCTAATGCATTGCTAATGCTAAGTAAAGGGTGTCTTCTTCAACCGTTGTATAATGTTCACTACAACTTCATACCTAATAAGTCTCAACAACAGTACAGTGAGTGAAGTGAACACCCTTCCAGCTAGTGCAATGTCAATAAGTAATGAATATAACTTACCACCGCCCGCCACTGCTGCTGGCTCACCCCCTGTAGCTCCTGCAGGTGCCACATCTCCTGTCCCCTCCGGAATGGTCACATCGCCGCTGGCCCCGCCAGCACTGGTGGTCGCTAGTACACCTAGAAAAAAACATGACACATTTTTAGATGCCTGTACACCTCCCCCTATTTATTCGTTTTCACTAGCAAGATTGAAAAAAAAGTTAATACATACATATACAACATACATCACTAGTCCAAATCGGGTACTAGAGTAGAGTCAGTAGACACTAGTAGTGTTATGGTCCCTAGGGTCATTATTATAGTATACTCTACTCTTTGCAAAGTTAGCCTGAGCCATGCAACCATTTTTCGCTTCATGTCTTTTGCGCATGTTACCTCGCAGCTTGTTGTGCAGTAACAGTAAGACGCCTTTTTGAGCCCACATGAGCTCATACAGCTACTGTCTGAGCGTTGCGTACAAGAGGTCGAAAAACAAGCCACTTTGTTATGGAGTTCGGTTAGTCCGTATTGCTTAGCCATAAGTAACATGTTACACTTTTTGGCATGACTGAGAAATGCTTGCATTATACTATCTAACGCGCACCATTTTTCTCATAACAGGCAGAAGATTCCCTTCTACGAACCAGAGATTTGCAGAGCTTATGAATGATGCATGTAACCAGTACTTCTACGTTCTACGGTGAGGGGTCTCCCAGAATTCGCACAGATCTTTTGTCTTCTATCATGCACTTGTAACAATGTTTATTGTTTTAATCTTATGCATTTTGCTGTTGGAGCTGGCTGTAGTACACTGAATTTTATAGAACAACATACAGAGCTTGTTAGTTGAAAATAAACCTTTTGAACTTACACATAGACTCTGTGGTATTTGGTGTGGTGGTGGTGGTGGACTTACACGAGTGAGTGAGCGAAAGGGTGTTATGTTCTGGGTTGTGTAATCATTGGGTATCTTCGGGTGGGGGTTCGGGGACCTAATGAGACACTATAGCTAGTCGTTCAGGGGATTGTGGGTTCACTTCTGACTGAGGTGTGAGGAAGGTCCAACCTCCCATCACCAACATCCTATTTTCTTGTGCATAGTTCTGTATGTGGCTGTGCAGAATCCCCACATCAGTAGTAGTATGTACTATATCCTATCAAAAATAGTCAAATATCTGGTTGGGCATTTTGTTTGTGGTAATTGTCAAAGCCTCAAGATTAAGAAGACTAGAAGAGGACAACCCAAAGGACTGGACTCAGTGGCTAGAGCTATTGGTCAATCTGAGTTTTATTCAAAACCGTAAAATAAAGAGTGGCAAACTGGGCAAGCTTAGCTACAGACAGACTAATAGTAGTAGTACAGAGAGTCATAGCAGAGGCAGTTAGAACTTAGAGGCAGGGATAACCAGAATTTAGAAACAGATAGTCAAGTCAAGATCAAAGAAGCTTTTGTAAAAAATAGAATTAGGAAGTGGAACCAGAATTAATAGTTCGGAAAAAATAAGGTGCAGTAAAAGTTAGGGAAATATAATTGTTAATATTAACCACTGGAGGACTTACTGGGGCCAGCAGCAGGGCCCTCGGTAGAGGAGCGGTCCTCTGGTGGTTGTCCCGCCGACTCGGACCCCGTCTTCTTGCCCCTGGGTGCTGCAGATCAGTGATCATGTAAGATATAATAAAGAAAGAGACAAACATTAATGATTGCTGTGAAACAAATAAATTATCTAAAAAAACGCTCAAAAAACGTTTTAGGAAACAATAATTGCAATAAAATTGACCTATCTAATCCGATCGACTACTGGCTTGCGGGATTCACGGACCGTCTACTTATTTATGAACACTAATCCAGTGTTCCATTCTGATTGATTCGAATCCAGAACACTAACTAAGCCTAAGTACCACCTGACCTAGCCCACCTATTCCAGACGGGCCAATTGTTCACTAAGTCTGCATTTCCATTTTTTTTAGCCCTCAAAAATGCATAGATGAGATGGAGGACACATGCATAAATTTGTGCATACACCAAATTGTTGGTTGGTTGCGTCTGATGTTCTGCTACTGACTGACACTGCTCGCCTACCACTCACTAAAGAAACTACAAAAGGTTCTACTAAGGACTGGGGTAAGCAGCACTCAGTGACAGAGGATGCGTCACGCAGACCGCTAAAAATGTATCAACTAATACTAACTAAACCTAGTATCAATCCATCCACCACTATTTGACAGGAGGACAAAGGAAGGACTAGAGTCTCTCTAGCAATAGCATTACCTAACTTAAGTTCTCTAAAGTAAACTCTTACATAATAATAAGGCCAAGCGAGCGCAAAGTTGCAAACAAGTAAGAGTAGCGCCGAGCACCTGTGTCCTACAATCACAGAAGATTTTGAAACGTAATTTACCTGCAATGTAAGCAGCAGTATTCTTGTTATTCGTAAAAAAATTATACACAATACTTATACTACTATATATATTAGCTACTCACCAAGCCCCACGACCTCGACACCTAGCAGGTCCAACAGGTCCTGCTCCCGGTCCAGGATGTCTGACCACCGGTGGGCCAGCTGGTTATGGGTGCGCCGGACCCCTGAGCAGCGAAACACTGCCCGGCGCACCTTCGCCCACCGGCGGTGACGCTCCTGGGTAGGGTACCCGGAGCCTGGCCTGCCGCCTGCTGCCAAGGTCAAGGGGAGGTGGCGCTGCACAAAAAAAACAAGGGCGGCCACCTCCGCCTCGCTAAAAAGCTGCCGGGCTTGCACCCCTGCAGGGCGCAGTCTGCCGCAAGGCAGGCGGCTCTTGGGCGCACGCGCCTTGCCCTTGGAGCCGTTATTGCTGCTGCTACCCTTCGCCATGGTTCTGGGGTGTGTGGGAGGAGGCGGAAAAGAAAAGTTAGAAGGGAAAAATAAAGTTAGGGGAAGAAGTAGGAGCTTAAAGAAGAAAGTAATATAAAACAGTAGAAAAGTTAAAAAAACACAGTAAAAAGTAGAAATAAATGCAAAATATAGACTTAGGCACAGAGAGAGATAGATAATAAATAAAAAAAAATTGAAAAACAGTGTAAAAAACTAAGGATTGCAAAGATTGAGGGAGGATAGAAAAGCAGGCCCAGAACCATAGCATAGAGTGAAAAACAAGATGGCCGCGCCCATCGCGACCGCGTGGGTAAGTTTGCGCGATATTTCTCCCCGAGCACGCAAAAGCGTCGCGAACACGTACGACGCGTTCCCGAACATGAAATGCGCATCGCGAGCACGCTATACGCGACCCGGAACAGGAAATAAGGCATCGCGAACGGGCGGGACAAGTGAAAAACAAGATGGCCGCGCCCATAGGCGACCGCATGGGTAAGTTCGCGAGATACTATCCCCCGAGCACGCAAACAGCGTCCCGAACACGCACAACGCGTTCCAGAAGAAGAAAAACGCATCGCGAACGGGCGCGACAAGCAACTACGCACGCTCGCGTAGCTACGCGTAGCGCTTTAACGTCTTCGCGTAGCTTCGCGTAGCGCGACTACGCGATCTACGCCCAGGGTTAGTTCAAAGGAACAAGGGTGTCTCCATTTCTTTTTTCAAGACTAGTATACTTCATTAATTCTCATTGTACCCATTGCTGTGGGAAATGCAGTGGATACGAAAAGTGGCAGACCGTGTACCCCTTAACTTAAAAATATATTTCAGTTAGACTTCTTTCACGGGCAGCTGGTCGCAAAAATACCTAATTACAGGACCTAGGTACCCTGTTCATAACGTTATATAGAACACCTTCTCCACATGTCCATTTTAAGAACTTAGGGGCCCATTACGATACCCGGCGTAAATAAATCCGCCAGGCATGGAAGCGGCAAAAATCCGCCCGCACACACCGCCTGAACACCGACCACGCCATTACGATTACACAAACCGAAAACCGCCATCGGCGGAAAAATCACACAAAATACCGCCCGCCATCGTCCGAGTCGGAGTCAAACCGCCCGCCACGGACGGAAACACGCACGACAACACAAAACCGCCCGCCCTCACGGCCGACACACCGCACGTGAAATTACGATCGCACCGACATGAGCGCGGAAAACCACAAATATACCGCCCGCCAGCGCAAACAACGCCGATGAGAATCGACACGGCAGAAGCCATGGCGCCAACGTACCTGCACAGAAACCATCCGCACACAAAACCAATAGCACACAACATGGCCAACAAGTCCACACAGCAAGGCACGCACAAATACACAAGCACAGTACACATCCCGAAAACACCCCCCCGGACAAACAAAAAATACAAAGGCCAGAACCCCAGACACAACACACCTGAAAACAACAGACCATGAGGACACACCCACATAGGTGAGTACAAAAGCAGCACTCCCACAGACCACAACCCCTTGCTACATTGCAAACCAGAGAGGAGAGGAGAGGACACAGTGACACAGCAAGGACAGCAGCACACCACAGAAACGCACACATCACAACCACCACCACCACCACCACCACCACCACCACCACCAAACACCACCACCACCACCACCACCACCAAACACCGGCACCACAAACCCCCTGCACATTACACAACACACACCGCACCAGCACCACAAACACCATGGCACCACAAAGAATGCCCAAGTTCACGCCCATGGAGCTGACGGTCATGGTCGACGAGATCATCAAGGTGTACCCACAAATCTATGGGAACATGGTCCAGCACACACCACTAGCCACCAGAAACAGAATGTGGAACCGGATCGTAGACCAGGTCAATGCAGTCGGGACCCTGCCCAGGAACAGAGTAGAAATTAACAAACGTTGGAATGACGTAAAGAGCCTGGTCAAGAAGAAGGAGGGCAAAAACAGAGAGCTGGCTGCCGTCACTGGCGGAGGGAATCCCGCGCTCTTTAAGACCTTCAAAGCGTGGGAGGAGAAGGTGCGAGTCGTAATACATCCGGAGATCCTCGCCGGATTAGCAGGGGGAGTGGAGGCTGGTAAGTACAAACCAATGTATACCAGCACACCGCTATGTACTCACATGCGCAACTACCATGCCACAGCTCCCAGGGACAAACACCCCCATGTCCAGCACACAATACACAACACATCACACACACATGCAACAGACACCACCACACACAGCCCAAACCGAACAACTGTAAGATGCGTGGGGACATGTGTACACTCAGCCAGCCACGTAACCACCAACAGGTCCCCAAATATGCCAGAAGCGCCACAACGAGCACCCACCACACCCATGTGTCCGCCACAGCTGCACTAACCGACAAGTAACAGGTAAGTGGCAGGAACACAAAGTGCAGTGGGTGGGAGGGTGGACAGCCCAAGTACAACACACACCAGGCCCCAGTCCCACAGCACAGCAAGGAGGAGCATCCCCCACACCCCACAGCCACGTGTCAGCCACCGCAGTGCACAACGACAGCCGAAAGGCAGACATCACGGTCCACAGCAATCGGTGTCAGTGGGTGTCCAGCCACCCCCACGACCCACAACACCCCCCCACCCCCACAGACCTGCAACATGGAGCACCCCCGCTTAGAGCCATGTGGCATCCAGTACAGTGCACGCACGAACAACTTGCAGGTGGGAAACTGGACAGGGCTGGATTACTGGAGGCATGAGGACCATAACACGACCAACACATGGGACATGTCACGTAGCAGACGAACACGCAGCACCGCCCACCGTCACGAACAAGTGAACAATGTGCACACGGACATGAACAACAGACTCACACCCCACATGACCCATCACAGACATAGCAACACCCAAGGAGCCACGTCTGCATGCACAAGCCACACTGAATATAGTCCCACACGGCAGCCACTGTGCAACTCATCACACACAACCGAAACACCATTGAAGTCCTGTCCATGTAGCCCCTACTGCCTGTCAACCACACACCCCACAACTACGCCTATGTAAGACAAACAACACTAGACGCAACAGAGCGGAACAACATAAATGCACACGAACACCACTGAACCCATCAAACTCACAGACACACCATGCACATACAACATACCATCCATCCCATCCGTCAGCCCCAGTCTCATGAAAGGCATGTCATCCGCACAGCTGCCACACATACAGCAGTCACGCTAAGATACATGCCCATGACCAACCATGTGCCAGAAGTCAATGAAGCGCACGACACACTGTGAGCAACAACACACAACATGGGCCACACCCCCCTGAGCACTGCAGTGATGCACATGGCACAGGGCAGCACGCACACCAAGGAGATGGGACAACTGCAATACGTTGGCTGGCACACAACTATCACTCACTCATAACGATGCGTCCAATGCCATGTCCAGTAATCACAACAGACAGCAAAAATGCAGGCCATGTCAAGCATGCACACACCTCAAACCATGCACTGTCATGCTGCCACAACACATGTCACGTTCGGCACCCATGGCTCACAGCATGTACCCCAAAAGCATATCCCCTCCCAAATGCGAATCTGGGGCATGGCCCCCATGTTGCCATATGCGTTCCTAAGCGTTCCATTTGAACCCCAAAAGCATATTCCCTCCCAAATGCGAATCTGGGGCATGGCCCCCATGTTGCCATATGCGTTCCTAAGCGTTCCATTTGAACCCCAAAAGCATATTCCCTCCCAAATGCGAATCTGGGGCATGGCCCCCATGTTGCCATATGCGTTCCTAAGCGTTCCATTTGAACCCCAAAAGCATATTCCCTCCCAAATGCGAATCTGGGGCATGGCCCCCATGTTGCCATATGCGTTCCTAAGCGTTCCATTTGAACCCCAAAAGCATATTCCCTCCCAAATGCGAATCTGGGGCATGGCCCCCATGTTGCCATATGCGTTCCTAAGCGTCCCATTTGAACCCCAAAAGCATATTCCCTCCCAAATGCGAATCTGGGGCATGGCCCCCATGTTGCCATATGCGTTCCTAAGCGTTCCATTTGAACCCCAAAAGCATATTCCCTCCCAAATGCGAATCTGGGGCATGGCCCCCATGTTGCCATATGCGTTCCTAAGCGTTCCATTTGAACCCCAAAAGCATATTCCCTCCCAAATGCGAATCTGGGGCATGGCCCCCATGTTGCCATATGCGTTCCTAAGCGTCCCATTTGAACCCCAAAAGCATATTCCCTCCCAAATGCGAATCTGGGGCATGGCCCCCATGTTGCCATATGCGTTCCTAAGCGTCCCATCTGAACACCAAAAGCAAAGTACAAACCAGACCCAGGATGGGCCAGGAGCCCGCATACACCAGAGTCACAATAAGTAGGGGCACAGCAACACACCCATCGGCATGGCCAATCCGTCCCATGCCACATGTGCACAGCACACAGTCCCATTGCCAAGCACACACAACTACAGATGCTACAGCCACACACACGCCTCCGGGAAACCCATGTACGAGATTGCACGAACTGTCAATGTCAGACGACAAATACATACTTCGCCAGGTGCAACACAATAACAAATCTCATTCTCTCCACAGGTGACGAACTGCTGGATGCTGGGGATGGAGCCAGCAGCCAGCACAGCCAGCCTACAAGCCCCCAACGAGGACACACGGATCTGGAGGATCTGTCCTCCTCTTCGGACACGGACCACCAAGCAGGCCCATCTGGTGTGGCAGGGCCCAGCCGCTCCCCAGGACCCCTCCTACCCACCAACCCATCATCCAGGGCTGCTGAACATTCCCAGCCCCCTGCTGCCACTGTCGTTGCGGCCACACCCACGGTCATTGTGGCCACTACCACTGCCGCAACCGCCACCATCGCCGCACCGACCACCACCGCCGCCACCACCGCCACGTCTTCGCTGGCACCAGCCCCAGCGCAGGTGGTGGCCCGGCCGACTGGATCCACCCTGGGAGCCACAGCGAGGACCGTGGTGAGCAATGTGGCTAGTGGGCAGGCCGGTGGCAGCAGGACTGGTAGGAGGAGCAGGGTCAGGGAAACGCCAGCCTCCCCTGGGAGCCATGCCCTGCCTCATATGGCCAGAGTCCTTGGGGCCTATGAAGAGGCCCAAGGACAATGGGTCCGGTCTGCTTCGGACACGCGTGAGGTGCTGGGGGTGCTGAGGTCCATGGACGCCCGTATGGGCCAAATCGTGGACCTCATGGGACAGCTGGTGGTGGCGGTGAGGTCACAGCCAGGGACAGCAGCTCCCCTCCGCCACCACCTGCCGGGGCGCAGGGTGGAGCAGCAGTGTCCAGTTCCCCTGCGTCCACAGCCAGTGAGCACACCTCAACCACCAGCATGTCGCAAGCAGGCACCCCCTCGCAAACGTGGAAGGGGCCGTCCGAAGTGGAAACAGATCTCCCGGGAGGACTTCGCACGCTCCAAACGCAAGTGAGGCAGCCAGCCAGCCTTCCGCCAGCCTTCCTTGACCAGCCACTGCATTGACTTGGACTACGATCCCACTCCACACAGCCATCTGGATGGCATGTGTGTGTTGGACTATGGACATAGAACCAGTGGGTACACCCTGATCATCACGCAGCCATGACCGACAGCTCATTGTCACTGCACGCACCACTTTTGTCATCACCTTACACACAATCACATGTCACAGTTCGTAATAAATGCACCTTTTTCACTAACTGCTGTTTGTGCCCTGTGTTTTATTTGTACGGAATACAACGGCCACCTTGGGCGGAAAGGCACCTGATGCGTGGCATGGCAATTGAATCCGGAGGGCCTGTAGGGACCTAGGGGTGGGAGACAGAACAGGAGCACATTCAATGAGTGTGTCACACACCCATCACACAGTACATGTCAACAACTACAAGCAATGTACACACATCGCACAGAGCAATAGGGCACAATGCCACAGCCACCAACAGTGGCATACTACCCTGGCCATGGAGCGTTGACACACAGCACGCAGTGAACAAACGGCCACCCTGACACAGCACACACACACCTGCACAGATACAGCCACATCAGCCGTCGTACATGGACACTCACCGTCAAGTGAAGTAGCGGGCGATGAGCTGCTGCCGCACATTACCAGCTTCCTCCTCTCCGCTGTCCTCCTCACTCGAGCTGTCCTGGTCTGCGGGCTGGGGCCCTGGTTGATCTCCGTCATCCACGATGAGGGGGATCTGCTTCCGAATGGCCAGATTGTGCAGCATGCAGCACGCCACCACTATCTGGCACACCTTCTGTGGGGAGTACGCCAGCGCACCCCCGGTGCGGTCCAGGCACCTGTACCTGGACTTGAGGAGGCCAAAGGTACGCTCGACCACACGTCTGGTCCTCCCATGTGCCTCATTGTAGCGATCGTCTGCTGGGGTGCGAGGATTCCTCAATGGACTGAGCAGCCATGCCCCATTCGGGTACGCAGAGTCACCTGGGTGTGAGGGACACAGAGAACCGTTGCAATTCCAACTGGACAGGGGACAGCATCGCACAACCAGCACGCTACACCACTCCACATACTCACCGACAATACAGGCACGATCCTGTTGCATATTGGACATCAGTCGTGGCAAGATGCTGTTGCGCATTATGTGTGCGTCATGGGCCGAGCCTGGGAACTTTGCACACACGTGGGTGATCACCATGTCCGCAAGGCACACCACTTGCACATTCAGGGAGTGCGTGTGCTTCCTGTTGCGGTACAGGTGCTCAGTGGCCTGTGGTGGAACAAGGCCGACATGTGTGCAGTCAATGGCTCCAACGACGTGTGGGATTCTGCCAAGGGCATAGAATGCACCCTTCACTGCCGCCAATTCACGAGCCCTGGGGTAGCGGATGTACCTGTTTCGGTACAGCATCATGGCTGCCAGTACATCCCTCAGCACCTTGCTGAACATGGGCTGGGACATCCCTCCTCCAATGCCCACTGTGTGCTGGAATGACCCAGTGGCGAAGAAGTGCATGGCGGCCATCACCTTAGCCGTGGGGGTGACAGCAGTCGGATACACCCTGCGGGGACGGAGATGGGGTTCTAACATGGCACACAGTCGATGCAGGGTTGGCCTGTCCAGCCGAAACTTCCTAATAACCTCTGTATCGTCCATGTCCGCCAGCAATTGGTATGGGCGGTCAATGTTCGGTCTCCGCCTAGGGACAATGGCAGAGGACACATGTCAAAGCAACACGACACATAGCAATTTCGCATACACATCACTGACATGACTGAGCAAGCACATGAGCCACAGCCCAGCTGTCAAGCTGGGACGGCACGGCCACAATACACTTACACAGGTCTCCCAACAATGGCAATGGCTAGTGATACAAACCACTGCCATGTGCATGCACATGGGGATCTAGGCCCCAATGACTTGCGGGGCGTGCTGATGGGGACTGACTGCATATCCGTCAAGCGGCAACGCCACGGCAACATGAATGTCTGCTGAGCATGGAACTGCTTCCGCGGCTGGATGAGTATGGCACACGACGACGACGATGTGGGCACAGGCTGAGCGGCCAAAACAAGTGGGACCTGTGGCACGAGGGGATATGAGACAGTAGTAGGTGTCAGCACTGCACCCTATGTACAGCACTGTACGGATCACACCTCCCGAAACATTGACAGGTGTCCACATTGACAGCCCCATGCCAAGACGGCTGTGTGCTTGCAGTCACACGTCACAGGTGAGAGGTTACATTGCACGTGCCAGGTGGCAGACGTACATAGTGGGAGCTGGCATGTGTGTGCATGTGTCTCCTGTTCAGGATCCACCAGATGGGCGCTGACTCTGTACTGACCATTGGACACAGCATGTTCCGTGGAAGGCTTGTGTGTGTGGGATGGTGGCACTGGATGTGCCTCCGTTGGGTGAGGGGCCATGCACAGGGCGGGTACGTCGATGATTGCGCATTGTTGGTCACGGTGGGTGCACCAACTGAAGATGTGTTGCCCTGTGTTCAATTCCTATGTCCGCATGATGATGGACTGTAGATGTGGGCAGACTACACATTGGTCGATGTGCTGTCTATATGCATGTGCCTTCACACCAGGCACAGCTGCCCCTGCACATGTGACCCCTGCTGGACTCGCTGCTGGGTCTGTGGAGCTGATGCACCTTCTGCGCGTGGGGCGGACAGCTCTCCTCACTTCCCTCATTGCGCATGTCATGACTTTGCCGCAGGTGACATGGATCATGGAGGGCCCACATGTACGCGTGGGTAGGCTACACATGATTGTACACTGGTCGCCACCCCCAGTCAGTGTTTCGAATGGGAAGGTTGTCGTGCTGGTGGTATGTTCGATGTGGCGGATGGGCGGGCCTAGGTGCGGGCTTACATTCCGGACATGGGGGGTAGTTGGATTGGCGACTAGTTGCAGTACACACGGGACACGTCTCTTCCTTTCCACATCTGGGTCATCCCTTGTACTTACTGACAGTGATACAGTCATCTTCGCCCCAGCCCTCATGTCCTCCCCTCGCTCCCCCAATATGCATGCTCACCTGCGAGGCTAGCGCCTGCACAGGCAGCCCCAAGCTCGCACCAGAGAGGGCAAGGAGTGTATGTGTGGGTCCAGTTGCACGAGTGGGCTGTCTCAGGGTATGATGTGTGGCGGGACGCCGTCCACCTGCGTGGTGCCCCAAATGGAGACCCGGCCTGCATGGACTATGCATCACAGTCTTCGCCTTCCGGATCCGCCACCTGCGACACCCAGTGGCTGTGGCTGCCCTTGCGGCCAGGCCGCGTCCGTCTGCGGCTGATGGCCCACACATTCACTCTTTGGCCTCTCTGGGGAGGGCTCGGGGTGGTGGCGCACGCGCTTGCACTTAGTCGCAATGGCATGTGGCGTGGTTGGTATGATGGGCAATGGATGGGATGGTGCGAGCCACCTCCCGTGACGTCAGTGCTGCTCGTGCTGTGGTGCGTCCCCCTACACTTCCATCTGACTTGTGCCATGCTAGACGTTGAGGTTCTATTGCCTGCGTGATATGACCAGGAGGAGCGCGAGGAGACCTCTCACACACCATGCTCCACTGCCATCCCGTGCCCTGTATCGCCTGTGCGGATTGACTATGTTGGGGTTACACCTGGTCGACTGGGGCTGTGTGTGCCTTGTCAAGGGGCATGGCGGGCGCACAACAGGATCCAGCTTGTCCACAGAGGGTGGGCTGAGGTGCGCCTGGTACCGCTTTGTACGTGTGCCCGGCTGCTGTGCACACACGTGTTCACTCCCCCCGACAGGTGTCCTCTCACAATGCCCAGGGAAGCGGTGGTGTACTGTTCATGACCCCTCCCAACACGGCGTGCTCCAACTTGGCATGTGCGCATCTACCCGTCGCACCCACCCACCTGAGCACTGCGTCCATACGACTTCACACGACACATGTGTGTCTTCCACAGTAGTGCTACTCATTTGCGTTGACATCCAATACCAGTGGACTGCATGGTCATGTCACGACTGCCGTGTACTTCACATACTCTCATCCTCTCTCATTCGTACTTGTGAAATGAGTCAGCGGAGACAGTTTTGGTTTCAAACATTATATTGAGTCTTCTGTCCTCTGTGATGCAGTATAGTGGACACTACTGGCAGCGGAATACATGTTGAGGATATACTGAGCATGATTGCAAATGGGATAGGGTGTGGGGTTACATGTGATTGGCTGTTGCATGTGGGATGTGGGCTTCAGAGTGACATCTGCTTGGCCAAGGCTGTGCTAATGTACATTTACGTATGGCTGCGGAGCTGCGGACTTTGACACAGACGGTATACATGTAGCCTACCAGACCGCTTGGCATCATGGGCACAGTCCATCTCAGTTCCATGTGACAGGTTTGCTGCGGTTGTTCCTCATGCACGCGTGCATGTGAGATGACATCAGGGCATGTGCTTGCGTGCATGCAGCGGCGTGCCACTTGTTGTTGCACTGTGGTGGTTACTGGACATGTCACAGTCACTGGGGTCGTGTTGTTGTTGTATGCACTTGTCGTCCATGCAAAGGTCCTGGTATGGGATTCCCGGGGCGGGGGTGGGAGGGGTGCAGCACCCACAGACTCCAGGCGACCTATTCATGTCCACTGAGCGGTGTGTGTGTCCATGGGCGCTGGATCCATGTCGTGTCCTGGTTGTCCGTGCAGTTCCGTCCATGTGGGTGCGATACACAGAGCCCATGCCACTGCCTCCCACGATGCATGCGGTGTTCCTGGATGTGATGGGGAACAGTGTGCATGTCCCGGTCATATCCGATGTCATGGCGATGTCGTTGATGGTGTGGTTACAGTTGCCGGTCGTTTGGTATGGCTGTTGTGGTGGTGACTGGCCAGTCCGTGCGGAAGCTAAGCATGGGTGCGGGGTTGGACATCATAGGTCACTCGGGGAACCTGCGTTGTGGTCCGACGAATTGACAGGTTGTCAGGTATGCGATGCCGTCCAGCAGGGCTTCCATGTCATTGGTGGTGTACATGTTTGCCAGCCAATGTAGCGGATGGTGGCTGTCAAGGTGTTGTTCGTAAGTTGTCCCTTGGAGGACCATGATGGGGCATGCTGGGTGACATTCGATGTAGCTGTTCTCGATGATCCGTCGTGTGGAGGCACAGTGGTCCCATTTCAGTGCGGGTGCGATGTTGGCCACATACGCCATGCCCCCATAGGCAGAGCAGGCCCTGTCGTGTGCGTCCAGAGGGAGGAGTAGTGGTAGCAGGTCCGCCTTCAGACATGCCGGGTTGGAGAGGCATATCTCGACGGGATGCTGGTAGGGACACCTCCGACAGTAGAAGACGGGCATGACGCAGCTGAACAATGTGATGCGGTAAGTCAGTCGGTAACTTACGTTCAGCAGGGACAGGAGATCGCATCCCAATGTATGGAACAGGTTGGTTTTGTACAGCTTGAGCTGTTCGGCGTAGTTGGGTAGGTGTGTTGCGGTTGCCATTTCGCAGCGGTTCGTTGAGGTGGCGTGCTCCGGCTGTGTGTGCAGTCTGCAATGTGCACGCTCCGAGGTTGCTGTGAGCTCTGTGTAGTCGTAGGGAGACAGGACTTGTGTTCTGTTGGCTTGTTTGGAGGACACGGGCCCTCTTCCCACATGCTTCTCAGACAGTTCAAGGTCAGTGCTGTGTGACTCCTTCCAATTAACTTGCATGTGGCCAACATGGGGGAGTGTTTTCTTCTTTCTTCCCCGTCCGTTGTGTGCTTCTGTGATATGCGCTATCTGCCCTGTGGTCGGTCTCCTCGGCATGCCTGTGTTGGTCTATTCTTGGACAATGGCTGTATTCACCGGCTTCTGTCGTAGGGCTGTGGTTTCGGAGTTGGAATGGAAGGTCATTCAGTGCTGTCTGCTCTCCCTTGTGTGGGCGGCAGGCTGCCTTTCCGCTCTGCGTTGGGCCTTGTGTGTGAATGTTATTCTTGGGCCACCTGTTGTCGGTCCCCGGGCTCTTTGGTGTTCCGTTTTATATGTCTTGTTCATATGTGCAGGGTGGTATGGATGTTTCTGTGTGGTACTGGCGTTCCTCTTCCCGAAGGGGCCCTGCTTCTCCTAGTTGGTGTTGCCGCCGCTGTGTGCTTCGCCATGTTTGTTACACTGGGGTGTGTCCTGCTGTTGCGTGTCTTCACTGACATGTGTGCGTCGGTTGTGTGGCGTTGGGTGTTGTCCGTGAATTGGGCATTGGGGACATGTCTGTGGCAGGCCTGTCACATGTCATGTGCGTTCGGGGTGGGGCTGATGTGTGTGCTGCTTGGTTGTGTCCCTGTGTCTGTGTGCGACGCATGCATGGCGCTGCGGTTGGCCTCTGCGTTGTGCGCATGTGTGGCGGCGTCATCGGCGCTTTGGGGCCGTGACGGGGTGGTTGGTTCCTAGTCCCAGGTGGTGTGTACACATGTGTTCCGCGATGTTACGATTTGGCCTGTGTGTCATATGTGGATGCAATGGTGGATGTGTAGTGTACACGCGCTGGTGGGGGGTTGTCCGCTTTTTCCGCCCTTGCACTGTGTGCGCTGTTTGCGTGCACTTGTTGTGTGTGTGCCTACCTGCGTCTCCGCGGTACGTTGCGTCCTTGGTGGTGCATCAGCAGAAGCATGGGGAGGGCCTGCAGTGCTGGATTCATGCTCGGGGTGCCGCTTCTTCGTTGTCCGTGCTCGGCATCCGTGTTACCGCTTCGGTTTCTCGTACGGTATCTCTTGGCCATGGGAGCCGTTTGTTTGCGACATCGTAATTTATGCGCCGGGCGGGACGTGTTTCGTCGGACGGTGTGTGTCAGTTAGGCTGCGCCGCTACGTGTACGGGCGCACTTTGATGGCGGACGGTGTTGCTGGCTTGCCGGCGGTGTTTGGCCTACTTTTCGCATCGTAATTGGACGGGCGTGTGGACTGCTGCGTGCCGGCGGTAACTGGTGCTTTTTGCATCCGCCAGCACGGCGGTGGTGCTTCCGCCCGCCATCGTAATGGGCCCCTTATATTGGGTATCCCCAACCAGATAAAGAAAGAGTTACCATTGTAGGTTTTGTGTGCAGATGCAAATCTCTTTCTACCGTGGTCTTTACCGCATGGTCAAATCTAAAACTATCACTTAAAGCAAGCAGCAACCATTTTGTTTTAATTTACAAGTGACATTAAGCCTGCCTTTCCTTAAATTAATAATACACAATAATACATATTAAATAAATAATACACAAATTTCACTTACCCATTGTCTGCTCTAGTGCCTTATGCTGATAGGCAATAAATACTATAGAAATATTCACATATAAAGATAACTGTGGGACAAAAGCTGCTCTCAAGCACGGAACGTAAACATTTGCAATGATACCCATGTACATGTGAAACACTGTAACAAATTAGGCCACAATCTATTGCAAAAATGATATACGAACTAGCTCGATTGTTACAGTATTTAGAGTTAAATCTTTCCCCAGGTAATGTCAATTTTTAATTTGTTCACAGGCTTCTCATTCTTCGGTACAGTAGTAAGAAAAGTATTTTGGAGTCAGTAGAAACTTAACCGGGAGCAATCAATGCCCCCGGGAAGGACCATGGTTCGGTCCATCATCATTAATTTTAGCCTCTGGCAAAGTAGAGGCTGTCGGTGAGTGTAATGACAGGGTGCAGAAATGTGCAGGTGGAAGCTCTCTGGGCTGTGCTGAAACATCCTGAAGGCGAAAATAATCAATCCCAGAGGACAAATAACAGCTCTGCTGCGTAAGTCTTGACATGGATGTGCTAACACTGGACTGGCATTTACAATTGTACTTTTACTTTTTTGTAACTTAACCCGTTTCTGTTTACTTGTTGTCAAGGGTCTGTGCAGATCAGAAATACGTGTGCAAAATGAGATCTTAATATTTCTGTTGTGCCATGCCCAAACTGGTGGCAGGTTACACTAAAGTTGCTGTTGACTGCATCTCCTATCGGACGGTTGCACCAGGTGTAAAGTCAGTATTTTAAATTAGTATTCCACTTTTAGTGGTTTAAGCAATTTGATACGTAAACTAAATTCATTTTATCACAAAAATAAGCCCATTGGTTTGTGTTCCTATTTTGAAAGGGCTAAGACCTGAGATGTGAAAAATAAGCAATGAAAAATACTGAGTATTCTTAAAAACATACCTATTAGCCCTCTGTTTGCTTTAATAATAATTTCGAAATACTGCACACAGCTTCCAAATACCTGTCAAGTTATTTTTTCACGTGTTTGATCTTTTAGATATATATTTCAAAAGGGAAAATACTGGTATGGAAATAATAAAACAGGCCAGGCCGTTAGAATGTTGGCCAGTAAATCATGCAAAATGGCAAAGCCTCCAGTTCTGTATCGTCAGATTTAGAGATGTTTTAAGGCATGGGCAAGGTGGGCTCTGGCCCAGGGACCCAGCCTTTTAGGCGCCCTCCTCCCCCCCCATGAAGCCAGATCTGCTCTGCAGAGAGTCTTGCCCTGATGGCCTTGAATAATTCTCAATTTGGTTTAAATACTGTTCTTATTAATTTATTTTTAATGTGGACGATGTGTGAGAGTCTATTACAGACATTTTGCAGAGAAACGTGCTGTTTGTTTCATGCAACATCCATAAAAAAGATTCTCTTAGATCAAAACAGGACCTATATATGAGAACTAGGGGGGGCATCACGGAGATTATTTGCAGCAATATTAGTGAGCTGCTGAATTCACTATCCCTGAATATTAGATGTAAACATTTAGAATTTGGGCGAGAGTGCCTTTGCATTCTAAGTGACCTGGCCAAATAGGGCATAAAAGAGCTGAAACTGGATCATAAATTCTAAGCTGTTCCTAAAAAGGGCTCCCAAAATACATTTGACTCAGGCCCCCAAAATCCTTTAGATGCCCCTGATCAGATTGGCTTTAACAGGAATGTTAGACTTGGCATCTTTGGTGTGGTTTCCCCTGACGTTTTGCCTCTACCTCCTGTATTTTTGATGCTGTGTTGGATTTCGTTTTTGCTGGCTTAGATGTTTTTGGCACTTTACCACTGCTAATCAGTGTCAAAGTGCAAGTGCTCCCTGTGTAAATTGTTATTATGATTGGCTGTCCAGGACTGGCATATTTGATTTAATGGTAAGCCCCTAGTAAAGTTCACTGAGGGTGCCAGACCTGTAAATCAACTGCTACTAGTGGGCCTGCAGCACTGATTGTGCAACCCAGCTAAGTAGCCCTGTAAATGTATCTCAGACCTGCCACTGCAGTCTCTGTGAGCAGTTTAAACTGCCATGTCGACCTGGCAAGTGCACCCACTTGCCAGGCCCTAACCTTCCCTGTTCTTACACATAAGACACCCCTCAGGTAGGCCCAAGGTACCCCCATGGGCAGGGTGCAGTGTTTGTGAAAGGTAGGACATGTACTGGTGTGTGTGACATGCCCTGATAGTGAAATACTGCTAAGCTGTCCCGTAGGATAGCATGGGAGATAATTTGTAACATCTTACAAGTATAACATCCCATGGGGACAAGATAGAGGAATACAGTTTAGGCTCTCTGAACTCAGAATTTAATAACACATCTTTTAGTACAGATGGTTTTTAAATTGTGTGTTTGAAAATGCCACTTTTAGAAAGTAGGCATTTTCTTGTTTAACCATTCTGTGTACCTCTGCCTGTTTGTGGATTGACTGTCTGGTGTGGGAGTGACAGGGGCTGGGGATGTGCATTCACTGTAGACAGCCACGGGGGTGCCTGGCCCTTCCTGGAGGACTCAGGGCTGAGCTGAATAGACCTTGGCTGCATTTAGAGTAGTGGGAGGAGTTTTCCTTGCACCTGAATAGGTCCTTTCTCCCTTGCACTATGCTGTCTCCACCCCCTGTGGTCATACTGTACCAATGAGGACTGAACTGGTTTGGACTGGGATCAGAGGCCCTGACCACAAGAGAACAAAGACAAAATGAGATATAAGTAGTGGACCTTAAACCCCAGAACTTTAGATCACTTCTGGACTCAAGAGGAACCTTTGCCAAGGAGAAGAGCTGGAGAGCTGTGAGGACTGCCCCTTTGCTGTGTGGGGTTGACCTGCAGTTGCTGCTTCTGCCAAGGAAAGGACAAAGACTGGAACTTTGCTGAGAAATATGCTTGAAGAAGAATCTCCAAGGGCTTGTGTGTGCTGGCCTCCTGTTCTGAAGTCTCAGGGACACAAAGACTTCATCCCCAGCTCCCCTGAACTGTACTGCTGAGAGTTCTGACCTTCCAGGAGGTGCCTGTTCCAGTTTTGGGCTCTGGAGGTTGTTCCTGTTATTGGGAGTTGGAAGAAACCTAAGAGAAGGAAGAAAAACAATCTCTGACGCTGTCAGTGATGCTGCCATGACACTGCGACCTGCACTGAGGCCAAGGGCACCGCTAGTGAAGTGCACAACGCACCGCCCTGCCGCACCGCAGCTTCGACGCCTTTAGATGCCATCCAACGCCTACAGTTATCGGGCTTCCCGACGCCAGCGCTCGCACTGACTACATCACTGCCAGCGCCTGCATCCAGTTATGTGTTGCCGATAACTGCCGAGAGTGACTCCACGAACTCGCTGACTTCGCAACGCCTCACCGGAACTGATGCCTCACCACTGACGCAACCGACTACCCCTGTTCTGGATTTGACGCGTCGCCTCCTGGCGTGCAAGACACCTCGCCTCCCCCGTGGCAGCCAGAGAGCCGGCCTCGACCTCAGCACCAACGCCTCACCTCCACCACGCCATGCATCATCATAGACTTCGTTTTCCAAGGTACTCCTTGTTTGGCGGTCCGTGTGACTCCGTTCCCAACGACGTGCACCTTGTGGTTGGCGCCGTACTTCGGATTTATTGCTGTCACGACTTTGTAATAGCCCCAGGTGGAGCTATTTGTTTTCTACAAAAATTATTTTTTAAATAACTGTTTTTGTTAACTGTTGTGCTTTTTGTATGCTGGATTTTTGTTTTTGGTCTTGCTGAGTTTAGATAAAGATACTTTACTTTTCTAAACTGGAGTGGTGTCCATTTGTGGTGTTATCACTGTGTTACTGTGTGTTTTGAGTACAAATACTTTACATATTGCCTTTGGGATAAGCCTGTCTGCTCGTGCCAAGCTACTAAGGGGGTGAGCAGGGGTTATCTGAAGTGTGTTTCCCTCTTACCCTGACTAGAATAAAGGGTCCCAACTTGGACAAAGGCTCAGACCCCCAATTCTAACAGGGAACACACTCAATAACAGCAAATTCTTTTTATGTCATTTAAATAACACATCTGATTTAATACTCACCATAGTCTGTTGCAGATCATGTTGTAGTTTTTTTGTTTGTATTCAGGCATTGCAAGTAATGGGAGAACTGGGAGTGTGTAAGTGGGAGACAGACAAGCACTTTTAAAACACAAAGAAATATGACTTTTTTTCTCCAGCGGTAAAACATTGGTTAGTTCACGTGATATAAAAAAAAACTACATAAGTTGTTAAAATGGGGCCTAATAAACTGTACCCTCAGGGGCATACTGCAACCCAATAGTCTAAGCCTGGGGAAATGCAGTTGAGTCTCTTGACGAAGAAGGAGGTGTTGTCATAAACATCTCCGCAAGTTGAAGGAGTTACAACCATTGCAGTAGCAAAAGAGGCAGAGTATTACAAGGTTTTGCAGAGGTGGATCAGCAGCCTGAGACCCACAGCCAGGAAATATGGAAGGATTGGCAGGTGACAGTCACAGAAAGGACGGATGAGGCTGGAGTCTGGGCTCCTTGCAAATGAGACAGCTTCAAAAATAATTGTCAAATGCCGCGACACTCCATGCAACGATAAAGTGTGATGTTTTACCTACGTGAATATGTAGGTGGAACTCAAAAGGCACTGAGAAAAGTGTCCCATAATTTACATAGACTGCTACATCCATTGCATATAAAGCTATAAGGCAGAATATGGAAAGCTCACAGGACAAAATCGACATACATACATTTTGCCCGAAGCAGCCGACGATTGTCGTCACTTAAATGTCACACAAACAGCAAAAATAGAGCAAATAGTTTTACCGTTGTGAACCAGTGAAACGTTTCTGTGATGCCGCCGTGGTGTTCATTTGCAATCTCATGAATATGGGCCATCATCGTTTTAAGTGCAAGAGACAGAAGTGTGGGGTCAGATACCCTATCCTACGATGTCACGTGCTGAAGCCCTGGGCACTATAAACAGCAGGAAACTATCCTATGTGGTTTGAGGTACTATTGCCGAAGGAAAGATGGAGCAGTCTGAAATATAAAACTTTTGGTACCCCTAAAAAGTACAGTACTGGATTTAAAAAGCAAGTTGTGCAATGAGTAGCTTGTGAGCTACTGGTAGCTCTCTAGCAACGAGTAAGTAGCTCTCCTGTGTGTAGCCCTGACTACTAAATTAGACGCTTTTTCTTGGTTGAATTAATATATGCATACTGAATTTGAAAAGTATGTGTTTAAGATTAAAACGTGTGTTTTTCAGAACTCTAAAGCATATGTTTGAATGAAAATAAAATTAAAGCTGATATTTGAGTGATAAATTAGGCAGCGTTAGGATCCAGGAGCATTGCAGTTATGTGTGTTATCTTTTATCCACCTAAACGCCTTCGAAATTGATAAAGCCTTTTTCTACATTACTGCAGTCAAACCTGTCTAATGCACTGAAGTGATCTCTGCAGAAAAACTGGCATGGCATGGCCACTTATGTAATCTTGTATGATGTGGTCACTAGTACAACACTCATAATTTCAGGTGCCTGGGATTATTTTCATTGAACATAAGTAGCTCTTATTACAGAAAAGGTTGAATACCCCAGGGTTCTAAAGCCAGGGCTAAGAGGTAGTTGCCAGTTTAAGCATTAATGACCATAAATGGAACCCACTACTAATTTGGCATCACCTATGCATAGTTTGTCTAGACTATTGACCCCTTATTCTGTCTCCAGCGTTTTGAATGCCACAAAGATTCTTCTTGCTGCAGCTAATATGGCAACATTGTTCCACTCTGTCCCTCTTGATGGGTATGCTTCTTGCAACAGCAGATGGGTTTCTTGGATAAGGGCCACACATATTTTACAAGGTTTCAGATAATGGACACTTCACACCATAGATATTAAGTGTGGCAATGGCGACCCTGTAAATATGCATAAGATTCCATCACTGTTTAATGATACAAGTTGTACAATCGTTGCGTGGTGCATGGACAATTGCACATGTTAAATTGCCCCACTCCCAGCTCGTGTAGGTTTTGGGTAATGTGCACATGGTTATTAAAAAAGAAAACTACAAAACAGAGTGTGGTACTGTGAACTATCGCCATGTTAAACATAAGAATCGAAATTAAATGAATCAGAACAAATTAGGAGTTGATTAAATACTCTGAGCAAATGTAAATGCAGTGGTGATTTCTTTCTTTAGTCCCATTAAACGTAGTGCACAAAATTTGCCAGCGCTAAGTAGGGCTTCTATATTTTGCACAGCAACAACCTGCAGAGGCACATCTATATGGGCTAAGGGGCCATGCCCCCACCTTTATCCAGGAAAGAAGAGTGTCTGTCAGGCTGAACAAAGGTCACCCTGACAGATACTCTTCTTGTTCAGGTTAGGCAGGCAGGACCTAGACATGCGCTAAATGTGCAGGCTTCCGGCTGCATGAGCTGAACTTTGCTAGGCTGAGGATTTTACAACTCTGTGGGCGGGACCTTCTCAGGCAGGCAAAAGTGCCTCAAGGCCTTCTCCCTCCTGACAACAGGGATATTCACTGATTGCCTGGGGCCTGGGCACTTCAGATTCAAGCCCTGAAGTGCCCAGGGCCAATCAGTGACACCTCATTACAGAGTGGAGTGGGGTCACCAGTCTGACTGACCCCATTCCAACCCTCCTTGGATCTCCGAGGCTTCCCACTCGGAGAGCTGCAGTTAAGGTAAGTTGTATGTGTTTTTTTTAATGTTTGGTGCATGCGTGTGTGTATGTATGAATGTATGTGTATTTTTTAGTGAGTGTTGTGAATGGGGGTGTGAGCATGTGTGAATGCATGGGTGTGAGTGAGATGTATCTGTGCATGTGTGGACCTCCTCACTGGCAACAACTACTTACATTTTATTTTATAGTAAATCACTTGAAGTGGAATTCATACAACAATCACACTGTAGCATACACTTTATTATTATTATTATGCTTATGTGCAACTCTTTTATGGATTTAACAGCAAAACATTGGCTGTTTAATTTGTAAAAGAGTCATACTTCAGCACTTTGTTTATTTTATTTTTGCATTTTTATATACATTTAACTCAGCCCGAGGGATTGGCACGTTTAATAGGAGTCCCAGATTACCTCACACAAGGTCAGATTATTTTTTATTTCAGGCACCGGGAGATTAAGTGATTTGCCCATAATCACACAACGTTGAACCAACACGGGGGTCGGGTTCCCAAATTCTAAAGTAAGGAGATCCGGCAACGAGGCCATATCTCCACACAAATTACAAACTCAGAATTGATGAAGTTGACTTTGGCTGCAACATTACTTCAAAGAATTGTTGGCGTGCAAATTCGGCACACCCTCTTTGTTTCTGCTGCAATTGTTGCTGTGTGCAAACAGGTGCCTACATTATGCAATACAGACCATGATGTTTGTGAATTTCATCCAAATGGGGATAGTCACCTACCATTAGAGAAGATTGGTGATACCTATTTTTTTTTCAACATTGAGACTAAGTGCAGCTGAACTAGTTCACATGCACTTGTCAAACGTTATCAAAGCTACTGCAGGAACATCCATCTTTTTGCATTGTTCCTCCATTTTTCAATTGATGACTGGCATATTTGGACCTCTGGACCTTGAAACGCTATTTGCCAACTGCTTGCTACATCTGTTCTACCCTTCAGTCACTTGACAGCAAACGGCAAGACATATATGAGTTTCAGGTAATTTCCCAGTAAACAGTGCAAAGCCTATGCTCTGAAATAAATGTCAAATGCCACATATGGGACTCAGTGTGGCCTTTCCCTACCCAAAAGAGGATTTTTAAAAACATTGGCGAGTACAGATAAGCAGACCAGGGCACGGGGTCCAAGCTGCATTGTTAACGTGTCACACTGAACAGACTCAGATTCAACATATAGAATAAACAGTTGGAAATACTTAAGTCTTCCTCTGACATTAAATAAGTAAACTGAAAAGTGTGACTTGGCGAGTTGTAGATTCATGAGAAGTGGAACATGCATGTTTTGCTCATTTACATATTCTTGCAGTATTAAAGATACAAAGTACTGTTTACAGGATAGATTGTAGCATCTTTCAAACAAGGGCTGCACTATGTTTAAAAAGCATATTTTTATCCGAAATTACGAATAAGCTCAAAAATTCATGCTTGCAAAATATTACTTATTAGTGAAAATTTAATTCAGTGCTAAAATTAGAATTTTAGCAAAAATGTCACAAAACATATTCCTGTGAACTTTGTTCTTTTCACCACAATGACTTGCGGTTACTAAACCATTCCATATAGCCCAGGGTTCCTCTTGCAGTGACTGTGTCAAGATTTCCCATGGCCTAAGGCTCTGTCCAGTAAGGTGTTAAGTACCATCGATAATCCCTTCAAAGGGATGGCACTGGCTCTATTAGTTCAGGATCACCTGTTATGAGCTCACTGTCAAAGAAGATAAGAGAAGCTCAAACTGCAGGTAAACACCACCCATGTACTTATGGTATACGTGTGAGGGGAAATGGAGAAGAGGGAAGAGTTGGGGCAGCAGTACCACAAAAAGGCAGGTGGGCCTTCTGACGTCCTCACTCACATATCAAAGATGGAACACAGTGGTAAAAGGTCTTTGATGTGGGACTTCCCATGGACAAACAGGCTCCTTGCTAGTGGGAGTGGTGTCAATAGTTAAGGTAATGAGTTCGAGGGGGTTTCTCTTTAATGAGCAAGGCCATTGGAGTGCTTCGGGAGTCCAAACAGCTAAGCAGGCCTTAACCCCCTCTCCCCTCTTAGAATACTGCTTGCTGTGATAGCTTTAGCAATGAAGCAAAGGTAGTGTTAGGAAGTAGACTGGGGAGGACATTGAGTTAGGCTTAAAGGTCATCGGCAAACACTGCAAGTTTGCTGCTATAAAAGGATCTCGACTTTGGAATCAGAATGCTGCTGGAACTGAACCAGAAGAAGACCTGAAGAGACTGGGGAGATATATGCTTGATATCTGAGAAAGGACTGGGACATGAAATCCTACTTCCTCTTGAATCTCCAGACTTGAAAGTTTTTCTTCATGGTCAGGGGCCCCAAATTGTTCACCTTTGTGAGAGCTGAAACACTGCTCATATCCACACTGGGGCCACTCTCCCCTCCCAAGTGTCAATTTAGTTACCTACAACTACCTTCATCACTGTGTTGTAATTCCTTTTATGACCCGTTTAAATTTCTTTTACATTACTTGCATCTGCTTCACCCGTCCTCCTCTTTAGGTGAAGGGGGTTCTGACATTTGTGGTGATGGCCCAGCATTCTCCAGACTGATTAGAATGTAACTGAGAAAGTCCCAAATATTTTTGGGCTCCTTGAAATTTCTTGATCTTCCCTTTCCCTTTTGCATATGTTATCAATGTCCTGGTTCATCCTGGGAAGACAAATCTCATTTCTCAATTCAGTATTTCATAAATCCACTCTAAAAATATCTTCATTTTGTTCCTCATTTTATTCAAGAGATCAGTTAACAAAATACTAGTATGGCCCTAAAATTATATTAGCACATATTTGCTTGTCAACATGTGAGAATAATCTGCTATGTATATGCTTATAAAAACAAATAAATAAGTCTGAGGGGCTCGTTTAGAGATAGGCAAGTGGCATGCCACCCACCAGGGTAATAGATAACCTGCCTCTGTCCCCATTGTGAATGCCCTCCTTCCATATGTAGGTATCCCCACCAAACTGGCAGGATCTCTCTGATTAAATTGCATTCACTGGTGTGGTGACTACACTTTCATCACCATTTAATTCTGAGCAGGCTGTCATGTGTATCTCTTGTTGTGGATGTCTCTCTCACAGGCCGTCCATTTACATACCAGGAATCACTTCAGGGTAAAAAATACCTTTACTCTTTGGAAAGACTTATTGTGGAAAGCAATCAACAGAGGCAGCCACAGAGAGTCTGGATGCAGCTTGAACAAAGACTCGAGTCATAAATGCCTTCTTGAATGGGCTGCGACCGCCATGATGGAGCAGTGTCTTGAACCAAGGGCCAGCCTGAGAATATGTGGAACTACAAAACAACTGAAAGACCCTGGAGAGACTGAACAACTCTCCACTGAGATCAATGACATGGGAGGGAAACAGAGGAAAGGTGGCTGGGGGCTCCACACCATCGACCTCATTCCAACAAACATTGGCTGGCTAACACCATTAAAGTTACCTGACAGGGAGCGACACAACCAGCACAGAGTGAGCCACTGATGGACTAGATCTATATTAACCGAGGTGGGTCCCATGGTAAGGCACTGTTGCAGAGAAAGTCTCTTTCATATCTTTTAAAAAACAAATGACAGAATTGTTATAGGGGTGCCATCCCACACCACATGTTCACAGAAACAAGGAAGATCAGCACACTGCCTAGTCAGAACCCGGCTATAATGAGTGAGGGACAATGACATACAGCAGAGGGGGCAAGTCGGTGTCTTAGGGCCCACATCAATATAAAGTAAGCTCCCGGACCCTTGTAGAGAATAAAAACACAGTACTCACTGAACAAGGAGGAATGCCAGAAGAGTTTCAAAACCCTAACACAGGGATAACGGCTGGTCTTTCTCGAGGGCACCACTGGCTCATTCTTGGAGCCTATCTGGATGAGTATTAAGAATGAAGCACATCTGTGGCAAAAACCGAACAGAACAGCTAGCCCAAATACCCTGAGAGAGAGACTGATCACGTTTTCTGTGGGGGAGCCACCCATCTCTAGTAAACACTTCATAACATGTGCAAGAAGTACCTAACCACTCCTAAGTGCATTGATGATGCCCGGAGGATGAAAGGCCTACAATTTAAGTGTAGCTCAATTAAAAGAGTCTGGAGTCCAAGAACGAGAGAGACAGAGTGAACATTAGTCAATGGTGGCCTGTGTCAGCCATATAGACTTAGGCCCCCATTTTGTGCCACTCTCTTGGGCGCATATGATGGTGTTTTGAATATAAGCACAAAATAGCAAGTATACCAGACTTCTCAGTGGTAGCAGAGTCACACGAGGAGCACCGAGAGATGTCATCAAATAGAGCTAGATGGGACACTTCCATCAAGGAGATGCTGTCTGCCAAGGGGAAAAAGTGTGCAAAGGTGAGAGAGTGATGACCTCAGCTAGGCCATCACCCAATGGGGAAGAAAGATCCAGAAAGCTGTTCTTGATTTGGGGACAAGAGTTGATGAACTGGAATGTACAGTCGACAATCGATGTAGGAAGTTACATCATGTGTAGTTCAGGTTGGTGAGTCTGGAAGTATAATAGGTGGAACTAGCTCTCAAGCAAGAGGACCTTAAGAATATATCCAGGGGAAAAAATAAGAGAACCAAGGGTGCAGAACGGTTAGATGCTAGTGCAAATTAAACAATTCATTCATCATGTATGAAATGGACCAGAGGGTCACATCAGGATTGCTAGAGAGCATTATGTATCGCCACCTGGATCTCATAATGAGAGTTCAGTATCGCTACCTGGATCTCATAATGAGAGTTCACTTTATTAATGAGAAAGATGAGATCATGGAGTTGGAAAGGAATGGTGGCCCAGTTAATTTCAAAGGACATACATTGTCCCTTCTTCAATGATCGGGTGTGCAGCATGCGGGACGCAGGCATGCATTTAAAATGGTCACTGAGTTCTTGCAGCATCCCAACCCACCTTATCGATGAGGCCACGCTTGCCGACTGTGCTTTACTTAGAATTCGCAAAAACAAACTCAAGACAGTTAAATATGCATGCACAGTTGAGGGAATATCCGAAGATAATATCTAATAGATATTATAGATAATATCTAATAGTTTATGCACGCAAGTAGAGGACACCAGCATTGGTAGTTTAGCTATATCCGACAATGCACAATTCAGCCATCCGCTGCGTTAATATGGTCGGGGTACCACACCACATGTGTGGCAGTTAGACTAATTTTTGCTTTGAAACCCAGTTATTAGAGCAGATATAACCTGAAAAATTCCCAATTTTAACAAGATAATGGCTCCCGGGATATGTCTCCCAGAGTTCTCTTGAATATGATAAAGGCATTTCTGCAGGGTCATATAATCTTAGCAGCATCCTATATAGGAAAGAATAGTAAACAGGCGAGTACAGCCTTGGAACGCCAATTAGCAGAGTTTGAAAGACATCACAAAGTGTCAGGATATTATTTGATCTGCCAACAAGTAATGGCACTACGTGCCCAGATGAAAGTGCTTGACTATGATAAAGCAGACTACACCCAACTGCGCACCAAAGATTCTTTTCGGCCGGTAGCAAACCCGGATGGTTACTAGCTTCACATCCTAACGTAAATATTGCATCTGACAAGATGCATAATGTCAAAGATGCTAGAGGAGCAATACTGCTGCAATTTAAAGAGACGGGAAACTTTTAGGGAATTCTACACCACCAAACCCATCAAGAAAGACAGCTCCGACAAGACATTGATAAGTATCTAGAAGAAAACTTTCAATACAGAATCTAAAGAGACTGGAAAAGTGCATTGAATAAACCCATTGGAGGTGATTACTGTGATTCATAGAATAAAATAGGAGAAAGCACTGGGGCTGATGACTATCCAGCTCTTTTCTGTAAACTATTTTGCTCTTCATTAGCACCCTTACTAAGCAATGCAATAGCTTTGGAGAGCAAATGGAAATAGCTAAGTTGATGAAGCAGATCACCACTATTTTCAAACCTAAACTAGGAAAGGACTGACACATTGCACCATGTACAGGCCAATATCAGTCTTGAAATTTGATATAAAAGCCTATACCCATACTGTGGCAGTATGGGTGGGAGCCTTAATAACCCAAACATGTTAACACTGACCGTTGGACCTAGCCCTCTCTGCAGGGTCACCCCAAAACGTTTTGCCTTTACCTTCCATTTTTTCACTGAATTAGTTTGTGTTGGCCTTAGGACTCTCTGCACTTTACCACTACTCGCCAGTGCTAAAGTGCTTGTGCTCACTCCCCTAGACATGGTTTGATTGGCTTACACTTGATTGGCATATTTTATTTACTTATAATTACGTTGTAGTATAGTATACCATATACTCAGGGCCTGTAAATGTAATGCTACCAGTAGGCCTGCAGCACTTTTTGTGCCACCCACTTAAATAACGCCTTAAAAAATGTCTCAGGCCTGCAACTGCAGCCTGAATGTAGTTGTAAACTGGCAATTTGACTTGGCAATATGACCCCTTTGCCAAGCCTTACACTCCCCTTTTATTGCATCTAAGTCACCCCTAAGGTAGCCCCTATGTAGCCCATAGGGCAGAGTGCTTTTTAATTAAAAGGCTGGACATGTACTGTTAAGTTTTACATGTCCTGGTAGTGAAAAACCCCTACATTTGTTTTTCACTACCATGATGCCTACCTGTCCCATAGGATAACACTAGGTTGCCATATTACATTTAATAAGTGCTAACTTTTGACTGTGGCCAGGTAACCATTCTTGTTTGGCATCTATTAAATTGTAATTAAAAATACTCTTAATGGTAAAGTCAGATTTTTAATTACAGTTTTGAAAATACCACTTTTAGTAAGTTGCCATTTCCCTGTCCTTAGCCCTTTTTGTGCCTGTAATCTGTCTTGGGTATGTAACAGAAACAGTGGTTCCTGCGGGGCAATGAAAACTATCTTGATAATAATATGCACAATCGCAATAATAAAAGGTTACAGTGACGTCAGAAAGAGAGGATAGCAAGGACACAGATGACTGTATATCCAATTTTTACTTTTATATGTCAAACAATGCATCAATTTAAACATAAGGAAAAAGACATAATAGTGCTAGGTGTCCCCAGTGAAATTGGAACCAAAACTAAAGCAAAAAGCTTATAAATTAGTGACTAATGTGACTTGGTTTCCATAAAAAACGACCATAAGCAATTATACAATGATCACAGCTGCTGTGTACAATGATCAGGGCTGATTAAATTGGTTCGTTTTGCTAGATTGTCGACGACGTTTCGACCCTTCAACTCAATACAGGGTCTCTTCAGGACCTATGGATGTTGGGACATCTATGATCAAAAGAAAAGGAATGTCACTAAAAATACTGCAAGTGACTTTGTTACTAAAAGGGAATGCATGAGGCCATGTAGTACCTGAAATGTGATTGCGCAGCTGCGTGAAGAATGTGATGCAACGGTTAAGTGAAAGAAGAAATAAAGGATACTCACACGGGACCCGGCCGGGTGCTACACGAGTGAGAATGAAAAAACGAAGAAGGGTAAGCATGGAGGCACAGAAGTGCATTAATTAATAGAGGCCCCTGAAGTGGTTAACTTACCTCTATGTGTGTATCGGGGTGAGGAGCTGGCAACCAACTGGATGCAGAGCGCGGTCAATGCTGCAGGATAAGGAAGATGATGTATTCCGCCTGTGATTGGAGCGGAAAGATCTCTGTAGAAAGTGTAGAGACCCGCTATCAGAAAGGAGAACCGGGACTCATATGTACAGCACGAGCAGAATAATTGTGCAGGCTTACCGGGAGGTGACTGCACACGCAGTGCAGTGGCTGCTACGTTTAAATTACGGTGAGTAAACACGGGTACTGGATCGTGACTCCGTGTCCAGGGATTTTCTGTGGAAGTAGAATATGGAGGTTAAAATAGACGGTCCTAATGAGCAACTTGGAAAATACATCGCTGTGAGAGGATCGAGCTCTGGGGTGTCATGGTCATGTTGCAGTCAGGAACCCTGTACTGTACTACGAAATAAAAATTGCCTCCTTGATGGATGTCTGATACATAGGATTAATAATGTGTTTAATCGTCGCTGATAAGCTGTGTAATTCTGCACTGTGTTAATTAATTTATGTGATTGTCTAGGTAAATAGCATTCTATGGTGTTCCGGTAACCATCAGCTAAATAATTGTGTCTGCTATTGAAGAGCAAGACTGTACGCATTCCAGAATTGGTAGCCCTTGAAGTACGTGCAAAGCGAAGAGAATTAATGGCGTGCCACGGCTCTGATTGAGAGTCTGCAAAGTAAGCAATTTGGCCATCAGGGGGAGTGCTTATCTTATGAATGAATGAAGGAGATCTTTGGTGCGTGCGATGACATCGCAAGGAGGTAGAACCGAATAATCCGTCTACCCAGGTACAATGACACCGGGCCCTCCGCAACGCGGTGAATAAATAGGCCGCGTGCAAGTCAGGAAACCAAATTCACGGCAGGCATTACTAGGATTGCCGCCCGTGGATTTAATCAACTGTTCTGTGCTCCAGTAGAAATGAAGAAAAGACTGGTGTTGAGTAATAAGATGACAGTAAAGAAGAGAAAAGAAAACTTTCTCTGCGCAATCAAAAAATAATAATAAGTGTAACAGGTACAAGATAAGTTCGCACAGTGCATTGAATAAAGACAGTGAGCTAGTCCTAGGGCAGGTGAACAGTAGAATGAATTCCAACGGGCCTGGAATTAGAATATTGTAGACACATGCTAACAGAGTGCATGCGGTCGGTATTAATGTCTTAATAAGGGAAACATATATCTGCCATCGAGATCAGGAATCTGTATTCCTGAATTGCCGACTGTTTAACATTTGTATAACATTGTGACTCCATGACAAGGTTGGGGATAGATAGTATGTACAACCTGCATCTGTGTGGCAAATCTGTTTGATGAACGTATTGTAAAAACACGAGTGCACAGAAACCATATCTTCATTACATATGTATAAAACTGTCGCATATGTGACCACTATATATGGGAGCAGCAGCTAAGTACAAGCATACAGTTACAAGTAAAAAATACAACAGTTATACTGGTATCATAGTAATATGATTGCATAATTTGCTGTAAGTCCTTATATGCAACAAAATCATTTGCACAACGGTTTCATTCTATTGGTCCTCAGACCACAATGCCTAAATTAGACAATCATTAGTGCAGCAAAGCAAAGGTTTAGTAAATGAGCCCCTTGGTTAAGGACCCGATATCAAATTGTGTGGAGATCACTGGTGCTAACAAAGGGCTTCTGGGCCCACACAGCCTCAGGGTAACAATGTAGTGACAAATCCGCGCCATTCTTCTGCGGAATTAAGTCCTTGAGCTATAGAGTTGGTCTTTTCAATCCAACGGCATTCCAGACGTTGTAGAATGTATGTCAGGTCACCTCCTCGTGGAGGTATGTTTGCTCTATCTATTACCTGCCATTTAATGTCATCAGCTGTGTGGTTGAATTCGGAAAAATGGGCCACTAAAGGGGCATTTGGGACTGACCTTCGTATGCGGCTTCTGTGTTGGCCAATGCGCGCCTTGATAGTTTGTTGTGTCTGCCCTATGTAAGGCAAGTCGCATGGGCACCATATACAATAGACCACATTGCGTGTATTACAATTAGAGAAGAATCGTAACGTGTGCCTCACGTTTGCGTGTTCGAAACTCCTGGTGTTAAAAGTGAAAGGGCATGCAACACAGTCGCCACACTTGTGATGTCCTAGTACCTCTGGTAAATTCCAAGTAGATTGTAAGGTATTAGTTTTACGAGGACTTTCCTCTGTGGAGGAACGAATCAAATGATCTTTAATGTTTTTTCCTCTCTTGAAGGCAAACATTGGTGTTTCAATTGATGGATCAATGCTCTGTATTATGTGCCAGTTCTTCATGATCATGTTACGGATTTTGTTGGAATGTATCCCAAATGTTGTGACACAGATAAGTTTACTGATGGGGGTTTTCTCTTTAGGTTTAAGTAGTTCTTCCCTTGGACAGAACCAAGCCCTTTTCAATGATTTCCTAACTATTCTGTTGGGATATCCTCTTGCCACTAGTTTGGATTTCAGTATCTCAGCTTCTGCCATATAGTCCTCTTTGTGCGTGCAGTTCCTGCGTAGACGCAGGAACTGTCCGAATGGGAGCCCGTCTCGTAAGGCCCTTGGATGTTGACTCTGGTAGGCTAAAAGGGTGTTCCTCTCAGTAGGTTTCCTGTGCAAGGAAGTGTACAGGGCCCCATTTTCATGTTGGATATTGATATCTAAAAAGGCAATACAAGACTTGTGGATGGTAGATGTAAATGTGAGGTGTGTCTGAATGGTGTTCAAGTACAGGACAAATTCGTCCAATTCTGTCCGGCTCCCTGACCAAATTAGGAAAATATCGTCTATATATCTCTTCCAGCACTTTATGCTGGGACGATGTAGATTGTTGTCATTCAAGATAAACTTGTGTTCAATATTGTCCATGTAGATGTTTGCCAGATTTGGCGCAAAAATTGTGCCCATGCTGGTGCCGGAGCACTGCTGGTAGTAAGTGCCATTGGATACAAAATAATTGAATTGCAAGGCAATACGCAGTAGCTTTACAATGAAGGAAGTAGGTACCTGAAACGGTCTTGGTCTTGTATCTAGTAGCTCTTCTATCACCTTAATACTCTCCCCTTGAGGAATATTGGTGTAGAGTGAGGAGATGTCTAATGTGGCTAGCCAATCAAATTCGGTGTTATAGGGCATACCCTCCACCAAGTTAATCATGTACATGGTGTCTCTGACAAAGGTTTCTTGTATCGGTACATATTCTCTAATAAAGAAATCTATGTACTTGCCAATGGGTTCTAACACAGACCCACAGCCTGAAAGGATTGGGCGACCTGGGGGTTTAGTAACACTTTTGTGTATTTTGGGTATGGTGTACAGCACCGGGGTCCTGGGTTTTTTCTCATTAAGGAATTCAAACTCTTTCTTAGTGATGTAGCCCTCATCTCTACCTTTGGTAGTAATTCTCAGAATTTGAGTGCTAATGTCTGTGAGTGGGTTTGTGCTAAGTTTTTTATAGTGTTTCACCTCACTAATTTGGTTGTTAATCTCTGTGTCATACTCTTTTCTGTCTTGAACCACAATACCGCCACCCTTATCTGCTGGTTTTAAAATTATAGAATTATCATTCTTCAATGTGTGGAGTGCCTGTCTCTCCTCCCTTGTGATGTTGTATGGTATGAAACATTTTGATCTTTGAAGATTGTCTAGACTCAGCAAGATAATTTTCTCAAAGGTTAAGAGTTCTGGTGGCATCATGGCATTGGTGGGGTAAAAGGTCGATGGGGGTCTAAGACCTGTTACAGAATCACTGGTGAATGGATCTTTGTCTTTGAAGAATAGTTTTAACCGTATTTTACGAAAAAATTGGAATAGTTCTGTTTTGAGATCAAAAAAGTTTGACCTTTCTGTTATAACGAAAGATAGGCCCTTACTCAGTAGGGATATTTCATTAGATGATAGAGTGTGCTGCGACAAATTGAAGATGGGAATAACGGTAGGTGTGTCTGTTGCATGTCTTAGTAGGGTTGGGGGCCCCATTGATAGTGCTTCCTCCGTGTCTGGCGCTCCCCAGCATATTGATTCCATGTCTTCCCTCTCACTTTCCCGCCTCTCTCTAAAAAAGTCTACCCTGAGCGACTGTCGGATCGGCTGGTGCTGGGCTGGGCTTCCGATTCGTCCGAGCCACCTGATGATTCGGAGAATGTTATTGGCTGGTTCCTCCTAAATCTGCCCCAGGTATTCTGTCTGTTTTTGGAACCTATGGTAGTATAATAGTCTTCCCTTAAATAGGGATATGCCTTCTCCTTTGTAAAATTCTTGATGTCTTTACTCACTTTGTCTGCCTTTTTTTTAATTTCAAATGTATTGAATTCGTCTATTGTCTTGTTCAGTTTATCTAGTAGTGTTTGGGCCTCTGCTAGTCCGTCACCACCCAACAACTCCTTCTCCAACTCTTCTATTTCTCTTAGTTCATCCTTTGCGTGCTCTATGGCTGTTTCCACCCCTAGCACCATCCAATGGCGCGAGCAGGTGGTGGAAATGTGACTAAATTTGCCTTTAAATCTTGGGTCCTCGCGGAAAATGCCTGGGACGTTCCTGATCTGGAGTCCTTGTGGGATAATCCCTGCCTTTAAATACTCTGTGAGCATACGGGCATGCAGTTCAGTCCTTACGTGCTTTTTCTTGGCCTTTTCCAATTTCTCAAGTAACTGTTGTCTAGGATTACTAGTGTGGGTAGGTTGAGTAGAAAAAAGTGACGGTCCACTTATAATCTTAGCAATGTATTCTTCTGTGTACAAGGGGGCCTCACGTTCTGACATCGTAACCCAAGGAGACGGATAAACCCTATGTTCACATAGGGTGTATGGGAAATCCAGTAAAAGATATTCCCTTGCAGTGCAGCCACCGCTCTAAAAGTCGTAAAGAAAAACAAGGGAGACCCTACTCGCTAGGAACCAGGGTAATTGGGTTTGTAACAGAAACAGTGGTTCCTGCGGGGCAATGAAAACTATCTTGATAATAATATGCACAATCGCAATAATAAAGGGTTACAGTGACGTCAGAAAGAGAGGATAGCAAGGACACAGATGACTGTATATCCAATTTTTACTTTTATATGTCAAACAATGCATCAATTTAAACATAAGGAAAAAGACATAATAGTGCTAGGTGTCCCCAGTGAAATTGGAACCAAAACTAAAGCAAAAAGCTTATAAATTAGTGACTAATGTGACTTGGTTTCCATAAAAACGACCATAAGCAATTATACAATGATCACAGCCGCTGTGTACAATGATCAGGGCTGATTAAATTGGTTCGTTTTGCTAGATTGTCGACGACGTTTCGACCCTTCAACTCAATACAGGGTCTCTTCAGGACCTATGGATGTTGGGACATCTATGATCAAAAGAAAAGGAATGTCACTAAAAATACTGCAAGTGACTTTGTTACTAAAAGGGAATGCATGAGGCCATGTAGTACCTGAAATGTGATTGCGCAGCTGCGTGAAGAATGTGATGCACCGGTTAAGTGAAAGAAGAAATAAAGGATACTCACACGGGACCCGGCCGGGTAATCTGTCTTGGATCACATGACTGGGTGTAACTAACAGTTAGAGTTTGTGAATTCCTCCCATTCAGTCACACAATACAGGGATTAGGTTGCCTGAATGGGTCATCTGCTGAAATTATGGAGGGCAGAGCTGAGCACAGCACCACTTGCAATTGAATAGGCTGTGCTCTGCCGTCACTCAAAGGATTTATCACCTCCACATTGTCACTGCAGCCAGCTTGGATCCAGGGTAGGGGAGTCAGGAAACTCTTTGCACTTCAAAGAACATTTTCAAAGGGTTCTCCCACCTTGCAGAGGAAGGGCACTAGGGTATAAAAATAGGACCTGCTGACCCACTTTTCAGTTCACTCCTGGACTAGCGGAAGGACTCCCAGAGGGCTACTTGCTGCTGTGATTTGCTGTACACTCTGAAAGACTGCTTTGCTGTAGCTGGAAAGACTAGTCTGCTGTCTTGAACCCTCAGAGGCTAGCCCTGCTGTTGAGTCCTACATCTGCAAATGAACCCAGGACCACCAGAGTGACTCCAAGGTGCCCACTTGGCCAAATCCCAAAACTGAGCCCTTCGCCAAAGGATATATGGCCTCGTAGTACGGTCTTCAACTACAGCCCTCTGCTCGTAATGCTGGAGATTTTCGACTTACAAAAAAGAGACTTAGTCCAAATGTAGAAATCTTCACTGCCACTTTAACCCAAGGCTCCCCGATGATGAGGCTCCCTCCTCGGACATCAACTGCATCCTTGCCACGCTGAACTTTATCTTCTCAGAAAGTTTTTTGCAAAAATACTTCTAAGTCTAAGGATAAGCGCTGATCACGCCAAATCCACTTCTTGTATGCAAGCCGCACTTCATCGCGGTCAGCTATATTTTACTTTGACCCGGTCTCGCATGACTAGATGTCCCCAGTTGGTGTTTGAGCTTTTAGGCGCTAGTTCTTACAAAAAACTTTAAAAATTCATAACTTCAGATCTACTAATTGGATTTCTGTTGTTTTGGTGTCAAATAAATTATAAGAATTTACGCTATCTTGCTAAATTTGTGTGGGATTTTTCTGGTGTTGTGTTTTCACTTTCCTACTGTTTGTGTGATGCATAAATACTTTACACATTGCCTTTAAGCGAAGCCTGACTACTTTTTGCGCCAAGCTACCCAGGGTTAAGCACAGGCTAATTTAGTGACTTTTTGCAATTCACTCTGCAAGGGACTGTGGCTATTTCTTGACAGGGCTCACACCCCAGTCGACCAACAACCCAATATTTCAAACTGTCCAATCGGGAGTCATACCTGGCAGGCAATGTGCTAATAACACCAAGAAATTGCTGCATATCAAACATGTTGGACCTGAGCCTTTTGGCAGGGTCTCACCCAGATTTTTGCCGTCTTTTGCTGAACCCATTTTTGTTGGCATTAGGACTCTGTGCATTTTTTCCCTGCTAACTAGTGGTAAAGTGCATTTGCTCTCTTCTTAAACAAGCATTTGCAATGCAATAGGTCTCGCAATACTGAAAGTTTGAGCTATTGCTGTTGCAAATAATAATGCAAAGCCAATAGCTCAAACATTCAGTAATGCGAGACAAATAGCATTGCAAATGCTTGTTTCCTCTCTTTGATACGTTTAGTCTCAGAAAAATCCTTGAGTGGAATAGCTACTCACACCTGACATGGGACCACTTTAAACCTCACTTGCACCACCATGTGCCCACCCACTACACATCAACCTGCAGTTCGTGTTTTACTTCACCGTGCATCCCTGATTTGCAGGGCACCAGTGGTACCTATGTGCACACCAACCTAGGCTCCCATTCACAGTGAATATGGTACATCTGCACACAAAGTGTGACTGTTGGTCTGTGTCCGTGGATGCTTGAAAGTTTGTGGCTGTGCCCTTGTGTGTCTGTATGTTTACAGGACAGCAAAAAAAGCCACAACTAATGACTAAGTCAGTGCTGGTTAAGCTTTAGTTGTGTAGAGCGCTATATGCCAATATTAAGTTGCCTTCCAGCGCTTATTCAGTGGGTGGAATACTGTTTAAGACTTGTTCTTTTGTGGCTGACGGAGGTTGGAAGGCTTTGCCACAGTTAAAAGGTGCCCTGAGTGCCTGCGTGGCACAGCTATGCGCAGCTGGCACATGCAGCAAAATGCCCCATCTCACTTTCAAATCACAACACGGACGGGCACGCAGATTCACAAGAAACCTGACGCCCTCAGCTGAAGAGAACACAGGGAGTGAAGCTGCCGCTGATGGGGCAGCTGCCTGCATGGCCCTTGAATGCGGGCACCGTCACTGATATCAACCGGTGGGCACACACAGTGAATGTGCGCACCAGGACTGCGCGTTCAGCCGCCACACCTCTGTGGACGCCCTCAGGCACACCGTAGTCGCAGCTGCGTGCCCCGGAGTTCTATTGGTGTGAAGTAAACTTTCACAAGCACCCTCCAGGGTGTGAAATTGCACTGTAAACAGCGAGGCGCGTTCCCTGTAAATTGGTCATCGTCTGGAGCCACACGGCGATGAACGCTCGCGCTGGTCGTTGGGACGGTTTGTTTATGCAGGAGGTTACTCCCGAGTTTAATCATTTACCCAGACAGGTGAGTGCGCGCGCGCCCTCCCTCCCGTGTTGTCCAAAGTCCAGAGCACACCTGGAGCCAGCGAGCTGCCTCCAACTAACTCCTCGGCAACTATAAAGGCTTTTACAAACTGTCAACCTTTAGCACGTGCGTTAGATGAGGGGTGTCTATCATGCCCCAGTGCTAAAAGGATGGCCACCCCGTGTTGACGACTAAAGTACGTATGCGTGCTTGTGACAATTAACAAGCGCTTAAACATGTACCCAAGAATCCGTCAAGACGTGAACTGACGAAAAGTCTATTCCATCGGGACCTCTCCAACCCTGGACTTTGATTTAATAATACAGAGCTCTCTGGAAGTTGTAGTCTTGGCTAATTTCAATTAAAATAATTGTTTTGATGAACATGATTTTGATTAGTAGCAGAAAAGCCCAGGATGGAAGTGGGGTGTCCTGTGACAAATGCCGTCTGGTCGCCCTACCATGCTGATCAGAAGTGTAAGAACACAGTTTTGTAGCATGCTGCTGTCAGTTGAGATGTGGGTTCCCCATATTGCAAGCCACTTCCCACCACAAGTACCCGGTGTAGTACTAGGCTAAAAATACTGGCCTGTCAGATAAAAAAGCCCCGCCCCCTTTGTACTGACATCACCTTCCAGATAGCCAACAAGATGCGGCCTTCACCCTTCTAAAGTCAGTGTTACTTCACAGAGTGGGTTCCTGTCACCAAGGCATGCGCTCACCAATAACTACATTCTAATACCCAAAGGCTGCGGACAGTCTCCAGCTAATGAATGGCCTGACGATTCTGTCAGGTGATGGGCCTCTCACGCTATAGAACTAGACAGAAAACAACAACTACACACTCAGTATGAGAGGAGGTTTTGGCACTCTTAAGGTTGAGTTGTAATGGAGTGGGTGACATGAATTTCTGAACCGACTCAACATCACTTTGCTTTTCACTGGTTGGGGTTATGCATGCTGCCTCCTTCAGTTAGGAAATTTTTACTACAGCCTGCACAAGATTGGAGGTTTGGTGTGCTAGAAACCCTGTACTCACCCGGAAGAGACACTTTAAGCCATGGATGCTTTAACGCACTGTGAGCAGAGATCACCGGTGGGGAGGGAAGCACATGCTCGGAGCCTCTCAGACGCTTCTCTAGCTCACGGAGAAATCCCTGTGGAAAGGCCATGCTTGGAGTTTGGTTTTGGAAAGGCTGGGCCTTTCCCGGACAGAAGACAAAGCAGCCTTGTCCGGGGGTGAAGGGAGCCCTCGGCCTTTTGTTGTCATGCATATCTCGCCCGGTGGGAGTCTGTTGGCTGCCATTGCCCTGCCTCCGCCTTGTGCAGGGTTTCGCATACCTCAGTCTGAGCCCCCGCCCCCTCCTCCTCAACAACCTGTACATCGAGGACCCGTGCCATATACACTAGCTGGCATACCTGCGCACTGTAACATTTATATAGCGCTTACGTACGGTAACATTTATATAGCGCTTACAACTATGTGGGGCGCAGATGCACCGTCCGCAACCAAGTATTAATCGGAATGCACTTAAGAACCAGACAGCTGACTTCTCGCTACCCTCACTCAACCCGCTCGAAAAGAAGGAATACAAAACTCAAATCAGCGTCCACTTCTTTTACAACCTGTGCGCCGGCATCACCAACATCCGCTCTCATTCTCCCCGCTCGGGGAGCCCTGCAAGGGAGGCAACGGGGCAGGGGACTTTTGAAAAGTAGCACCAACTATCAGAAAGGTTCGCCCCATGTTGGCACACACAGCGCCTCTGGAAAAGAATATTCAGCACCAGCCCTCCTTCAAAACACTTGGCAAAAAACGCAAGTAACTTAGCAGCATAAACCACACCGGCAGACTTACATTCGTCGGTCCTGCGGCTTCAACTGCCAGTGCATGGCCAGAGAAAATCCAAAGTAGCTGCCGGGGTCGCCTAGGGGTGCCATCAGGTGCCAGGAAGGGAATCCGGGGTTGCTCTATGAGGGAGGTAGCTTCTGATATTAAAAAAAAAACCTAGCAACAGCCGAAGGAAACGAGTGGTGAGCGCGAGCAGCCCACCTCTCTTTCCTTCTTTCATTTAGTTGCTTCCATGTAAAATGGATCCAAAAACGAAGAAGCCCGCGAGTGGTGCGCGCGCGCGCGCCACAGCGAAACATGTGCTTTCAATTATCGCGCCCACGTCTGGGCACGATAATTGAAACCACATGCCCGGCAGTGCGCGTAACAGACACCAATAGGCCATGGGCGGAGCAATGCGCCCACCTTTGGCCAATTGCGTGCAGTCTTTTAGACAAAGACGCACGAAACGGCCTATGCGGTAGCACATAAGGAATCGCACACGCGCGTGCGATTCCTAGGTCAGTGCTGATTCCCCTTTTTCACCTACTAAATGTCTCGCGTTGCGCGAGCACTTCTGCGGAGTGCACCGCTAAGCGCGAGACCTAAAAATGGTACATTTGGCATGTACCTAATTGGCACCTTTAATTTACTTGTAAGTTGCTAGTAAATGGCACTACATGTAACAGGACATGTCTCAGGCCTGCCACTGCAACCTGTATTTCGACCTGGCAAAATAAATTTGTTGCAAGGCCTAAAACTTCCTTTTAATACTTATAAGTCACCCCCAACATAGGCCATAAAGGCTCATATGGCAGGGTGCATTACATTTAAAAGCTAGGACATGGGTTCTTACGTTTTACATGTCACTGAAGTGAAAAACACCTAAAGTCATTTTTTGCTGTAGTAAGGTCTTTCTCTCCCATTGACAAACACTGGGTTCCCTTATTACATTTAATAAGTGATATTTCGATTGGGAACAGATATAAATATGCTGTTTACACTCAAATAATTCAAAATCAATTGTAATTTAAAATTCTCTTTAATGATAAAGTCAGATTTTAAGTCATAATTCTGGAAATGACACTTTTGGAATGGTGTCATTTGTTTGTCCTAAGCTTTTGACCCTCCGGCCAGTGTCCTGGGGCACATTACTGTGAAAGCTCTGCTGTTGGGGTTTGTGTGTTCCTTCCTGACAGTAACAACAGGGGGACTAGTTGAGGGCAGGATGGGTCATCCTGTCAGGATGACTGGGGACGTAGGTGTAGCAAGTCCTGATTGCACTTCAAAAGACACTGCCTACAGCACACACAAAGGAACCTGATACATGTATTTTGTCAACCCAGATTTCTTGGAGCCATGCCAGGGTAACAGAAGAACTGTTCCAAACTTGATGTGAGGGTATTATAGGAAATCCCCCCACACTTCAAAGGCTGGCACATGGTATAAATATTGGACTTCCAGAGCCATTCATCAGTATACTCCTGGACCTGTGGGTATTACAGAAGAAGGACTGCCCTGCCACCAAAGGACTTCCCTGCTGCTACCAGAGGACATCCCTGCTGCTTGCAGACTGCATTTCTCTCTGAGAAGGAAGACTAGACCTGCTCCCTTCATCCTAGGCTGGCCTAAGTGACTCCAAGGGTCGGTTGGCAGACATATTGTCTGATCTACATGTACACAACAAACTCCAGAGGCCTGCCCAGCTGACCTGCTGCACTGGACCTGCCTGGGCCTGCTTGAGCACTTCTGGCCCCTGATGTAGTGAGTTCCTGATTCCCAATGGTGCCTCCCCAGGCCCTGGACCCTTGGCTGGTATCAGAGTGTACTCTTCCCTGTCTAACTGTGGGCTCCATGAGAACCGGTACAGCACAACACAACTTGATACAGGACCTCGCATTGCATCTACGAGCAGAAGCCTCATCGGAAACCGATGCAGCTTGATGCAACTCGATGCAAGACTTCGCATAGCAGCCCTCCCAGCTCCTCATCAGAACCGATGCAAAGCCTTGTATCAAGTTCATAAGGTACAATTCTCAGCAGGGCTAACATGGTCCATGCATCCAGCTCGCGCTCCATCGCAGACGCTTGTGACTTTGTTCTGGTCCAATGTGATCAGATAACTGCAGTTGGTGCTTTGTGCTTCTAAGAGCTATTTTTACCTACAACTTTGAAATTACATATCTCTGGTTATACTGATTGGATTTTTGTTGTTTTGGTATCATTTTCTTTTTTTTAAATTACTGAATTTTTCTAAATTGTTTTGTGATTTTTTACTTTATTACTGTTTGCGTGCTGCATACATACTTTACAAATTGCCTGTAATTTAAGCCTGACTGCTTTGTGCCAAGCTACCAGAGGGTTAAGCACAGGTTAATCTAGTGACTTTTGTGGGTCTACCTGACAAGGTTTGTGGTTGTTGCCAGAGTGGGGCTTCCCCTTCCTTCAACCAATTATCCAATTCCTTACAATAGAGAACACCCAAAGTAAATAACGCAAAAACGCCCTTCACCTCTCTGTTTATGCTGAAAAGGCATGTGATCGAGGTCTCCTGGTCCTCCAGACACTAACCTTTGGTCAAAGCTTAAACCGGGATTAGCCAGCTACCATTCTCAGAGGTCACACATACTTGTTAATGGCACAATATCTGCATTGTTCAATATCAAAAGAGGCACCAGGCAGGGCTGCCTGCTTTCCCATACCATTTGCACTCACCCTGGAGTCCTTAGCTTATGCTATCAGGCAAAGGACAGATATATTGAGGATCAAGATTGGATGAACAAATTCAAATGAACAATGTTCACAGATAATATTAAGGTGACTGTTCAGAATCTGGTGGACTCAGTAGGACCTTTGATGAACCAGCTAAATTTAAAGTAGTTTCAGGGTTCAAAAATAATGTAGAAAAATCTGAAACCCTGTTCTTACAATCATCACCTAACCAAGTGCAAGATCTGCAGGGTATGCTGTAGTTTTTAAGCACAAGTGGAAACCAAGTGTTACTAGGGTCCTGGGGTAAACAAGTGAGCAAGGAACAGCAGTCCCTAGTTAAGAAATGAAGAATTATTATAAAGTAAATACCAATTTTAATCCACTGAACAATAGATAGAGGGGAAGAGAAATGGCAAGTCCTAGGGGAATCAAGTAAAAAATGGGCATAAATTGAGGGTATACAGGAAAATATGCACACCTGGTATCAAGTGATGGAAACGGGAGCTAAAACAAAAACCTAGACAGCAGTTGAACCTATGACAGCAACAGGTGCCACTCATCAGAACGAAGAAATATCCAATTTCAATTTGTTGCAAGAATACCTGCTATTTTGAAGTTCCTGTCAGTAGGGAGGCTGATTTACAGCTGATGGCAAATAAGGGCTACTCTTTGGGATGGAGAGTCCCTAAATAGGGTGTTGCGCGTACTCCAGTGGCAATGTGAAAAGGAGCTCACACCAACAGGAGCATGTTGGCGTGTTATTCAAAAGAAGTGCAGTGCGTGAAAATAAAAGAAGGACCAAGGAGGGCCCATAAACGGGAGTGGCCATTTTGGAGTGGGTCTGGATCAGCTAGAAGTCCAAGGGAGAAAAGGAAAGGAAGGATGAATAACCAATAAAAGCACTAAAAAGACATTAAACCAAACTCAGTACAAGTAAATTTAGAATTAAAGTCTCATTATCAGTACCAGGTCTCATCAACCAAAGCAGGTCAAGCATGAACCACACCTTGTGGAAGAGGATGAGAGTCAATATTTATAGAAAATTCTCCTGCATCATTAAAGTCCATAGTGGCTAGAACTAGGCTATTCAGCAACATGATTCTGCATATTAGTGATGTCCAATTCTCATGTCTGTTGAATCCAGAGTTCATTGTGTGCTTTTTTAATATCCAGTTAAGCTCTTCTTTGTTTAGGAGTTGTTCCAAGTTCTCACTTCGCTATGGGACTGATATGGTGCTGATAATCAACCATCTGAAATCATCCTCTGAATATCCAGATTCAAGTGCAAAACCAAGGGAGCAGTGAGGACCTTGCATCTGATCCTACTCCTATGTTGCCATATTCATTTTACTTTTTGGGTAGTCTGGACAATGTAGAGTGATGGGCAAGGGTGTGACGTACATGACATTACTGGTGTTGCAGTTGAAGAATGTCTGTAATTGTAAATTGTAAATGTCTATAGAGTTGTGTTTTTGTGACTGAATACCTTTTCCTCCATAGTAAACTAACATACAATGCAGCATCCCCCTTTGTGAGGACCAATTTTGGGAAGGATACACCAATGGGCAATAAGAGTCAACAATGGTTTCAGAGTTTTAGCCCTTTTGTAAGCAAATATTGGAGTCTCAAATGCAAGTCACCTACTGCTTGTACTTTCCATTGTTTTTTATACATTTAGTTATCGCATAGCCCCTCTGAGTTATTTATAGTTTAAAGTGTCAGTGGGGTGTTTCTAGGGCAGTACCATGCCTGCTTCAGTAAATGTTTCACCGAGTATTTGGGTAGCCATGTGCTAGGAGCTTATTAGATAGTAGTGTCTCAGCTTCTTGAAAAAAATCTTGTTTTTTGTTTACTGTTTCATCTAATTTGAATGTATTGGCTATAAGGCAGTGAGTCCCATAAGGATGTGGATGAAAACTATTGTATGCCAAGAGGGTATTCTTTTTGGTTGGTTTATGGTATAAAGTAGTGTGTAGGTGACCATTTTCAACTTTTATTGTTAGGTCCTGGAAAGAGATCTCCTTGTTATGGCTTTGCATTGTGAATCTCAAACCACTGCAATTTTGAATAAGCCAATTATTTTATTGTGTTAGAATGGAGTGTGTACCTGTTAGACCTGACAGCCTTAGGATGGTCTTCGCCCCAACTTTTTTGCCTTCCTCCTCCACCTTTCTGACATCATTTTTTCTGGTAATAGAACTCCACGCACTTTATCACTGCTAATCAGTGCTAAGTGCTTGTGCAATGTCACCTAGACAAGGTAATATTAGCTCATCCCTCAATTGGCATATTTAATTTACTTATTAGTCCCTAGTAAAGTGGTAGTGCATGTACCCAGAGCCTGTAAGTTAAATGCTATTAGTGGGCCTGCAGCACTGTGCTACCCACTTAAGTAGCTCTTTAACCATGTTTCAGGCCATTGCAAAGCCTGAGTGTGCAGTTTACTCTGTCATGGACTTGGAACCTTTTTCCAGGACCAAACATTCCATTTTTATACATATGTTACCCCTAAAGTAGACCCTGGACAAACTAGAGGGCAGGGTGCAATGTATTTAAAAGGCAGGACATGTACGTTTAAGTTTTACATGTCCTGGTAGTGAAAAAACTCTCAAATATGTTTTTCACTACTGCAAGGCCTGTCTGTGCCATAGGGTAACATTGGGATTACCTGAGTACATTTCACAAGTGTAATTTCCAATTGGGAAGAGATAACCCTTCAAGTCTGGTGTCTCTGGAACAACAATTTAAAATACATACTTATGGTGAAGTCAGATTTTAAACTGCAATTCTGAAAAGGCCACTTTAAGAAAGTTGGCATTTTCCCGATTTAGCCATTTGGTACCTGTAGCCTGTCTCTGATCACATGACTGGGTGTAGTTGGCAGTGGGGCTTTGTGCTTTCCTCCTAGACAGCCACACACAATGGGAGCTTAGGTGCATCTCAATGGGACATCTATGACAGGATGGAAGGGAGGAGCTGGCTCAGCCTCACTTACACCTGAAGAGGCTGTGTTCTGTTTTGTTTTCACACAAAGGGCATACCCCCCTGTAGTGAGTCTGGAGCCAGGGCAGGAAGGAAGGACATATGGGCACTTCAAAGGAATGCCTTTATAGCCTCCCTCACCTCAAAGGCACTACTGGGTATGAGTACTGGACCTCAGACACCACCACTTTAAAACACTTGTGGACGTGTAGATACTCTTCCAGGAAGAAGGACTGCAGTGCTGCTGAAGGACTGCCACTCTGCTAGACTGCATTCTGCTAGACTCCTGCTTTACTGTACTGATCCGCTGCCTGCTGCTCTCTTGCCTGGGTGAGAAGGACTGGACCTGCATCTCTTGACCCCAGATTCCAAACTGGCTCCAAGGGCTAGTTGGCTGGCCTCCTGATCTGAAGCCTCAGGGGCATAACAGGCTTCCAACCCTGGCACCTGGACTCTGCCATCTCTAAGTCTATCTTGCCAAATGGTGCAATTCCAGTCCTGGACCCCTGGAAGTGGGCGCAAGGTGCTTGCCAGTGGAACTGATGCATCTTCCCTGCTGAGCAATGCTTCTCCGAGCAGAACCAACGCATCTCTTTTGATGAGTGGCGCATCCACAAGCAAGACTGATGCATCGCTGGTGTGTGCGTGGATAGGACCCGCTCCATCTTTGGACCAACGCATCTCTTTGGGAACTGCCAGTGCACGCAACTTCCTCCGGCACAGTCTCTCGCATCTCTCATCGATTCACAGCCTCCTATTCCTCCTTGTTCCAGCCTGATCCAGTGACACTGCCGCTGCCCAGGTTTTCCCACCTGGGTTTTCCCGCTTACTGTTCTTCCTGCCAATAGTTGCTCTGCCCATCCCCGGACCTACTTAAAGCAGGCCGCAGGACAACCACATTTGCAGGCACTTGGGCACCTAGCCTGTCACTTGCCTGTGGCCTCCAGTTCCTGCTTGTCCTAGCCTGATCCAGTGACACTGCCACTGCCTAGGTTTTCCCGCTCATGGTTCTTCCTGCCAACAAAAGCCCCGCCCACCCCAGGACCTATTTATTGCAGACCACAATGCAACCGTGCAGTGAACTTGTGCAGTGGACGCGTTGCTGGTGCGCTGAAAGCACGCCAAAGGCAAGCCCATCTGCGCTCATCCACACCTGGACCATGTCCAGCGCCCCAACCTCTGACTCTCCCACAGATACATCATCACCGATCCCTATATCTTCAACCCCAGATGCCACAATAAAAACTGCCACTGCGCTGACCCATGCTCCACGGTAACACCTTTCACCTGCACCCACTGCCACTAGAACTGCCAAGGACACACAACAGCCCACTGACCAGTCCCTCCTCAAACACACCCAGACACCACCTGAACAAAAACGCTAACTCACGAGCACCCTTCTCAACACACGCTCAGTATGCAAACACATCACCAAGATTTGGGACCTCATCTCCACCCTTACACCCAATATCCTCTTCCCGTCTGAGAACCCACTTCTGCACCTGACACCGCAACACTCGAAGGATGCAAGATCACACAGTGCTACCGCATCAACAAGCCTGGTGGAGGGATCACCAACATATACAAAGAATCCATCCAATGCACCTCCACAAATGATGACTTCCCCCCAGCAATGGAACCCCTCAACTTCTGACTCCAAACAGACAGCAAAACCACCATCAGGGGCACCCTTGCCTATCGGTCTCCAAGACCATGTCCAGCCATCTGCAACTGCGTTGCCAACTTCATCACACCCCTCGCCATAGATTCCAACAACTACATTTTCCAGTGCGAATTCAACTTCCATCTCAACGACCACAATGACATCAACACTACCAACCTCCTCTATAGCATGAACAACATCGGACTCACCCAACTCATCCAAGACCCCATGTTGACTGCAGGCCACATGCTAGATGTCAACATCACCTCTGGTGACCGCATCAGGTACAACCACACCATGGAACTCACCTGGACCGACCACTCCTTCATCCACTTCAACATCACCAGCTCACGACCCTCTACCACCATTATGCCCAGTGCCACCCACCACAGCTGGAGCAAATTCTTAAAGGACATATGGATCAATGCCCTCAACGCCACCCTCCCAAAACTCCTCCAGCAACCTACACCAGATCATCAGAAACTTCAACAATTAGATAATTAACTGCGCCAACAGCGTCGCTCCCATCAGCAATAACACCCACAGAAGGTCTACCAAGCAGGCTAGCTGGTACATCGAAGACCTCCAAACTACTAAACAACACTGTAAACAACGGTAAAGGAGATGGCGCATCAGCAAGGACACAACAGACAAGACCACCTTCAAGACAGCCTTCAACCTCTACCACAGACAGCTGAGAGAATCAAAGAAAAAGGCCTTAGCCTCACGCATCAAATAAATCTCCAATAACAGCAAAGAACTCTTCAACCTCGTCAAAGAATTCTGCAACCCAATTTGCCATCAATTTCTTCAAGCAACAACCCCGCTACCACCACAGACTTCTGACTAACCGAATGGAGCAAGCTTGCCCCCACAGGACACCCCTCCATCATGAACTCGGTCTACTCGTGCCCCAACCGACTCAGGCCCTCACCACATCTTCAACCTAGCCAGAATCAGTCTCGCTCTCACCACCTTGTTCAACACATCAATTGCCACGATCATCTTTCCAGAGGATTGGAAACATGCAGAGGTCAACGCCTTACTAAGGAAACCATCCGCAAGCCCCAGAGAACTTAACAACTACCGACCGATCTCCCTCCTCCTGTTTCCGGCCAAAGTATTAGAAAGGGCCATCAACCAACAACTCTCCTAACATCTGGAACAGAACTTCCTACTTGACTCCTCCCAATTCAGATTCCACAACAACCACAGCACTAAGGAGAAACTGCGGCTCTGATCCTCCTAGAACTTTTGGCAGCCTTCGATACAGGCTCTCACCACACATTCATCACAAGGCTGCACAACATAGGCATCCAAGGAGTCGCTCTCAGATAGATCGCCTCTTTCCTCACTGGAAGAGTGCAAAAAATCTATCTTCCCCCTTCTACTCCGAACCCAAGGAAATCATATGTGGAGTACCCCAAAGATTCTCTTCTGCCTCCTCAGCCCCATCCTCTTCAACACTTAAATGATATCTCTGGCCAGGATCGCCAAAACCTACGGACTCAACATCATATCCTATGCAAACAACACACAACTCATCCTTTCCCTCTCCGAAGACAGCACCAACACCAAAACCAACTTTCAAAACTGCTTGACAGACGTCACCAACTGGATGAAGGACAACTGCCTAAAGCTCAACATGGACAAGACAGAGGTACTGATTTTTGGAAGCAAAAGCTCCCCATGGGATGCATTTTGGTGGCCCTCAGAACTCAGACCTACTTTTACCGCCACTGAACTTGCTAGCAAGCTAGGCATCATTCTGGACAACTTGCTAACCGTGATGACTTAGGTCAACTCTGTTTCCTCCTCCTGCTTCTTCATCCTCTGCATGCTTTGTAAGATATTCAAATGGCTACCCCAAAGCTCAAGACATACCATCATCCAGGCCCACATCTAAAGCTGACTGGACTATGGAAACACTCTCTATGCAGGGATCACAGCTCGCCTTCTCCGATGACTACAGACCATACAGAACATCGCAGCCAGCCTCATCCTGAATCTCCCTAGATGAACCCACATCACCCCCTACCTCAGGAAACCCACTGTCTCACTGTACAGACAAAATACCAGTTTAAGCTCCTGACCCATGCCTAAAAGGCCCTACACAACTGCAAACCTGCCTACTTGAACCATCGCCTAAACTTCCATCAGCCAAACAGACACATCTGCCTGCGTCCCTTTCTCTAACCTACACTTCCCGCATCCAATGTAGCAGATGCAGAGGTCGCGCCTTCTCCTGCCTAGCAACAAAGACATGGGATGAGCTACTCTTTCATCTACAGACCTCTTCATCTCTTCCAGAGTTCTGAAAGTCCCTAAAGACCTGGCTATTCGACTAATCATCTGGACCCTGCCAGCGCCTGGATATCCTCGCGAGTGACAAGAAGCACTCTACAAATCAACTGATTGATTGATTGGTGACGGTGCCAAAACTCCACATCGCAGCTTGACCGCTCACCGAACTCGACGCATCTCCTCTTCTGCACATTGCATCCTCAACACCGGACTTCACAGTGCAAGCCCCATCCATGGGATCCAACAGGACCTTGCACCGCTGCCTCGGTGCAACTCAGAACCAATGCATCACCTCAGCTCAGCGTGACGAATCTTTGATCCGGATCCACGCAACACTCCACAACTAGGATTTAAGGTACTCTGTTCAGCGGATTTAAATGGTCCCTTTTATCGGCCTGCGCTCAATCAGCATGAGCTTGTGACTTTGACCCGGTCTGGCGCAACCAGATATCCCAAATTGCACTCTAAGCTTTTTTGCGCTTTTTTTTACTACAAACTTCACTATCGCCGGTTCTGCTAATTGCATTTTTGTTGGTTTGATCTTGTTTTATTTATGAAAGTCAGATCTATTTTTTGAACCAGGTGTGGCATCTTTTTGTGTGGTGTTTTCACTGTTTTACTGTTTGAAGTGTTGCACAAATACTTTACTCATTGCCACTAAGTTTAGCCTGACTGCTCTGTGCCAAGCTACCAGAGAGTGAGCAAAGGTTAATTTAGGGGTTGCCTGCCTCTTACCCTGACTAGGATTGTGGTTGCTGCTTGACCAGGACTCCTACCCCAGTCAACCAGGAACCAAATTTCTAATGAGAAAAATATCCAAATGAGAAAATTATCATCAATGTATTGTCTCCAGAAAGAGATATTATCTCTGAAAGGATTCTTGGATGTCAAAATATTATTCCTTTCTAGATGATCATCCATATACAAAACGGCACAATTGGGAGCAAAAACTGGTCCCAATGAGGTTCGCCTTATTTAGAGGAAGAACTCATTATCAAATTAAAGAAAAATCAATGCATGATCGTCTAAGGAGTTAATGAAATGATTTGGATCTTTACTAAACTGGGGGGCATATTCACAAGGACTTATCTCCGATTTATCGCCACCTTAACTCAACAAAAGTGGAGATAGATTTAACACCCCATTCACAAGCGGGTGCAAACAGCAGACATCACCAGTATTCCCGCGACAACTGCCGCAAAATTTATCTCCACGGTGGACACCACCAACTAACCCTAATGAGATGCAGAGTAGGCGTTCCCGTGCAAAAACACATGAAAAAACCACAACACCACGAACTGCGATGCGATGCGAACCAAAAACAGGCGATAAGCCGCGCTAGCACCAGGGAATTAACACCTGCCTTTTGCTGGTGTTAAGCTGGACGACTAACTGCAGCATGAAAGGGAGCACAGCCAAGAGCCACATCTGAAGACCCACAGATGCCATGGAGACAATGACCATGCAGCCCGGAGACCCATGAGGGCCACAACACCCACCGCCACCACTCCCAGGCCCCCCCCCCCGGACGTCCCCCCCGGACAAACACATACCGCGCACGACACAAGAGCCACAGAAAGCGCATGATGTCGCACAATGACACAAAGAAACACACGTGTGGTCAGAAGAACGAGAAACAGTCACTCATCATGGAAGTATCAACCAAAAACTTTATTGAATACAACACAAAACAACAATGCGGAAGACTCCTGTTGGGTCCGTCCGGTACAATCATGATGTCACAGCCTGGAAAATAAAGCACAAAATCAGAACATGTGTCACATCAAAGGAGCAAGACACAGAGAAGGAAAGAAAGGCAGAGAGAGAAAGAGAGAGAAGGAAAGGAAAGGAAGGGAGAGGGAGAGAGAGAGAGGGAAAGGAAGGGAGAGGGAGAGAGAGAGAGAAGGAAAGGAAGGGAGAGGGAGAGAGAGAGAGAGGGAAAGGAAGGGAGAGGGAGAGAGAGAGAGAGAGAAGGAAAGGAAGGGAGAGGGAGAGAGAGAAGGAAAGGAAGGGAGAGGGAGAGAGGGAGAGGGAAAGGAAGGGAGAGGGAGAGAGAGAAGGAGGGACACTGCCACCCCGTGCACCCAGGCACCACTGCTCACCTGCTGCCACCGGTGTGTCTCCAACCACGTGCCGGTACACACTGCAAGCCACCAGGTCTGCAATCTGTAAACGAGGCCAGAGTCAATCATGGCAGAGTCCATCTCACTGCACACGGCAACAACGCCGGTCCGACCTGCACACACATGCAGCCACACCCTACCCCCTCCCGCCGCCCAGCGCTGTCTGCCCACACTTGCGCACCCAGGCCCCACTTCTCACCTGCCGCCAACGGTGTGTCCACCAGTGGGCACACCACATGCCCGTGCAAGCTCCAGGCCCCGGTCCCGCCACCATGGAATGGTCCACATCATGCGGACCCACACCACGGCCCAGCAGGTCCCACACATGACACTGAGTCCTGAGGCATCAATGGCAGAGGCCACATCAGTGCACACGTCATCATCGCAGGCTGCACACCCGCTCAGCAATTTTGGTGCCACTAACCCTGTGCAACCCGAGTCAGCGCCACGTGGTGGTAGGCCCGTGACGGCCGCAAGGCTTCGGGTGCCACTAACCCTGTGCAACCCGAGTCAGCGCCACGTGGTGGTAGGCCCGTGACGGCCGCAAGGCTTCGGGTGCCACTAACCCTGTGCAACCCGAGTCAGCGCCACGTGGTGGTAGGCCCGTGACGGCCGCAAGGCTTTGGGTGCCACTAACCCTGTGCAACCCGAGTCAGCGCCACGTGGTGGTAGGCCCATGATGGCCGCAAGGCTTCGGGTGCCACTAACCCTGTGCCCAACAAGTCATGGGCCCTTTATGATTGAGAACCGTGGAGCGTCCGTCATCCAGTCACCACCGGCAGAGGGGAATGTTATCGGCCCCATATATTGGAGGGGTCACATGGCCTGTGACGCCTGCGCCGGATGGGTGTGGTGTGTGTGCAAACCTGCCCTCAGGGAGTGGCCGCGACATGCTGACAACTAGACCAGCGACCTGCAGACCACTAGCCTGTAGACCTGCGACATGTGGTGATGTGGCCCCCCTCGGAGCGTAAGCGGAGTGGTCCATCATGGCATACGCCGGACCAGTGCAGGGCTTGCAACAACGACTCGGGGGCTCTGGGCATGGTGCAGTCCATGTCCGGACAAGGAAGTGACTAATGCGTGTGTCCCTGTTGTGGTGTCTACGGCACCCGCAACGCAATCGGCAACGTAGCACACTGTGACTGGAATCCCACTAGATGAGCATCATTGCCGTTAGGGGGAATCACTGACATTCATCCACACATTCATACTTGAATGATGAAATACATGACACAGCAGTGCGTTCCTGAATGTTTATTGCACATCCAGTGGAGTTCAGCAGCTGGAGCAGTACAGGGCAATGCCAACCCCACTTCACAATATGGGCCCATGGAGGGCCAGCCAGAGTCCATCGGGGAATGACAAGGACAGAGGATGAGGAAGAGTACAGTCCGCAGTCTGGTCGCCATGTCATTGGTCACCGAACAGGATATGGAAGTCCATGTCGTGGTCCAAGGTGAGTGCCGCAGAGTGTATCGGGGGTCAGTGGGAGGTCATGGGGCCATGTGCGGCACCAAGGAGCAACAGGCCAGGTGGCGGACATGAATGCTAGTACCTCCTTCTGAACTCAAGCCCATCCACGTCCTCGGATGTGTGCTCTGCCCCACCTGTGGGTGGTGCTGTTCCGGCTGCGGCACTGTGTGCCACTGACACATCAGGGGCCAGAGGTGGATTGCCGGCTGCTCTGTGTGGCAGTGACACATCAGGTGCTGGAGGTGGAATGTCTGCCGCACTGTGGGGCACGGACACACCAGGGGGCAGAGATGTGGATGGTGTGGGGGCAGCAGCATTCATCATCGCCACGCCTTGTGGCAGCAATGCCATGATGAGGACATGCAGGGCCTGGTAGATCCCAGCTACATTCTGCTGATGTGCAGCGGTGGTTGCCATCCTTTCCCCCTCCATCCACACCATGTCCTCCATGAGCCTCTGCATGCATGCCATCTCCTGGCTGAGATCGCTGGAGCCACCCTGAGCAGACAGGTGTTCTTGTCTCCGAGTCATGACTCCAGCAATGTCAGCCAGGGCTCGTTGAAGACCATGGAGCGGCGTGTGGGTGTCCGTTAGGGACTGCAAGTGGTCCCTGATGGGACTCAGACACCCATGGATGGCTTCGAGTTTGGTAGCCATGAGGTCGAACCCCACCCGCACCTGCTCAGCCATCTCCCTCTGGATCTCCAACACACGGCGCTGGAAGGCCATGGGTTGTTTGGGGGGGTCTTGGGAGACAGCCGGGGTTGTGGGTGCCTCCTGCTGGGTGGTTTGTGGAGTGGGTGGGGTCTCCTCAATGCAGCTGGGCTGCCCTGGTCCTGGAGGTGCTTGGCGGATGAGCTCAATCTTGTCTTGGAGGGCTTGGGTGTCGATGCTGGTGGTGTCCTCCTCGTCATCAGTGAAGAGTGACTGGGACTGCTCTGCAGGTGGCGGTGGCGGTGCCCCTGCAATGTGAAGGGGAGATGCTGTGTTACAATGTGTCCATATGTATGTGGCCGCATGGTACATGTTGACATTCAGACAGCATGGCAATGAACATTGTGACAGTGTGTAGATCAGGGCCATGATACAGAGTGATTGTGGGTGTGCACTGTGCTCTGCTTGATTGTGCATGTGTGCCATTGTGGCCATCTCCCCCCGTCCCCCCAGTACCTGGTGGTTACTCACCCTGTTGCGGTTGTGTTGTGTCCTGTTGAGCAGTGTCCGGTGCCCCGACTCCTGCCACGGTCTCCACACTGATGACTGTCGACACCAGCTCCTCCATGTCATCCAGCTCCAGCTGTGGCACTGGGCTCCCACCTCCAGTTTGCGTTGCTGCCTTCTGGTTGGCTGCGACTTTCTCCTTGGTCTTGCGCTTGATGTCATTCCATCGCCTCTTGACCTCGTCCATTGACCTCTTGTGCTCTCCGACGGCGTTCACCTTGTCCATGATGGACCGCCATAATCCATTTCTGGTGCCCAATGACACATTGGAGGCGACGAACAGTTGTTGATGGTGTTCTATCACCTCCGTGACCAGGATCCGATTCTCCTGCGGACTGTATTTCGTCTTCCTCTTCTTCTTGTCCTTGCCCTTCCCTGTCACCGTGGTCCCGGGCTGATCGTCCGGGGTACTTGTGGGGTTGCGCTCGTCCTCTGCGCCTGCTCCGGCTGCCTCCATGGTGCTTTGGTGTTGGTCATTTTGTGTTTGTGTGTTTTTTCTCCTTTTGTAGTGCTTTTCCCACCTGCCTTGTGTGTATGGCTGGCCTGGCATTCAACGCCAGCGAAGGCAGAAGCAGGACGCTCCCGTCTCCACAGCTCCAGGCCCCCAATTAAAGGCCCTGCTGTTCGTTTCCATAAAAAACAAAACTAATCATCCCGGCCAGCTGCCTTCCCATCCCGGGTTCCCTCCAAAATAAGCAAACACGAGTCCCGGGCAGACATTCCCACTCAGTTCCTTGGCGCCAATAATTCACACCCTCAGCCAATTTTAAAAATCAGTACCAGCTGCCCACATCATTAACAGACGAATGGGCCAAGGATGATTTTCCTTTCCTTTAATTCAGCTTGCTCACCCTTGTCCTGAAGATGAACCCCACTTATTGGGTTTGAAACGCCGTCGACCACCATACAACATGAACTCCTATTACTCTTTGTAAAATAACTGTGGAGCTCATTATACTGTTGTCAATGCGATGCCTTTTTAAACCTCACTATCACCCTGCATGTCACGCTTCCTTTCACTTAAATATATGTGAGCACCTGAATACTATACAAAAAATTGTAAAATAAATGTTTATCATTTATCTGACCTACATGACCTTCCTTTGATCTTTCCTTTGCTCCCTCATGAATTAATTTCAAAATCTTAGAACCAAGTGTTCCCTGTTGGGTCACTTTCTCGCTTTGGACCATTTAGGCCACACCTGAACCACTGTTTCCTAAATATCAATGACACATTGAAGGCGACGAACAGTTGTTGATGGTGTTCTATCACCTCCGTGACCAGGATCCGATTCTCCTGCGGACTGTATTTCGTCTTCCTCTTCTTCTTGTCCTTGCCCTTCCCTGTCACCGTGGTCCCGGGCTGATCGTCCGGGGTACTTGTGGGGTTGCGCTCGTCCTCTGCGCCTGCTCCGGCTGCCTCCATGGTGCTTTGGTGTTGGTCATTTTGTGTTTGTGTGTTTTTTCTCCTTTTGTAGTGCTTTTCCCGCCTGCCTTGTGTGAATGGCAGGCCTGGCGCTGCTTATCGCTGATTTCCTCATCGCGAATGGGCTCATCGCACGTTTTTTGGTGTTGGGGTTTGTGTTTTTATCGCCGTCGCGGTGGTTGTATCGCGGACATTGTCCGCGGTTTCAGGTGATTATCGCATGGTACCGCCGTGTTGTGAATTCCACGTTAACACAGGGTTATTTTCCCACGATCGGCTGCGATGTGTGAAGTTGCGTTAACATTTTTTGGTGCTATTTAGCACACGTTCTTGTGAATATACCCCTGGGAGCATAGGTGATCCCTTACTTGGGAGTAAAACTGGGCTGTTCTATTGCCCAGGTGGTAATGCTCAACTATTCTCACCTAGTGAACGAAATTAAGACAGATCTTGTCAAATGGAATTTGCAACATTTTTCCTGGCTCTACAGAATAGCCTACATCAAAATGAACATTCTACCTAGGATTCTGCATCTATTTCACACTCCTTGTAACACTTCCTAGAGTGACTCTTAACCAACTGCAGTCTTTAATCAATCTTTAATCAATAACTACATTTAGTTTTACAAAACAAAGAGGATATCAGCAAATCACAAGTGTAGATCAGTCTGTCTGGGTGGTGGGGTATCAATATGCAGTGCCCTTGTGATACTAGGTAGATCGGGGCAAACTCGAAATGGACAGACAGTGGTATGGAATAGAGTGCCTAATAGCAGCCACACCAGTATGGAAGGAACCATGGCTAGCCCACAAAGGAGCTCAGTGTTATACTCCTCCCCAATTACACGGGCTATACTACCAACCTTAGATGATGTAGGAACATAGTGAGATTTCAAACTTTTCTCTCTCCATTTACTCGTATATGCTTCAATCCTAACTTTCAGCCAGGTATGGATAAAACTACCTTATAAAAATGGACAAAAAACAAGTTTCTGATGGTGGGCTCCCTTTGTGAAAATGGGCGCATTGAACAGTTTGAGGCTCTTAAGAGCAATTTAATCTTCCATAAATTGAACAATTTGCTTACGTGCATGTCAGCCATTGGATTCTCCAACCTGAAACGAAAGGGGGTGCATCAAGGAAGCTGATGATGTTTGAAAAGTGGCTCAAAAATGCCTCTGAAGATAAGCACACTATCTCTGCATTATGCAAACATCTATTAGACCCCCAGCCCACACACAAGACAGCAGCACAAAAAAGGTGGAGGAGGGAGTTGGGGACGACGATCTCGGAAAAAGAGTAGAGGAATGTTTTTTGATAGGGCATACATATGAACAAGTAGTTATAAAGTGAAGACAACACTATATAAATGACTTTACTACTAGTATAGAAACCCAGGCAAACCAGTGAATTGGCACAAAACGAAACAATGAGTCTGCTGGAGGAGGTGTGGACCAACAGGCTCCTTGGGACATCTGTTATGGCACTGTTTGAAACTGTAAAGGTTCTGGAAAGATTTATTAAAATATAATGTGCAAACCTTTGATGTAACCATAGAAAAGGACCCTGGTGTGATTCTTCTGGGCTGCCTTCCAAAAGTAGGAGATCATGCAAATCTATGAGGGGGTAAGCAGCATATCATAGCCTTGATCATAGCGGTCCAATCTACACTGGTAGCGTGGGAAAAGAAGACCCCACATTCGGTTTGTGATTGGATTCGTAGAATGTAGGATCTTCCGGTGATGGAAAAAACTATGAAATATTTAGAAAAACAACATAAACCCTACGAGATGGATTGGGCTCCACACATATCCAAACTGTTGCGGGACTACAGAGACCTATGTCAGCCACACTATTTGAGAGTCCACTAAATGATATTAGAAAACTGCACTATGCTGCTTCCAAAGGGGTCTAACTGACATGGGGGGTTGTACCTGATCCTGAGGTGCCCAATGGGCATTTCCTCTGTCAATAAACAATTAGGGGTATTATGGACCATTGATGGGTTGGCCTTAGCACTCTGTGTGGTTTACCACTGCTAACCAGTGCTAAAGTGTGTGTGCTCACTTCCTAAAACAGGGTAACAATGGCTTACACCCAATTGGCACATTCAGTTTAGTTGTAAGTCCCTACTACAGTGGTACTACAAGTAGCTAGAGCCTGTAAATTAAATGCTACTAGTGGGCCTGCAGCAATTATTGTGCCACCCACTTAGGTAGCCTTTTAAACATGTCTCAGGCCTGCCATTGCAGCCTGTATATGCAGTTTAAACTGCCATTTCGACCTGGAAAATAGACCTTTTGTAGGCTTGAACCTTCCGTTTTAATACTTATAATTCACCCCTATGATAGGTCCTAAATAGCCCATTGGGCAGGGTGCAATGTATATAAAAAGTTGTACATGTACTTTTAACTTTTACATGTCCTGGTAGAGAGAAACTCTTAAATTCATTTTTCACTACTGCAAGGCCTACCTCTCCAATAGGATAACATTGGGTTACTTTATTACATTCAATAAGTGATAACTTTTAATTAGGAGCAAGTAGGAATATCGAGTGTGGTCTCTAAATAAGTGGAATTTAAAACCCTCTAGCCATTTTATTGTCCTAACCTTTTGGTACCTGCAGCTTTATCCTGGATCACATGACTAGGTGTAGCTGGCAGTTGGTCTTTGTGTATTGCTTCCAGACAGTGAGATAAAGGGGGAATAGATGTTGGCGGGATGGGCCATCTCTAACTTCAAAGGGGAAGGGCTGTCACCTACCACACTACCACATCACAAGGCCTCTGCCTAAACACATTCACAAAGGGTTTGATGCTAGTCTTTTTTGGCCCCTGGCAAGCTGGGGCCAGGGCAGGGTGGCAAGAATTTTCAAACACCTCTTCGGGTGGAAACCTCCAGAACCGTCTCATACTTCAAAGCTGACACCAAGTATAAATAGTAGGCCCTCAGACCCAAATCTTCAGTACACCTCTGAACCTGTGGAAGACTCAGAAGGACTGCTGTGCTGCTCTGCTGCAAGAAGGACTGCTACTCTGCTGCCCTGGTACTCTGCTGCCTGATTGAGTAGGACTGGACCTGAACTCTAAACCCATGACCCCCAGAGTGACTCCAAGGGGTATTGGCTGACCTCCTGATCAGAGCATGAAGGACAGAAAAGACTCACACAACCTTGAACCCAGCAATTGGACTCTGTCTGTTGTGAGTCTTGCCCCTCAAGTGGTGCCACTTTTGGGCAAAACTGATGCAGTGCGCCACATCTCCTCGCAACTCTGCATCAGAACCACTACTGCGAGACGCATCCCCGACATTGAACATCAATCAATCAATCAATCAAACATTTGTAGAGCGCTCTACTCACCCGTGAGGGTCTCAAGGCGCTAAGGGGGTGGGGGAAGCAGCTACTGGTCGAACAGCCAGGTCTTGAGAAGTCTCCTGAAGGTCAGCAGGTCCTGGGTCTGACACAGGTGGGCGGGGAGGGTGTTCCATGTCTTGGCGGCGAGGTGGGAGAATGATCTGCCGCCGGTGGTTTTTCGGCAGATGAGTGGGACGGTGGCGAGGCCGAGGTCGGCGGAGCGAAGCTGGCGGTTTAGGGTGTAGAAGGACAGTAGTTCATTGAGGTATGCTGGTCCGGCGTTGTGGAGTGCTTTGTGAGCGTGGGTGAGGAGCTTGAAGGTGATCCTCTTGTTGACCGGGAGCCAATGCAGGTCTCTCAGGCGGGTGGTGATGTGGCTGTGGCGAGGGAGTCCGAGGATAAGGCGTGCGGAGGCATTTTGTATGCGTTGGAGTCTCTTCTGGAGTGTAGCTGTGGTTCCTGCGTAGAGGGCGTTGCCGTAGTCCAGCCTGCTGCTGACGAGTGCTTGGGTGACCGTCCTTCTGGTTTCGGTGGGGATCCATCTGTAGATCTTGCGGAGCATGCGGAGGGTGTTGAAGCAGGAGGAGGAAACAGCGTTAACTTGCTGGGTCATAGAGAGCGTTGAGTCCAGAATGAACCCCAGGTTGCGTGCGTGGTTGGTGGGTGTCGGGGCAGCTCCCAGCGTGGCCAGCCACCAGGAGTCGTCCCATGCGGGGGTGGAGCCGAGGATGAGGACCTCCGTCTTGTCCGAGTTCAGTTTCAGCCGGCTAGTCTTCATCCAGTCTGCGACGGCCTTCATTCCCTCGTGGAGGTTGGATTTGGTGGTGGCCGGGTCCTTGGTGAGGGAGAGGATCAGCTGGGTGTCGTCAGCGTATGAGATGATGTTGAGGTGGTGTGCTCGGACGATGTTGGTGAGCAGTGCCATGTAGATGGTGAAAAGGGTCGGGCTGAGGGATGAACCTTGGGGTACGCCGCAGGTGATCGTGGTGGCTTCGGATCTGAAAGGGGGGAGGCGGACTCTCTGGGTTCTGCCGGTGAGGAAGGAGGTGATCCAGTCCAGGGTTTTGTCTCGGATCCCTGCGTTGTGGAGGCGTGTGCACAGGGTGTGGTGGCAGACGGTGTCGAAGGCGGCCGAGAGGTCCAGGAGGTTGAGGGCCACGGTTTCGCCGTTGTCCAGTAGGGTCCTGATGTCGTCAGTGGCGGCGATGAGGGCAGTTTCGGTGCTGTGATTGCTGCGGAAGCTGGATTGGGAGAAGTCCAGGACGTTGTTCTCCTCCAGGAAGTGGGTCAGTTGTCTGTTGGCGGCCTTCTCAATGACTTTCGCCGGGAACGGGAGCAGGGAGATGGGTCGAAAGTTCTTGAGGTCCTTTGGGTCCGCCTTGGGTTTCTTGAGTAGGGCGTTGATCTCTGCATGTTTCCAGCTCTCCGGGAAGGTGGCGGTCTCGAAGGAGCTGTTGATGATCTTTCGGAGTTGGGGTGCGATGATGGAGCTTGCCTTGTTGAAGATGTGGTGGGGGCAGGGGTCGGAAGGTGAGCCGGAGTGGATGGTGTTCATGATTTTGATGGTGTCTTCGTCGTTGACGTTGTGCCAGGAGAGCAGAAGGTCGGTGTGTTTGGTGGGTGTTGAGTCGGGGGTGTCGGCGTCTGTCGTCGGCGTCTGGGTGTCGAAGCTGTTGTGGATGTCTGCGATCTTGCGGTGGAAGAAGGTAGCCAGGGAGTCGCAGAGTTCTTGTGACGGCGGGACGTCATTGGAGCTGGAGCTGGGGGTGGCGAGTTCTTTCACGATGTTGAAGAGCTCTTTGCTGTTGTGTGCGTTGTTGTCGATGCGTTCCTTGAAGGAGGTTCTTTTGGCGGATCGGATGAGTTGGTGGTGTTTGCGTCTGGCGTTCATGAGGGCTGCGTGGTTGTCTGGTGTCCGGTCATTGCGCCACTGCTTCTCGAGTCTCCGGCAGGTGTGCTTGGAGTTCTGGAGGTCGGCGTTGAACCAGATGGCTCTCGTGTCGGTGAGCCTGTTTGAGGGTTTCCTGATCGGGGCGAGGGTGTTGGCGCAGTCGTCGATCCATTGTCTGAAGTTGTGGGCTGCTGCGTCGGTCTTGGAGGGCTCGGGTGGAGGGTCTCGGGCGAGTGTGGTGATGAGCTGGTCTTCGGTGACTTTTTTCCAGCTGCGGTGTGGGATACGTTGCGGTTGGTTGTGCGCGGTGTGTTTCTCGAAGGAGAAGTGGATGCAGTGGTGGTCGGTCCAGTGGAGTTCGGTGGTGTGGCTGAAGGTGACGTGGTCGCTGGTGGAGAAGATGGGGTCGAGCGTGTGTCCGGCGGATTGGGTGGGTGTCATGACGAGCTGTTTGAGTCCGAGGTTGGTGAGGTTGTCGATCAGCATTGTGGAGTTGCTGTCGTTGGCGTTCTCGAGGTGGAAGTTCAGGTCTCCGAGGAGGATGTAGTCTATGGAGGCGAGGGCGTGCGTGCTGATGAGGTCGGCGATGGATTCGCTGAACTGTGGTCGGGGTCCCGGGGGTCTGTAGACGAGGGTTCCTCTGAGGGTGGTGTTGTGATCGACATGGATCTGGAAGTGTAGGTGTTCGGCCATGCTGAGGGAGTCTTCGGTGTTGGTTGAGATTCTGATGGTGTTCCTGTGGACGATGGCGATTCCTCCTCCTGGTTTGTTGTTTCGGTCCCTGCGGGTTATCTTGTAGCCGTCCGGGATGGCTATGGCTATGTCAGGCGCCGAGGAGGTGTTCATCCAGTTCTCCGTCAGGAAGGCGACGTCCGGGGCGGAGGAGTCAGGCAGGTCCCAGAGTTCGACAGCGTGCTTGTGGACTGAGCGGGTGTTGAGTAGTATGCAGCTGAGATAGTTGTGGCCTGCAGTGTTGGGATGGGCAGGACGTGCAGGTGTGCGCTGGCTGGTGTAGCTGCAGTTTCGGCAGGTGAAGTGTCTGTGGGTGAGCTTCGGGGTGGCCTGGAAGCAGGTGGAATTTCGGCCGGCGTTGAGTGCATGGAGGGTGTTAGCGTCGTAGCGGCGTCGGGTCTCGTGTCACATCGCAGCATGCAGCTCCTAGGAACCACCCCTGCATGACGCATCTTAAATGCAGGACTTTGCATCGCAAGACCCCGTCGATGGCATTCTCGATGGTGACATAGGACTTTGCACTGCAGCCCCGCAGCTTCCTCAGAACCGCCGCTGCTTGACGCTTCCTCGATGCTGGATCTCCGCAACCAGGAATTAAGGTACTTTGTTCAGTGTGGCTAACTTGGTCCCTGTATCTGACCTGCACTTCATAGTGGCCAGCCTGAACTTCTAACTTTGTGCCGGTCCAGCGCGACCAGAAAACCACATTTGGCCATGTGTGCTTACAGGCAGTATATTCACTTAAATCTTTCAAATTGCATATCTCCGGTCCTACTGATTAGATTGCTAATGTTTTGGTCTCGACTAATTTGTTAAATTTTACTATACTTTTCTACATTGGTGTGAGATTTTAGTTGTATTGTGTATTTTTAATTACTTTTTGAAGTGCTGCATAAATACTTTGCACATATGGGCCAAGCTACAGGTTAATTTTGGGTTTGCATGTGTCTCACCCTGATAAAAATTGTGCTTGTGGTTGCTGCTTGAGTAGGGTTTCACCTCCATCATCCAGTAACCCAATTTCCTACAGAGATGGAATGTGTAAATGGAAAATCAATAAAAATGGGTGGTATTAAATGGAGCAAGGAATTACAGAGGTGGCGGGCAAAATATCTGTCAATTTTTCAGTAGGTGTACTATTACCAGTCAATTATAAATGAGGCCCTTATTTTTCAACAGGGAGGAAAAATCAATCTATCCAGCTTGGGTAGCTAGCTGTTTCCATCCATACTTCCACAGATTTAGAAGCGCTGAGTAGGGCTTCTAGTTGTGATAAATCCTGCAAGAGCTTGCACTTGACGAGTGTGCATGCTAAGACTTTCTCAGAGAGCAATTAAGCATTTCTCTTACATGAAAAGGTTCCAGTTGTCTAAGATAGATGCCAGTAAGTATGTCTGGGTGAAGTTTCACCTTCTAGGTATTTCGGTGGGAGCACCCAAGATGGCAGAGATCTCTCCCTGAGAGCGACATCTTTGTTTTGGTCTGTGTTCCTGCTTGGAACATTAAAAAAATATTCCTACCTGCCAGGAGAGCAGCAGGCAGGAATGCCCACCACAGGCTCAGTGACATTGATTTGAGCAGGTTCCCTTGAACACAAAGGAATGTGTAACAGGGGTCCTACACACCTTCTTATAATTTCCCCTCGGTTGTGCAGAAGCTGTCAATTGACTTACTGGCCCTCAATCACCCCACCCAATGCGATTCCTGTTATGTTCAAGAAAGAAAATGCCTCTTCATTAAGTGCCACTTAATTTAATTACTGGATTTCAGACCCAACGTGATTTTACCACCTGATTTCAGACACTGCGCTTCTCCTTTGCATATTTGATGCAGAGGCTCCCACATGCGCAGTAGACCAGGGCGAATCCCCAGTTATCAGTCCAGCTTTGTGGACCGGGACATGGCTCTGGTCACCGCTGCAAATCAAGGACATCTGCTAATGGCATAGATTACCTTCCTTTGGGTATACTTGCACGTCTTGACAAAAAAGAATTCCCTTGACTCCTTTGCTAACACCTCGTGCATAGTACAAAAGCGGAATCCCCATTTGTAGCACACAGCCATGTAGTGTTACCAAGGGAATGGCTGGGATTCCCCTTTTCGTTAGGGGATGTCATACATCCCGGGGCTCATATCCTTTGGGATGGACAGTGTTCACGAGATACCTGGGGAATCCCTTGGTAATCCCTTGCTCATACCACAAATGTATATTCTTCCGGTACGGGGCTTTCCAGATGCCTCTGTAAGATGCCAATGCCATTCTCATCACATGGCCCTTGAGTTCAACCTAGGGAAAGCAACACTGGTGTGACCCTGATGGTACATGCCCGGGAAGGTAGCCCTTTTGATCATCCGTTTCCTTCAGATTCAAATCCCTGGAGAATTCCCAAAGGTATGCTTGACAATAACACATGCCTGGACAGTTACGTAAAGATAATGCATGGCACATGTGCCTTCGTGAAAGGCCATTCCTGACAGGCATCCCTTCAGCTAGCTCCAGGGAATGCAGCACTGTGCACGACTTTGAGGCACGAGGACCCCAGAGAAGAAAATCTTTGGGATTATCAATGTCCATTTTCTGCAAAGGGAAACCCATGGAGATGCCACAGGATGCAGGTGCCTCCATAAAGCACCACCCCCCAAGGAATCCTTGCAGGGCCTTCCTTCGAGGTTGTAAGTTTCTATTTCCCTTTTGACCAAGTAGAGCCACTAGAGGAAACAAGTACATGAGAGTAGCCATGTGCGAGCAGGCCATCCCTGCATACTAAATGCCACCGCCCAAGCCCGTCATCACCTCTACAGAGGTAGATCTCTGTCACAATTTGTGAGATAATAATACCCTATTTGCACTAAACGTCGTTGGGCATTAAAACCCTTGTTGTAAACTGGCCTGGGCTACCAGGGTGGAGATTGTGCAGGGAATGGCTCAGCATGTGAGAGCCATGTAAGGGACAGTAATAAAATAGCAGTGAACACTCTACTGCCCACAAGCCATACAATAAGCCTTTCCAAAAGCATTCCAATCCTCCAGCAACTTAGACCACTTAATACCCTGCTGCCTCTCAACCTCTTGTCCTTATGGCAGGTCCCATCATTGGGAGAAGGCGGGTGTCATCACACCACTGCTATATTTGTTTCCTCCAGGATGTGGTTTCATGTGTGCCAGAGAACATCCTTCACTTACCAGAGTGATTTATTAGAGATCTTGGCCCCCAGTATGCCAATAGCCTTTGTAAACTCATGCCACCTTCAGAATGTCTTCAGTACACAACATCCACCTTTCCACTTTAGATTTTCGGCGAGGCACTGCCTGTGGAAAGATTTTTATAAGGCACAATGCCAGGTCAGTCCCTTGCTCATTGCTCTCCATTCACATGTGTGCCCTGGCCTATTCCCATGTTTTTTTTCTACTGGAGGAAATAAGTGGTTGCAAACGAATTTGAATCTGGGAATATTCTTTTTAGTTTTCCTAATTATCCCTTATACCCTTTCAACTTCCAATTTTTCAATCAAGCTTATTCTATGGGCCTCCGCATGCCCTCTCCTTTAAAGACATACCAAGAAGGTGGGTGGTGGGTGTTTTCAAACAGCAGTGAGTCGAATGCTATGACTGACATCCTTAGGCATCTCGAGTGGTTCATTTGTTTTAGCTTCACTTTAAGGAAACACTTGTTTGGCTTGCATCCCATGTGCAGACGTTGGGGCCTTCTTTAGCCCTTGGCAAGCGATGTCCTTCACTCCCCTGGTGTAGAACTGCCTGACAAATCCGGAGATCTCCAACTGCCTGTCTGGGATCGCTTTGCCACAAAGGGATCTGTGGAACACAGTGCTTCCCTTCACAGCAGTGAAGTGTGCCGAGCGAGCCCCATGTTTAAAGTCCCTGCTTCTCAAACTTTTTGTTCTGAAAATAAACACCCAAAGCGCCTTCTTTGAACAAAAAGTAAATCGGTCGAATTTTGTAGGAAGCTTGATGAACATGGCTGGGAAAAAGATTAACGGTAGTCTCACCATCAAAAGGGCGGGGGCTTGTTACTGTGTCCCAGGGGACTAGGGTGCACGCAATAGTGGACTCAGTCGACGGTATTACAGTGGTTTCCTCAACTTTAAATAGAGCGGGGAGCCAAATGTTTGGCAGGGCAGGAAGACATCCGGTTTACAGCGCTCCTCCTGCCCTGCCAAGGCCTAAATATGACCCTTCAACTTCCCATTCCGGGTTTTTGTGCTATATAAATAACCATGATTGACCGATTGCATGTTGATAGTGCTGGCTTCAACATCACATTGAATTTATTTGCTAAAAAATGACACAGTATTTATTTAATGGCTTTTGTATTTGTTTATATTTTTTATTGCTTGTCAGAGCTCTGGCATGTTTTTGTTCCCCTTTCTCATGCTACTTTTCCACTTATGAAAGGACATTGATGTAATTAAAATGTCCAGTTTGGTTGATTTAACAGTTCCCTCTGTAGCTATTTTCCCTTGTTTCACAGCTCCACATGTTGAAAAGAGATTATTCTGAATAGTGTCCCTTCATAGAAGGACACTGGTTCCTCGAAGAGCCAGCTGGTATCCTTTATTGCTCAAAGAAGTAAACAGCCGAGTTTGCAGGTGGGACAGCAGGTGGGACAGTAAGTCCATCGTGAGGGTAGGCCGTTAATCATTGTAACGTTTTCAAAGGTTTTTGGCTTGTACTGAAGCTGTGGCTTTTTCTTTTCACTTTTTAAGTTTAATAAAGAGAACGTGTTAGATTTGTTTGTCTGCCTCATGTAACAAAACAATCAGAAATGTATACATATATTCATGCATTTATTTATTTAGAGAGTTTTATAAAGCATAAACATGGCCCTTGGGTATCAGAGGGCTGTACAACAGATCCTGTTTCATGGCATTAATCAACAGCGTCATAGGTGTTCTCGTTTCAATAGCAAGCAAAAACTATGCAAAATACAAACACATAAGGATCACATGTTCGAATCCATACCCCTGAAGGGTGGCATGTTAGCACGTGCTCGCTGACATAGCTCACTCTGTATAGGTGGGTGCCCTGTGTGATCTTTGGAACCTAGACCAAAAATCTTAATTCAGGAATCTGTTTAGTAAAATCATTTTGCATAGAATGTCTTTTGGCCAGCCCCTTTCATAGTCTTTTCAACTTGCATTCACATTTTGCGTCCACTCACCACAGCATTCCGCATCTAGCAATGGGAATGTCCACTTCAGTCACTGGTTTCTTAAACTGAGTGGCACCATTTTTCCAGATGTGAGCATCTTGCTAAAAAGAAGTGAATTTCCGTGTCTGGGCGAATGGGATAATGATTTGCTGGTGATTTTTATTTCACATTCCATAAATTAAAAATGTTAATTTTTAAACGTTACATTTAATTTGGCATATTTTTGTTTTTGATCTTCGGAGTAATTCAGAGCCAACAGTACCATTTCTATGCACCAATAAAAATAATATTTTCCTCAGATGTACATTAAAACCGAGAAGGGTTTCTAAAGCTGGATTAAGTAAACCTCCCTGGTATTGAGCATCCTTACTGTTCTATTAAAATTATAGGTGATGGATATTTTTTTTCTCAAATTTAACCTTCTTATTGCAAGCATACAGTTGCCATGGATGTAGATTCACTAACGTGCCAACAGAAGCCTGATCACATCACAGGAAGTGACATCATATGATCTTTTACCTGGATGACATCACAGGAAGTGGTGTCGCATGACCCTATGCCCACTGGCATAACAGGAATTGAGATCATCGATGTCACACATCGTACTATGGATGAAAAATTTAACAAAAAAAGCAAGATTAACAAAAGAAGCGTACCTTATCAGAGCAGATAAAACACTAATTCAAGTGCCAACCGTATATTAAGATGGATGCCACCATGACACCATACGCCATGGGTGCCTTACATACTTACATGTCAAGGAACAGTTTCAAATGCCCAGGCTTAGTCCCAAAAAACCAGAAACTGCCCAGGGACCATATAGAACTCCCAGGGGAAGGGCCGACAAAAGCAGCCTTTTGGAGCGTGTAAAAAGTACGCATTTCTCTGTAATTCGGTTTTCTAAAATTTCTCTGAAAATGAAATACAGTCACAAAGAGAAAGACTATTGTTGCAGCAAGTTCTTCAAGATGAAGGAAGGATTAAAGATCTAGCACAAAAAACAAGAAACATTTTTACATAAAAAGTATTTTCAAACGGTGTACTCGGCCGAACTTGGAGTAAATGTAATATTTGCAAGTTTACATTCACAGTTCTGTCCCTTGTGGCCTCACTAGGATTCTGTTATTTGACAGGCCTCGGTACTGGTGTAATGCTGTGATACACCGGATAATCAATGCTGCCTATTCATTTACATTAGTAATGTAAATTTACTCCTACACTTTTGAGTAATTGTACTAATTTTAAAAGTATGCTTACTATTTATGTGGCACAATATATTAATTTAGGCTCCTGCCTTTGGAATGGAAACCTTATTTTGCACAACAAAATACTACATTTGGTCTACTGCCTCCGAGGCAAGGGGTTGCAATTGCGACGCCAGGGGTAGCAAAGTGCTAAATGACGTCCATGATGACAGCCATGTTTAGACGGTGGCATTTTTGCTTTCTTCTCTTTATGTTTGTGACACATGCTTGCAATAACAAATTGGAAAAATTAATATTTACACTAGTTCGCCAAAGGACCTGCTTTCTTTTCCAATACTCATTCATAATATTTGACTAACCACAGAGCAGCATTTTTCTCATGCATTTCAGGACTAGCAATGCCATCTACTCCTCTCCTCTTTGCTACCTTAACCCAATAGTTGCACTTTAATAATAAGTGGTGCGTTTTTCTACCTTTACTATACCTATAATTTCCCTGACGAGCTAGAGCGGATGCTGGCATCTAAAGCACACCTTCACCATGAAAGATACCTTTGCACGGAAATAAACAGATGGTCATTGGTTCCTTACTTAGTGATGCTCATTTTGTCAACGTTCTGAACGATGAAAGGCTGCACGGACCTGCCAAGATTCGGCCCCTTGGCTTTGACCATGAGGTCAAATACAGATAAAAGTACTGTAAATAATATGGACGGGGTGGATTTGCCTGTTGGCTTACATTGCTGGGGTAAAATTGTACTCTCAATAATATCTATTCTCATTTTAGTATCCTACTAATAGAATGTAAGTCTGGAATGCCTAAATACTTTAAGCCTTAGCATGCATGTTTTTTGTGAATCTAAGCCAATATTTCTAGCTATTGAAAGATGACTATGTCTTTGGTGGGCGAGTACAGAAAAAAGACTACTGTCCGATGGTTGTATCCAATACTCAAAGCAGAAGGTAGTCTTTCTGCCATGTTTGTAAGTCACAAGTCTGAGGTTTTGAGTAGGTTACAAAATAACGGTGCTCTGGTATCTCAGGGCCTGCCCACTTATGCAAATGTAAATTTGTTTTTGAGCGGTTTTAAACATCCTTATAAAATGAATGGAGTCTTTGGTATTTAAATTTTCTGCACAAATATTTGTGGGTAGATTTCCAAAATGTCCCCCGTGCTGAGCAAGCGTTGAGGCTGCTGACCATTATGTCTTTATTTCTCACAGTAGAAACAAGCATTTGCAATGCAATAGGTCTCGCATTTGCGAGAGTTTGAGCTATTGGCATTGTAAATGACAATGCCTTTTATTTATGTGTTTTGAAAACCTGCAAGCGGTGCGTAAACACACACTTTGTACTTATAGTCATTGCTTAAGAGAAGCAAGGCGGGCAGTAAAAGAGGCGCAGTTACTGCCAGCATTGCTTCTCTTAAGCAACGACTATAAGTACAAAGTGCCTGTTTAGGGACCACTTGCAGGTTTTCAAAACGCATAAATAAAAGTCATTGGCATTTACAATGCCAATAGCTCAAATGCGAGCCCTATTGCATTGCAAATGCTTGTTTTACATGCCATGCAGATCCTATTTCCTGCCCCTTCATTTGAGGCTCGCAGCTGGTTTTCTGGCTGAGTAATGACATCCTCGGATATCTTTTCCAAATCGCTCATTTGCTGCTTTCCTAGAGCCTGGATTCAATAGTGGTCGCGCCGGGCACTGTCCTTGGGAAGAGCACCCTCCATGCTGGAGATCACAGTAAGCAACATCATTTCTGATTTTCGCTCATTTTCACTGCCTCTATTTACTCTCCCTAAACTCAGTTGATTGTCAGAAACCCCTGCATTTTTAAGGCAGATTAGCAACGACAAACGAATGAGCGCCAAAAAGATAAAAAGTGTCTGTGATTGTTGAAGCTGTCTAAGACCAGTGCGCTGAAGAATCTCAGTTCGATGTGTGAGCTGCTTGTCCAGTACGTGTTAATTCTTTGCAATTTGGTAGTACTACTCCTGGTTGTATAATGCAATTATCAGGACTACAGGGAGAGGAGGTGGCGTAACGGCCAGAGCTAATGACTTTGGAGCTGGAGAACCAGATTCGAGTCTCGGCGTCAGCTCAACATCCTGTGATTCTGGGCGAATCCCTTAATCCCGTTCCTGCCAAAAAATGAATGTGTCATTGTGTAATGTAACTGATGCTCATCTAAAGCGCTCCAATACCTTTGGGTCGAGTTTTGGGCCATATAAAACTGCCCAAAATAAAATAACATATAAAAGCAAATGAAAAACCAGGACTGGATGAATTATTCCCACTGGATCAGGGTAACACAGCCCCTGGTCGAGATATATGTGGTAATGGAAAACGCTAGGATTTGCGGAGGTCGAGCTACATGTGGTGGAGAATTTACCAGTTGATTTGCTTTCTCCTAGGCATAATATGTTTGACAATATTATAGGCGCATTTAGCTGTTCCCCCAGTTATCAAAGCTTTTTACGTTACCACCCAGGCTCTAGGTGTATCCAATGCCAAAATGCCTTGCCTCAAATGACATTTTTTATGGCCAGGAGAAGCTTAAGTATTGTTGTAGCAGTGAACAAACTGCGTAATGCAACATGAATTTTAGGCGCGTGAAAAAGTTGCTAGCCCAAGATCACACAATTTGGTGTCCGAAAACCAAGGATTAGAACTGCTTACAAGTCAATCAATTAGCTACTAAACATCAGTTCTTCCCCTCATTTAAGGTTTCTACATGTTGTATGCGTGACTAGTGACGATCATTTTGAGTTGCTGGTTTTAATGGTAAACGTGATGCCAGATACACACAAGGAATCGGATAGTTCTTAGCGACGCGAGGCTGCAGATTGTGGAGGTGTGCTTTTCTGTATTATGGAAGTAGTGTACACGCTCTGACAGAGCACACGCTGCAAGTTTGTGGTTGAACAGTGGCAGGCGCATGCCATGGCTTTGCACTCGCAGTCCAAGGGGAGTTCCCACAGCATTTACTGGGTCGTTTTGCGGCCTCAATAGTGAAATAGCGTTTGGCTCTGGGGAAAGCTAAACTGCCATCAATAAACTAGAGGACAGACCCATAAGCAGATGGAAGACCAAATTCACACATAATAACGTGGACGAACAGTCTAAGGCTCTGGATTTAGGCTCCAGTCTCTCTGGAGGCGTGGGTTCGAATACCACTGCTGCCCCAAAAAATTTTCTTCAAAGAAATATCGTTACATTAAATAGTGGACTTACTTTACACTGAATACCTGAACTCACATTTCCTTTTAATGATTCCAGACTTTAAGCACATGTTGAAGCCTCAGCTCCAATCTGTGTAACTAAGATATGAAGTGAAACAGAAACTTAACACTGTACAGTTGGTGACAACGTAGCCGCACAAGCAGGCTGAGCAGACGGCTTCCGGAAATATATGAAAGCAGCGCCGTGCTGAAAGAAATCACGGCGCCCGTGCACATAAGTTAGACTCATGGCAGCCCGTGAAGCGGGCAACATGGTAATAAGAAATGAGTAATGAAAGCGTGCGCTGTGCATATTAAACTTATGAGCTGGCGGCCTGAGAAGCGTGCGCCTCAGCAATTTAAAAAAAAACAAAGTAGTCCCTATACGAAGCAGATACAGACCTACAGCGTAACTAAGCTGTAGTTGGTCCGTGCTGCTTGCCTTAAAACGGAATTGACGTTTCGGAATGCCACCCAATAATTGAGCCACGAAAGCAGAGCAACACCTGAATGAACCAATGCCAAGCGGCAGGCGGGATTACCCTCCATATTCTGTTTACTACAGGTCTTGCGACAGCGCATGCGCTGTCTAGGCTCGACCTAAAAATGGGAGAGATTTTTTGACTATCTTTCTGACAACGGGATAAGATTTTCAGTGAACTTGCTTGCTTCATTTTCTCAGTAGCGGCTCCTGGAGGGAGTGTTGTGGGGCGGTGGGGCGGGGCGGGGAGGGGCAGGGTGGGAGTAGTAAACTCCGGCTAATGGCCGAACTGAGTTAAGTACATTAAAAAAAAAGCGAATTACATTGCGCGCGCTGCATCGCCGATTGCGATGCAGCGCGCGCAATGTAATTCGTTTTTTTTTTTTTTATGTACTTAACTCAGTTCGGCCGTAAGCCGGAGTTTACTGTGCCCCCACCCTGCCCCTCCCCCGCCCCACCGCCCCGCAACACTCCCTCCAGGAGCCGCTACTGCATTTTCTCCTCTCCTTTCAGAAAGAAGCAATGTCGAATTTGCACAAGCAGTTTGTCTCCCTTCATTAATTGGAGTGACACAGGATCACACTTGCATTTTTCACCATTTTAGTAATTACTTTACCCCCCTCCCAACACCCCCACCCCCGTTCCTTGTAAAGCTATGCGTTGTTGTTAAAGGCTACACCAGTTGCTTTAACTCTATTTATAATTCTGTAATAGAGCTATATCTCATTTTCCCAGGATAACCTTTACATTCATATTATGACAAATTTGTCCAGGCTTTGGTGCAGAAGATTTCCCGAAGAATGAATCTTTAATAAGAAAACTTGTAAAATGCCCGACATGACAAATTATGAATGGTGAGATGATATTAAATGATTCACTGCACTGCATCATATATTGATCAAATAATGACTCGTAATAAAAGCTGTCTACCAGCTCTGCTCACTATTCTTCTTTAGCAGAATAGTTTGCATTTTGCTTTCAGCTCATGGATACAGACTTAACCCTGAGAATTCAATATGTTAATATGTGATAACAATCATTCACAGTGTTCTGTGCGCCTGCGGCCTTCATTAAATATAATTGCTGAGCTAACAATGCACATCATAAAGACATTTGATAATGGTATCCGTGATGGAAAAGCCAATTCAACAGAAACAAATGACTTGTCCAGGATCAAGTTGCATACATACATTTGAAGTTACAATAAACTGCAGATACTCCTCTTGATTTCAGTTGCTTCTTGTAAGTGATCATTGGAGTTTATTGACTCCTGAATGTTTCAGTTAATATTTTAAATGCCATTGTTTTTTCTGCTTGCCATATAGATCTGTGCCCAAAAGGTCACATGCATATCAGGATCCAGTGGAATTCCCTGCATGGATAGGATAAGTGAAAAATATGCAATGTGAATTGGCCTGCAATTTCCACTGTATGAAGTTGTAAGATTGATTTAATTTATTCCTTATGTACACTCATCTTATGCACTAACTTGTCACCTATATGTACAACTAAAATGCACACTTTTCTTTCTGATGGTTCTAAGAGAGCCAAAAGACAGCCAAACTAGAACAACATTTTGCTGGTGGAAAGTTACATATGTGACTCAGGTGAATTGGAAGCAAATTCCTGTCCTCTGAAATATGTCTTGCTTTTACTAAAGTTGTCACACACAGGTAGTTAATAAAGATTGTGGAGTGTAAATTTGCCAGTTTAGTTCTTTGGCAAAGTTGACATTGTTTGATAAGATAATAAGTCACAAATGAAGTCACACATTATATTATTATGTTTACACTTTCAATATTAAATTCTTGTACAAACGTCTACATTGGCATGAATAAGGTAGTATTTATAGGTGTCACTGGTGTTTATGAATCTACAAATGCAAAAATAAACAGAAAGTTTTTCCAGTATCTCAGTCTAGCTGTAAGGAGTGGAGTAATCAAAAATATCCCTCTTATGTTCCGAATCTTTTCACCGGACAAATCACTTACATTATAGGGGCAAAGCCACAAAGTTACATTTATATGAGTACATCTACTCACATGTAGATCTACTCTCACACTTAGGTGTAAATCTCCGTTTTATTCTACTCACCCTTACAAAGTTTAGATTTACACCTAGGTGCGGACATAAGAGTCATTTTACAACCATAAAGTTAATATTAAGAACTCTCCAGCTGTTAGTTTAGATCTCCACACCAAGGGCAGGAAATTTGATTAAAATTAATAGATATACTAAATTAATAGATATACTTTTCTTTAAATAAAATTAAATACAATTGTAACTTAGCTTAAATAATGCATATTAACCTAGAACTAAAAAATATAAAGTTACAACCTATTACATCCTCATAATAAATCTGCATTACATTTTAAAAGTATTTACATATAGTATATACTATTATATTAATTGAATTTACAAATATTCATTTATACACACCCTCAACAACATTTTTTTTTTTTTAAAACGACTTAGTTAAAATGTATGTTTAAATGAATTAAAAAAATCTTTATATTTGTAAATCTTAGTTACAAATTTTAAGATTACTTTTAAATTAAGTGTGTTCTTAAATAAAAAAGAATATTTATAAAATTGCCAACAGTTACCTCTTAATTTTATCAGAAAGAGTAATATAATACCAGAACTAGAGACACACTCACGTTTCAGATGCCAATATTTAATTGTTGATTGTAGAGGCAGCAATTAACTCTACACATTTCAGTCCTCATTGGACCTTAATCACGGGTCATTCTTTTCTGTCTGTGACCACTTTAATATATAGCAATTTATCCATTCAGTTGTTAGTTCAAAGAAAGCATGCTGTTCTTAGAAGTACAACTTTTTCCTTTTCTTCCCTCCAATGGGTAATGTTTGTCAAATTCTGTTTGTTGGAGCATGTGATTGCATAATGATCACTCTCATAAATCCCTTTTCAAGGCATTACATCACATATCAGTGTGACGCTCATTATTGCTGAACTCCCTGTGCGTGCAAAAAAATTTTAACTCTGTCTGCTACAATGTTCCATGCTGCATGCTTTCGAAGCAAACAGAACCCACTAACTTCACGTTTGGTCGGAGGTGGCTGCCCACTCCCAATTAAACACCTAAACACTGTAGTCCTCTGTGGGAGTAAAAGCGCACTTTATCATGGTGGTGGACCATGCCTCTTCAATATTCACAAAGGTTAGTGGGTCCTGCCCACCCCGCCATTCATTGCTAATTACCCCACATATTACATCACTCAAGACATCTTCAATGCCATTATTAATAATATCAGTGCAAGATTTGCTATAAAATTATTGATGAGAAAACTCTGCATGTCGGGGGAACAAGTTATAGTTACCCTAGGGCACGAGTTATAGTTTATTGAGATAACTCTAACTGTAACTGCTGAATTTCTTTGGTTTTGTATGTATAAAATCTGAACCTAACTATAAAGTCCCTGTAACCTGTTTTTTTTAGTGAATATATATATAATTTCACTTAAAAAAATCAAAGGTTACATGGATGTTATAGTTAGGAAATAGAGTTAAAAAAACATTAGAAATTCTCTAAAAAAAAAAAGGTTACAGGGGTGTTATAGTTAGGCTCAGATTTCACTTGTACAAAACCATGGAAATTCAGCAGTTATAGTTACCTGAGTTAACTATAACTTATGCCCCCGCAATGCACTGCTTATCACATATTACATCACTCATGACATGGTCAGTGACATCACTAATGACATCACTGATCACATCTCAAATGACAACACTGATCAGTGATGTCACTGACCATGTCATGAGTGATGTAATATGTGAGGTCATAAGCAGTGTATTGCGGGGGCGTAAACGCGTCCCTATATATACAAATTAAATTTCCTTCACGATCTCTAAAACTACTGAATAGATTTACACCAAAATCACAAAAAGGCACTTCCTTGGAACAATATCTACCTGTCTGCCAAATTTGATGTAATTCTGTTCAGCAGTTCGGGCTGTAGCCGTGTCTAAAGTTCCTATGGCAAAAAAATGTGATTTGGCACCCGCCCTTTTTCTCAGCCCCTGCTTGACGGATCACCATGAAACTCTGAAGACAGCAGAGTGACGGTCATACTAGTTTTGAAAATGTCACGATGATTCGTAAAACGACGCCAAAGTTATTGGCAAATGAATGTATTACTGCAAGTAGGTAATACATAGGGCCAGGAGCCTCCATGGCGCTTGGGTTCGCCACCCCCAGGGCCGGCTCCAGCAATGTCCTGGGGTGCCCAACCCCGGGACATTGCAGTTTGCTGTGGCATGGCGGGAGCACTGCTCCCACCATGCCGTAGCAAACTTCTGATGTGCTTCATGGAAGGGAGAGCAGGAAAACTGCTCTCGCTTCCATGAGACAAAGCAGAATTGCTTTTGGGCAAAGGGAGCTGCATGTCAGCAGCTCCCTTTGCCCAAAAGCAATGCCGGTTCCCGCAGGAGGCAGGGAGCCGGCAGGGACCGCAGGGGCATTGAGGCTCCCCCCGTGGTCCCCAACAAAGAGGTCAAGCCCCAGGGGATGGGATCCCCAGGGCCGAAAATGGCTCGGGATGGAGGCCACTCGGCCCCTCCCTTTTTTCGGGACCGAAATCAGCCTGGGTAGGGGGGCCACAGAGCCCCCTCCCTTTTAAAAAAAAAAATTAAACAAAGGCCTAGCCCCAGGGGATGGGGTCCCCTGGGCCGTAATAGGCCACTGGAGGGGGGCCACGTGCCGCCTCCCTTTTCATTTCATTGTAAAAAAAAAATGTCTCAGGCCCTGGGGTTGGGGTCCCCGGGGCCCAAAAGGGTAAAGGGAAGGGGGGCCACAAAGCTCCCCTTCCTAAAAAAGAAAGAAAAAGAAACAGGCATCCCGCCAGAGGCCCCGCCCCCACCCTGCTCAACTCTGCAAACGTGCCTCCTGGTGGTTGGGGGATGAAGCCCCCTTCACTTCTGGGGCTCCTTTGGGGGCAACTAGCACACCAGGCACCTCCAGTAAGCCCCACACAGTGGTATTGCTTAGAGGTGGTCCGAGGCCACACCCATTTTTAAAATACTCTGCAAACGCACCTCTTGGCGCACTGCTGGTGGAGCGATGAGGTCCCCTTGTGTCCTGAGGAATTCAGGAGTAAAGTGGACTCCATCCCCCAAGCAGCAGTGTGCCAGGAGGCGCGTTTGCAGAGTGGTGTAAAAAGGGGGTATGGCCTCTGACCACCTCTCTACAATCGAGCTGTGTGGGGTTAACTGGAGGTAACAGGAGGGCTAGTTGTCCCCCAGGGACCCTCAAGAGGCAAAGGGACTTTATCCCCCAACTCAGAGCACGCCAGGAGGTGCGTTTGCAGAGTGGTGGAGAAAGGGGTGTGGTCTCCGACCACTCTCAGCAATCCCACTGTGTGGGGCTTACTGGAGGTAACAGGTAGGCTAGTTGACCCCTAAACACCCCCAGCAGCGAAGGAGACTTCATTCCCCAACCAAGAGTGTGCCAGGAAGCGCGTTTGGAGAGTGGTGTGCAAAGGGGGCATGGCCTGCTATCAGAACTTAGCAATCCTGCTGTGTGAGACTTACTGGAGGTAATAGGAGGGGTAGTTGGCTCCCAAGGATTTCCTTGGGGCCAACTACCCCATCTGTTACCTCCAGTAAGTCCCACACAGTGGGATTGCTAAGAGGTCTTCGGAGGCCACACCCCCCTTTCTCCACCACTCTGCAAACGAGCCACCTGGCACACTACTGGTTGGGGGATGAAGTCCACTTTACTCCTGAGGGACTTAGGGGGCCAAGAAGCCCTCCTGGTGCCTCCTGTGAGTCCTATGCAGTGGAATTCCTGAGTGCTGGTCGGAGGCCCAGCCCCCTTTCTCCACCACTCTGCAAACACGGCTACCATTTAAAGAAGCATTTTCAATGCAATAGGTCTCGCATTTGCAAGAGTTAGAGCTATTGGCGTTGTAAATGTAAACGTTTTTACTGCTGTTTTTTGTAGTGGCGTGGATGTACGTTGTGTGTATTGGAATTATGTGGTATGTTGTGCAGTGAAATTATGTTGATAGAAAGTATGTGGTATTTAGTGTGTAGGAATTATGTAGAGTGGGATTATGTGGTATGGAGAGTAATTATGTGGTATGGTAGTCTGTGTTGTGGAGTGGTAACCTCAGGTTTAGTCTTCCTCGTTTCCATAGAAGCTAAACTATAAACTCAATGAGACACAAAAAAAGAAGGAAACACTGAGGAGCACTTCTGGACCTAGTCAGAGGTATGAGTAGGGCCACTGGAATTATGTGACTGTTCAGCCGCACCAATTTTCGCATAATGATACATTTTCCACATTTACCACATAATTCATCATCTGCCAGATAATAATCTGCAGATTTGAAAAAAAAAATTGTTTCTAACTCAAACGGCTCAAATGTTACCAAAAATGCAGCGATAAGTGTTACAGCCTGGTGGAAGGCCCTTTGCTAACCTGGAATAGTCACCTGTTTCTGCACCTCTGTTTCTTCTTTCTTCACCTCTCTTGCCTGCTTCTGCACCTCTCTTGCCTCCTTCTGCACTTCTCTTGCCTCTTTCAGCATTTCTGTTGCTTTTTTCTGAACTTCTCTTGTTTCTTTCTGCACCTCTGTTGCTTCTTTCTGCACTTCTCTTGCTTCTTTCTGCACCTCTCCTGCTTCTTTCTGCACACCTCTGGCCTCTTTCTGCACCCCTCTTCCCTCTTTCTGCACGTCTCTTTCTGCACCTCTCTTGCCTCTTTCTGCACCTCTCTTGCCTCTGTTTGCACTTCTCTTGCTTTTTTCTGTACCTTTCTTCATCTTTCTGGACCTCTCTTGCTTCTTTCTGCACCCCTCTTCCTCTTTCTGCATCTTTCTCCCTCTTCTGCAGTTCTCTTGCTTCTTCCTGCATCTCTCTTGTCTCTTTCTACCCCTCTCTTGCTTCTTTCTGCACTTCTCTACCATCTTTCTGCACCCCTCTTGCCTCTTTCTGCACCTCTGTTGGGTGTTTCTGCACTTCTCTTGCTTCTTTCTGCACCTCTCTTGATTCTTTCTGCACCCCTCTGGCCTCTTTCTGCACCATTCTTCCATCTTTCTGCACCTCTCTTGCCTCTTTTTGCACCTCTCTTGCCTCTTTCTGCACTTCTCTTGCCTCTTATTGCACCTCTGTTGCTTCTTTCTGCACTTCTCTTGCCTCTTGCTGCACTTATCTTGCCTCTTTCTGCACTTCAGTTGCTTCCTTCTGCACTTCTCTTGTTTCTTTCTGCACCTCTCTTGCTTCTTTATGCACCCCTCTTGCCTCTTACTGCACTTGTCTTCCCTCTTTCTGCACCTCTCTTGCCTCTTTTCTGAACCTCTCTTGCCTCTTTCTGCACTTCTCTTGCCTCTTTCTGCAACTCTGTTGCTTCTTTCTGTACTTCTCTTGCTTCTTTCTGCACCTCTCTTGCTTCTTTTTATACCCCTGTTGCCTCTTTCTGCACTCCTTTTCCCTCTTTCTGCACCTCTCGTGCCTGTTGCTGCACCTCTTTCTGCACTTCTCTTGCCTCTTTCTGCACCCCTCTTGCCTCTTTCTGCACCTCTCTTGCCTCTTTCAGCACCTCTCTTGCCTCTTTCTGTACCTCTCTTGCCTCTTTCTGAACTTCTCTTGCCTCTTTCTGCACCTCTGTTGCTTCTTTCTGCACTTCTCTTGCTTCTTTCTGCACCTCTCTTGCTTCTTTCTGCACCCCTCTTGCCTCTTTCTGCATCCCTCTTCTCTCTTTCTGCACCTCTCTTGCCTCTTTCTGCACCCCTGTTCTATCTTTCTGCACCTCTTGCCTCTTTCAGCACCTCTCTTGCCTATTTAAGCACGTCTCTTGCCTCTTTCTACACCTCTCTTGCCTCTTTCTGTACCCCTGTGACCTCTTTTTGCACCTCTCTTGCCTGTTTCTGCACCTCTCTTGCCTCTTTCTGCAGTTCTCTTGCCTCCTTCTGCAGTTCTCTTGCCTCTTTCTGCACCTCTCCTCCTTCTTTCTGTACTGTTCTGGCCTCTTTCTGCACCCCTCTTGTCTCTTTCTGCACCTCTGGTTGATCTTTCTGCACCTCTCTTGCTTCTTTCTGCACCTCTCTTGCTTCTTTCTGTACCGCTCTTGCCTCTTTCTGCACCCCTCTTCCCTCTTTCTACACCTCTCCTGCCTCTTTCAGCACATCTCTTGCCTCTTTCTGTAACTCTGTTGCTTCTTTCTGCACCTCTCTTGCCTCTTTCTGCACCTTTCTACCTTTCTCTGCCTTTCTTCCTCTTATTGCACCTCTCTTGCCTCTTTCTGCACCTCTCTTGCCTCTTTCTGCACCTTTCTTGCCTCTTTGTGCACCTCTCTTGCTTCTTTCTGCACCTCACTTTCCTCTTTCTGCACCTCACTCTCTTGTTTCTGTACCTCTCTTGCCTCTTTCTGCACCTCGCTTGCCTCTTTCTGCACATCTCTTGCCTCTTTCTGCACCTCACTCTCTTCTTTCTGCACCTCTCTTGCTTCTTTCTGCACCTCTTTTGCCTCTTTCTGCACCTCACTTGCCTCTTTTTGCACATCTCTTGCCTCTTTCTACACCTCTCTTGCCTCTTTCTGTACCCCTGTGACCTCTTTTTGCACCTCTCTTGCCTGTTTCTGCACCTCTCTTGCCTCTTTCTGCAGTTCTCTTGCCTCTTTCTTCAGTTCGCTTGCCTCTTTCTGCACCTCTCCTCCTTCTTTCTGCACTTTTCTGGCCTCTTTCTGTACCCCTCTTGTCTCTTTATGCACCTCTGTTGGCTCTTTCTGCACCTCTCTTGCTTCTTTCTGCACCTCTCTTGCTTCTTTCTGTACCACTCTTGCCTCTTTCTGCACCCCTCTTCCCTCTTTCTGCACCCCTCTTCCCTCTTTCTACACCTCTCCTGCCTCTTTCAGTACTTCTCTTGCCTCTTTCTGTAACTCTGTTGCTTCTTTTTGCACCTCTCTTGCCTCTTTCTGTGCCTTTCTACCTTTCTCTGCCTTTCTTCCTCTTACTGCACCTCTCTTGCCTCTTTCTGCACCTCTCTTGCCTCTTTCTGCACCTTTATTGCCTCTTTGTGCACCTCTCTTGCTTTTTTCTGCACCTCACTTGCCTCTTTCTGCACCTCACTCTCTTGTTTCTGCACTTTTCTGGCCTATTTCTGTACCTCTCTTGCCTCTTTCTGTACCTCACTTGCCTCTTTCTGCACTTCTCTATCCTCTTTCTGCACCTCTATTGCTTCTTTCTGTACCTCAGTTGCCTCTTTATGCACCTCACTGTCTTCTTTCTGCTCCTCTCTTGCCTCTTTCTCTACCTCTCTTGCCTGTTTCTGTACCTCTCCTGCCTCTTTCTGCACCTCACTTGCCTCTTTCTGCACGTCTCTTGCCTCTTTCTGCACCTCACTCTCTTCTTTCTGCACCTCTCTTGCTTCTTTCTGCACCTCTCTTGCCTCTTTCTTTACCTCAGTTGCCTCTTTCTGCACTTCTCGTGCCTCTTTCTGCACCTCACTCTCTTCTTTCTGTACCTCTCTTGCCTCTTTCTGCACTTCTCTTGAACCTTTTTGCACTTCTCTTGCCTTTTTCTGCACCGCTCTTGCCTCTTTCTGCTTTCTTTTGCCTCTTTCTGCACTTTTCTTGATTCTTTCTGCACTTCTCTTGCCTCTTTCTGCACTTCTCTTGCTTCTTTCAGCACTTCTCTTCCTTCTTTCTGCACCTCACTTGCCTCTTTCTGCACCTCACTTGCCTGTATCTGCACTTCTCTTACCTCTTTCTGCACCTCTCTTGCCTCTTTCTACACTTTTCTTGCCTCTTTGTGCACCTCTCTTGCTTCTTTCTGCACCTCACTTGCCTCTTTCTGCACCTCACTCTCTTGTTTCTGCACTTTTCTGGCCTATTTCTGTACCTCTCTTGCCTCTTTCTGTACCTCACTTGCCTCTTTCTGCACTTCTCTATCCTCTTTCTGCACCTCTATTGCTTCTTTCTGCACCTCAGTTGCCTCTTTCTGCAACTCACTGTCTTCTTTCTGCACCTCTCTTGCCTCTTTCTCTACCTCTCTTGCCTGTTTCTGTACCTCTCTTGCCTCTTTCTGCACCTCACTTGCCTCTTTCTGCACGTCTCTTGCCTCTTTCTGCACCTCACTCTCTTCTTTCTGCACCTCTCTTGCTTCTTTCTGCACCTCTCTTGCCTCTTTCTGTACCCCTGTGACCTCTTTTTGCACCTCTCTTGCCTGTTTCTGCACCTCTCGTACCTCTTTCTGCAGTTCTCTTACCTCTTTCTGCAGTTCTCTTGCCTCTTTCTGCAGTTCTCTTGCCTCTTTCTGCACCTCTCCTCCTTCTTTCTGCACTTTTCTGGCCTCTTTCTGCACCCCTCTTGTCTCTTTCTGCACCTCTGTTGGCTCTTTCTGCACCTCTCCTGCTTCTTTCTGCACCTCTCTTGCTTCTTTCTGTACCACTCTTGCCTCTTTCTGCACTCCTCTTCCCTTTTTCTGCACCCCTCTTCCCTCTTTCTACACCTCTCCTGCCTCTTTCAGCACTTCTCTTGCCTCTTTCTGTAACTCTGTTGCTTCTTTTTGCACCTCTCTTGCCTCTTTCTGCACCTTTCTACCTTTCTCTGCCTTTCTTCCTCTTACTGCACCTCTCTTGCCTCTTTCTGCACCTCTCTTGCCTCTTTCTGCACCTTTCTTGCCTCTTTGTGCACCTCTCTTGCTTCTTTCGGCACCTCACTTGCCTCTTTCTGCACCTCACTCTCTTGTTTCTGCACTTTTCTGGCCTATTTCTGTACCTCTCTTGCCTCTTTCTGTACCTCACTTGCCTCTTTCTGCACTTCTCTATCGTCTTTCTGCACCTCTATTGCTTCTTTCTGCACCTCAGTTGCCTCTTTCTGCACCTCACTGTCTTCTTTCTGCACCTCTCTTGCCTCTTTTTCTACCTCTCTTGCCTGTTTCTGTACCTCTCTTGCCTCTTTCTGCACCTCACTTGCCTCTTTCTGCACGTCTCTTGCCTCTTTCTGCACCTCACTCTCTTCTTTCTGCACCTCTCTTGCTTCTTTCTGCACCTCTTTTGCCTTTTTCTGCACTTCACTTGCCTCTTTTTGCACTTTTCTTGCCTCTTTCTGCACCTCACTCTCTTCTTTCTGTATCTCTCTTGCCTCTTTCTGCACTTCTCTTGAACCTTTTTGCACTTCTCTTGCCTCTTTCTGCACCGCTCTTGCCTCTTTCTGCTTTCTTTTGCCTCTTTCTGCACTTTTCTTGATTCTTTCTGCACTTCTCTTGCTTCTTTCTGCACTTCTCTTGCTTCTTTCTGTACCTCTCTTGCCTCTTTCTCCACCTCACTTGCCTCTTTCTGCACCTCACTTGCCTGTATCTGCACTTCTCTTACCTCTTTCTGCACCTCTCTTGCTTCTTTCTGAACCTCAGTTGCTGCTTTCTGCACCTCTCTGTCTTCTTTCTGCACCTCTCTTGCCTCTTTCTCTACCTCTCTTGCCTCTTTCTGTACCTCTCTTGCCTCTCTTGCACCTCGCTTGCCTCTTTCTGCACGTCTCTTGCCTCTTTCTGCACCTCACTCTCTTCTTTCTGCACCTCTCTTGCCTCTTTCTCCACCTCACTTGCTTCTTTCTGCACTTCTACTGCCTCTTTCTGTACTTCACTCTCTTTTTTCTCCACCTCTCATGCCTCTTTCTGCAATTCTCTTGCTCCTTTCTGCACTTCTCTTGCCTCTTTCTGCACCTCTCTTGCCTCTTTCTGCACTTCTCTTGCCTATTTCTGTACTTTTCTTGCTTCTTTCTGCACTTCTCTTGCCTCTTTCTGTACCTCCCTTGCTTCTTTCTGCACCTCTCTTGCTTCTTTCTGCATCTTTCTTCCTCTTTCTGCACTTCTATTGCCTCTTCTGTGCTTCTCTCGCTTATTTCTGCACATTTCTTCCTGTTTCTGCACCTCTCTTGCCTCTTTCTACACCTTTCTTCCTCTTTCTGCACCTCTCTTATTTCTTTATGCACCTCGCTTGCATTTTTATGCACTTCCCTTGCTTCTTTCTGCACCTCTCTTGCTTCTTTCTGCAACCCTCTTGCCTCTTCCTGCACCTCTGTTGCTTCTTTCTGCATCTCTCTTGCCTCTTTCTGCACTTCTCTTGCCTCTTTCTGCTCCTCAGTCTCTTCTTTCTGCACCTCTCTTGCCTCTTTCTGCACTTCTCTTGCTTCTTTCTGCACTTCTCTTGCTTCTTTCTGTACCGCTCTTGCCTCTTTCTGCTTTCTTTTGCCTCTTTCTGCACTTATCTTTCTTCTTTCTGCACTTCTCTTGCCTCTTTCTGCACTTCTCTTGCTTCTTTCTGCACTTCTCTTGCTTCTTTCTGTACCTCTCTTGCCTCTATCTGCACCTCACTTGCCTCTTTCTGCACCTCACTTGCCTCTATCTGCACTTCTCTTACCTCTTTCTGCACCTCTCTTGCTTCTTTCTGCACCTCAGTTGCCTCTTTCTGCACCTCTCTGTCTTCTTTCTGCACCTCTCTTGCCTCTTTCTCTACCTCTCTTGCCTCTTTCTGTAACTCTCTTGCCTCTTTTTCCACCTCGCTTGCCTCTTTCTGCACGTCTCTTGCCTCTTTCTGCACCTCACTCTCTTCTTTCTGCACCTCTCTTGCTTCTTTCTGCATCTTTCTTCCTCTTTCTGCACTTCTCTTGCCTCTTCTGTGCTTCTCTCGCTTATTTCTGCACATTTCTTCCTGTTTCTGCACCTCTCTTGCCTCTTTCTACACCTTTCTTCCTCTTTCTGCACCTCTCTTATTTCTTTATGTACCTCGCTTGCATTTTTATGCACTTCCCTTGCTTCTTTCTGCACCTCTCTTGCTTCTTTCTGCAACCCTCTGGCCTCTTCCTGCACTCTGTTGCTTCTTTCTGCATCTCTCTTGCCTCTTTCTGCACTTCTCTTGCCTCTTTCTGCTCCTCAGTCTCTTCTTTCTGCACCTCTCTTGCCTCTTTCTGCACTTCTCTTGCTCCTTTTTGCACTTCTCTTGCCTCTTTCTGCACCGCTCTTGCCTCTTTCTGCTTTCATTTGCCTCTTTCTGCACTTTTCTTTCTTCTTTCTGCACTTCTCTTGCCTCTTTCTGCACTTCTCTTGCTTCTTTCTGCACTTCTCTTGCTTCTTTCTGTACCTCTCTTGCCTCTATCTGCACCTCACTTGCCTCTTTCTGCACCTCACTTGCCTCTATCTGCACTTCTCTTACCTCTTTCTGCACCTCTCTTGCTTCTTTCTGCACCTCAGATGCCTCTTTCTGCACCTCTCTGTCTTCTTTCTGCACCTCTCTTGCCTCTTTCTCTACCTCTCTTGCCTCTTTCTGTACCTCTCTTGCCTCTTTTTCCACCTCGCTTGCCTCTTTCTGCACGTCTCTTGCCTCTTTCTGCACCTCACTCTCTTCTTTCTGCACCTCTCTTGCCTCTTTCTGCACCTCACTTGCTTCTTTCTGCACTTCTCCTGCCTCTTTCTGTACCTCACTCTCTTTTTTCTGCACCTCTCATGCCTCTTTCTGCAATTCTCTTTCTCCTTTCTGCACTTCTCTTGGCTCTTTCTGCACCTCTCTTGCCTCTTTCTGTACTTCTCTTGCCTATTTCTGTACCTCTCTTGCTTCTTTCTGCACCTCTCTTGCTTCTTTCTGCATCTTTCTTCCTCTTTCTGCACTTCTATTGCCTCTTCTGTGCTTCTCTCGCTTATTTCTGAGCATTTCTTCCTGTTTCTGCACCTCTCTTGCCTCTTTCTACACCTTTCTTCCTCTTTCTGCACCTCTCTTGTTTCTTTATGCACCTCGCTTGCATTTTTATGCACTTCCCTTGCTTCTTTCTGTACCTCTCTTGCTTCTTTCTGCAACCCTCTTGCCTCTTCCTGCACCTCTGTTGCTTCTTTCTGCACCTCTCTTCCCTCTTTCTGCACCTCTCTTCCCTCTTAACACACTTCTCTTGCCTCTTTCGTCACTTTTAAAGGTCTGTGTGCTCTCGTGACTGAGGTATATGTCTACTTGTACATGTATTCTCACATGTGTTATGCATCTGAAGATGGTAGCTTAAAAAGCGGGTAGCTTCTCCTATAGGTGGCCAAATCTTCTCAGTTCTGCTCTGTCATTCGGTTGTACAGGCAACATGTCTTACGTTTGTAGGTGTTATAGAACCCCTCAAATATACTATTGAATACCCAAGTGCCCTGTATTATGAGCAGAAAGGAACACATACACCTTCTTGTACACAAAGTTACAGAGTATGCTATTTGAAACACAGGTATTCAAGTATTTGTATGTTTATTTTTATGCAACATGTCACTAGGTAAAAGCACAGACACACGCATGCATACCTTCAAAAACTTGGCGAGACTTACAACAGTGATATGGTTAGGATTGCTTTTTTACATTTGGTAGGCCTAACATTCTGAGCAGTCGATGAATAGTGATCCTTCAAGAGAAAAGTGAGGTTTTAGACATCTTTGGAGAAGGATTAGTGATTAGGCTACTTTGTATGAGTCTGTGGAAAGGTACATTCGAAGTAGGCCTCTTTCTACACCTCTCTTGCTTCTTTCTGCACTTCTCTTGCTTCTTTCTGCACCTTTCTTCCTCTTTTTGCACTTCTCTTGCCTCTTTCTGCATTTCTCTTGCCTCTTTCTGCATTTCTCTTGCTTCTTTCTGCACATGTATTCCCCTTTCAACACTTCTCTTGCCTCTTTCTGCACTTCTCTTGCTTCTTTCTATGCCTTTCTTCCTCTTTCTGCACATGTCCTACCTATGTAGGCATAGTTAGAAATTAGCATTTAAAAAACCCTAGAAATTCACTGAAAAAAACCACAGGTTTTAGGGTCGTTATAGTTAGATATTAGCATTTAAAACACCTTAGAAATTCACTGAAAAAACCATGAAGAAGAAATAATCGGTCCGTTTAATTGCTATGAAGCTGCATTTAATGTTTACAAAAATGACATCACATAGCCTCGATTTGAGACATACTTATAAATGTTGGATGAAGGGATAGAAGAAGAGAAAAATATTAAAGCACAAATGAAACCCATTACTTTGTCTACCAATAATACTTCCCTTTCCAGGACTGGTGACTCTCTTGGACAACCAATTATTGAGAATGAAGCTGTGGTTGCCATGGGCAAAGTTCAACATGCAATGGATGAAGTGAAAAAGGACACAGAAAATTTAGATGACCGAGTATCTCAACTAAATAGTGAACAACTACAAATATACAAATACATAAAATACATAGGGCCAAATTGCGAGAATTTGGTTGAGCGATGGCGCGGCGGTACAAACCGCCATTAAAAGCCTTACAGAGAGTAAACTCGGAATATGCTTGGCGGGACCATGCTGGTCCCGCCAAGCATTTTGCAGCCTCTGACTGCCCCTCCTACGCCAGGGAACAGCGGTCAGTTGGCAGAGCCGGCGGTCCTAGTGTGGTCCAACTGCCCGAGTCGTAATCGGGCGGTCGGACCGCCGGTGCTGCCATGGCTGGATCTGCTTGTGCAGCGCCACCACGAGTCTGGTGGTCTGAGGACTGCCAGACTCGTAATCTGGCCCTTTGTAGATCATGGACTTCAACATGACAACGGAATGTGTGAATGTAGTACTCATAAACCTACATTACAAAATGTGTGTGGCCAAGCATGAACTGAGAAATGCTTTCTTATTAAAGTAATTGCTCTATATGTCCATAAAGTTACCAGCTCTAGTTTACCTTGTGCAGTTACTGCTCCTACTGGCTTTCCAGGACATAACATAAAATGCATTTCCTTAGTTTGTCTACTCTTAATAACTGTGGGGTAAAATAACAAAGTGGAATACTTAAAATTAAATACAGATACAGACAAGAGTCCTTAAAAAATTAAAAGTTTTAATTCATAGATGAAGTGAGCATGGTTTCAAAGTTGATGTTGGTGTTTGTTCATTTGCGCATGCAGGAGGTATTCAGAACTTCTTCATGTTTGGAGGGAAACATTTAAATGTGTTTGGAGACTTATTACAACTAATACCTGTAAAAGGTCAACTGGTTTTCAACAAACGTTTGCAGGACCAAACTCGAAATTGTTTGAGAACTATAGGCAATGTTAACATTTGGTTGAATTTCACATACACTGAATAAACACAAAATATTAGGCAAGCTAACAATGAAGAAGATGGCAAGATATTGAAAGACATTTGCCTTGGCATTGTAACAAATGAAGCAAAGATGATGCTAATGACACAACATATAAGTACTATATTTCCTAACCTTCATTCATCTGCGGAAGTTATGCATTACCTTCTGTCGCAATCCTAACTGGTTATTTATTTATTTAAATTTTTTTTAATTGCTTTTTTAACATCTGCACGACAAAAAACTCAGCACGACAGTGCACCCTGATAGGGTGATACTAGAAATAGCATACATGGTAGAATTTACAGTCACAAATGTCACATAGCTGAGTATGCGTATAAGTAACAATCACAGGAACGAAAGGAGTCTCAGGGCGGGATAGCATTTCCATTGGAAGAGCAGCAAAGGAGAGTTACGGTTTGAATTTTACCAAACAGTACATCTAGACAGCCTAATCTATACATTGCAAGGTATTACATATAATCATGCCCATCTCGCAATACAAAAACAATGAGGAGCATTATGCTGGATCCTGTTTGCCCTCCGTTTCCCCCGTTTCCTTTCCCACTAAATAGTTTTGATACAATCCACAGAAGCTTCTAGGCCGGTTCTGAGGAGGCAACAGTTCACTATACACATCAGATTGGGTATTACAATACAGCATATCTGCAGCCCATTCATCTATCGTAGGTGTGGGGCCTCTCCCCCATCTCATTGCTACCCGCCGCTTGGCTAACAACAGTCCAAACGCTACTAGTTTACTTAAATCCTTGTCTATTCCCTTATCTAGTCCAAGGAGAGCAAGCAAGGGGTTAGGTGCAAGTGAATGTCCCGTAATCTCACTCAGCTTGTGAAAGATTCCTTCCCAGAACCCAAAGATCTTCGGGCAGTACCACACCACGTGAATAAAACCAGCTACCTGCTCAGGGCATCTATGACAAGCAGCTGTGTCCCTCAAACCATATCTACAGAGTTTTTCTGGTGTGTAATACACTCTGTTAATATATTTGAAATGTATGAGCCTGTGTCTGCTATTTAGGGAAATGCTCTTAGTGACAGAGCAGCAGTATTTCAAACTTTTATCGTCAATGACAGTGTTTAAATCTTTCTGCCAATCCTGGTGTGCTTTCAGTGACAAAGACCTCTTGTGGTCCTGTAACAACCCTTACAGCCTGATCAGCAGCTTTCAGGGAGAACTTGCCTGCAGGACATCCGTAATTGCTGGCATTTCCTCCCGTTCCAGTAGATCATCCCCAAGCAATTCACGCCAGGCATGCCAGGCCCTACGGTATTGAAATTGATCCAGTGCTGTGGTGGATCCTCCCTCCTTAGGGATGTCTTCCCACGCACAGACCACTCCGTCATCCAAAAACATCCCCCAGCCGTGCTTTTTCCAATTTCTGTAGTGCTCTAGTGACTTCAGGCTCGGTACCCTTCGGGAACCAATTGCACCATTGCAATGGGATTAAAGGAGAGTATAGGAGCGCCCCCGCCTGTCTCTCCAAGAGGCACTTCAATGCATGAATAGCGGCATGCATAGAGTCCAAGACTCCATGTCTCTGAATGGGCTTGTAAAAAATCAAATGAGGCAAGGGGACTGGATCAGCGACAACCTTTTCGATGCGATAGTGCGGAATGTCCTCCGGACCATGTATCCAAACATATGCATGCAAAGCTTGCGCCACTCTGTAATACAGCTCAAGATCTGGTGCATTTAGTCCTCCGGCAGAGTAGGGCAATGTCAGCGTTTCCCATTTGACCCTAGTCTGCTTACCTGCCCACGCCAGCCTAATCATTAAAGTCCTTAGTATTTTAAGTGTGCGTGTCCGGAGAGTCATGGGTATATTTGTAAAAAGAAAAAGAAATATGGACAGGATGACCATTTTCATCATAGAAATGCATCGCAACAAAGAGAGGGGCAGCTTAATCCACCTACCGACGTCGTCCTCGAGCCTAGAGATAGCCTTGCCATAGTTTTCAGTGAGGACTATCTCAGGATTAGTGTGAATTTGGACCCCCAGGTATCGAATTGGGTCAGTAGACCATTGCAGAGGGAGCTCGAGTTGTACCTGAGTGGTGCTCGGGGTCAAGGGGAACATAATCAATTTCGACCAATTAATACAGAGCCCTGAGACCTGTCCAAACTGTGTGACCTCAGTCAGCACTGGCTTGAGGTTCCTCTCCGGCTCCCGCACATATATTAGAGTGTCATCTGCATATGCAGACACGATAAGGGAGTAATCACGGAAGCAGATGGCTCTGTGACTGTGGTATTCCCTGAGTGCACAAAGAAGTGGTTCCGCCACAAGGGCATATAGCAGTGGGGAAAGCGGGCAGCCCTGACGAGTACCCCGCGATATTTTGATAAGGCCAGAGACAGTGTTGCCCACTTGAACTCTGGCACGTGGCCTACTGCATAAGACCATAATCAGTCTGAGTAACACCTCGCCTACCCCCACCTTGTTCAGGACACCTTTCAGGAAACCCCACCCAACCGAGTCGAATGCCTTCTTGGCATCGAGAAAGACAGCAACGGCCTTCACTGCTGGGTCTATTCTTTGAATTGTCCCAAATATAGTGCGCAGGTTATATGTACCACCTCCTTCCTCGACGGCAGAACCCAGAGAGTCCGCCTCCCACCTTTCCGATCCGAAGCCTCCGAGATCATCTGCGGTGTACCCCAGGGATCTTCCCTCAGCCCAACACTGTTCAACATCTACATGGCCCTGCTCGCACGCATCGCCAGACAGCACGACCTCAACATTATCTCCTACGCTGACGACACTCAACTGATCCTCTCCCTCACCAAGGACCCCCTCGCCGCCAAATCCAATCTCCATGAAGGAATGAAGGCGGTCGCCGATTGGATGAAGATCAGCCGACTAAAGCTGAACACGGACAAGACAGAGGTCCTCATCCTCAGCTACAACCCCTCAGCATGGGACGACTCCTGGTGGCCAACGACGCTGGGAGCAGCCCCAACACCCACCGACCACGCACGCAACATGGGAGTCATCCTCGACTCAACGCTCTCCATGGCCAAGCAAGTCAACGCAGTCTCCTCCTCCTGCTTCAACACCCTCCGCATGCTTTGCAAGATCTACAGGTGGATCCCGACAGACACAAGAAGGACAGTCACCCAGGCCCTCGTCAGTAGCAGACTTGACTATGGGAACGCCCTCTACGCGGGAGCCCCGGCCAAGCTCATCAAGCGACTGCAACGCATACAAAACGCCTCCGTACGCCTGATCCTCGACATACCACGCCACAGTCACATCACCCCCCACCTGAGGAACCTGCACTGGCTCCCCGTCAACAGGAGGATCTCCTTCAAACTCCTCATCCACGCACACAAGGCACTCCACAAGACTGGCCCAGCCTACCTCAACAGACGACTCTTCTTCTACGTCCCCAACCGCCAGCTCCGCTCCGCCGACCTCTCCCTCGCCACCGTCCCTCGCATTCGAAGAACAAACACCGGCGGCAGATCCTTCTCACACCTCGCCGCCAAGACCTGGAACACCCTTCCACTAAGCCTACGACAGACCCAAGACCTGCTGACCTTCAGGAGGCTACTCAAGACCTGGCTGTTCGACCAGTAGCAGCACCCCCCCCTTTCCTCTCCCCAGCGCCTTGAGACCCTCGCGGGTAGGTCGTGCGCTCTACAAATTCTGTGATTGATTGATTGATTGTAACGTTGCGACCAGGGACAAATCCCGTCTGCTCTGGTTTTACCAAGAACGGGATCAGAGGGGCCAACCGGTTAGCCAATATTTTGGTGAATATCTGCGTGTCAACATTTAAAAGCGACAATGGACTGTATAAGGAGCAGACATCCGGTGGCTTCCCAGGTTTCAGTAATGTTAAAATAAGGGCCTCCCTCATAGAAGGGGGCATTTCCCCCTTTTCAGCAATTTCCTCGTAGAGGGTCGTCAGGTGGGGTATAAGCTCCTCCTGGAATGTTTTATGAAATGTCACAGTGAGGCCGTCAGAGCCTGGGGCGCTACCTGAGCACATGGACTTAAGTGCAGCACGTATTTCCCTGGGGTGTAGCAGGGCCATAAGATGTTCCCTATGTGTATTATAGAGCCATGACATTTGAATGTATTCCAGGTAGTGTCTAATCAACTCTTCGTCAGCCGTGGCTTTGGTAGTGTACAGATCAGTGTAATACCTATGGAACCTGTCAGCTACTTCCCCAGGAGATGTACGTTTGTGCCCTTCCTCATGAATAATATCAGAGATCACAGCAGCCTCCCTTCTGGGTCGTGTAATCCTCGCAAGTGTGGCGCCCGGACGGTCCCCCTCACTATATACCCTGGCAGAAGCATATTTGCCTAGGTGTTTAACCTCCCCATCCGCTGTATCTTGAAAGTCCTCCAGGGCCCTTTTAATCTCTTCAAGCAGTGCAACGTCTCCCGTGCGTTGAAAGGTTTGTTCGAGACAAGCAATGTCTTTCTCCAGCCTTGTCAACCTGTTACGTAAGGCACGAAGCACCCCCGCATGCTTAGCTATTGTCATACCCCTAATGTACACCTTAAATGTTTTCCAGACCGTTGCAAAGCTGTCTACTGAGCCCACATTTATTTAAAAAAACGTTTCAATGAGCTGGGCCAATTCTAACTTAAATACAGGGTCCAATAACGACGAGCACAGGGGAAATCTCCAGAGGAAGGGCCCCGGCGCACCCACACCAACATCCAGCTGATGATGATGATGAGAAATTTGTAAAGCACAACAAATACCCTGGGGTGTCTAGGCGCTGCCTTTGTTAATACTGGTCAGAGTAGAATGAGAGGTGGAATTATGCTGTGAACAGCCACGTTTTTAGGCTCTTTCTGAATCTAAGAAGGTTGGATTCTTTCTTCAGCACAGTAGGCAAGGAGTTCCATAGGCTGGTGGTTGTGGCCGAGAAACTCTTACCTCCCCATCTAGCCTTGTTAACTCTGGGAACAATTAGATTTCTCAGTTCGGCAGATCTAAGGGCTCTAGTTGGAGTGTATGGCTTTAGAAATTTCTTCAGTTGTATGGGCCCCATATTGTTGAGAGATTTGAACGCAATACATAATAGTTTAAATGGAATCCTTTTGGCCACAGGTAGCCAGTGAAGGGCTGTGGAGACTGAGTCAAACTTAGAAATGCCCAACAGTATTCTTACTGCTGCATTCTGAACCGTTTGAAGTTTATTAATGCTGCGCCTTGGAGCACTGGAGAAAGGGGGTTACAATAGTCCAGCCTTGAGGCAATCAACACTGACACCACCGTCTTAATTAAATCCAAGGGTATGGCAGGAAGGATCTTCCTCAATATTTTCATGATAAAAAAGCAAGCAGAAGTGACCGAATTGATTTGTGCCTTGAAGGACAACTTAGTATCAAACATGACACCTAGGTTTTTTGCTTTGTGCACTGGGTTAGGTAAAGGGCTGAGTTGAGCCGGCCACCATTTGTCTGTCCAGAAGGATGTATTGTTCCCCAACAGCAAGACTTCGGTCTTGGAGGAGCTTAATTTCAGACAGTTGTCTGTCATCCATCTTGCTATGTGGCTCATACAGTCACAGAACCTAGATGCTGTCTGGCTGGCAGAGCTACTCACCGAGACGACGATCTGAGTGTCGACTGCATATGACACAATGGTAAAGCCATAGCTTCTTACTAAGCTGGCAAGAGGAGTAACGTAGAGATAGAATAACGTTGGGCTCAAGGAAGAGCCCTGGGGAACCCCACACGGCAACGTTAAAGGGGGTGATACAATGTTCCCCAAGGCCACTTCCTCAGACTGCTCAGACAGAAAGGAACTTAGTAGGGACAACGCCTTGCCCTTGATACCAATGGAACTTAGCCGGTCCTGCAACAGCCCATGATCAACAGTATCAAAGGCTTCTGACAGGTCCAGGAGGATCAGTGCTGCGTTCCCCCCACTGTCCAAAATCTGTCTGAGCTCCTCTGTAGCAATGATGAGAGCCAACTCTGTGCTGTGTTGAGCCCTAAATCCAAACTGAGAGGAATCCAGGATGGCATGATCATTGATAAAGGCTGATAGCTCAGCATTTATCGCCCTTTCGATTACTTTTGCAGGAAAAGGGAGTCTTGAGATCAGTCTGTAGTTAAGGGGCTCCTTAGCGTCCAAGTTAGGCTTCTTTAACAAAGGAAGTATTGATGCTTTCTTCCACTCTATAGGAAAGTGACCAGTAGAGAACACTGAATTAAAAATCATTGTTAGTGGAATGGCTATAATTTGTGGGGAAATGTGAAGAATCTTTGGAGGGCATGGGTCAGAAGGGGAGCCAGATTTCGTGGCCGCCATAAGTTTGGTGGTTTGTTCCACTGTTAAAGTGGAGTAGGAAGAAAAAAACTGGGGGCTTGAATCGGAAAGATCCTGCGTTTTAACAGGAGAGGTAGAAGAAGGTTTTATGCATTTTGTCGATGTTTGAGCCGAACGATTGTCCTGTTGTACAAATAAGTCAAAGACAGACTTGACTTTATGCTGGAAAGATTCTGCTAGTGAATTGCAGAAATCTTGACTAATACTGATTTCAGGCACGGATGGCAACTTTGCTAGTTTCTTTACTGTGGCAAACAAAGCTTTGGGAAATCTATTTGCCACTGTAATTTCCTTGGAAAAATAGCGAGCCTTCTCTCTGAAAAGAAGTTTTTATAAGTTTGAAGGGAGCTCTTATAGTCCATTTGAGTGGTTGGGTTTTCTTCAAGTCGCCACTTCCTCTCAAGTTTGCGACATAAATGCTTCTGGGCTCTCAAGGTGCCATTAAACCAGGGTTCTGATGGTGTTCTTCTTGATCGGTGACACTGTTTAGGAGGTGTTAATTGTGTCAGGGCTAAGTCAAGCCAGGAGTGATATTGAGCAGTGGCTTGATCGAGATCTGTGGACAAATTAGGTAGCGTTTTTTGGAAAGTCAGGTTTAGAGAGCTAGCTTCCACTTTTTTCAAAGGGCGACTAACATAGAGTTCTCTGGGTGCCTTAGGAAGCTTATTATATGGCAGTTGGATGTCAAATAGAACAGCCTTATGGTCAGACCAGACCAAAGGCAGAGTTCCTGTCCAGCTTATCAAGGGATTGTCAGTGAAAATTCCATCAGGGCAGTGTCCTGCCGTGTGAGTTGAATCTAGCACAAGTTGTCTCATCTCTGAGCTGTCCATTTTATCTAGAAAAGCTTTTGTATCCGGGTCAGCGAGTTTTTCCAGATGAAATTAAAATCTCCTAACACCATAAAATTGGGGTGGTTAGCTTTGTGCGCTAAGAAGGTTCCTAGGTCGTCTAAAAAAGTAGCCTTGGATTTAGGTGGACGATAGAATAAAATTCCGTTAAATGAATGTTGGCCATACAGTTCGATTTTAAAAACAAAGGCTTCACAGTCCTTGAAGTCCGTATTCACTTGAATATAAGACTTGAAGCAGGATTTAAGAATAAGGGCAATGCCCCCGCCTTTCTTCCCTTCTCGGTCTAGTTTATAAATGTTATACCCTATAGGTAAGGCTAGCAGTAGATCTGGGTTCGAGGAGTATCACCAGCTCCAGAATGACCAGAGAATGGTCGGAGTATGTTCTGGGGAGCACCTCGCAAGTACTAACCTGCGGTAGCAGGGCTCTAGAAACCAACCAGAAATCTATGCGCGTGTGTGTTTCATAGCTGGCTGAGTAATGGGTGTACCCAGCAATATCCGGGAATCTCTGTCTCCAGACATCCGCCAAGCCTAGTTGGTCAATAATCTCAATGATGGCACCAGCAGCCGCAGATTGTCTATGAGGAGGGCCCTTAGATTGATCATTATTCGGGTTTAATATGCAATTAAAATCACCACCCCACACTATTGGCACCTCATCCTTCCGCAGCAGCAGTGAGGCTAGCGTCTGATAAAAGAGAGGGTCGTCGTAATTGGGACCGTAAACATTAACCACTAAGGCTTGTTGGCCTGCTTTATGGCATTTTGCAACAATGTACCTACCATTGGGGTCCCTGTGCAAACAATGCAATGTCACTCCCAACTATGGCTTGAGCCAAATCAGCACTCCCCTGGCATGTGAGGTGAAGCCTGCGTCTGTAACCGTGCCCTGGAGAATCGTATGTGAGAGCATTTTACTGTCAGGGGCATGGTGGGTCTCCTGCAGCAGTCCGACATCTATTTTATGATGTTTAAGGTATGCAACTACCTTCCGGGTTTTTCTATACTCATTCAAACCTCTGACATTCCATATAAGGAAACGTATACTATTTGTCTGCGTGTGTTTGACCTCCATTCACTTCTACCATCAAAAGAGTATTGCTATGTGTCCTCATGCGACCCAGGAGGGGCAGTGCAGTGACTGAGTGCAGTGCTTTAACATTAACTTCCTTGCAACCCAACCTCCCCCTGCCCTCCACCCATGCTATGCAGTCCCAAACTTTGCATAATCGAGTGACCCGCCCCCCTCCCAAAACGAAGCATTACTCAACACAATTTCTAGCAAAAACATAACATTCCCTGTGTGGATCACACTCTGGGGCGGATGTTGCTGACAACGGTGAGATATCCGCCGCCCGGCACACCCTCTCACAGGGCTCTGCCCTATGCCCTGCTGTCTGCAGAGAGCCCGCCCCCTCAATGAAAGGATAGAAGACAATACCCTCGCCAGGAATTCCGGACCCCTACTATGTATCTCCGTACTCTGGATTGTCCAGTGTCTTAATGTTCTCCACCCAACCTGCGCCTGCGGCAGGCCGCAGAGGCAACGATGCAAAGATGTTAAGAACAACATAAGTAACCTATATAAGAGTCACTGGCACTGAATCATCAATCCGGATCTCCCTTTAGTATCCTTACAGTGGCTGGTATCACTAACGTGCTTAGGCCAGTGTACTAGCCCCAAAGTCGGTTGAGATCGTGATAACCAGCATACCTTACATGTGTATCGCTCACTGTGCATCCGGGTCAGACCTGTCAGACTCCTTACTCGTATGCCGGCCAGGAGACTTCGCCTTTCGTGCTGCTCCCTCATGCTTTTTAAGGAACTGCAGTGCCTGTTAAGGGTCCATGAAGACTTGCAAGCATCCGTCCACTATGATCCGAAGCTTTGCAGGATACAACATATTATACTCCAAGTGTAATTCACATAGACATTTTTTCACAGGAGCGAACAGGTGCCGAGCCTCCTGCACCTCCTGGGTGAAATCAGGGTAGATAGAGATAGTCTTGCCTTCATGGCACAGTTCTTGAAGCTCTCCCTGTAGTTTAGAAGTTTTGCGATTATGGGACGTGGAGGGGCCCCCTGAGCAGGTCTTGGTGCTAACTATCTATGTGCACGCTCTACTACACACATGGTAGAGAAGTTTTCCCTGCCCAAGATAGCGACCACCAACTGCTCCACATAGTGTTCCATATTTGAAATATTTGTCGACTCCGGCACTTCAACTATCCGGAGGTTGTTCTGTCTGGAACATACCTCCAAATCCTCCGCTTTAGCCTGAATACTCCGCAGTAGTTTCTCCATTTTTAGCCTGAGCCTGCACACCTCCGCAGAGGGCGTCCTCAGCCTCTGCAACCCTCTGCTCCACAACATCCAGATGTTCTATGTGTTTATTGATGCGCTCAGACATCCTGTCCATGCGGTTTGAGAGGGCATCAATTTTCCCGTCTATTTTATTTAGGCTGGTTGCAAGATCTGCTTCAAGTCCGTATCAGCAGTAGTATCACCAGCCTCTGAACCCGATTCAGACTGGTTTTTATATCTTGGGGTCTTCCTTGGCTCAAAATGTAGTTTGGTTTGGGATTTTTCTGTTCTGCCCATGATGAGACCAATGAGCCTGTGTCCCCTTATTCGTCCTCTGCGGGCCAGACAGCAGAGTAAGCGCGGGTCAACTTCTTCCGTCCCGATCACTGGGTATGCGTTCCAGTTGTACACGTCGATCAGTTAGCAGCCCCAGCACCGGCCAGGAGGAAAAGGCCAATGTCAACTGCCCCTGGACCACAGATGAGAATAGAGCATCGCCGCAGTCCCTGCCGATCTCTTCAATGGGGCTGGGTGCACATTGGGTACAGCAAATGCGTAGGGCACAAAATGTAATGAGGCACAGCCCCAACGGCCCAAATGGGATTCGGCAGGCGCCTCGCTCAGGCCTCACATTATTATAGGGTTAGTCTGCCCTGGGCCGCCACATAGCACAGGCTGGACAGGCTCGCCCCCGCAGCATGTAATTTTCACCCCAGCCAGGGCAGCGGACCCAGGGAATCGAGTACAGTTTCCACGGGGGCTCAGGGCTCATCAGGCAGGCCTCACTCTACTTGGACCCCCGCCAGGCGCCGCAGAGATCAATGTCTGGCTAGGGAAGGAGGGTGCGCAGCGATCCGCCCCTGCCCAACTGCAGATCGTTCACTCACCACACCGCTCTAGACGCGGTGCTCAAACTCCGGCGGCCGCCGAAAGAGGCCAAGGGGCGCGCCCCGCCAGCAGTCCCAGGATTACTCAGGCGAACCAGGCCGGTGGTCCATGCAGACTCGCCCAGGTCATCTACACCCACAGCTCAACGGAGGTCAGCCGCAAGGGCGATAGGCAACATACAGCGCACACGCCAACTGGGATGCCTCATGCAGGGCCTCCTCCTCTCAGCGAGCTCCGCGCTCGCAGCAGCACCGGCCCGACCTCCGGCCCCCAGGTACATAGACGGGTGTCAGGCAGCAAATTCGGGATCTCAGAGGGTGCAGAGCAGTCCCAACTGCTATTGCTTGGCAGTTAATTCCCAATTGGGAATCAGGATTATGTAGGATTGTGGCTGGGACGGCAGAGATCCTCTAACTTGCAGCCATCTTGGAGCCAGGCAAGCTCCGCCACCGGTTATTTATTTAATGGCAACTGTTGAAGAATGTGCTCAGTTGAACTCTGCAATGCTACATCTGGAATAGAAAATATTGTACATCTACCTTCTAAAGATAAAGTGGAGAATCATGGAGTTAACATATATGTAAGCATAATTTTAGCTACAAAATTACAAAAGATGGAAAAATCCCTTTCACAGGCAGTGGGATTGGAGGAAGATTTACAGCTATATAAAAATTACTGTAATTTTATGACAAAATTTGCATGTAGAAGGACTGGTGAATGGAGCCATAGGATTTGTACTGGACTTTGTGACATCTGTAAAAAATGATGAAATTGAAAATATTGTCATCAAATTTGACCACATTAAAGAGTAAAAACAGAACTCCTGGTATGAAGCAACATTTTTATCTGTGGAAAAGATATATATTGGTAGAGAACAGCTTCCTCTTTATTTGGCATACACAGTATCAATACTCAAATCACAAGGACTAGGCTTTGATTATGCACTGATTAACATTGATCAACAGTATTTAAAGAGAGAATGGCATATGTTGCTCTGTCGCACATAACAAATCTTACAGGACTATATATTACTGATTTCGATGAAATAAGAATTAAAGCAGATACTAATTGTGTTGTGTTTATTTGTAATATGCATAGTTAAATAAAAGCATTACACCATCATAGAGTAATACAATATTAAAATTAGCAAGATACAGAAAAACTGGGCAAATACATAAATATTCACTCTTTCACTGACAAAATACATTTTAAAATGCAAAATGTTCTTATAGGTCAGTAAACCATGGTCATGGTTGTGCAAAGTATATTATAGTGTCAGTGCTGAGCCATGGAACTGGTTGTGCAAAATGTATTAAAATGTCAGTGCTCAGCCGCAGCATCAATTGCTGTGCGTAGTGGAACTATTATCCTCTAACATCAATGATGGCTTATAAGCATGACTGTGCCAAATTTAGTTAAAGTGTCAGTGCTCGGCTGTGCAAAATTTATTGGAGTGTCAGTGCCTGGCCACAGCAACCTTTGTTGGCCACCACGCCCTGGTCAGCCTCATGGCATCAGATGGTTCAGCGACAGTGATTGGCTGCGGTATCCTTGGCTGACAGCAGTGCCACTATCAGTCTCCAGATATCAGATGGATGGAGCGATAGACACTGGTGCATGGGCATTACTAAGGGGACATTATTTTTGATAATGACCAACCATGAGCCAGTGCTGCATACATCCATTGTCTTTTTTAATTTCCCCATGATGGCCTTTGTTCTTGCTTCATATATATATATATATATATATATATATATATATATATTCCTCGAACGAAAGCTCCTTCCGGAAACACAGGGACCCTAGAGAAGTGGCACACACGCCGGCAGAGTGTACCGGCAATCAACATACACCTAGAAGTCCAAAAGTATGTGTGCTCTCAGGAAACCAGAATCCACGACTCAAAACTTTGCAAAGCGTTTATTACACGACGCGTTTCGACTGCAGCCGCAGTCTTGGTCACGTGCGGCTGCAGTCGAAACGCGTCGTGTAATAAACGCTTTGCAAAGTTTTTGAGTCGTGGATTCTGGTTTCCTGAGAGCACACATACTTTTGGACTTCTAGGTGTATATATATATATATATGGAGAACCAAAATCCTTGAAGCGCCAGCTACTCAGTAACAGCACAGCAGGTACGGACCACACGGGGCAAATCCAGAGAAAAAGTGCTTTTTATTCGGTGAAAACAGTGCATCAATATTGTTGGCAAGTGCCCAGCATAACGCGTTTCGTCTGCGCTCCCGCAAGCTTGATCATATATATAGGAAATGTACCACTCGGATGTTTAGGTGAGTATGCTCTGGTTTATGTACAGTTACAAGGACTTGCCTGCATGTTCGAATGGCCGCCTCAAGGCACTGCACAGCATCCTTCTACGGTCAGGTAACATTGCCGGGCTGATGCAAAGCATGTGTATCAAGGTCTCTTTTTTCATGCCACAAAGTCTGCATTCTGCATTCTTGGCAGGTTGGTTGAATTTCTAGATGGTGGCGCATGAACTTGAGCTTGGTGTGAAATGAGAATCCAAAGGTGAAGTAGGGCTGTGGGTTTAGCAAATTATAGGTGTTATTAACTTGCCAAGCATGGGCCTGCTTCATCAGTATCACTATTCTTGCATAGAAAGAAATCTGGTGGTTTTATTTAGATTTTTTTAATTCACCTGTTGATGCCTTTGTAATCCAAAGAACAGTGACTTGCAATGATTCCAATGTATTCCAATAAGCAGCATCTAAATTTTAGTTTCGAGTTCTGCTTCTTTATTTTGAGCCAAACGCTTGCAGCTAATGAGTTGTCCTCTGCCATTCTGAATATATGGCACATTTTTATAAAGAAGCATTTTAAGGGGAGTGATTGTTTTATAAAGCCCAGCTCTAGGTGCAATTGAGCCTGTGATGTGGAATTTGGGAGCCTGCAGATGGTCCAGTAGGCTTTTGTGATTAGCAAATCTAATAACCTTGCCACCTTCATTCCTGCCATTAATTAACAGGCGTACGTGATGGACACAAGCGACTTCACCACACTGACCTTCTGTAGTGGCTCTAAAAATGGGACCATGCAGTGTTCTTGAGAGTGAGTATACAGAATCCTGAGGTCATGGAGGTGGATTTAGATTTCATCATGTCTATATGTGAAAAAATGTGTCTTGTGTTAAATACAATTCCAAGGTATTTGAAATTTGATTCCACAGACAGTTGGGGCCAATCTATAATCCATGATCCAGATGTGTTTAATTTCTTAAATACACAGCTTTTGTTTTTTGTGACAGATTTCAAGTTTATGCTGCTTTGTAAAACAGAGTAGAGTGCATAAAAGCTGTTCCAGTCCTACAGAAGTCAGGCTCATTAAGAGCAGGTCATCAGCATATAAAATGTTGGCAAGGTGGTGGCCCCCTCGATTTGGAGGATGTTGTGTCACAGAATACAATCATTTGTGAAAGATATGCTCCTCATCTTGGTCAATATCCCATTTTGTTAAAGCCTAAAATGTCTTTTAAAAGAAAAATTTGAAGAAACTACAATTACATAGAAGAACTAGAACAACGTAAAAGATTCAGAATACAAAACACATGGAAATGACAGGACATCAGTTTCAAAATCAAAATGGCATAAATTGCTACAGCAATGCCATTGTTTATTACCTATTATCTGTCAAAGAAATAACACACCAGCATGTACATCAACATTTCTGCAAAACCTTTATATCTCTTCATCAGCAAATTCTGACAGACAACCACATGTGCCAGTCTACAAGCTGCATCAGATGTATAGTAGATACATGTAGATGTGCTATTTATTTTTCTGTCAATGAACAACAAGATACTCAAGAATTCTGGATGGCTGTCCCAGAAATCATAGCTACCGAGACTCAGCTGAGTTCTGACCTCCTTGCTCTAAGCTACTCTTGGGAAAATTAATGCTATCATTGCCTATATTCAAGTTCCACTGTTACACAATTTGAAAGATTTGCATATCTACCAATACCTGCTTGTAAATCAATTCCATTTAAGAGCTTAATATTAAAAGCTGTGCAAAAATAATTATGTCCAAACAGTAACTCTGAACTTATGTCAACACTTAATTTGACAATGGTAACCAAATATTTTAATTTGATGATTCAAAAATGTACTCTCAATAACAGAAAAATGAAAATGTATTTCTAACTTTAATGCTTCTCAAATTTTTCAGATTTTTATTTCAGGACTCACTTAAGTTCTAGTGGCATATTTTTCATCATCAGCAGCATCGGGGCACTACACAACCTACTTAAAGAACAACACAGGTTGGATAGAATACTGCTCTTAATTTTGAGCACAGACTGCCTAAACAATTTTCACAACCGTTAACTTCTTATTTAAGATCAAAAGTTCTAAGTTACAATGATACCATTGCTATGTACCTAAAATGTTACTTATGAGTTGTAATTACATAATTCAGTAGATATGTCATTATGTGGCCTAGCATGGATGATAACATTTTCAAAAATGTACTCTAAGTATTGGTGTCCTCTATGCTTTCGCATACATGATATTACTTAGATACACATATGAACAGTTGGAAATGCACATCATCTATTTTTTTTTCACAACCCAATGGATTTGTTTTTCCCTACTGTGTCATGATGGATAGTTCCATATGATCATTTTGAACTGTAAATGTTATAAATGATGACATAGTTCTGTAACAGCAATGCTACTTATGTCTGAGAAACAAAAAAGAAAACATTAATGTATTTACTTTATATTATATTTACTAAATACAATAACACATCACTGTAGTAGTGTATCATAAACCTACCATATTCAGCCAATATAGGTGTGCAAGACTTGAAGGTGGCTTCAGATGATAACAACTATTTAGTTCCAAACTCCACTGCCTTCTCTTTGGAAACATAACATTGACTGGGGATAACAGATATGGACTTCCTGTATCATACAATCGGAAGCTTTTAAGCTAAACAAAAGCTATTTGATAAAGGGAAAGTTTGATTCTATTTTATTTAATTTAATTTTAATTAAAACTAGCTATGTCCCTCTAATCTATACCGCTGTACTCCACGTTGTGATACTGTACAACATGCCAATCCACTCCACTGTACAACATGGCAATGAACTGTATAACATATCACTCTACTGTACCACATACCACTCTACTGTATGACATCCCACTCCATTGTACGGCACTCAACTGTACGCCCCTTTACTGTGCCACACTCTACAACAATCCACTCTGTGACACGCCACTCCAATGTATGCCTCTCCACTCTCCAACTGTCTACACACTGTATTCCACTTTATAACGCTCGACACAAACACACTCCACTAAACAACACTGCACTCAACAACACAGCATTGAACGAGACTCCACTCAATGAAAGTCCAGTATATGACACTGCACTGTACTGCATGACACAGCACTTCTCTCCACCCCACTGCAGTCTATGCCACTATACAATACTGTACTCCATTGTACAAGAGACAACGCTCCTCCACTCTATTTCACTATATGACACTGTACTCCATTCTATTGCACTGTACGTATTACACTGTACAGCACTCTATAATACTGTATTCCACTCTTCAAAACTCTCCACTCATCCATTCTACAACTGTGTACTCGTCTTTATGCTGTTGTATAACACTCAACTACAGTCATGACATTGTATGCTCCTGCATTCTATCAGACTGTGGTACCATGTATGACTCTGTCTGACACTTTAGTGTACTCTCTAAAACTGTACAACACTGTCCTCCACTATACAACTGTATGACATGCCACTCCACTTTACTATATCACATGTCACTTGACTGCACTTCACTCCTCTGTAGAACAAGCAACTGCACTCTATAAGTCTGCACAGTACGCCACTGCACTCCACTGTATGACACTAGATGAGGCACTACTCCACTCCACCATACAACATTCCAATTCACTCTATAATAGTCCACTCAACTCTATGACACCCTACACCAGTCCATTCTACAAGACACCACTTCACACTATGAGACTTCACTGAACTGTACGGCACTGCACCCAACTCCAGTGCACAACACACCACTTTCCGCTATCCCACTCCACTTTATGACATACCACTCCAGTCTATGACATGCCACTCCAGTGTATGCTACTGCCGTTCACTCCTCTCTACTGTAAGACAATTTAAAACACAATGTATAACACAACACTATACTGTACAGCAGTCTACTCTATGCCCCTCTACTACTAGACACTTAACAATATGGTACTACACTGTATGCCACTGTACAATACTCCAATGACTCTATGCCACTGTACGACAATACACTCAAGAAGACTCTACTTGATGACAATTAACTAGACAAAAGTACACTCTACAACACTGACAGTACAAGATTGCATTGTACAATACTCAAGTCTACAACACTCCACTCCACTTTATGGAACTTCACTCTACGGCAGTGTACTTCACTTTAAATACAATCACATATCTCTGTACTATTGTATTATGGACTCAGTATGTAGTATGTAGCCAGCATAAGGCACATGTTTAACTTACCTTATACTTACCTTTCATTACTACATTAATTTCAATGTTGCATGTTGCATACGTGAACAAATATGGTTAATATTAACACAAGCTCTTTTACTATTGGAATTATTTAGTTAGTTCTGAAAATAACTTTTTTTACTTCTTTTGTTTTGTTTATTTTGTTTTTTCAGGATGTTTTCAGTTTTTTCGTACAGGTCAACATGACCCACAAACCATAAAAAATAAGGGCAGGATAGACAAGGACAAAAAGTGGGGGAAAAAACTGAGGATGTTGGAAGGACACTGGGGAGCCATTGCAAGCTCCCGGTGTATCGCCATGTCTTTCTCTCCTGCAACAATTACTGTGTGATACAGTAAACAATAGTTAGCGCTATTAGCATACTTATCTACAATATGCCTCTCCTGCCTTCATAAGTGCACCGGTCCTGGGTTGCTTGTGTTCCGGTTCAGGGGGGACCTGGCTTGGCAGTTTGGCTGGACTGTTTCCATGAGGAGCAGGGTCAAGACTGATTTGCATATGGCTGGGTTCGAACTCAGGTGGCATGATGAGCAAAACAACAATGGATTGGAATGCTACCTGGAGCTATTGCCAGCGGTTAGATTTATCGCAAGCAGCCTCCCATCACCTTTTGTGTGTTTCATGTACTGCCCTCAGTGGTATGGGTTTCCCAGATGTGGGTCTCATGTTCACTGTGTTACTGGAACCAAGATGTACCCGGCTGATGTCATAACTAAGGCAAAACCAGCACTAGGTTGCTTGTGTTCTGGTTTAGGGAGGACCTGGCTTGGCAGTTTGGGCTGGGCTGTTCCCATGAGGAGCAGGGTCAAGACTGATGTGCATATGGCTGAGTCCAAACTGAAGGGGCATAGGGAGCAAAAGATAGATTTTTTATGTTTAGTAAGTGCACTGGCACTGTCGTACCAGGAGGAGGGACTGCAGGTGGAACAGATCGAATAGGTGGTGGTGGAGATCCTGCCGATGCTGCAGACATGGATGGTGTTGCAGTGTCGGATGATGTGGCCACTGATGATGTTGCTGTGGCGGCCTCCTGCAACTCCTTCTCCTGCCTCCTTTCAGCCCATTCCAACCTTGTACAGTTGATGGTCTCCAGGTGCTTCTGCATCCCTGTCGTCTCATAGAAGTAATGCTGTCAGTGCTATGTGATATAATATTTTGGCAAGGGATGCAGATGACAAGTTTAGCATACACCCTTTTTTCTCCAGGTGGCAAGGAGAAAAACTGCCACAAAACAGATTCCTTCAGTTTCTTGCGGTGCACAACCTCCTGTTCCTCCTGCACCATCATCTGCTCCTCTTGATCTTTCTCATCCTCCTGATGCAGGGCACGATTTTGTTGCTCAGTCATTTTCAAATCAGGACAAATAAAAACCTGTCTGAAACAAGACCAAGCTCCCTGAGGAAAACAATACAGTCTTCCCCTTCGAAGCTCAGACTAGAAATGATGAAAAGGGGTTACACTTCCTGTTTCATATAACTGGCAATGTTATAAGCCCAACTAATGCCGTTTTACAACTGCCAAGTACAGCGGTACTATCGCAATAGTACCTATGATGTAACGGGGTACTTTTGAAATAAAATAAAATAAAATAAAATTAGGTTCATCAAATTGACATACACATAATAATGGCTGCCTGTTACAACGCCCTTCGTGTTGTTTTGAAAGTGCATCATTATGTCATTGGTTCATAGCACAAACTGAGCTATAAATGCAGACAATATTACTAAATAGCAGCCAACAACCATCGAAACTATGGTGACCATTAGAAAGTAACACCAAATAGGCAATAAGCACAGCCCAATACTACTAATAATCGCAACAACCAGAGAGATTGTGCAGGCTGTAGGAAAACAATACACCTTAATTTCTTCTTTCAAAAAAGTATGCAGAAATAGAAAGCTATCCCTCTTTACATACATCTATATATATTCCTTCATAAAACACGTACATTTCTATATGAATGTGTATGGCAGTCTTAAAAACAGTTATGGATTTACTTTGACCTATGTTACACTAAAAATGACATTACATTAAAAAACATAGCACGTCTACAATCAAGGGTTTAAGGAAAAAAAAGCCTGGTGCTTTCATCTTCTGCAACTTTCCCCTTTGGTGCATTTGTCGATAATTGTAATGTTTTGGAATCAAACACTCTTTACAAATATTTAATTCTACTTCTTTAAAGCTCCTGTTATGATGAATTCCAAAAGAGAAGGTGGCTGTTTCTAAAATGAAATATTTGAGATTCTCAAATTTGAGATGATTATTGAGATTGAGTGGGAAATTTGGTCATTTGACTTCTTTTAGAAGGCAATAGCAGAATAGAATTTGGATCCGATCTTAATATGATTATTAAAATATAGGAATGTATAGTGATAAATGTTGAATATTTTCCACTGTCATGTCTAAATTATAGAATTTACTAACACAAATGATTATTGACTTTGGAAAGGGTCCTTATTAACACTTGTGAGTCACTATTTTAGACTTCGGTTATCAATTGATGAATATTAACTTATGGTCCACATTATTCAAACTTTTTGTTAAAATTATAGGGCATTTCCTTCTCTTGATGGTTAAATGAAAATGTTCACTGACAAAACATCGACACCCAAAACATCCCCATACCACAATATTGAGTCATAAATATAGATGTCAAACATATCAACATCCTATATTTATAAAGGTAAGTACAAAAATATCAACAACAAAAATATCAATGACATAAATATAGATGTAAAAATATTGTTTTATATATATATATATATATATATATGTATATATATATATATATATATATATAGATAAAATAAAATGATAAATATTAAATATATTAAATAATAAACTTATTTAAAAAAAATAGATTTAATATACATTTTGACAAAAATAACAAATGAACTTAACCTAAAAAGTTAAACAAATATATAATAATTATTATATATATTTATTGTAAAACAAATAATAAACTATTAATTTAAATGTATTTTATAATTTAAAAAATATATAAAAATGTAACAATTAAATATATATATACATATAGCAATAACATAAAATGTATGATAAAAAACATTCTATTATTAATTAAAACATTAAACTATTTAAAACAATTTAACTTAAATTTCCCACTCCAGTCCATGCAACAGTAGGGAAAGTGTTGTTACATCACTTACTGGCTGTCCCGGCAGGGTACACAGCATCTTTAGGTCAAAAGGGGCCCTGTGGCTGCGACAACAAGTCTCCACAGGACACCTTCCACTTTGTTCTATTGTGCCCGTATTATTCATTTCCGAGAAGAGTGTATCTCAAGGGGCTTTTAAGGAAATACAAGTTCAAGCAGGCCCGGGTGGCCTTATTGTTCTTAAAATTGTGCTCTGATGTTTTTACATTATCATGTGTTACGAATTTTTTAAGATCTGTCCTAAAGCTAAGAAATACGAGGGGCTTATAAAAGGAGGAGACTCTTGATTATTTAGCCGATAAATGGGGACACCAGTTGGTGCTCGTCTTTTTTAGTGTTTTTATTGTTCTTATAAATATCTTAATATGTTTATAGTAGTGTTTTATAATTTTGCGGTGTCCCGACTGGCCTTTAATATATATGATGATCAAAGTACTGTAACGTTGTATTGTTGAGTGTGTATCTTTTATGGTCATATTTTTTTTATGCAGAATAAAGATCATTATCTATCTATCTATCTATTATATATATTTATTGTAAAACAAATAATAAACTATTAATTTAAATGTATTTTATAATTTAAAAAATATATAAAAATGTAACATAAAATGTATGATAAAAAACATTCTATTATTAATTAAAACATTAAACTATTTAAAACAATGTAACTTAAATTTCCCACTCCAGTCCATGCAACAGTAGGGAAAGTGTTGGATAGCGGAGGGGTAAAAATTACTATTACCACTCCAGTGAGTGCAACAGTAGGGAAAGTGTTGGATAGCGGAGGGATAAAGTTTATTATTCCCACTGCAGTCAGTGCAACAGTAGGGAAAGTGTTGGATAGCGTAGGTTTAAAAATTACTATTCCCACTCCAGTGAGTGCAACAGTAGGGTAAGTGTTAGATAGCTGAGGGATAAAATGTATTATTCCCACTGCAGTCAGTGCAACAGTAGGGAAAGTGTTGGATAGCAGAGGGGTAAAAATTACTATTCCCACTCCAGTGAGTGCAACAGTAGGGAAAGTGTTGGATAGTGGAGGGATAAAATGTACTATTCCCACTCCAGTCAGTGCAACAGTAGGGGAAGTGTTCAATAGCGAAGGGGTAAAAATTACTATTCCCACTCGAGTCAGTGCAACAGTAGGGAAAGTGTTGGATAGCGGAGAGGTAAAAATTACTATTCCCACTCTAGTGAGTGTAACAGTAGGGAAAGTGTTGGATAGCGGAGAGGTAAAAATTATTTTTCCCTCTCCAGTGAGTGTAACAGTAGGGAAAGTGTTTGACAGCGGAGGGGTAAAAATTACTATTCCCACTCCAATGAGTGCAACAGTAGGGAAAGTATTGGATATCTGAGGGGTAAAAATTATGATTCCCGCTCCAGTCAGTGCAACAGTAGGGAAAGTGTTGGATAACGGAGAGGTAAAAATTACTATTTCCACACTAGTGAGTGTAACAGTAGGGAAAGTGTTGGATAGCGGAAGGGTAAAAATTACTATTCCCACTACAATGAGTGTAACAGTAGGGAAAGTGTTGGATAGAGGAGAGGTAAAAATTACTATTCCCACTCCAGTGAGTGTAACAATAGGGAAAGTGTTGGATTGTGGAGGGATAAAAATTACTATTCCGACTACAGTCAATTCAAAATTAAAAACAAACAAAATATCAACAAAAAAAATATTTGAAAAACAAAATAAATTAAACAATATATATAAATTTGTTAAAAATTAAAATACAAATATATTTAATATTATACATTAAAAAAAATAACAACATATTATAATGTTAAATGCATATCACAAATACCTACATATATTATATTAAATAAAATATAAAAATATTTTTCAAACAAAAAATATTTTTAGTTAGAAATTATTTATAAACAAAAACATTATTACATATATTTATTTCATTTACATCCTACCCTATAATACCACACAATTCCCAACCCACATCTAAATTAAAAATAAAATGTACTTCCATAATTAACATAATTAATTATCAATTAAATAAATATTAATTAAAAAACAAATTAAAACACATAAAAGTTAATTAACTTCCCACCCTTTACCCCTATAAACCCCACAACCCACACCTAAAATTAATTACACAATTCCCATATTTAATTTTTAATTAATGAAATTATATTAATTAACAACTCATTATTAAATAATTAAAAATAAATGACTTCCCACCCTTAACAACTATAAATCCCACAACCCGCTCCTAAAAATAATTACACAATTTCCATATTTAACTTTCAATTGAATAATTAATATTAATTAACAACTAATTGTTAATTAATTAAAAATACATTATTTACCACCCTTTACCCCTATAAACCCCACAACCCACACCTAAAATTAAATAAGCAATTTTCATATTTAATTTTTCAATTAATTAATTAATAATGATTAACAACTAATTAGTAATTTATTAAAAATAAATTACTTCCCACCCTTTACCCCAATACCCTGGAAACCGCACCTAACATTAATTACACAATTTCCATATTTCATTTTCGATTAATTAATTAATATTAATTAACAACAAATTAATAATTAATCAAAAATAAATTACTTCCCACAGTTAACACTATAAAATCTCAATTAAATAAATACCAAGAAATACATTTTTTTAAAATTTATTATAATTAAATTACTTCCCACCCTAATCCCCGATAAACCCACAACCCGCTACGGAACTAAAAAACGCAAAATTTAATTAAAATAAAATTGATAACTACTACAAATTTAACACATATATTAAAAAACATAAACAATACTTATGCAAATAAACTACAACACATACATTTAAAATATATACTAAAATACATAACACTAATTAAAAAATCGATATTTTAAACAACTATGGGGCCGATTCCGATCTCGGCCGGTAGTGCTCCGAATCGGATTCGGATTTACCGGATCCGATTCGGAGCCCTGTTTCCCGACCGAATCGTACGCGGGTCCGGCCGAGCGAGTACGATGCGAGCGCACGCGAAATCGCCGACCGACTCGTTCACGGGTCCGAACCGCACCGACCGACTCGCTCGGACTCGACTCGCACCGCGCTATGGAGACGTTTCCCGGCCGGGTAAGTACGATGCGCGCCGCGGGCAGTCCGACCGGACTCGCGCCCGTCCGGCTCGAAAGAGCTGTCGGAGCCGGACTTTGGGGGTCCGCATCGGACCCCCTGTACGGGTAGGTGCGCGAGTCGCACACAGTGGGGAACCATTGGTCCCCCCTACCTGTGCATGTACGCCACGATGCGCATGGACGCGTACCCACTGTAGGGGGCGCCCTTGTTCGCCTCGCACCCATTGAGTCAATGGGAGCCCGCGTACGCGTTGTACGACCGGCTCCCATTGACTTCAATGGGAGTCCGACCGAATCGAGTCCGATAGCATGCGAATGCATCGTACTCGTCCGGTCGGACTGCTAGGGTCCGATTCGGTCGGAATTCTCTCCGGGTCCGGCTCGGTCGGAGAGATTTCCGGCCGGAATCGGAATCGGCCCCTATATTTTTGCAAACAATATTATTTATTTATTTGCAGAGTTTTATATAGCGCTGGCTAGACCCGGAGGTATCAGAGCGCTTTACATGAGGAACAGTGAGTTACAAGTTACAAAATAACATCAGTTACATGAGCCAAGTAAAACATAGGGGAAAAAAATGGTAGAGGGGGAAGAGTAAAAAGGGGTAAGGAATGCAGATCGGGACATGCAGTCCAGGTAAGGGGGAAGGTACTTCAGGGAGACAAAACAGTCAAAAGTGAAAGACAAACAAACCGGCTAGGGACCAGCAATCCCAAACCTCCTGTGTCTCGGTGATTGTACAAAATGAGAGGGGTGTAGGGGACCTAGGGGGGGGGGTCGACTAGAGGTAAAGGTCAATGAGGTTGAACAGGAAGCAGTCCAGCAGCAATGAGGATCTGTCGAAACCGGCAGATCCTCGACGATTCTTCGGAAGGCGGTGGAGGAAAGGAGACACAGCGAGAGAGACGAGGAAAACTATGTCCAATGTCCAGCTGGGTAGGTGACGGCCGTGGGGGTGAACCAGAGCCAATCTCCTCTATAGCTACCAAAACAGCTCCACCGGGCATCGGCCATGTTGCTCGGGCGTGGGGGAGGGGAATTGAGTCCAGAAGCTGGAAAACGGACCAAGTCAGGCAAACCGGCAAAGGAAGATAGAGCATCAGGGGACCCTCAAAGACACAATCCACAAGCCCACAAGTCCGGTTAGGGTCACAGAAACACATCAATCAACTTCATTGGGAGTTAATTCCTAGCCTGGGTCACACCAGTCGCGTGTGGACTCGCGGGCACCATCATAGGGCAAGGAAGTGGCGGACAGTTCCTTCGGGAGCCCTGCCAGTTTTGAAGCCCCGTCGGGCCAGGGCACAGTCAGGAGTCAAGCCTGAGGAGGACCCCTTTCTACAGTAAGCACTGTCCAGACCCACCTGTAGTGTACTCGCTGATGGGGCCTCCCTTTTCACCGGCCCCAGGAAGAATTTAAAGGCTCGGTCACTGATGGGCCATGTGGTTTCCAATAGTAGCTCTCCCCATCGCAGGGCCCTCTGCTTCCCGGCCAGGACCGAATCTCTGCGGCACCATGCGGGCGCCATGATAGGGTCAGACAATGTCGGCAACCCCTGCCACAAGACTCTCCAACGTCCCGGGTCCTTGCCGGGGCTCAGGATGCAGCCCGGGGGTCAGGTCCAGGACAGCCCCCCACCGCTACTGCCTGCAGGCGGTGACTTCTATATTTTTTTAAACAATATTTCTTACCTTCAAATCGATATTCTTGACCACGATATTCCTCACTGACGATATTTAGGACTCAATATTTCTGTAGTTCGAAATTTCCAACTCGAGAAAGAAAATATTTGTTGATTGGATTTCATGTTGAATGTGAGAAGAGTTTTAAAACAGCATTTCCCAAACTGTGGGTCACCACTCAATTTTTGGTGTGTTGGAAAAGTGCAAGCAATAAATAAAGATACCTTTAAATTCTCTGTTTATGTTGTTCAATTTTGGTGCTTTAAATACAGATGTCAAAATTCAGGCAATGTCTTCTGACAAATTGCTGCTTATTCTTTTGGAGTTACGTTTCATTCCCTGACTGCAAAGTGAGAGGAGGTTTTAAAGTGAATTATATGACAATCTTGCTTGAGTGCATGGAGTGTGAAAGAAAAAGGCAGTAGGATGTGTTTTTTTTAAACACTCAACAAAATGTAAATACATGTAAATGAACTTTATACATTTAGCAGTTAGGAGGACAAAAATTAAGCACATTTTGTTTTGTAATTTTGATGTGTGCTGGAAACAGAGGGGCCGATTCACAAAACTAATCTGAGATAAAATCCTAAACTTACTACTTTTGGTATTCACAGAAGGCATTTAGTTGTAGTAAAGTTAGGACTCCTAACTTTACTACTACTAAACTCCTAACTTTAAGACTTTCGGTATTCACAAAAGGCATTTAGTGAATACTTTCATGAATAATAAAAATTGTGTTTTGGAACAACATCATACGAGAAATGGACTGAAGTTTCTTCACAATATTGATGAGATGGAAATGAACATAGGACCTCCATCTGGAGAACAATGTTGACAAAGTAGGCCCCATAACCACAGGGATCTGTGCTTGCCTGTCTCTAGGAGAACATGCACAGTTCAGGTCAAATAGTGACCCTTCCTAAGCGATTACCTTTAATCTTAGCTTCTGGCGCAAGGGGAGAAGGATGGGGGCACTATTTCAGCTTCGGGTAAAGGCAAAATATAAATCACTTGATTTAGTTTGTGAGATAAAGGGTGCTCAGTGATTTGAGATGTTGGACTGCATATTATTGTAATAGGCCCCTTAATATCTTAACGTTTTTTTTTCATTTTGTTTCAAAATGAAAAAGAAAAGAAAAGGAAAGCTGCAACTCCCATAATGCACTTAACTAAACACATAATGCAGGCATAGGAAAATAAAACAAATTTATTTTCAAGTGAGTTAATTAGTATTTTTTTTAAATTGGGCAATACTCTTTAATATAAACAGTTATTATTTAAATATATATGTGATCCCAGACACTTCTTTGGGTGCTAAAGTACATTCCACCAGTTCTTCCGGGAGTAGGCTGACGTACATACAGCAGAGGGTTCTCTTCCAGTGGCACATACGCGTAATAGCTAGCTTTCCTTTGTGTGTCCCTTAGGTCTTGCCAGCATTTCCTAATTTCTTCAGTGCTGAGTTTTGTGACTGCCACAGCATTAATACGTTCTTGGATAGACAAACAAATCCTTTTTTGTGGACTTTAGGAACACCTAGAGATTTCTTCTAAAAATGTTAATCATTGTGGAGTACAACACACTACACAGACAAAATTGCTAGCTCCACATCAGAAAAATGTGTTAGCCCTTTCTGGCCCTCAGATCTTTGTCTGTCTCCTGTGTAGACATTGTGTACTGTGACCTCAAAGCTCTAATAGCAATTACCAAATTGCAAACAGTAACTTCTTAATCTTCACAATTTAGGATCACTATTTCTTACTTTCGTATATCTGGCCTGAGGCTTTGTATGAATATTACTTTGTCAAATTATTTGCTCCTGCAGAACAGGTAACACCTCATGAGCGGATAATTTGATTTAAGCTTGCTGAGTGTCACAGCAAGTTTAAATGAGCCTGTTAGTAATCAGTTGTAACACACATTATTTTCCCAGATCCCATCTGATCTTCCACTATTCAACATTTGTCTCATGCCAAAATAGTGCAGGCGAAACCTCTGGTATCCCACTTTAAGGTCACCGCTAACCCAGCCCCAATGTACAATGATTTCATACACATGCTGCTCCTCACTCCCATAGCACTTGTTCTCCCAATAAACACCTCATCTCTAAGAAGAAGCACTCCCCAGACTTCTCCAGCATTCCCCAATACGTTCAATGTGGTTTGACTACATTCCAACACATAATTTGATAATTTACATAGTGCTATGAAATAAGTCATAGTACAATTTATTTACAATGTAACTTCTTTCCCATTGGCTCTTGCCCACAACTGTGGATATCATCTATCACTCCCAATCTTAACATCAAAATGAGAGCACTCCTAAATAAGTGACCCAGGAGCAAAACCATCCCTAATCTTAATACAAATAAGCCATGGGAACTCTATGTGGTGCCATTGACAATGCAAGCCTTCATACTTCCAGAACCCTGTCCCTCTTATATGCTCACCACACTCCAATGTCACAACATCCCAACTGAAGTCATTCCTACAATCAAGTATACCAACCATGTCTGTGCGCCATTGGAGTCATTTAGGGGCTCATTACGATGCCAGACGGAAAAGCCTTCTGT